>CM065902.1:67860000-69060000 GCA_033439115.1 Firmiana major | reverse complement strand
AACCGGCGGTCTGAACTGGGTTGAACCAGATCAAACCGGTTTAGCCAAAAAGAAAAGAAAAAAAAGAGAAAAAATGGAAAAAATTCTAGCGATGCAATCGAGCTACGGGTAAGTCAGTAAGAGGTCAAATCGACCGATTTAAATTTTAAAATATTTAATTTGCTTAATATCTGACTGAAAGTTTACTCGAAAAAATATTTAATTCTGTAGCTCGACAATTGACGTCAAACAAGAGCTCGAGACAGCCTCGATTTACGTACTATCATGGAATCTCGGGTAAGTAACCCTTATTTATGACAATTTTGCATAGTTATGCGTGTTAAAATTTACCGCATAAATTACGGATTTAAATTTCTGCATTAAATGGATTAAATTCTGGAAATTGGCCCAGTGAGCTCAATAGGCCTTAATAATGTGAATACTAAGTGGAAAATAGGCTTAAGGCCGATTAAGGCCCATTATGGTGCAATCGGGTCCAATATGGGTAAACGGGCCTAATGATTTAAATTAAGCCCAGAAAATATGAAATACAATTAATTGTATTGAATTTGACTTGATGTATATTTATACGCAGTTTCGGAGATTTGATTGAGAGCAAATCGGACTGCATGACGAGACATCAGTGGAAAGGTCAAACTGTATAGAAAAATGAGGTAAGGGAATGTGTGAATAGCTAGAGGTAGCTACGCGTACTTTAAATAGTTTTTGTATACAATGATATTGTATAAAGGTCCTAAAAGTGGTTTAAATAATTTTAAGGATCGAAATAGGTAAAAAGACTATTTTACCCCTATTGAGGGAAGTTCACCTAAGGATGGTGAAAGCATGACATGCATGAAATGCATGATTTAAGGAATTTTCTGAATTAAGGAAGTTTATTGGTTTTTAAGCAAAGCAAATCGATAGATTGGCCAGTATTTGCATAAATTTTAGAATATAACACTACGTAAGTGTTATTAAGATTTAAATGAAAATTCTTTGGAAAATGGGCCAACTATCAAGTTTATATGGAAACAGATAGTACTGACATATAGCTCGCACTATATCTACATTTTTGAGTGAGCATAAATGTGCTGGAGCGATTGCTCGCACCGACTTGTGTGGCATCATATGCATGAAATGTGCTAGAGCGGTTGCTCGCACCGACTTGTGTGACATCATATGCATGAAATGTGCTAGAGAGGTTGCTCGCACTGATTTTTATTCTTATGGAATGCATGAGAAGTGCTGGAGCCTAGCTCGCACTATGTTTTGATATGTTTTGACATGTTTTGACTGGTTTTGACTTGATAGACATAAAAAGGTGCTGAAGCGATTACTCGCACTAGTTTTTATGATTTGACATGCATGAGAGGTGGTAGAGCTTAGCTCGCATCCAGTTTTGATATGATATTGCATAAAAGCCATGCTGGAGTGTAACTCGTACGAGATTTGATTTATTTATGCATAAAGCCGTGCTAGAGTGTAACTCACACAAGATTTGATTTATTGATGCATAACACCGTGCTGGAGCTTACTCGCACAAAGTTTTATATGAATTTATAACTCATTTTAAAGTCGTACTAGAGTGCTACTCGTACATAGGTTTTACTGATTTTTATGAAATCGTGCTAGAGCTTCGCTCACATGAGGTTTTCAGATATCATGAATATGCATGGAGCTGTAATAGAGCTTCGCTCGCACAGGGATTTATATGACATGCATATAGCCATGTTTGAGCCTCCTGTAGACTGTGTCACAGTGAGATGATATGCTCACACGTGCATACTGAGACAGATGATATGGGTGGATAAGACCTATTACAGGCACCTCTGACTGAGCTTGGGTTCACAGAGTACATTGTACCGTATATGTCACGCAGAGTACGTTGTACTGTGGGGATTGTTGGAGTGGAGTGGCACTAGCCACGAGGCAACAAGCCTTGCCCTCGCAATCTTGATGTTATGCTGTTCTAGCGGGTAGGACCAACCCACCTCCCGTTTCAGGTGTGATACCCCGCACACTAGGTACCGTGTTGTCAGGGATCACTAAGTTATGGCCATAGTCCTATGTTGTTTCTGATAGTCACCTACATGTCTCACATGATATAACTATTGGTCGATAGACCAGGGTAGACTTGAGGGAGGGGTCAGGCCCCCGATTTTATGATTTTTTACTATGCTAATATATGTTTTAGAGGATTTTATGGTTTGTGACCCTGAAAGAAGGGTGGTTTTATAATCGAAGTTTTATAATGAATTTTAATGAATTGTTTTATGAGATGATTGACCCAGAAGGGTTAGTTTATACTGCAATTTTAATGAAATGATTTGAATGCAATAGCATGATGATGTTTTCCATGCTTTCATTTCAAATTCATGATTTGTCTTACATGACATGAAAGAATGCATGATTTTGATTAAATTCATGCTAAGTATGATTTACTGATGTCACGTAAAATGCTATTGATGCATAAGTAGTATGATTTATATATGCACGAACAGTTTTATAAACTAAGTCATGATGAAATACATGATTTTTGTGCTTGAGATTTTACTGAAAAGAAATGGATTTTAAGGGCATGGCATTATGAACATGTAGATAGTGGAGCTATCTACTTACTTGCATAATTACCTTACTGAGTGTGTGGTTTGGTCACCCCCCTTATTTTCCCATCTTTTCAGAGCACTCACAGTAATTAGTAAGCGGCTGAGGACTTGCATCTTGGTATCCGTTGCTTCCCATCGAGAGACAGGTATACACATTTGTATAGTTTTGTATCTAAATATGTAATGCACAATACTGTAAACGGATATGATGTCGGGGATGTAGAGTTATAAATATCATTGTGTATGTATTTAATTAAAATAAAAGGATAGTAAACTCTGATATGTGAATGTGAATATGGAAATGGAATGGTAAATAGTGTGAGGTGACTAACACCGAATCATAGCCCAACTGTTTGTAGGATGGTCACGAAGAGAGAAAGGTAAGAATTAAATAATAAATGAAAAAACGAAAAATTTACTCTGATTTTTAGGTAATTTGGGCCGTGACAAGCCTTGCCACAACTCATGCAAATGGCAACAGCATCAACTATATATCCAGCAACAATGCAGATGAGACACAAAAGAAAGTTAAGGAAGTGTATGTAAAAAAAAAAAACAAACAGTATGTCACCGTAAAGTTGTAATACAGCTGCAAAATAGGAAGATGTTACAACGAAATATATTTGCAAGGCAGTCTAGAAATAGTGATACAGAAGAAGGGATTTAGCTAGGTGGAAAATGCTAAATATAAACTTAAGCAGAAACCATAAAATAGAAATAGAATCAGTCTTTACACAGAATCAAAATAGTAAGATTAAAACTTCAAAAACATTGATCTACACTAACTAAAATCCTAGATAAATCTAAAAGCTGAAAAACTAAAATGAAGAACACAGCAACGAAAACCTGCAGCCAGAGATTAGTGCAGAATAAAAGCAAACACAAAGAAAATGAACAGTACAATAAACTTGAAACAGAGCAGAACAAAGGAGGGTATGTGATCCCTGTCCACTGCAACAGCGCATTCCAGCTTGGTTCAGCTGCTGGAAACATTTGCTATAGCACTATACGCTAACCACGTTCCTGCTTCCTGCTAGCTTCTGTGACGCCCAGAAAATGCGAAAAATATGACAAATTTAAAACTTTTTACTCATCAAATCACAATTAAGGGTACATTCCTATGCAGTGGCATACATCAGCATATTTATCACACCTCAAGATCTCATCATAAAATAGTGTATATATCATATCATATACATTACTCAATTCCAAATTTCATTAATCCTAATACATCCCATACATCATCGTACGTCAAGTGTCTGTAAATATAACTCTAGTCTGGATACATGAATATTGAATATATACCTCAATACAAAAAATACGGCCTGGAGCTCAAGTCCTCCACTAGCCTCTAATCCATATGTCGCAGGGAACTCACTTCACTTGAAGAAATCTGGGGGGAAGAGAAAACAGGGTGAGCTTCTAAATCGCTCAGTAAGGGGGGTAAGGGAACTCAGTTATATAAACCATATCACACATCACAAATATGTATTTGTATATGAAACTCAGTATACTCATTTGAAATCGTAGCATGAAAATTCTCAAAACATCTTCATCTCATAGCTCATAAATCATGTGAAAACATGAAGGTAAGAAGCTCAATATAGAGCATTCACAAGCATGTGTAAATAAATGCGATAATGGATTTTCTCGAAATATGTGATAAAAATCACCTCAGTAAATAGAACGTGACAAAGTCACAAAACACAACTCATGTGTAAAACGAGACTAGGCAATAAAACTCATATAAAACTCGTCATGGCACATCAAATATATAATCTCCTCTGGGTGCACATCCCAGGAATCCTCGTAAGAAGGAACGCCGACAATATGGTCGTGTGCATGGTCTATTGGACTTATATGTTATCAGAACAAGGCCCGGCCTTACATGCTACTAGAGCAATGCCTCGCCTCATGCACACTATCACGTGGTCCCTGGGTAGGTTCCCAGGTGGCCGACTCTATCACATGGTCCCTAGGTCGGTTCCCAAGTGGCCCACTATATCATGTGGTCCTTGGGTCGGTTCCCAGGCGGCCCACTATATCGGTCTTACATGCTACCAAAACAAGGCCTCCCAACGCTACCAAAGCGGAGGAATAATCGGACTTACATGTTACCAGAACAAGGCTCGGACTTACATGCTACCAGAGCAAGGCCCGATGCGTATTCAACATGACACGCCTAAGTCTCAATTATTAGCCATTATCATAAAAGAAATCGTTATAGCTTCACGTAGAACTCATAGTGGTTTTCTCTCATAAAACTCATTTAAAACATTCGTGTACTCAACACAAAACATATTAAAATCGAGTTCCAACCGACAAAACACGCACACATTTTCTCAAATCTTAATATTGCCTTAACGTAGAACCCAATTTGCTTTTCATGCAAACTCAACGGCTTATAAAGCGACTTTACATTTAGCTTATAAACTCATAAAACAATGGGCTCCAACTGGCTATAAAAATCGAGTGCATCTTATCACGACACAACACTAAACATGTTTGTATTCTCAAATCATGGTTCATGCTACAACCAGTTCATCAAATGGTTTAGTTTTCCCTTACCTCTTTGCACCTCGTATAGTGTAATTGTTCCCCCGTATCACGGACTAGCCTTACATTCCACTCTGGAACTCTCGAGCCAAACTTGTGGAGTGCTCAACTCACACCTCGGTTCGATTCGTCTTTGATTTTCAAGTATGTTGTTCTCCTTTGGATGAGGAATAACTTTCCTTCTTGCCCAACTCTTGATTTGGACGAAAATGGGCGATTTGGAAGATAGAGAAAGTTAGGGCTCAGCTAAAATGGAGGTTTGGAAGAGAGAGAAAAGATGAAATGGAGGAAAACACAGGGGTCCTTTTATAGACGGAGGGTAGGAGATCGATCTGGCTCTTGATGAGATCGATCTGCATTTGAATTTTAGGGACGATTTGGGGCAATTTTATGCCTAAGAGATCGATCCGTCGTGGGGTAAGATCGATCTCTTAATGGCTTTATGAGATCGATCTTCTCCAACTATGAGATCGATCTCTAGTTTACAGAATGCTTCATTAGATCGATCTACCCCTTGAGGAAATCGATCTTCTCCCTAACAGAAACATTTTGAGATCGATTCCTTCCTCATGAGATCGATCTTTTCATTACAGAATCATAAGGAGATCTATCCTCTTCCATTGGAGATCGATCTACTCACTTAAATTCCTTATTCCTTGTCAATTTTAGCCCACCAGATCGATCTTTTCTTCTCCAAGATCGATCTGACCTCATAGTTTCACACCTTGGTTAAACACTTAACATATAAATCTCCAAATATAATCTCCACAATTCACTACTTTGATTATTTCTCATTCATTACTTATACATTTCACTCAGCTTAATAAATTACACTTCAAGTTCATATTACATAATTAAAATATGTCTAAAATTCTCAGATCTCATAGCTTCTGCAGCCACGCACTGCCTATAGATTGTGCAACTGGCAAGAATGAAGCAACCTGAGATAGCACTAGCAACCACGACCTCTCTGTACGCTCAACAGCAGGTGACAACACAATCAGTAGGTAACCTGAAATGCAACTCGACGGAGCCACGTCTTGATGTGCTCAAACCGAACCAACATAAGCAAAATCATATCAGGAATGCAGGAAAGTGAAACATGGTAAAAGGAATACTTGTGAAAAAAATTGAGCTTGTGCGTCTTCACCACCCCCTTTAACTTAAGCTAGATACTGCCAAAAATTAAACATTCTTTGCACTCCTAAACTAGAAATAACTGTGAATGGAAGCTTAAATGCAGATTGATAAATAGTAAATAAAAAATAAGCGGAACAGAGGAATTAAAAGAAGGAAAACTAAAGCTTCATTAATCAATGAAAATGCTGTAAAGGTTTGGATGCAAAATGGCTGTTGTCACCAGCCATTCAACACTACCCGAAATGAACAGTAAAAACCATGGAAAGCAAACAATGAAACAAACTAGTAAAAGAAACAGAAACAATGCTTTTCATAAAAAAAGTTAAATGTGCCAAAATCAGTAAAATGGAAACTTGTAAAACTATAACAACGGTGGCTGCCAACGTGAAAAGCTAAAACAACTAAAGGAAAATATAAACTTGAAACCTAGGAACCTTTAAAAAACTTTAACCTAAAAGTTCTAAAAACTATTCTAAAAACTACTTCCTAAAAACTATTTGGTTTCCAATTGCCTCATTATTTTCTATTTATACACAAAATTGGGGGTACAAAGGTAATTTCCAATCCTAGATGAGTTGGCATTGTTTGGCCACTTGTCTTAACTCCATTCGCTTTAGAGAAGATATTTTCATGTCATTTGTCTTCTTGTCCACCTGGATGTGCACTATGGCATGGCTTGTGTCTTCCATGAGGTAGCCACGGTGTCCATTGATCTTATCCTTCAGAGGCGAATAAAATATGGACATTCGACGTCACACATGTCCAGAAGAATGCTGACTCATGCTGTGAAATGGTAGTGGTCTAGTCTCCTTTTTAGCCCATTTTCAGTCCATTTTCTATTGAAATAACTGAAATTTATCTGGATTTAATTTATCTGCAAATATAATAATTTTAATTAAATTGAGGGGATAATTAATAAAATAATTTAGGATTAAAATAAATTAATTAAGAAATTGAATATAAATAATTCTATTTTAATAGAATTATCATTTAGTTCCCAAGTTTAAACAACATAGCCAAATATAAAGCTCTAACAGTGGGTATGAGACTAGCTGAAAAGTTACAAGTCCATAACCTGATCGCACATAGTGATTCTCAATTAGTAGTCAGCTAGTTCCATGGCCAATATAAGATTTTAGAACTAGCTTTGGTACCATAAGTGCAGAAGGTATAGCTATTAGCTCGGTCATTTGACCATTTTCAACTAATTCAGATTAATTGGAGTGAGAATACCCATGCAAATGCCCAATATAAGTTAGCTTATTGAAAGAAATAGTAGGGAGGATAGAGAAAATTGATAGGTTGGAGAAGTCAAGTGTAGATAGAGTTGAAATGATATATAAATTAGTGATGATTAGAAAACACCAATAAAACGATATAAAGGAAGATTAAGACAAATGAAAAGATAAACACAAATGACTTGAAGCAAAACATGTTTGATGCAAGTCATCCAATAGTAAATGCATGTACTTGAAGCGAAAAGTGTACAATATAAGTCATGCGAGAAGAAGAAAAAGGCTTAAAGCAAAAAGTGCGCAAAGTAGGCTATGCATGAATTTGAAATGAAAAGTGCATGAAGTAAGTCATGAGAGAATAAGAAAAGGTCCTAAAGCAAAAAGTGCATGAAGTAGCCTACACATAGACTTCAAGCGAAAAGTGCACAAGTAAGTTATATGAGAAAAAGAAAAAGGCTTGAAGCGAAAAATGCACGAAATAAGCCATGAACGGACTTGAAATGAAAAGTGCACGAACTAAGTCAAGTGAGAAGAAGAAAAAAGCCTAAAGCAAAAAGTGCGTGAAGTAGGCCACGCATGAACTTAAAGTGAAAAGTGAGCGAAGTAAGTCATGCGAGAAGAAACAAGGCTTGAAAAAAAAGAGTACGTGAAGTAGGCCACTGATATGTGTCAAAATTACCAAAAACAAATTACTCTATAAATCCACTGACTTGTAGTTAGAGAGATAGAGGTCAATCTCATAGAGATTGAAGTAATTGAACTAAGCAATTAAAGTTCTAAGAAAACAAAGGGGTTTTTATATTGTAACTGACGCAAATAAAATAAGAAAACAAATTAAAAGCAAAATTAAAGAATTGGTTTTCAACCAATTAAAAAACTTTGGTTAGCATGTTTCTTCATTTTCTTGGTTTTAGGATGTTGATCATTAAATTCTAAAGATAGTTATTATATTAAGCAATCAACCATAATGCAACAACAAGTTTTGTCACACCATCTTCCCTTACTTCTTAGTTAATTACAAAAAAAACTCCATAAGTAATCCTTAAGTACTAAAATTACCCAAAACAAGCTCTTTATGTAGCAATATTAGAATCTGTGAAAGATATGAGTTGAAATTAAGCGATAAAAGCAAGAACTTGAATTATCTACTTAAACTTAGATTTTCTTCTATCTCTAATTGATTTCAAACATTAAGCAAATAAGGATTTAAGTTCTTAATCTAGTAGTAACTTAATAGTATGCATTAAATCAAACTAACAATCATGGTAAGATGCTATGGAAAATCTTTGATACTTAATCAATAACATATTATTTATATCATACTCCTCACAACATCATGTAACCAAGAAAACATACCAACCAAATAAAGACACTACTCATTATTCATACTCAAAGAAAACATCAACAACCATTGAAAAGAATCAATTACCATGCAATATATAAGATAACGCATCCTACCTTATAATATTAAGAATTCGACAACTTTAATATTTAACGCATCCTACCTAAAAAAGTGAACTAGCTTTTAGGTATTTTTATATAAAAGAATGCTTCATAAAATAATAAAAGAGTTTTACAATTTTATAAAATAAAAACTAGTCCAATTGATAAATTAATTAGCCCCTTAAGGTCCCTTTTTTTTATAGTGAGGGAATGGTACAAATCCTAGTTCATGTAAAACACAAATTAAAATTATTATTATTTAGCTAATAATAATTTTCAATTATTTTGGAGTGTTTTCTTCTCTTGCCAACTCATCAAGGATCTTCTCTCTTCTTGTAATTATCTTCCAAAAAATCTTTAATTGATTTTTGTCATTATCCTCATAGCAATTTCACTTTAACTAGAAGTTTGATTTTCCTAATTTTTAGTACTAACTTTGCGAAAACATTTTTACCTATCAAACAAATTTCGATCTGGATTAAATTGGACATTCTGAAAACCCTAAGAAGTGCTCAACAACTGATAATTCTATGAAAATAGAATTATTTGTGCTTAATTTTATAATTAATTATTTAAATCCCCAATTTATTTTGTTAGTTATCCCCTTTATTTAATTAAAATTCTCATATTTGCAGATAAATCAAATCCGAATGAATTTTGACAATTTCGGTAGAAAATAGACTGGAATTGGGCTAAAATTGAGATTAGACCACGCGGACAACACGAGCCATGCCACCTGGCACATCCAATTGGACAAGAAGACCGATGACATGGAAATATCTTTTCAAGGAGCCAATGGTGTGAAGACAAGTGGCCAAAAAAAGGTCAACTCATCTAGGATGGAAAAATTACAATTGTACCCTTAGTGTGTGTATAAATAAGACATGGATGGCAATTGAAAAAACTATGTAATTTAGAAGTAGGAGTAGGAGTAAGTTAGGAGTAGTGTTAGAATAGTTTTAGGGTATATTTAGGCTTTATTTGTTCTTAAGTTTTTCTTTTCCTGTTAGTCATTTTCTCAATGTTTTACTATTCATTTCATGTTCTTCATTAGTCTTTGTTAAATTTTATTTCAATGGAAATCAATTTCATTTTCATGTTATCGGTTTGGTAACCATTAGCTCTTTTATGTGCCAATTGTTATTCATAAACTTTACTCCTTAGCATAGCTCTCGGTTATTCCTAGCACATTGCTTATGTTTCCTTTGTTTTATTTGAAAAACCATCATCTTTAGTTGCTCTCGGGTTGGTTTCTTGGTGTATTATGTTCCTTACTTTTTCCTTCATCTATGCTATTTGGTTTTGGTGCTTTAATGTGGGCAAATGCTAGGCATTGTAACACATTTAAGCAATGCGGAACCATGGCATTAAAGAGCTGGAATAGAATAAGCTGGTGATGATGATTCTGCACGTTAATGAGCCACGGGTTTGAGAGTGTAACTTCTATTGTTATTTTGTTTGTTTTACATATTACCTCGGTTTTAATCTCCTTTTTCACTATATCTTTTTTGTTATTTCTTTTCTGTATTTCTTTATTAGTTGCATAAACTTCATGTCTCGGTTCTTGATTACATTTATAGTATAGCTTTCATTTTCAATGCACTTGCTTACGTTCTTGAATCTATTGCAATTACTGCATTTTTTTTTTTGCTTTATTATGGTTTATTTCTAGCTGTTGGTTAGTGAAATGGACAAGGTAGAATGCTCGGTGTAGAGTTTCATTAGAGGCAGCAAGTTAACTTCTCTGTTTAGCTCTGTTTTTGTATCTTACCACTGCTCATCACAGTTTAGTTGTTGTATTGATTGCAAATTCCTTAAGGAAGCTCTCGGTACCAAGAAATGGTGCAGAGTGTAGGACCCATGCAGCAGAGCAAAACCAGTGGATAGCCGAGAGCAGCAACATGACAAAAGTATAACATCAGGCTAGACATGCCTGCTAGTTGGTTGTCGTTTGGAGCAGCAGACAGCAGCGAGCTGGGCAAAATCGAGACCAGCATAGCGCCTGGAACTGAGAATGCCTGGAGCAGCAGTCGGATAGAAGCAATGACTAGAACAGCAGCAGATTGCAGGACCGGATGCAGAAAACGTACAGGGACAGTAGCCGAAACCGTGAAAGCCTGGAAATGAACATGAATTTAGAAAGACAATGAACAGTACCAACATGCTCAGGTCCACTTAATTGCCAAATTTGTTGAAGGCCTTGTTTAGCCATCTCTCTTTTGTTTAGCTTAATGTTTATTGTATTTTTATTATTTTTTATTATGATCATTAGTTGTTAGTTTAGGATAGCTTTTAATTGATAATGGTAGGTTAAATCTAATGTGTTAGTTGTCAATTTAAATCTTAGTTTTAATTTTTTTTAGTTAGTAGTTAATTTTATATTATATATTTAAGGACTTTAGTTTAGTTCAGTATTTTATTAGTTGCATTTAGAGTTAATTTAGATTAATGTGCTTCATGCATTTTTAATTTAGTTTTCATTTTTATTAGATTTGAGGTTAGTTTAATTTTCAATTTTTATTAGTTTAATTACATGCATTTTTATTTTAAGTTTGTTTAAATTTTAGTTTAATTAATCTTGTTCTTTATTTTCATTTTTTGCTTTTTATTGAGTTAATTAATTTTAGCTGTTTTAATTATTTTTGTAGGTATTTACTTTTAATTGCGTGGAGCTCGGTAAGTAAATCTTAGCTCTGTTTAATTTTTTTTATTTTATAATTGTTATTATTTTAAGTACTTTAATTTTAGCCATGTTAACCACCCATCATCAATTCATAATTTGTTAGGATATACTTAGGGTAAGATTAACCGGTAGTTAATTAGGCTAGTCAACTTCTTTGTGGTACAATAACTCGGGACTCAAATCCCATTATTACTTGTACGACCCGTGCACTTACAGACAATACCCTTTGGGCGTGTCAACAACTTTGATGAAGATCACTTTTCCCTGGAAACTCATACAAAGGCAAAATTAACAAAATACCCCTACTAGACAAAAATTGCAAAAAGTGTCATTTTAGCTCCATTTTCTCCCAATAGCTTATTTTATTTTCCTAAAACATCAAAAAATGATATCGAGCACTTTTAAACACGTAATAAAGCTAAAAAAATACTATTAGACAATATTAATATATCAAATAAAACACTTATCAACCACAAATGGACTTGAAACAAAAAGTTCTCAAAGTAGGCCATACATGGACTTGAAGTGAAAAGCATGAAGTAAGCCATTCAAGAAAAAGTAAAGGACCTAAAGCAAAAAATATGTAAGGTAAGTTAGGTAAATGTAATTGTTTAGCGAATTCTTTATGAAAGTCTTGACTTTTCGAAAAAGAACTAGGGTGCATATTCATATCGCATATATCCATCATTTAAGCATAAAAAATCAGTAAAAAGGTAAGCATGAAAATGCAAAATTCTAAATTTTCATCAAATTCCAAAAGTGGTAACAAGTACAACCTATGATACTACTTACAAAGATGAAACTATCGTAAAAAGAAGAAAAAAGAGTAAATAAAATAATAGGTTGGCTTGCAAGGGATCTTGAACAACAACTAGAGGATCCTAAGTTGGAGTAGCTTCTGAATCTTAAGGAGCATCTTAAGTATCAGTAGCTTCAGCATCTTGAGATGTTACAATAGCAAAAGACGTCGAATCAAGAATTTGGTCTGTCTCTAGGTCATAATGACCAGCACCATCTAAATCGTTGAGAGCATCAATTATCTCGAAAGGTTTAAGAGGTGACCAAGGTCAGTGAGGTCAGTCAGTGTTCAGCTCATATTTCCTGCAATTAGGCGCCTTATATGTTTCCAGTTCCTCTATAAATTATAATTTAAGAAAAGATTTGCCAAGTCGCTTCTCTAACTCTAACCAAGAATGTGTCAAATAGAAGACATATTTGATGAACACTACTGAATACACTAGCTTTCTATTATGACAGTATTGAGAAAAGCGATACTTTTCCATGGCCTCAACTCAAATTTTGTTACGCTTCTCTTAGCTAATGGAAGAAGTTTGTAATTGGCTATGGAGTTATGTAATTTCGTCCTTCAACTGGTAATTCCTGTCACCTAGCCTCTTATACTTCAACAGAAGTTTGACGTACTCAGTTTGTAGGGCCTTCAGATAAGATAAGGTGAAGTCATGTTTTGGTTGAAGAACTCGTTGTTTTATCAGCTAGGAATTCAGTTGGTCCAAAATAGAAATGTATGCATCCTTGTATTGTTCGAAAGATGCGATCTTGCTCTTCTCATTCCCAAACTGAACCTATAGATTAGACACATTTTTTGCCGATCTTCCTTGTCCCTTTTTAGCTATTCGACTTGTGCGGGAAGATTGCTCCATTGCCTATTTACAATGAGTCATTCAGCCTTCTCCGATCGCAATTGCAAAGCTCTTTTTTAGATTGTATTATAAATGCTATATTCCGAGCATTATAAGCGATCACTCATTGAGTGGCGTACAAATGACAAAGCAATAAGTTACTAAAACTCAAAAGATATAGGTATGAGAATTAGGGATGAGTTTGAAAACGTACATTCATTACTAACTTGCTGGTTTGGTTCTTATTCTCTAAAAAACCTTGGAATAACCTGGCTTCATCACGTGGAAGAATGGTTGATCAACCCAGATGAGAAGCAACTCTAGGATCCATTATAGAATCATTATCGTTGACTTTCAAATAAACTCTAAATTTTTTTTCCCTTGCATGACACTCCCCTCATCCACATCATGATTACAAGTACTAACCAGTATAATCTTCAAGAGCATGGGCCTATCCTTCTTAGCTGATTTTACATGTAAATACCTTCAATCCTTCCTCAAAGTCTTAGATATATTGTATTCAACTCTATAATTTTTGTAAAGCTCTTTCAGCCTCATTTGTTCCTCAAGAGTTATGTTTGAGAGAGGAGAAGTAGTCAACTTTCCTTTGCCCCAATCAGACATTTGAAACAAGCCAAAGCCACCAAGTTTGCTTGGGAATGGAACAAGAGTGCACACAAAACTAGCCTCAGCTAAATGAATAGGAAGAGGTGTGATGGAACTCTCTAGAACCATAACTCAGTGTTGGCTAGACATTCTTCTAAAGGAAGCAAGAATTGGGTTCCAAAAGCATCACCTTGGCCCCTGTCGTTATCTTCCCCAGAAGAATTGTCATCTTCTTCTTCGTTGCCTGATCACTATCACCTTGAGATTCTAGGTTACTAGAGGAAAGATTAGTCAAGGAAGGATTTTCATGCTTTAAGGGCAGATCCACCACAGCTGATGGATCTTCGCATAGTAAGGTTGGGTCCACGAGAGTAGTAGAAGGATGTTCATGCTTTAGGGAAGGATCTATTGGGGCAGGAATAGGTTTATGGAAGGGGAAGTCAAATCCAGTGAGATAATTATGACACCTCAACTAGTAGCCAGAAGGCTTTCGAGAGTAAAAAGGGAAGATAATTCTACTTCTCCTCCAATGATAACAGTTGAATCTACTTCCTAAATAACTTCATCAAGATAGAAATAGGTAGATTGTCAGGACCCGTTCTCAATCCTTGACTTCAACCAAAAACCACTATAAATTTTTCGCATTTTTAACTTACCTTTTCCTCTCTTCAATGGTTGGGCTGTGATTCGATGTCAGAGTCTTCACTTACCACATCATTCATTATCATACATGTCAATATATTATTACTGACTGTAACTGCTTTTATTATACATGTAAGATTATATAAAATCTCATATAAATACATTCCCCATATAACATATACATCACTGTGCTATTTCTATGTTTAGATACACAACTGTACAATATAAGTATACCTGGCGATCGATAGGAACTAGCAGTGGACTCTGGAACACTATCCCTTGATAGCTCTCGCTCTACTGACGCTCTGTAGAGAGATGTAAAGAAAGGGGGGTGAGCATACAACGCGCTCAGTAAGGAAATCAGGCAAGCAAGTAGATATCAACACTATCTACTCAAAATAATGCTATGCCTTGAAAACATTATTTCCTTTACTCGCTTTAAAAAGCATGTCTTGAAATATAATATATATACTTGTACAGAATAAATCCCATGTACAGAAAATCATGCTTTCTTTCTCAAATGTAGGCATGTAGTGCAAAACAATGCATCGTATATAAATCATGCCTTTATGTAAATCATGCCATGTATATTTAAATCACAATAAATATGGCATCAAATGATTCACAACACAAAATCGGAGTCCGACCCATCCCTCAGGCCTGTCCGCAGTTTAAATCAGTCAATCAATGTGATATATCATGTAAGACTCTGTGGTTTATGCAAATAGTATCCTGGATTATGATCATATCCGAAAAGTGATCCCAAGCAACACAGTACTCGGTGTGCGGGGCATCACTGCTGCAACGGGAGGATGGTCAGTCCACTACAGCCGTCAGCTATACGTAACACACGGTACAGTGTACACCTCGTTCCACTCAGATACGGTACAAAGTACACCCATGGACCCTCACAGCCAGGGTGCCTCCCATAGGACTTAGCCCTCGTAACTATGGAAATATTTATACCACATTCACAAATACCCTCATGCTGGCCATCCTCTCAAAATGTGACACTCAGTCACACAAGAATGCGGCATGAATAGGTACCATGTATATAATATCACATACAGTGTGCATCCTCGAGTGCGACACACAGTCGACACTGCGCTCGAACACTGTTTCACATCACAAACTCAACTCTAGTGCGAGCAATCTCCAGCAACTAGGTCAATGCATAGTTTATGTATTAAATCAAGTACGAGCAATAGCTCCCAGTACTATGCTATGCACAATATCAAATCAAGTACGAGCAATAGCTCCTAGTACTATGTCATGTATAAACTATGAAGAATCGAGTACGAGCAACGCTCCAGTACTTTGTCATGTATCTCATGTAAAACTCGAGTACGAGCTAATCGCTCCAGCACTCTATGTCATGCATATATCATATAAAACTGAGTACGAGTAAAACTCCAGTACTCTATCATGCATGTCATGAAAATCTAGTGCGTATAAAAATCCAGCACTAATGTATGTGGAAAACATATGAATCCCAGTGCGAGCTATGCTCTAGCACGATTCATTCTCACATAATATGATAGATGGCTATTTAAAAGGGATTGTTTATAAAACATTAAAATCAGCACTATAAAGTGTGCTTAAGTCACATCAACCTTAAAATCATTAGCTCATCTATTTATTTTCATGCTAATAGCAATTAAACACTCACAATAGTATTTTCCATGCTTTTTGCAACTTCTCACAAAAGTTGACTTTTTGACTAACTAGGGGCAAAATCGTAATTTGCCACTATCGGGTCGCAATAATTATTATTCACTTTCTCTGACCCTCAGAGTTTTTAAGTGAATGTAAAAGCAGACGAAAATACGTGCAGGTATCTCTAACTACTCGCAAAAGTCCCTTACCTCGGATCACGTCACGTGACCTCACTTCCTCGGTGCTGCTCTATCTCGCAGTCCGATCAGCTCTCAATGTAAACTCCGGAGCTGTAAATAACCATTCCTCAGGTTAATTATAATTTTTCTACTGTATTACACATTAATACAGTCTATTTTCCCTTAATGGACCTTAATAATCCTTAATGGGCCTAACTAGGCCTTAAGTCCATTTTCATTTTTCTATTCACTTTCGTTGGGCCTATTGGGCTTGTGGGGCCCACCAACTTTTATTGGGCTTGTCCTAGACCCATTACACCTTATTGGGCCTAAAATAATTTGGTTTGGCCCATTGGGCCTCTCGGCCACATGCCATGGCCGAGAGCTACCCATGTCTCGGTTTCACCTTGGCATGCCATTCATGCCTATTATCTAGCCATTTTCACTTAGGCATTTTCACAAACACTTGGTAGGCAACATTACCAATCATCATATAGTTCATTTAGGCATTTTATCAAACACCTTGATTGCCAACAAATTACATGTATTAATCAATCAATTTGATTAATTCTAATTACACCATTAACATTAATACATGTACACTAATCCATTTATGTCTTAAAATCATATTGACATAATTTTATATCCCATTGATCACTCTCGGCCTAACCCATTTCATGGTGATTTAATATGTTGCAATGCTTAAAACATATATCAACATACTTGTAATCATTCATACATTAACATATATGAAATTGGAATTTAGAAAATATACCAATTGTTGTGTTCACCCTTTGGCCGAAACTTTGGAGGCTCTCGGTTTCCACTCTATGGCTCCTTGATAGCCAATTCCAACATATGTCAATCTCCTTTCAATTTCGAACAACTTCCATGAAGAATGCAAGTTCCAAATATGTCTAATTCCTAGTGATTTCTAGTGAGAGAAAGCTTGGATGTTTATGTTTCAATGGTGTTTTCTTCTAGCCGGAATTGGTGTGATGAAGATGACAATGGTGTGGCTGGATTTATAAGCCATATACTTAGCCATTAAGCCTTACTTTCCAGCCATTATACTTGACTTTCCAAACCTTAGCCATGAGTCACCTTATGAGTCACCTTATGAGTCATAGTTAACTTTAACTATGATTAGATATTTATCTCATGGGCTTTTCCATTTGGGCTTCTCGGTTTGGGCTTTCCTAATGGGCTTTCTGGCTGAAATTTTTACTATGTCTCGGGCCTTTTATTGTCTTAAAATTTGGCCGATCAATTGGTCCAACAATTCGGTCTAAAGGACCTAGAAATTTCGACATACGTTTAGTATACCTTAATGGGCTTTAAAATTTTTACCTTAGGCCCATCACGTTTTTAACCATTAAATTTATTTCGGAACCCTTCTGAATAAATTTTTCTTACTTCCGGGGATGATTATCTTGTATTCTGGCCAAGAATATTTTTCTCCAAATTTTTCTCCACACTTAGGTTAATTTTTTTAACCATGATTAGTCAACTATGGTAAAAGTCCACTTTCTTAACTATAGTTGACTTTTTCCTTAACCATTGACTATGTTGACTTTTTCTTAAAATTTCGAGAGCGGCATATCTTATGTCTTACACTCTCGTCTTTATATTCCAACCGTTCCCGGTGGATAATTTCACCCGAAACTCCTTTTCTTGCCAAAAAGGTCCATTTTACCCTTTTTATTTTTTACTCTCGTTTTATATGTTCGAGACTAAATCAAGCTGACTTTCCTTCATGAGTTCTCTACGCTCTCTTATTTTAAGTTCTTATTTTTAGTCAGAATGATTTAGAATAACTCGGTTTAGCCTGTGATACCTATCGCTCACATTAGGCATTTTATGTAGCTTTTGCGTGTTAATTCATTCCAAGAACACTTTAAGTCTAGTAAATACTCTTCTTATGATTCAACTATTATTACATAGTGTTCATACACATAGGAATCATAAGGTACAAGCTACAAAAAATCCGGGTCTGACATAGATTCTTGGGTTCCTTATTTTTGGACGCACTTCATTGGGTCAAGAATCCTACGCCCTCTGGTAGCTCAACAATGAGCCATTCAAGCTTAAACCTATGAAGTGTATTGAGGTGATCCTTGAACAACTCATTTTTGAAAGCCATGTTAGAAACCTTCTGGAAGAAATAAGGAACAACCCTAAAAAATCAACGAACTTTAAAAAGAGCACCCAACAAACGAAGTAAAGGTGTGACACCTCGTTTGTGATAAAGGATCATGAAGCCTACTATCTGGGCCCACGCATGCAGATGAACTTAGGAGGAAGCACTTCCCAAATCCCTAAGGAACTAGACCCAAAGTTGGAGATAGAGAAGCGAAGCCCTAGCTCTGTTGAGGCCCTATAGACGGATGTCCCACTAAAGGGTCGAGAAGAAGACTTCTTATTGAGATTATGGAGCCTATATGAGTAACCCTTTAGTAGTGGGTATCTATTCTTAATATGCTCTAAGTCTGATGTAGTCAAACTAGAAGCAGGACCTAAGTTGATATGTTTATGACTTCCGTGATAAGCCATCTAAGAATACATTAAAAATCATAAGACTTGAAAAAAAAAAAAGCAAAACAAAAAACTGTTATGGACTTATTACCTAGACTGTTGAGTATGCGGTTGGGTAGGTTTTTGAGCATATTTTTGTGTAGGTGTCTGAGTTTGAGGTTGAGTAGGTAGTTAGGTAGGTATCTGAGTAAGCGGCTAGGTAAGGTAGCTAAAGAAGAGTCAGCGACTGATTGGCGACTGAGTAAATTTAGAGAAAATTCGTGAGAAGATTGAGCCATCTCATTTATATATAATAGAGATTGAGAAGTTAAAGAGTTAATCGCTGAGGAATATTATGAGCCCCTTACTCCAAAACTTAGAATAAAGACTCAGGAATGACTTGGAAAATACCAAAAGACCCCTATATATACTTTCCCCTAGGGTATCTCTTACGCAAGAGTGGGAAAGAATTGATATAGGTAAAATTAGAGTTTTCTTGGCTTAAGAAAAGATGGGCCCAACATGAAGGCAAGGCTCAAGCCTGACTAATACACCATTCGGAATAGGCCACATGGCCTAACCTAAAAGTGCTACGTGGCCTAGGTGTGGCCCCCACATTGGGAGCAACATAGCACAACATGGCACAACATGGCGCGTGCCGTGCAGCTGCTGACACACCACTAGGTCACACGCCTCGGTAGGTGACTGCTAAGTCAAACCCCTCGACAGTTGACCAAACCACTAGGTCATTCGCTTTAGTGAAGTGACCCATCTCTTAGAGTCCCTTACCTTAGCTAGAGATTCATCTAACTCAGTAAGAGACTTTCCAACTGAGTGTCTTACCAAGTAACCTTACGCAAGTGAAGACCCAGTCCCGTATGCGAGCCCACTTTGCCAATGATGCTCACAGTACAAAAACTTGATCACATTGGACCCACATGTGGTCAAGACAATTAACCCATGGTTAAAAAGGTTATCAAACCCTCATTAGTCTCATAAATAGTATAGGAAGTATATTTTAAACTCAACTGATCTCTATTCTATTTACTAAAACTCTGTCAAATTCTCTACTGACTTAAGTATTGGAGTGAGCATGTAGGGAACAACCCCTACATCTCTCAGATTTCTCTTCTTTTGTAGAGTTCGTGGAACCAAGTGGGCACGAAGATCAAGTTTTGACATCAACTGTAAACCCCATGAAATTTCCTTGTATTTGGTTAGTAAAACAAACAAGTGAAATTTTAATTGTACGCGTCGATATTATATTTCTTAAATGAGAGATTTGGAAGAATTAATTAATTAAAAATATATTAGTTTTAAGAATGAATATCTTTGAGGAAATAGAAATAAAATTTTTATACATTTAAGCTAGGAAAAATATTCATATGAAGTATAAGTACAAATACTAAATTAAATTAATTTTTATACATACTATAAAGGAAATTTATCAAGTCCAAGGATATATAAATATGCATGTGAACATGGGTATGTAACAATTTCTTCAAATTAAGCATATGGGTATGTGCATATTTACATATAGCTATATATATATATATATATATATATATATATATATATGAATGCAGGTATGCACAAAATATATATACCTATACATATACGGGAGCCTAGAGTTTCCTTCAGTGGGATATACATCAAGGAAACTTAGGAAATGTAAACTACGAAATGTAAGACTGCAGCAGACGGAATGGAAGATGGCGTGTAGGAAAGAAACCGAAGCAGAATTGTGAAAGTTGGAAACTGAAGTGTTTTGGTGGGAGAAGATATGATGAAGGTTATAGTAAGACTGACTGAAAATGACTAAAATTTGCAGTTAAGGATGTGGGGTGCTATCCATGAATTATTAAAATATATGTATATATGTGAAAGGAGTGGATAGGTTAGTGAACTGACAAAGATTAAATGGTGTAAAAATAAAATAAAATAAAAGGAATGAAATGATGTAGCTGAAGATTGAAAGACCGAAGCGAAAAAGAAATGAAGTGGAAACAGTTTGAAGTTTTCCTGAAAAACACTAAAAGGGAGCAGACCGAAATGATGAATGGAGATGATTAGATCGAAACAATAAGAAAACGTGAGGGAGACTGAAACATGAAAAAACAAAAAACAAAAGAAACCGAAGCTGCAGCAGGGTGGCTATTCTTGCAGGAAAGGAGGCGTGTGAAGTAATCTACAGTAGTCGGTAGAACAATATATATATATATATATATATATATATATATATATATATATATATACACACACTAACGTGACTCAGTGGAGTAGTTGTTAGGAACTAAAACAAGAGGAAGAGAAACTGAAGAAAATTGAAACAGAAGCGACCCGCATAGAGAAGGAAGCTGCAGCGGCTGCGGTAGAGAAGGAAGACAGACGAGAGATTGAGACCAAAGGAGAGAAGAGTGGAGGGAACTGGGTAGGAGAGAAAGAGAGCTCAGAATGAAATACGATGAAGGCTGACAGACAAGGGCACAGCTATCTCCTATTATTAAAGATTTTCTGTGAAGAAGTTGTGGTTGAAGCAGGGAAGAGCCACAGTTACAGACTTGATCATTTTAAGAAAGCCGTAAGAGGCCTCCTTTTCGTCTGCAAGTGGAAGAGGAGTTAGAGGGAAAGCCCAGGATACAGAGGGGAGAAGAGGGGCGGAAACCCAACTGGAATAGAGAAGCAAAAATTGAAGCTGAAACCTTTCGATTTTAAGGCTGGTCGTTGTGTCGTCGGTATAAGGTGGAAGCTGCTAACGGAGGAAGGAATGGCTGTCATTTGTAGAGTCACCGAGAGGGTTGTAAAGGCTGCAATGGCTGAGGAACGATGAGGAACAAGAGCGGGTGGCCAGTGAGGAAGAAGAAAAAGGAAAGAATAAAAAAAGGCGCGAAAAAAAAAGGTATATATATATATATATATATATGTATATATATATATATATATGTATATATATGTATGTATGTATATATATGTATGTATATATATGTATGTATGTATATATATGTATGTATGTATATATATGTATATATATATGTATGTATGTATATATATGTATGTATATATATGTATGTATGTATATATGATTATATATATAAAAATAGAAATATTGAAGATAGAGAAGAGTGTACAGAGAAGTTAGGAAAACCCGAGGAAAAAGCAATTCGAAAATATTTATACAAATATTATTTCGAAGCTCCGGAGAAATAAACCGACTAGGACGGGCTAACTGAGGCATAGAGAAACCAGTGTTTGCCATTAGAGGTAAGGAAAATTGTTGTGTGCTACCAGTGATATCTACACGTATTTTATGTTAGATCATAAATATAAATTCTAGGAAAGTCTTACAGTAAGGAAAATTGTTGTGTGCTGTTAGTGATATCTACACGTATTTTCTTTTAAATCGTAGATATAAATTCTAGGAAAATTTTACAGTAAGGAAAATTATTGTGTGCTGTTAGTGATATCTACACGTATTTTCTGTTGGACCGTAGATATAAAATTCTAGGTCGATTTATAGAATACTCTAGACCGATTTTATAGTCCCCAAATTTATAGAAAAACTCTAGCCTCAATTAATCGGTCTATCTTTACCGATATAAATTTATTTAATTTATTATATAAATATCAATGTGGTTTTAATTATTGATTTTAATCAAAATATCCCTAGTCTTAATTGCCATAGACTGTACACTGAGGATTTTGACCAAAAAAGGATAAGCCAACCTCTTTTGAATTGTTTTATGTACCAAAATAAATTTTAAAAATTAATTTGATGAAAATGAACTAATTATAAATTAGTACCGATAAAATGTGTTTGAGCCCGTGCTGACTGGTGTCGCACTGATTTTGAGGCAAAGGTAATGGTTAATCATGTTGCATTGTTACTGTTACTGAACTGTTACTGTTACTGTGGTCGACAAAGTACGATGTATCGTACAACACGCATGTGAGTACAAAGTACCGTGCTATCGATCTTCAAACATATTGTATTGTGAGTCGTTTGGGTAGCTGACCACTCTCACGGTGATTGACATCCTAACACACCTGATCAATGATGCTCAGAGTCACCGACATTGACCAATTGTTATACTGATTACTATTATAGCATTTTTCACCTTGTCTCATCTATTTGATTTACTGAACTGACCGTATGAACTGTACTATTGTCTGGAAATCGTTTATTTACAGTATAAAGTTTTAGAAAATATATTTATTACAGTTCAATGTTTATACTATCGACATCAAAACTATTACTGATTTCCAACTCTGAATTTATTGGATTGCTCAATATATTTTACATAATAACCCTATTATGTAAATATGTAGATAGTTTATTTATCTACTTGCCACATATTTTTCTTACTGAGCACGTTGAGCTAATCGCTTACTTTTCTCCACAGAGCCACATCAGTAGCCAGGATCGCTTTTATAAGTAGGATTCTTTGCACAGCCATACTTCCGTAAAGTAATCATTTTTGTTTAAAGTTATACCTATGACATTATTATTTTGTATCTAAAATTTTTGTAGGTGCAGTAATGTAACGATGGTATATCTGGGGATGTAAATGTAAATATTTTTGGATAGGAACAATTATTCTGGTTTATCGAAAAATATTTTCTTTGGCATTGTTCAAAGATTTACTGTTTTGATATAACACCGACTCGTAGCCCAACTATATTGTACTGTAAAAAGGGTCATTACAGAAGTTGATATCAGAGCAAGGTTGGTTGATAATTCTATGAAAATAGAATTATTTGTGCTTAATTTTTTAATTAATTATTTAAATCCCTAATTTATGTTGTTAATTATCCCCTTATTTAATAAAATTCTCATGTTTGTAGATAAATCAAATTTGGATGAATTTTGAAACTTTCGGTAGAAAATGGACTAGAATTGGGCTAAAATCAAGTTGGACCATGCAGACAACACGAGTCATGCCACCTAGCACATTCAATTGGACAAAAAATAGATGACATGAAAATATCTTTTCAAGGAGCCAATAATGTGAAGACAAGTGGCTAAAAAAATGTCAACTCATCTAGGATGAAAAAATTACAATTGTACCCCTAAGTATGTGTATAAATAGGAAAGGATGGCAATTGAAAAACTATGTAAGTTAGGGTAGAATAGTGTTAGAATTAATCTTAGGATTTATTTTTCCTTATTCCTTGTAGACTTCTTTTCTGATTAGCCACCATTTTAAGTACTATTCATAGCAATTTCTTTTTTTTTTTTATGAAAAAGCTTTTGTCTTTTCTAGTTATCGGATTTTTTTTTTCACATGAATGAAGATTAACTATTTTCCATTCTTCTTCTTCTCGGTTTATTAAAGTTTAATCCTTGATGTTTCTTATTTTGTGAGTTTTAAACGAAAAGTTTATAGTCTCAAATGTTAAGCTCTCGGTTTGCTTCTTATTTGTAGTTAATTTTGTTTTGTTATTGTGTAATGAAGCTCTTAGTTTTAATGGTTTCAATGATTTAAGTCATTTTCTCATTCGGGTGATTCATTTTCCTTCAGTATTGTCCACTCGGTTCTGGTGCTTTGATATGGTGTGATGCTAAGCATTATTCAACATTAAAGGCAATGTGGAATCACGTTTGGAGCAGGAAATGAAGCTACCTGAGGATGGTAGGCATCATCATTCATGCGATTTACGGGTGTTGACAGTTTTGTGTTAATATGCAGTTGATTGACTTGCTTTATTTTACTTCGGTTTCAATCATAAATGTGTGATTGCATCATGTTTCTTTTTCTCGTTTTCATTTTTCTGCATTGTATGGATTCATTTTTTAAATTCTGCATTTAGAGTGTGAGTTCCCGCCACTTTCATGTCTTGATTCAATTTGTGTTTTCCCTTGCATTTGTCTTCTTGGCTGGCTTATACTTGTTGTTAGCTGGTGAGTTAAATATTGATGTAGGCAGTAGTAGGTGACATTACGGGATCAAGTTAGGCAGCAACTGGATTGCTCATATCTGTAGACAAAGAACAACAAAAAAATTTCTCCTCTGTTCCGCCATGTTTTGAATCATTATTACTGTTCATTGTCATTTTGTCACGACCCAATTCCATTCTCTTTAATCGAAAATCACTGCAAATTTTTCACGTTTTACTGTCACCTTAACCGGTCGTGAACTAACTCACCACACACTGTTGGGCTGTGAGTCAATAATAAACATCACATCTCATTCATTCTCAGTTAACTAAAACGATGTCATACATTTGCATTTAATCATGTACTTATACAAAAATATGTTTTACTGACATCTACATCCCCCATAATTACAACTCAAAGAATACTGTGCTTTTACATTGTTTAGATACAAAAAGAATCATTGTGTATATACCTTTAAGCGATGGAGATGCAGTGGAGTCCAAAATACCACGCCTCAGTCCTCACTGGGCTACTATGCACGCTCTGTAGGGGGAAATAGAGAGGGATGAACAACCACACGCTCAGTAAGGCAATAATGCAAGCATGGTAGATAACTACTCTATCTACATGCTGATAGTGTTATGCATAAATCATTTATGGTAGGAGCATGATGAATAAAACTATGCCATATGAGTATACATATATATATATATATATCATGTATCAAAATCATGTCCATTGGCATATAAAACATGGTAAAAACGTCATGTATAAATCATCTCATGCTCGATCTCATTTAAATTCATAAAAAGGGCAATTCATTAAGAAACCTCCTTTTTTAAACCCACGTCATAAAACTCTTTCTCAACACATACAATCACATCACATCAATTCACAATCACAACCTCATTTTCATTTCACAAATCAAATCCACGAGGCTCGACCCCTCCTTCGGGTCTACCTTACACAATCACAAATCACACTTAGAGATTTAAAATCATGTGGTAGTAAGTAAATCAAGCAAGGAGACAGGTTACTATATCTCAAGTGACTACGTTGGTCAATCGTCACATATCATTCCAGACCACACAGATTTCGGTGTGCAGGGCATTATGCTGGCACGAAGGTGGGTTAGTTCTCTACCAGACTTTCTCAATCAAGTAACCACCACGCGGTACGTCGTACTCCATGTGATATACACGGTATATCGTACTCCGCGGACCCATAACATGGTTGGGGGTGCCTGCCATAGGTCTTATCTACCCCATACCAAGTGTAACCTTTATAGTCTCAAGAACGCGTGGGAGTAACCTCAATACCAGGCCCTAGCCCCTCATGGCCTTGCTTGCCCCTGTTGGGTTCCCTGATTCAGGTCCTAGCCCCTCACCCTTACCCCACTCAAGAGGTCTGTTAGGCCTGTTGGATTCCCTGAATGGATTATGTCAGGTCCTAGCCCCTCACCCTCACCCCACTCAAGAGGTCTGTCAGGCCTGTTGGGTTCCCTGAGTTAATCCGTATCTCTCACCACGGCCTCATACATACCACAGTGTGAAAGCCAGCATGAGCTACGCTCTAGCGCGAATTCATGCATAAAAAACAATCACTTCGTACGAGCAACGCTCTAGTACGACATTTATGCATAAAATATGAAGAAACCACGTACGAGCATAGCTCCAGTACGGTTATATGCATAAGAAAAACTACTCAAATCCAAGTACGAGCGTAAGCTCCAGTAAGGTTTATAAAACATCATCACAATTCAAATCAAAGTGCGAGCTAAGCTCAAGCACGTATCATACAAGTGAAAACATAGAAATCCAGCGCGAGCGAGGCTCTAGAGCGATTTATGTCATGCAAATACGATAGGCGGCTCATACACAATCAAACAATCCCGACAACCGGGTTTAGCACTTCACAAATGCCTTTTTCCACAACATTAATAAACATTAGCCGACCCATCTACAAACTTGCTTAAAACAAAGCAATTTCGTTTTGAAAGACATCAAGACATTAGATTTATGCAATTATTAGCCTTACTATCCCATTTCATAGAATCCACTTCCAAAACCAAAAATCACACATATACTCTTTCTCATTCATGATTACCATCAATCATTTACTTTAGCAACCATGCACTTCGTAAAACACCCAATATTCACCCACAAATTTAAAGTACGAGCAGCTACCTCTATATACTCACATAATTCCCTTACTTGGAATCGCGATGCGTGATCCCACTTCCTTAAGCTGCTTACTCGTATGGTTCGATTCGTCTTCAACGAACTCTTCGGGACTGCACAAAATCGTATCCCGCATTATATTCGATCCATATAATATGACATCGTGCGTTCACTATAGTCAATTCGACCTATAGTTTTCTATTAACGCTTATGAGGCCTCGTTTCATTACTTTACCCAAAACTCGAGTCTATGGATTCTTTTAGGCCTATTAACTCATTCCAAATCGATATTAAATCGATATCAAGCTCATAGTGTTCATATTTCATGAATTCCCTCACTATAGCATTTATCAAGCATATACATACCCATTTTCACAATTCCTCCAAACTCACAATGAAATTTCATTTAACCATCTAAAATCACAAACATTACCTCAATAACAACTTTAGCATGCCCATAAATCACAAACTCATTCAACCCATATATTCTCACATCATACCCATTCTAGGTTTTTTAGGTCACCACCAATTCCACCATATCCCTAGATAATTTATCCATCAATACTCATGCCAAACAACTCCAAAATCAATTAAATAGACAATGTATTTGGATTGGAGTGTTAGAATCTTACCAAATATGATTTTTCTTCTTGCTCCAAATGGAAATGCCCTTAACTCCTTCAATACCAAAAATGGGAAAATGCCTTCCCACTATGTTGTTCTTCTCTTTTATAGGAACAACTTTGCCTCAAATGGTCTCTCTTCAAATCTCACTGAAAATGGCTGATTTTAGAGAGGGAAAGTTAGGTTTTTGGGTTGAAAGTGGAAGGTTAATGTTTCTCCCGAGATTTCCTGATTTTCAGCCCTCCTTATATAGAATTAGCTTAGGGAGATCGATCTGGTCCAAGAGGAGATCGATCTGGTCCCCTTAAATCCCTCTTTTTCACGACATTTTTAAGCATGAGATCGATCTGTCGAAGCATGAGATCGATCTGTTGAAGCATGAGATCGATCTGTCGAAGCATGAGATCGATCTGGTCCCAAACCAAGAGCTAAGGAGATCGATCTGGGTGCTTGAGGATCGATCATTTCATTACAGAATGCTTAGGAGATCGATCTGGCCCCATTGGAGATCGATCTGCTCTATTCCATTGCCCAAATAAGAGCATTCTGGCTCTTTCAGATCGATCTCTCATCCTATGAGATCGATCTGGCCTCCATGTTTTCCAGATTTTCTGCAGTTTCCTTGCTACAACTCACACCAACACATCTTTAATCTGTTGCCATGGCCATTTTCTCATCCATCCACCTTTATAACTTGAAAATGGCATCCATTCATACCTTATGCACATTGAAACTTATGTGCATTCATTGTATGTCCAAAGGTATGCTATATAAAACCAAATGGAAGCATAACTTCATTCCATTTTACCACACTACTCATTTTGAGTTTCAATCACATTCATCTCTTACAAGAATTCATTTCTTCATATTCATACTTAATGAAACTTGTATGTACGTTACAAATCATATTACACATACGTACATTGAATCCATAGACTTACATCGATCATACTTTACATTACAAGTCCATTCACATTCATTACACATTACAACTTTACATATACGGGGTCTCACACATTTTCTGTTTATGCATCTTGATTTCTGCTAGTAACGTTTGCAAGAATGTCGGGTCAAGTGTGTCTTGTTGTAGCAATCAGAATCTGAGCTGGGCAAAGTCGGCCAGCTGTTGCACGAACAGATTGTAGCAGCAGTCGGGCATGGACAGTACTTGATGTGGAGCAGCCTAGAGCAGCACTTGGATGTACCTGCTAGCTGGACAGTGGCCTGGAGCTGAACCTGGAGACAGTATGAAATAGCAGATGTTTGCAGGGAATAGAGCCGAGGACGTGTAGAGCAGGTCTGGGCAGGCAGCAACTTGGGCAGAAAATGAAGCTGAAGTGGTTGGTAACGTGCTGTGTTGAGTGTAGGGAATAATGCTAGACACGGAACGAATACAGAGTTGGTGGATGTTGCAGAGCAGAAGATGGACTTGCTTGGACAGACCGAAAGCAAATGCAAAGAAGACGTGCACAGTAGCATAGCAATTCGGGACTAGCATGGTTTCCAATTAAGCTTAAGGTCATGTTTGGCCATAATTCAATTTAGCCATTTTATATTTTAATGCATTTTTATTAGTATGTACATTCCTTGCATTAGTTGTTAAGTAGGTTGACTGTTAAATAGGTTAGTTCTAGTGTTTGTTTGTTAATTTAATTGTTAGTTTTAATTTAGTTAGTAGTTAATTTTATATTATATGTTTTAGGACTTAATTTTAGTTTAGTCTTTTATGAGTTATATTTAAAATTAATTTAGATTAAATTTGTTACATGCATTAGTTAGATTCTATTGTTAAGTTAGTAATTAGATATAGTTAGGATTAGTTTAGAGTTAATATTGTAGAAATGTGTTTCATGCATTTTTAATTTAGTCTTCATTTTTATTAGATTTTAGGTTAGTTTAATTTGCATTTTTATTAAGTAGTTTAATTACATGCATATTTTATTTTAGGTTAATTAATTTAGTTTTTTTATTTTTGCTTTTTTTTAGTTGCATTAATAACTTTTTAATTGTTTTAATTATTTTTGTAGGTTTTTTCTTTTAATTCCTCGGAGCATTGTAAGTATATTTAGCTCTGTTTTATTTTCTTTATTTTTTAGCTTTTATTATTTTCTATATTGTTAGCCATGTAGATCACTCCCTTAAAATTCATAATTTGCTAGAATATACTTAGGGTAAGATTAACCGGTAGTTAATTAGGCTGATCAACTTCTCTGAGGGACGATAACTCGAGACTCAAATCCCATTATTACTTATACGACTCGTGCACTTGCAGATAATACGTTTAGATCATGTCAAGTTTTTGGAGCCATTGCCGGGGAAGTCTTAATTAGCCATTAATTAATATCGGTGAAATTATGCTTAGGTGTAATTCTAGCTTGTAAATATTTAGGTTGTAAATATTTAGAGCCTTACTTAGGTTAGTTAAATTTTCTCATAATTAATTAAAACAAAAAAAATTTAAAATTTAAAAAACTAAAAAAAAAATTCTAAGGACTTTTAGATGTTTGCATGCGTAGAGCTAGGAGTTACAATTGCTTTCCTTTAGATCCTGAAATTGAAAGAACCCTTAGGAGAATTCGAAAGGATTCTAGGAAATTAATAGCTCCACTGCAAAACATCATGGCAGAAAATAGGGAAATTAGAACTGTTAGAGATTATGCGGTGCCGACGATTGGAGGATATTATACCGGCATTAGGTCACCAGCTGTCCCTTCAAACAATTTTGAAATTAAGCCTGCAATCCTTCAGATGATCCAGACTTCTTTACAGTTTAGTGGGCTTCTGCACGATGACCCACATGCTCACCTCGGGCAATTCCTGGACCTGTGTAACACCTTCAAGCACAATGGATTAACTGATGACGCGCTTAGTCTTAGATTATTCCCCTTCTCACTTAGGGATAGGGCGCGGCATTAGTTAACCTCCTTGCCTCCAGGATCCATTTCTACATGGGACGAGTTAGCCCATCAATTTCTAGCTAAGTTTTTTCCTCCCTCTAAAATGGCCAAACTCCGTAGTGACATATCTTTCTTTGCCCAATTCAATGCTGAATCTCTTTACGAAGCATGAGAACGATATAAGGAGCTTCTTAGGAAGTACCCTCATCATGGCCTACCTTTATGGCTGCAAGTCCAGACCTTTTACAATGGACTTACAAGCCTAAATAGGACCATTGTTGACGCTGCTGCGGGTGGAGCCCTGATGTGCAAAATAGAGGAGGAAGCTTATGAGCTCTTAGACAAGATGGCGGCTAACAACTATCTATGGTCCTCGAATAGGCAATGTCCAAAGAAATCAACGGGTATTTATGAGCTCGACACGCTGTTTACCTTGACCTCTCATATCGCTAATCTTACGAAGAAGGTAGAGTCGCTTAGTACCCAACATAATCCTTCCACCAATCCTAACCCTATGTTTTCTGTCTAAAATCCTTTTCTTTCCTACGAGCTATGTAGTGGTACCCACTCTGTAGATAGGTGTCCGCTCAACTTAAAATCGGTTCAGTATGTTGCCCCCTCTAAGCAACAGAACAACCCTTTTTTAAACACCTATAATCCAGGGTGGAGGAACCATCCTAACTTTTCCTGGAGCCAAAACCAAGGGCAAATTTCTAATTCTAGACCTATGGGACCCCCTAGTTTTCAAGCTCCACCGGTTCATGTACCACCACAGTCGTAATTTCCATATCATCCGCCTCATCAACCACCCCCACAACAATTTCAACATCATCCATCACACCACCACTTATGCAGCCCCAACTTTACCATGCACCAGCAGCTGAGAAAAAACCCTCGCTTGAGGAAATATTCACGACTATCCTGTAAAATCAAGTTGCCTCAATTAAGAACTTAGAAGTTCAGGTTGGACAAATAGCTAGTGCTCTTAACCAGCGTCCACAAGGGACCCTCCCCAGTAACACTGAAGTTAATCCTGTTAGGCAAAGGGAGGGTAAAGAACATGTGAAATCCATCACCCTTAGGAGCGGTAGAGAGCTAGATGATTCACTAGTTAAGTCCAGCCCTGAACAGCACATAGTTGAAGAATCCTTAAGTTCTAACGAAGCAGCTCAGAAAGAACAGCAACCTAAAGATCATACTGCAAAGGAATCAAAGATAGGTGCTTCTTCTACTTCACAGCCTTCAAAGTCCTCTGATGCTATATATGTTTCCACTACATCCCCTTCAGTTAGACTACCAGTTCCTTTTCCTTAGAGGTTTCAAAACCAAAAGCTTGACCAACAATTCACCAAATTTCTTGAGGTTTTTAAGAAACTTCACATCAACATTCCTTTCGCAGATGCTTTAGAGCAAATGCTAAGTTAGGTGAACTTTTTGAAGGACATCCTCTCTAGGAAAAGAAGATTAGAAGATTATGAGACTGTGGCCTTAACTGAGGAATGTAGTGCAATCATCCAGAGGAAATTACCCCTCAAGCTTAAGGATCCTGGGAGTTTTACCATACCCTACACGATAGGAAATATGTTCTTTGGTAGAGCCCTGTGTGATCTAGGAGCTAGTATCAATCTGATGCCTTTGTCCATTTATCAGAAGTTAGGATTAGGGGATGCCAAGCCTACCACAGTGACCTTTCAGCTAGTTGATCGATCCATTAAATATCCGAAAGGGGTCATTGAGGATGTGTTAGTAAAGGTGGACAAATTTATTTTCCTTACGAATTTTATTGTATTAGACATGGAGGAAGACAGGGAAGTTCCTAGTATACTAGGTAGACCTTTCCTAGCGACTGGTAGAGCCGTAATTGATGTACAAAAGGGGGAGTTAACAATGAGAGTTCAAGATCAGGAAGTGAAGTTTAATGTTTTCAAACCTTTAAAGCTCCCTGATGACTCTCAAGAGTGTTTTAAGATGGAGATTGATGAGGACATAAAGCTTGACCATATAATATCTGAGAGAAGGAGGGAAGTAGATATAGCTCAGGAGGATTTAACTGTTAACATTCTTTCACCATTTTGGCTAACCCTCCTACTCTTTGTCCTGCTGCTGAGTGTTATTTTCTTCAGCTACATTTGAAGTGGTTGTGTTTTTTTCTTTTCACTTTGTATATAGTTCTTTTTCTTTTTCTTTTCTGTTGTTTCTTTCTTTGTTTATGTTGCAGGTTTCTTTTCCAGTATTACGCTTTCAATCAAGCTTCAGTTGTTCATCATCATCAGAAAGGGGAGTACTCTGTTCTTGAGCTTAAATTCTTATATTATCTGCACACTGAGGACACTTTGTACTTTAAGTTTGGGGGAGGGGATATCACTTGAGCAATTTTGTGAAAAATTGAAAAAAATAAAATTTTTTCGAAAATCTGAGAAAGAATTTTCAAAATTTTTTCGATAATATGAGCTTAAATTGTTTGATTTTGGGATGATTTAGTGCTTAACATGTAGTTTTCCCATATTCCGATGATATGACTCCATGATTTAGTCTGACTTTGATTAACTGAGAAGCATGATTATAGGAAAAGCATGAAGTTGAATTCTTGAATTTGTCTTAATTCTGATTGTGATTTCCTCATTTTATGCACATGTCATCTCATAAATCTGTATATTTATTTAGAGAAAGCTTATGAGGACATAGGTTTGCATATGTTCAATTGATTTTGCGCATCATATTCTAGAATTTGTTTGATCTGATCTCGAGGCGAAATATTAGATCACACTTAATTAGGGAGATGATTTAGGCCATCTTTAGATCGTTTGAGCCTTTCTAGCTATTCTTGTACATATTTTACCCCTAGTCACCCATCTGGGCTAAATAAGCTTTTCTCTGTAAATATTTCGACAAAATTTTTTCGTAGCTTAAATATTTTTTTCCTATCCCTTACCCCGAAAGCATGAAAAGTCATTTGGATATATTGTGAGCTATATGGGTATTAAGTGATAGTGAAGGAGTATGTACTGAAAAAAATGAAAAATGAAAATGAAAGAGAAAGAAAAAGAAAAGAAGAAAGAAGAAAATACAAAAAATAGAATAAAAAGTTTAGTGAAATAAATAAGTTTGGGGGAAATGATTTGAGCTCTTACATTAAGATCCTAGAAGTAATGCATGTTAAGGGGTAATTAAACCTAAATCGACTTTATCATACCTTAGCCCTAGCCTTACATTACAAGCTTAATGAAGTCATATTGATCTTTGATTAAGTGTGACTACATTGGTCGAGAGATAAGTGAAAAGCAAACTTATGGGAATGATCACATGTCATTGACTTTGCATTCACTGTGTTTGCATAATCTAATCTAGATAATGTACTGTGAAGTGACTTTGACATTTTTCACACACTCACGAGGAGTCCAATTTAGGTTAAGACTTATGATTGAATGATTCTGAATGTTGGACTTATAATTGTGAGTCTTTAAGATCATAGTCTGTACATTTTCTTTGAGGATAATATTAGGTAAATTGTTGTGTTTAGTACTTGTAATTCCTACAATTATTTTGTTTTTCTTGAGGACAAAGCAAAAGCTCAAGTTTGGAGGTGTGATAATTCTATGAAAATAGAATTATTTGTGCTTAATTTTCTAATTAATTATTTAAATCCCCAATTTATTTTCTTAATTATCCCCTTATTTAATTAAAATTCTCATGTTTGCAGATAAATCAAATCTGGATGAATTTTAAAAATTTCAGTAGAAAATGGACTGGAATTGGGCTAACATCGAGATTGGACTGCGCAGACAACACTAGCCATGCCACCTAGTACATCCAATTAGACAAAAAGACAAATGACATGGAAATATCTTTTCAAGGAGCCAATGGTGTGAAGACAAGTGGCCAAAAAAATGTCAACTCATCTAGGATGAAAAAATTACAATTGTACCCCTAAGTGTGTGTATAAATAGGAAAGGATGGCAATTGAAAAACTATGTAAGTTAGGGTAGAATAGTGTTAGAATTAATCTTAGGATTTATTTTTCCTTGTTCCTTGTAGCCTTCTTTTCCGATTAGCCATCATTTTAAGTACAATTCATAGCAATTTCTTTTTTTTTTTATGAAAAAGCTTTTGTCTATTCTAGTTATCAGATTGTTTTTTCACATGAATGAAGATTAACTATTTTCCATTCTTCTTCTCGGTTTATTCAAGTTCATTCCTTGATGTTTCTTATTTTGTGAGTTTTAAACGAAAAGTTTACAGTCTCAACTGTCAAGCTCTCGGTTTGCTTCTTGTTTGTAGTTATTTTTGTTTTGTTATTGTGTAATGAAGCTCTCGGTTTTAATAGTTTCACTGATTTAAGTCATTTGCTCATTCGGGTGATTCATTTTCCTTCAATATTGTCCACTCGGTTCTGGTGCTTTGATGTGGTGTGATGCTAAGCATTATTCCACATCAAAGGCAATGTGGAATCACGTTTGGAGCAGGAAATGAAGCTACCCGAGGATGCTAGCATCATCATTCATGCGATTTACGAGTGTTGACAGTTTTGTGTTAATATCCAGTTGATTGCCTTACTTTATTTTATTTCGGTTTCAATCTTAAAATGTGTAATTGCATCATGTTTCTTTTTCTCGTTTTCATTTTTCTACATTGCATTGATTCATTTTTTAAATTCTGCATTTACATTGTGAGTTCCCGCCACTTTCATGTCTTGATTCAATTTGTGTTTTCCCTTGCATTTGTCTTCTTGGCTGGCTTATACTTGTTGTTAGCTGGTGAGTTAAATATTGATATAGGCAGTAGTAGGTGACATTACGGGATCAAGTTAGGCAGCAGCTGGATTGCTTATATCAGTAGACAAAGAACAACAAAAAAATTTCTCCTCTGTTCTGCCCTATTTTGAATCATTATTACTGTTAATTGTCATTTTCTGTTTATGCATCTTGATTTCTGCTGGTAAGGTTTGCAGGAATGTCGGGTCAAATGTGTCTTATTGTAGCAATCAGAATCTGAGCTGGGCAAAGTCGGCCAACTACTCCACGAACATATTGTAGCAACAGTCGGGCATGGACAGTACTTGATGTGGAGCAGGCTGGAGCAGCACTTGGATGTACCTGCTAGTTGGACAGTGGCCTGGAGCTGAACCTAGAGACAGCACGAAACAGCAGATGGTTGCAGGGAATGGAGCCGAGGACGTGTAGAGCAGGTCTGGGCAAGCAGCGACATGGGCAGAAAATAAAGCTGAAGTGGTTGGTAACGTACTGTGTTGAGTGCAGGGAATGATGCTGCACACAGAACCGAGGCAGAGTTGGTGGATGTTACAGAGCAGAAGGACTTGCTTGGACAGACCGAAAGCAAATGCAAAGAAGACGTGCACAGTAGCATAGCAATTCGGGACCAACATGGTTTCCGATTAAGCTTAAGGCCATGTTTGGCCATAATTCAATTTAGCCATTTTATATTTTAATGCATTTTTATTAGTTTGTACATTCCTTGCATTAGTTGTTAAGTATGTTGATTGTTAAAAAGGTTAGTTATAGTGTTTGTTTGTTAATTTAATTGTTAGTTTTAATTTAGTTAGTAGTTAATTTTATATTATATGTTTTAGGATTTAATTTTAGTTTAGTCTTTTATGAGTTATATTTAAAATTAATTTAGATTAAATTTGTTACATGCGTTAGTTAGATTCTATTGTTAAGTTAGTAATTAGATATAGTTAGGATTAGTTTAGAGTTAATATTTTAGAAATGTGTTTCATGCATTTTTAATTTAGTCTTCATTTTTATTAAATTTTAGGTTAGTTTAATTTGCATTTTTATTAAGTAGTTTAATTACATGCATATTTTATTTTAGGTTAATTAATTTAGTTTCTTTATTTTTACATTTTATTTTAGTTGCGTTAATGACTTTTTAACCTTTTTAATTATTTTTGTAGGTTTTTGCTTTTAATTGCTCGGAGCACTGTAAGTAAATTTAGCTCTGTTTTATTTTCTTTATTTTATAGCTTTTATTATTTTCTGTATTGTTAGCCATGTAGATCACTCCCTTAAAATTCATAATTTGCTAGTATATACTTAGGGTAAGATTAACCGGTAGTTAATTAGGCTGATCAACTTCTCTGAGGGACGATAACTTGGGACTCAAATCCCATTATTACTTGTACGACCCGTGCACTTGCGGATAATACGTTTAGATCGTGTCATTGGTTCGGTATGAGTTGATGATTTGGAATAAGAGAAAAGTGGGAAAGTTCACATCCCCAACATTACTGTACATCGTTTAAATAGAAATAAGTATATTTGACTATGTTTTGCTAAGAAATTGCTACTGAATGCAGGAAAACGTTTAGATATGGTTGGTAGACCGCACGGTCAACCGAGAGGATGAGGGGTATGTCATCTCGAGGCCAAGAGGATAGGCCTAAAAGATAGGGTGGTCCCTCAATTGAGCAGACTGCTCGTAACCCTACTGAAGGCTCCGAAGCTCGAATCTCTAGCCGGGAATGTGGCATGGAGTCGATACTAAATCTAATTGGGCAAGTGATGACGAGATTAGATAACACACTTGGCATTGCTACTTAGGCTGCACCTACTACTCCAGCAATCGCGTCTGATACACCTGTGCCTGCGCAGACAGCGCCTGTACCATCAGCGGAAGAACCATTTACATCTCTACCTACTACATTACCGCAAACCTCACTTGTACCACATTCACATGTGCCAGTGGCCCCACTGCAACGTAGTGACGAGATGGGGTATAATTGTGAACTAGATAGACTGAGGTAATTTCAGGAGTTCAAGCCTCCGTCTTTCAGTGGGGTTACGAATCTAGTAGTTGCGGAAGATTGGATAAATGAAATGGAGAAGCACTATGGATTCTTCTGATGTACATCTACCAAGAATGTGGCTTTTTGCAACTTTCGTATTGAAGGGTAAGCAGGTTGTAGGACAGAGGCGAGTGTATGCCTTTGAACATGAGGCAACAGAAACCGATGCATAATCTGAAGCGTTTAAAGGTACTATTCTAATTCTTATGTTAAAGCATTGGTTTTATTTGACTCTGGTGCAACTCATTCATTTATATCACCTATGCTTTCATATATACTGTCTTCCTATGTACAACCTAAACCATTAGGAAGGATGCTAACGATTAGGACACCAATGAAAGATAGCCAAATGACAGAACAACTGTATAAAGATTGTAAGCTTAAAATAGGAGACAGAAATATGTTAGCAGACCAGATCCTATTAGACATGTATGATTTTGAAGTGATTTTGGACATGGACTGGTTAGCAGTAAATCAAGTTATTCTTGATTGTCATAATAGGACAGTAACATTTTTATCCATGGAATATGTTGTAAGTTTTTCTGAAAAGTAATGAAAAAATAATTTGTAGTTTAATGGCAAAATTCTTACTAACTATATGAATAATATTTTGAAAGTTACATTGCCTATGTAATCGATATGGACAAGGCAAATATGAAATTAAGTGATATTCCCATAGTCAGGGAGTTTTTCGACGTATTCCTAGACGACTTACCATGGTTACCTCCAGATATGGAGATGGAATTCTGCAAGACCCGAAATTCAATCATAAATTTTTATGAGGGATGAAAATGGTCAAAAATTTAACTAAATGGGATTCGGATTGGAAATAAGGATTTAAAATGCGAAGTGAGTGAGTGTTCATGAAAGGAAGTTGGGTTAAATTAATCCCGAACACGTGTAAGGGCAAAATGATCAAAAGACCGAAAGTCAAAATAAATTCGATAAGAAAATTTTAATTAAAAATAAGGATTTAGAATATCTTGATCAATAATGAGGAAATTATATAATTTTGAGTCCAATTGATCAAGATCCGGAATTTTTAGAAATACCGAAAAATTACCCGGAGCAATACCTCAAAAATACGAAGGAATAATATCGAAAATTGGAGAAAAATGTATTTAATAAATTAAATTAAATTAATTAAACTAAATTAGAATAAAATAATAAGTTGTAGATATTTTGGATTATTGTAGATTATTTTAATGAATAGTGTAATAAGTTAAAAAAAAAAGAGAATCAGAAAACGAAAATCGCGAAAGGAGAAAAACGGAAACGAAGCCGAAAGCGGGCAGAAGGCCGGACGATTACCGGCGACCCAATCGGCCAGGTGAAGGCCGAAAAAGGAAAAGGAGAGGCCGACGATCCTTCAGCCACCAGAGACACGCCGTATAATGGCCGGAGGACGCCGATCGGAGGAAGGAAAAATCGAGGGAGAGAAGGGCTCGGTCTCGACGATCCACGGCAGCTGGGCATCAACGAAGGCCACCAACGAGTTCAGGAGGAGGAGCCTGTCATTTTGAGACCAGTAGTAGCCGGCGAGACGGTCGGAATCGCCAGCGACGACCAAGACCCAAAATGGGTTCCGACGACCGAGAGAGAGGACGCCAGACCGGCGACCTTCAGGCGGTTTTCGGTGAAACCGAGAGCATATCTGAGATGCGGACGACCCAACGGAGTTGCTGGCGGTGGAAGCCGACGAAAAACCGACTGGCAAGGTGGTAAACCGGAGTGAACCGGAGTGAACCGGGGTGAACCAACGGTCCGAACCGGTCTGAACCGGACTGAACCGGTTCAGCCAAGAAAGAAGGGGAAAAAAAGGAGAAAAAGGGAAAGAAGAAAAAGAGGAAAAATTGGGAAAAAATCTCGACGATGCAATCGAGCTTCGAGTAAGTCGGTAAGCGGTCGAATTGACCGATTTAAATTTTAGAAATATTTAATTTGATAAATAATCGACTGAAAGTTTACCCGAAAAATTATGAAATTGTGTAGCTCGACAATTGGCATCCAACGAGAGCTCGAGATAGCCTCGATTTACGTGCTAGCATGGAATCTCAGGTAAGTAACCCTTATTTACGATAATTACATCGTTATGCGTGATATGAATTTAAATTTCGCATAAATTGAATTAAATTTTGGAAATTTAGATAAATTGTCGTAAATAATAAATTTAGCTATTCGAGAGTTAGAATGAGGCCCAAGGAATTGTTAGTGGGCCCAATGAGCCCAATAGGCCTCGATAATGTGAAAATTAAGTGGAAAATAGGCTTAAGGCCGATTAAGGCCCATTAAGATGCAATCGGGCCCAATAGGGGTAAATGGGCCCAATGATTTAAATTAAGCCCAAAAAATAGGAAATACAATTAAATTGTATGATATCTGACCTGAGGAATAATTATACGCAGGTCCAGACATTGGATTGGGAGCAGATCGGACTGCACGACGTGACATCAGAGGAAAGTTCAGACTCGACAGGAAAATAAGGTAAGGGAATTCTGTGGACTGCTAGAGGTAATTTTACGAAATTTTAAGTTCATTTGCAGTCCTTTAAAAATTATCTGAAGGGTCTAGAGGTCAAATAATAATTTTAGTGCCCCGAATGGGCAAATTACCAAAATACCCTTGTTAAGGGTAAAATTTACAAATTTGGAAAAAATTGGGAGGAGCAAGAACAAGAGGTTTCTGCTCGTTCTGGAGACATTTTAATGCATGCATGAGTAGGCTGGCTAACCTTGAAAGAAAATGCACAGCATTGCATACTTTCAACGATATTATTGTTTTGAAAACTGTTTTGAGGAAACAGAGCCGCCTACGTGTTTTTATTCACATGTGACGTGCTGGAGCTCAACCCGCACGATGTTTTGATTTGGGTGATGCATGCATTAGCGCTGGAGCGAGAGCTCGCACTAGAGTTTTACATGCATAGGTGCTAGAATATAACTCGCACCAGATTTCACATGTTTTTTCGTGACACGGTGTTAGAGTCTAACTCGCACCAGGTCTTCATATGATTTTTGTGAAACGGTGCTGGAGTCTAACTCGCACCATATTTTTATATGATTTTCGAGACAGGGTGCTGGAGTTTAACTCGCACCAGATTTTATAAGATTTTCATGTGACTCAATATAGAGTGCTAGAGCCTAGCTCGCACTAGTTTTACTTGATTTGATGAGAGTGCTGAGCATCGCTCGCACTGATTTTATGAGATCATGCGATGAGCCGTGCTTGGAGCATCGGGTAGACTGTGTGTCACCGATTAAATAGGCTCGCACATGCGTTTTGAGACATGGCATGAGTATTGAGATATGATATAAGAAACAAAATCTCTCTGTGGGAAGCAGACCATTTGGGCTGGAGTACCTAGAGCGATATGGGTCCACGGAGTATGATGTACCGTGCAAGTAGCATGGAGTACAATGTACCGTGTGGTATCTTCGGATACGACATCTTCGGATGCGGCATCTTCGGTTGTGGCATCTTCGGATGCATGGGATCGGATAAGACTGACGAGATGGATTGACCCACCACCCGGGCGGTTCTCGATCATGGTGAGAACCCGCACACTAGGATCCGCGTAGCAGAGGAACTCCCAAGGACACATGGCCATAGTCCTGGTTATTACCGATATACAGACGTTGCCTAGTCTCGTATGTTGATGATCTTGACGATTATTGAAACTGGGTTTTAAACTAAATTTGCATGATGCTATTTCCATGCTTTTCAAACCCATGTGTGAATGTAAATCAATTTTCATGATTTTATGTGAGTCAGGACCACCCGAGGGATGGGTTGAGTCCTGACCTTGTTGTGACATTTTAAGCGAGAAAGAAATGATTTGAAATAATTGCATGTTGAATTTTTGCGATGCGAATGGATTTACATAACATCATAACTCATATCATCTGTTTTAAAATGTGTGAAGAAAGGGTGGTTTATGCATGGCACCACGTTCATGTAGGTAGTATGGTTACCTACTTGTTCGTAGGATTGGTTTACTGAGCTTGATGTGCTCACCCCTTTCATTTTCTCACACAGATAATCTCCAGTTGAAGTTGAGGCCATTCAGTACTGCATTCCGGATATCCGTTGCTGCCCATCATTTAAGGTATATACACTTGTACATATTGTATCTAAATAAGCATAGCACAGTAACATGTTTGTAAGTAACTTTAGGGGATGTATAAATATTGTAAACACTTATAAATGACTGAGAAAGAATTAAGTTATATGGTAAATGAATGGTGGGAATGGCATTGACGCACAGCCCAATTTGTTAGTGGAGTGTGGTCACGATCAGAGGACAGGTAAGCATGAAAGAAAATAACAAAACGCGAAAAATTAACTCTGATTTTTGGGTAGTTTGGGTCGTGACATATAAAGGTGGTATCAGAGCGCAATTGGTCTGATGTGTGTCAGTGTCAGTAATTAAGAAATTACATCCCCGTGTTACTGTGCTTGGTTAGATACAATAGTGTATATCGAGATGGGTTTTGACTAAGAAATGGTTGAGAATGCAGGAATGCCTAATATGAGTCGCGTTAGATGAGATAGTGCACGAGGCAGAGGTCGTAGAGGTAGACCTGAGTTTACTAGTCGTGCTGAGTTGACCTGTGAGAATCAGGATGAAATTGAAATGAAGGCTAATGTTGAGCATGCCCCACTGAGTCCGACAGAGAGATCGGACAGTATTGAGACATGCTTCGCGAGGTTGGAACGGAGTGTGGAGAATATTTTGGGAGCTAATTGCTCAGAGTATGCAAGGGATTTGAGGGCGAGACGGAGCATTAGTGGAAACCCGCTCGACCCATCTTAAGTGTTAAACATCCAGAACTAAGATGAGAAATGTTTATGGATGTATTCCGGTGATAGAATATCCCGGACACTGTTTAAAGGGAATGATAGATAAAATCCTTACTCTGACCCAGAGAAATTGATTTATTAATGAGTATGATTTATGAGTATGAAACTCGGTTATATTCTTGGGTAGATATTACCTCGACACTATGAACAAGTGACAGTCGAGATGTCTAAAAGTTCATGAAATGGCTCAATTTTTTAATTAGAGTCCAATTGGCCCGTGAGATATTACCTATACTGAGGCAGTGCGCAGATTTACAGTTGGGTAAATTAGAACATGAATTGCACGCCTCTGAGATTGGAAAAGGTAGTGAGGGCTGAAACAGAGATAGAAAAGAGAATCGAGAAATGATAGAGATGTTAAAATGGAAAAATGGTAATTGGTAAAAGATTTAATTTGATGAGTAATGGAGTAAGATAATTGGTAAGGCCCCAGTGCATCCAATTTTGGCACTCTTGAGGGGCATTGTAATTGGAAGACCCCGACCTGCTACGAAGCAGTGTAAGCACTGTAAGCAGTGTGGGATGTGTTGTAGATACCACGGAAGGAGGGTCTATACCTACACTGTATTGATGAAAATGGCCCTTAAGTGTGGTAAGACGGACCATTGATTTTGATTACATAAAGTTGGGCGAGATCACCCCACAGAAAAGTAAAGAGACAGAGAAAAACTTCGTTGGTATAGCTGCAACGAAAAGGGAGGCCATAGCCGAAAAGAAAGAAAGAAAGTAGGTTGTTGGACGAAGGCGAGAGGATGTCTTGGACCAGGACACTATTGATGTTTCATGGATGTGGTGTAAGATACCACACTTGTTATGAATAATGAAGTACATATGTTCATTGATCCTGGTGCCACACATTTATTCATACTGCATTCATTCGCATATAAATGAGTAAAAGGCATGAATGCCTACATCATTGGGCATAATACTGATAAATGAGTACCCAAATAGAGGAGGATTAATTAACGAAATATGGATATAGAGATTTTAAGTTGAAAACAAGGGTGAAAACATCACTGAAAAGTATACTGTAAGTGTTGACAAGTGATAAAAAGGGGTGCAACAGTTGAAATTAAAGGAGTAAAGGATTGTACTCATGGAATGAATAATGAAAGAGTTTTGTCATGAGGGATATACGAAAGGAGATAATCTTTAAGATAAGATAGATCCTAAATACAAGATGTATTGGAGTAAGAGACATATTCTAGGTAAGGAATACCCTTAATATGCGAAGTAATTGGGATTAAGTGATAAGTAGGGAATATAAATTATAACCAAGGATAAAGATGGATATAACCATAACCAGTCTATGTGGTTAAGTCTGAAGGTTAATAAAGGTATTTCAAAATACCTCCCCGCCTGAAGACTTGACAGCGTCTAAAAGTATATATATATATATAACCTATAACGTGAAATCGATCGTCGTAATAAATACCTTTAGCATTAGGATACCTTTACTAAGACGATAAGAATATTAAAATTCGACAAATCATAAAGGTTAACATAGTAAAATTTAATAAGAGCCGTTAAGATAAGAAAAGGAAATGACGCAGGTTAGTACCTGAAAACGTAAGCGATTTTGAAGGATCTTATACGCTTATGCGTAAATAAGTCAAGGATATGGACAATTGAAATAAGTAGTGACTACAATGAGTTGTTTAAACTTTACTTGGACCGATTTGTCATCATCCTTATTGATGATATGTTGGGTGTAGTTAAAGTCTAGGGCAAATTATAAGCAACAATTGGAAATTGCTTTTACAGATAGTTGCTGCGAGTTCTAAAAAGGGTATACCTTGTTGGCACGTTTAACTATGAAAGCGTGGTATTTGAATGAGATGATAGACGTGACAGGAGTTTTGGGGTAGTGAAGTATGAACTGACCACCGTGATTAATTTCACCATACCCAACAGCTCAAGAGGTTCTCAGTGAGTATGGATCCCTCAAAATAATGAAGGAGCTGTGTATTGATGTATAATGGGAAGATAGTCAATTATGGAGTCAGACAACTCCTTGATCATGAAATAAACTATCTGACTCATGATTTTAAGTTGGCAACGGTAGTATTTGTACCGGGGATATGGTACTATTATGTACAGGGTGAGAAATTTTGGATATGCACTGATCATAAAGCCTCGAATATCTGTTTTTCACAGAAAGAGGCGAATATGAGAATACATAGTGGGTGAGAGCTTCTGAGAGATTTTGATTGTGAAAATTGTACCACCCAGGAAAAGCTAATGTAATGGCTGATGCCTCGAGTAGAAAGAGCCTTAGGATGGTATTACATATGATGGTCAGGGAGCGTGAGCTACTAGAGCAGCTGTGAACCTCAATAATGATGTGATCCCTTCTGATGATGACAGTGATTATGTGACAGCTAGCCTGAGATTAGAACCGGATGAGTGTGCCCGGATTGCACAGGCTTAGCGTGATGATCGGCAGGGTGTCGATAGTGTGGGTCGGATTCAGAAGGGTATAGTGATAGAGTTCACAGAGTGTGATGATGATTTACAGAGGTTCTGAGACAGTATGAGTGCTCCCCAAGACCACAGTTGATGGGATAGTAATATTGTCAGAAGCTCACTCTTCGGGATATACGGTGCATACGAAAAGTAAAGAATGTATCAAAATCTCGAAAAGGGTATTGGTGGTCAGATATGAAAAGAGATATGGTAGAGATTGTGGAAAAGTGCCTAGTATGTCAACAGAATAAGGTAGAATATTAAAAGTCTGCAGAGTTATTGAAGCCTCTACCTATATTGACACGGCACGAAAATGGGAGCAAGTCTTCATGAATGTCGTGATGGGTTACAGAGAACCCAGGTGAATTACGATGCTATTTGGATGATAGTCGCTAAATTGACTAAGTCTACCCACCTTCTGGTTATGAAATCCCCAAATACTCAGAGTGTATATGAGGATTTATGTGTAAGGAAGATTGTGGAACATTAAGTAGCGTTCCAGTGAGCATGGTATCATATAGGGATTCCCGCTTCACTTCCCACCTCTGAGGATATTTTTAGGAAGCTATGGGAACCCGACTGAGTATTAGCACAGCTTTCCATCCTCAGACAGATGGTCAGTCAGAGAGGACTGTACAAGTTCTGGAGGATATGATGAGAGTGTGTGCATTGATTTTATAAGCTCCTAGAATGATCAGTTGTTACAAATTGAATTCGCCAATAGTGACAGTTGTCACTTGAGTATCGGGATAACAAGATATGAGGCAGTGTATGGCTGTAGGGGTTGTTCCCCAAATTGGATAAGAAAAAGTGGGTGACAGATAGAATTATTTTCGACTTTGGATAATAAGTCTCTGAGGATATTTAGTTAAGGATGAGAGATTTAAAACACCTCATAGCAGATAGAAAAGTATTGGAATGCACCGAGGGTGAATTAGTATGGTTGAAATGTTTCTTGTCCTAAGAGAATAAGGACATAGTGAACTTTTGGAAGAAGGTAAATTGAGTTTCGCTGGATTGAATCTTTTGAGAGATTGGACAAGTGGAAGATAAGACCTGTAGGTGGCATTTTCACTTGAATAAGTAGGCACCCACAATGTGCCCCATCTTTTGATGCTTCGAAAATACCATCCAGATCCAGCGTAGGTGATCGGATATGAGATCCAACAGTTCAGCTTAATGCAAATATAAGTATATTGAAGAAGTTGATTCGGGCATTAAACAGGAAAGAGAAAGTATTGAGGTTTAAGACGATCTCCCTAATTAAAGTCCTTTGGTAGTGTTACACTCCGGAAAAAAAAAAGGTTACATGAGAATTTAAGAGTATGATACGATCGATGTATCCGGAGTTGTATATGGACTCATATGACTTGGTTCTAATTTGGAGGACCAAATTCCTTAAGTGGGGGAGATTTGTAAGACCCGAAATTAAATCATAAATTTTTCTGAGGGATGAAAATGGTCAAAAATTTAACTAAATGGGATTTGGATTGGAAATAAGGATTTAAAATGCGAAGTGAGTGAGTGTTCATGAAAGGAAGTTGGGTTAAATTAATCCCGAACACGTGTAAGGGCAAAACGATCAAAAGACCGAAAGTCGGAATAAATTCGATAAGAAAATTTTAATTAAAAATAAGGATTTAGAATATCTTGATCAATAATGAGGAAATTATATAATTTTGAGTCCAATTGATCAAGATCCGAAATTTTTAGAAATACCGAAAAATTACCCGGAGCAATACCTCGAAAATACGAAGGAATAATATCGAAAATTGGAGAAAAATGTATTTAATAAATTAAATTAAATTAATTAAACTAAATTAGAATTAAATAATATAAGTTGTAGATATTTTGGATTATTGTAGATTATTTTAATGAATAGTGTAATAAGTTTAAAAAAAAAAGAAAGAATCAGAAAACGAAAATCGCGAAAGGAGAAAATGGAAACGAAACCGAAAGCGGGGAGAAGGCCGAACGACCACCGGCGACCCAATCGGCCAGGTGAAGGCCGAAAAAGGAAGAGGAGAGGCCGATGATCCTTCAGCCACCGGAGACGCGCCGTATAATGGCCGGAGGACGCCGATCGGAGGAAGGAAAAATCGAGGGAGAGAAGGGCTCGGTCCCGGCGATCCACGGCAGCTGGGCATCAACGGAGGCCACCAACGAGTTCAGGAGGAGGAGCTGGTCATTTTGAGACCGGTAGCAGCCGGCGAGACGGCCGGAATCGCCGGCGACGACCAAGACCCGAAATGGGTTCCGATGACCGAGAGAGAGGAGGCCAGACCAGCGACCTTCCGGCGGTTTTGGGTGAAACCGAGAGCATTTCTGAGATGCGGACGACCCAACGGAGCTGCTAGCGGTGGAAGCCGGTGGAGAACCAGCCGGCAAGGCGGTAAACCGGAGTGAACCGGAGTGAACCGGGGTGAACCGGCTGTCCGAACCGGTCTGAACCGGACTGAACCGGTTCAGCCAAGAAAGAAGGGAAAAGAAAGGAGAAAAAGGGAAAAAAAGAGGAAAAATTGGAAAAAAATCCCGACGATGCAATCGAGCTTCGGGTAAGTTGGTAAGCGGTCGAATTGACCGATTTAAATTTTGAAAATATTTAATTTGATAAATAATCGACTGAAAGTTTACCCGAAAAATTATGAAATTGTGTAGCTCGACAATTGGCATCCAACAAGAGCTCGAGATAGCCTCGATTTACGTGCTAGTATGGAATCTCGAGTAAGTAACCCTTATTTATGATAATTACATCGTTATGCGTGATACAAATTTAAATTTTGCATAAATTGAATTAAATTTTGGAAATTTAGATAAATTGTCGTAAATAATAAATTTAGCTATTCGAGAGTTAGAATGAGGCCCAAGGAATTGTTAGTGGGCCCAATGAGCCCAATAGGCCTCGATATTGTGAAAATTAAGTGGAAAACAGGCTTAAGGCCGATTAAGGCCCATTAAGATGCAATCGGGTCCAATAGGGGTAAATGGGCCCAATGATTTAAATTAAGCCCAGAAAATAGGAAATACAATTAAATTATATGATATCTGACCTGAGGAATAATTATACACAGTTCCGGACATTAGATTGGGAGCAGATTGGACTGCGCGACGTGACATCAGAGGAAAGGTCAGACTCGACAGGAAAATAAGGTAAGGGAATTCTGTGGACTGCTAGAGGTAACTTTACGAAATTTTAAGTTCATTTGCAGTCCTTTAAAAATTATCTGAAGGGTCTAGAGGTCAAATAATAATTTTAGTGCCCCGAATGGGTAAATTACCAAAATACCCTTGTTAAGGGTAAAATTTACAAATTTGAGAAAAATTGGGAGGAGCAAGAACAAGAGGTTTCTGCTCGTTCTAGAGACATTTAATACATGCATGAGTAGGCTGGCTAACCTTGAAAGAAAATGCACAGCATTGCATACTTTCAACGATATTATTGTTTTGAAAACTGTTTTGAGGAAACAGAGTCGCCTACGTGTTTTTATTCACATGTGACGTGCTGGAGCTCAGCCCGCACGATGTTTTGATTTGGGTGATGCATGCATTAGTGCTGGAGCGAGAGCTCGCACTAGAGTTTTATATGCATCGGTGCTAGAGTATAACTCGCACCAGATTTCACATGCTTTTTCGTGACACGGTGTTAGAGTCTAACTCGCACCATATTTTTATATGATTTTCGAGACAGGGTGCTGGAGTTTAACTCGCACCAGATTTTATAAGATTTTCATGTGATTCATATATAGAGTGCTAGAGCCTAGCTCGCACTAGTTTTACTTGATTTGATGAGAGTGCTGAGCATCGCTCGCACTGATTTTATGAGAACATGCGATGAGCCGTGATTGGAGCATCGGGTAGACTGTGTGTCATCGATTAAATAGGCTCGCACGTGCGTTTTGAGACATAGCATGAGTATTGAGATATGATATAAGAAACAAAATCTCTCTGTGGGAAGCAGGCCATTTGGGCTAGAGTACCTAGAGCGATATGGGTCCACGGAATATGATGTACCGTGCAAGTAGCATGGAGTACGATGTACCGTGTGGTATCTTCAGATACGGCATCTTCGAATGTGGCATCTTCGGATGCATGGGATCCGATAAGACTGACGAAATGGATTGACCCACCTCCCGGGCGATTCCCGATCATGGTGAGAACCCGCACACTAGGATCCGTGTAGCAGAGGAACTCCCAAGGACACATGGCCATAGTCCTGGTTATTACCGATATACAGACGTGGCCTAGTCTCGCATGTTGATGATCTTGACGATGATTGAAACTGGGTTTTAAACTAAATTTGCATGATGCTATTTCCATGCTTTTCAAACCCATGTGTGAATGTAAATCGATTTTCATGGTTTTATGTGAGTCAGGACCACCCGAGGGATGGGTTGAGTCCTGACCTTGTTGTGACATTTTAAACGAGAAAGAAATGATTTGAAATAATTGCATGTTGAATTTTTGCCATACGAATGGATTTACATAACATTATAACTCATATCATCTGTTTTAAAATGTGTGGAGAAAGGGTGGTTTATGCATGGCACCACGTTCATGTAGGTAGTATGGTTACCTACTTGTTCGTAGGATTGCCTTACTGAGCTTGATGTGCTCACCCCTTTCATTTTCTCACACAGATAATCTCCAGTACATATTGTATCTAAATAAGCATAGCACAGTAACATGTTTGTAAGTAACTTTAGGGGATGTATAAATATTGTAAACACTTATAAATGACCGAGAAAGAATTAAGTTATATGGTAAATGAATGGTGGGACTGGCATTGACGCACATCCCAATTTGTTAGTGGAGTATGGTCACGATCAGAGGACAGGTAAGCATGAAAGAAAATAACAAAACGCGAAAAATTAACTATGATTTTTGGGTAGTTTGGGTCGTGACAAGTTCTGTATTGACTTAGTGCCCCGTACTGAGTCGATATCTAAACCTCCGTATAGAATGGCTCTAGTTGAGTTGGAAGAGTTGAGGAAGTAATTACAAGAATTTTTGGATAAGGAGTTTATCAGGCTGAGTGTTTCACCGTGGAGTGCACCAGTGTTGTTCATTAAAAAGAAAGATGGGAGTCTAAGGCTATGCATCGATTATAGATTGCTCAACAAGGTGACCATCAAGAACAAATATCCCTTAACATGTATTGATGATCTGCTTGACCAACTGCGAGGAGCACAAATATTTTCCAAGATTGATCTGAGGTTAGGGTACCATCAGTTGAAGATCAGAGGTGAAGATGTACCTAAGACAGCTTTCAGAACCCGATACGGACATTATGAGTATTTAGTTATGCCTTTTCTGGTTGACGAATGCTCCTACAGCTTTTATGGCACTGATGAACGAAGTATTTAAGTTGTACCTCATAGATTTGTCATAGATTTTTTTTTATGATACTTTAATATATTCCAAGTCTAGAGAAGAACATGAACAGCATTTGAGAATGGTACTGCAAACCCTCAGGTAGAAGAACTTTATGCCAAGCTCAGCAAGTGTGATTTTTGGTTAGATCAGATAGCATTTTTGGGTCACATTGTGTCTAAAGACGAAGTGTTTGTAGATCTGTCTAAGATCGAGGCTATAGTACAATGGGAAAAACCCAAGACTGTTACTGAGATTCAGAGTTTTTTAGGTTTGGTCGGATATTACAGATGATTTGTTTAGGGTTTCCCTAAGTTGGTTGCTCCTCTGACATGACTTACGAGGAAGAATGCTAAGTTTCAATGGAGTGACTCATGTGAAAGATGCATTCAGGAGTTGAAGTACAAACTGACCATCGCACCCATTTTGACTATACCTGCTAGTTCGAGAGGCTTCTCAGTGTATACGGATGCATCTAGTCAAGGTCTGGGATGTGTGTTAATGCAAAATAGGAAGGTAGTTGCTTATGGTTCCCGACAACTGAAAGACCATGAGAAGAACTATTCGACCTACGATTTGGAATTGGCAGTCATAGTGTTTGCACTGAAAATATGGCGTAATTATCTATATGGAGAAAAGTTCCAAATCTTTATTGATCATAAAAGCCTCAAGTATTTATTTTTACAAAAAGAGTTGAATATGAGGCAAAAAAGGTGGATAGAGCTTCTGAAGGACTATGACTATGAGATCCTTTACCACCCGAGAAAGGAAAATGTAGTAGTGGATGCCTTAAGCAGAAAGAACATCAAGATGGCGTCGTATATGATGATTCGAGACTACGAACTATTGGAGCAATTTGGGAACCTCAATTTAGACATTAAGCCATCTGACACTGTCAGTTATGGTATGATAGCTAGTCTGAGAATAGAACCGGACTTGATTGACACAATTCAGCAGGCTCAGTGAACTGATCGATATTGTACAGATATGGCTAGTCAGATCCAATTAGGAACGGTGACATATTTTGAAGTTATCCATAATGGTCTACTGAGGTTCAGAGGTAGAGTTTGTGTTCATTCCTCAAGGTATACCTTACCCAAAAAGTAATAAAATGTACCAAATTTGTGAAAAGTTTACTGGTGGTTAGGGATAAAGAAAGATGTAGCCAAATTTGTAGCCCGATATCTTGTGTGTCAGCAAATCAAGGTAGAGTATCAGAAACCTGCAGGGTTGTTCAGCCTCTACCAATACAAACATGAAAATGTGAGCATGTCACCATGAATTTCATTATGGGATTGCCAACGACCCGTAGAAATCATGATGCAATTTGGGTAATTGTTGATAGGTTGACAAAGTCCGCCCACTTCTTGGCTATGAAGTCCATCGATACTCGAAGTGCTCTAACAAATCTATATGTGCGGGAGATTGTAAGATTACATGGCGTACCAGTGAGCATTGTATCTAATAGGGATTCTCGGTTCACTATGCACTTTTAGGAACACTTCCAAGAAGCCATGGGAATCCAACTGAATTTTAGCACAGTTTTTCACCCTCAAACTGATGGAAAATTGAATAGAACTATTTAGGCATTAGAGGATATGTTGAGAGCATGTGCTCAAGATTTTAAGGACTCTTGAGATGACCATCTACCGTTAGCGGAGTTTGCTTATAATAACAGTTATCACTCAAGTATTGAAATGGTACTGTATGAAGCATTGCATGGTTGAAGGTGTCGTTCATCGATTGGATGGGAAGAAGTGGGTGAAAGAAAGATATTTGCTCCTGATCTGGTTAAGCAAGCTTTTTCGGATGTTCACTTAATTTGTGAGAGGTTGAAAATAGCTCAGAGCAAGCAGAAAAGTTACGCTGACCAAAGATGAAGACCTTTGGAATTTTCAGTTGGAGATTCAGTGTTTTTGAAAGTTTCTTCTTCCAAGGGTATAATGAGATTCAGGAAGAAAGGAAAGTTAAGTCCCCGTTATATTGGATCTTTTGAGATCTTAGAACGAGTGGAAGAAAAAGCTTACAAATTGGATTTACCACCAGAGTTATCAAGTATTCACATTGTCATCCATGTTTCGATGCTACTTAAGTAACATCCGGATTTAACGCATGTGATTGAGTATAAACCACTGGAGTTGAAAGAGGATATGAAGTATGTGGAGAAATCAATTCGATTACTGGATAGGAAAGAGAAAGTGTTACGGTCTAATCTGATTCCCTTAGTCAAGGTTCTGTGGCAGTACCACACTTTGGAGGAAGCCACGTGGGAATTGGAAAGCTTAATGCGAGAGAAGTACCCACATTTGTTTGAGGATTGATTGTAAGACCCGTATTTTGGATGTAAAGCTTTATGAAATCATGAGTATGGTGATGTATTTACAATGTAAGCATCAGTGGTGTAAGTCCATAAATTCAATATACATACTTGTAGTAAGAGTTTATGATATAAATACAAGTTTCATTGTGTATGAATATGAAGAAATGAGCTTTTATAAGTGATGAATGTGATTGGAACTCAAAATGAGTAGTGTGGTAGAATGGAATGAAGTTATACTTCCATTTGGTTTTTGTGATGCATACTTTTGGATATACAATGAATGCACACAAGTTTGAATGTGTATAAAAAAATGAATAGATGTCATTTTCAAGCCTTAAAGGTGGTTGGATGAGAAAATAACCATGGCAACAAATTAAGGATGTTTTGTGTGAAGTTACTGCAAAAAAACTGCAGCAAAATCTAGAAAATATGAAGGGAATATCGATCTCATAACATGAGAGATCGATCTAGAAGAGCAAAAAATGCTCTTATTTGAGTTATGGAACAAGAAAGATCGATCTCCAATAGAGACAGATCGATGCTAAACATTATGTAAAATGAGGATCAATTCTTAAGGCAAACAGATCGATTTCCTTAGCTCTCGGGTTGGAGCAGATCGATCTCCCCTAGAAGCAGATCGATCTCCTTAAGCTACTGTCTGAGACAGATCGATCTCAAGCTTTCGACAGATCGATCTCAAGCTTTCGACAGATCGATCTCATGCTTTCAAATTGGCATGAAAATGAGGGATTTAAGAGGACCAGATCGATCTCATGATTCGACAGATCGATCTCTTCAAGTGATTTCTATAAAAAGGACTAGTGAAATCTGTATTTTTCCGAGATAGAACCTTTCCTTTCCATTTTTCACCAAAAACCTAGATTTTTACCTCTATAAAATCAGCCATTTCCAATAAGAATTGAAGGGGAGCTAGTTGATACAAAGTTGTTCATCTTGAAGAAGAGAACAACATAGTTGGGAATCAAAACCTCATTAGTTGTATTGAAGGAGCAAGGAACATTTCCCTTTGGAGTAAGAAGAGAAACTAGATTGGTAAGCTTCTAACACTCCTGCCCAAATACATTGGTCTATTTGTTGATTTTGGAGTTGCTTTGTATGTGTATTGATGATTGAAATCACCTAGGAAGTATTAGAACTAATGTGACCTAGAAAATAGAATGAGTCTAGTGTGAGAAAGTGTAATTTGGATGAGTTGGTGAATCGTGGGACTTGCTAAGTTATCATTTAAGTAATGTGGATGATTAAAAAAGGGTAAATGAAGCTACATTGTGGGTTGAGGGAAGTTATGAGAAATGAACACATGTAGTGTTTGATGATAGGCCACAGTGAAGAAATTTATGAAATATGAACACTATGGACTTAATATCGATTTGATATCAATTTAGTATGAACCCATGGGCCTAAAGGGAACCATAAACTCAATATATGAATAGAGAATCAAAATGAGATCTTATAAGTATTAATGGAGGCTATAGGTTGAATCGACTATAGAAAATACCATGTTGAGTTATATGGACTAAATCGATGTGATATACGATTTCGTGCAGTTTCAGAGAGTTCGTTGGAGACGAATCGAACCGCACACGTACGCAGCTTTACGGAAGTGGAATCACGTGACGCGATTCTAGGTCAGGGAATTTTGTAAGTATATAGAGGTAGCTACTCGTATTTTGAACTCATGGGTATATATGGCTTTGGAAATGTGCATGAGTTTATCGAAATATGTTTGACAATGTATGGAAATTGTTTCGAGTATTCGTATGAGATTTGGTTGTTTTAAATGGTATTGTAAAGAAGTGGGATAGTAAGGCTAATAATTACATAAATCACGTGTTTTGAATTTTTTCACAAAACTCAATACTTTGTTTTGGGTAAATAAAAGGATAGGCTGGCTAGTGATTTATTGATGTGGTGGAATAGCACATGTGAGGTGCTACACATGTTTTGAGATTTGTTTTGAATGCATATGAGCCGCCTATCGAGTGATGTGAATTAAATCGTGCTAGAGCCTAGCTCGTACTGGATTTTGATGCTTTTACTTGTATGAAACGTGTTGAAGCTTAGCTCGCACCTTAATTTGAAACTATGATTATGTTTTATAAACCGTACTGGAGCTTCTGCTCGTACATGGATTTCGAGTGGTTATCTTATGCATATAACCGTATTGGAGCTGTGCTTGTATGTGATTTCATCATGTTTTTATGCATAAATGACGTACTAGAGCGCTACTCATACAAGATGATTTAATAATAATACAAGAATTGTGCTAGAGTTTAGCTCGCACATGTTTTCACACTGTGGTATGTATGAGTACGATGTCGTAGTGAGGGTAATACGGATTGGTGTTCAGGGAACCCAACAGGCCTAGCAGGCCTCTTGAGTGGGGTGAGGGTGAGGGGCTAGGACCTGACACTAATCCATTCAGGGAACCCAACAGGCCCGCGTAAGGGCATGAGGGGCTAGGACCTGAATCAGGGAACCCAAAAGGGGCGAGCAAGGCCATGAGGGGCTAGGACCTGACATCGAAAGATAATACTCCCACGTGCACTTGAGACTATAGAGGTTACACTTGGTATGGGGTAGATAAGACCTACGGCTGGCACCCCTAACAAACATTGTACCGTGTATATCACATGGAGTACGTTGTACCGCGTGGTTGAGATACTGATGAGAAAGTCTGGCGGAGAACTAACCCACCTTCATACCAGCATGATGCCCCGCACACCTGGATGCGTGTGGTCTATGATGATTTACGACATAGTTGGCCAACATAGTCTTTGTGTTATAGTGACTTGTCTCACTCGATTTACATAGTACCACATGTTTTGATATATAAGTGTGATTATGACTATCAAAGGTAGACCCGAGGGAGTGATAATTCTATATTTTTAGAATTATTTGTGCTTAATTTTTTAATTAATTATTTAAATCCCTAATTTCTTTTGTTAATAATCCCCTTTATTTAATTAAAATTCTCATGTTTAGAGATAAATTAAATCCGGATGAATTTTGAATATTTCGGTAGAAAATGGATCAAAATTGAGCTAAAATCGAGATTGGACCACGCGGACAACACAAGCCTATTACATCCAATTGGACAAAAAGACAGATGACATGGAAATATTATTTTTCAAAGAGCCAATGGTGAGAAGACAAGTGGCCAAACAATGCCAACTCATCTAGGATGAAAAAAATTAATTACAATTGTACCCCTAAGTGTGTATATAAATAGAATATAATGGCAATTGAAAAAGGGGAGTCTAGGTTAGAATAGAAGTAATTTAGGAGTAGAGGTAAACTAGGGTAGACTAATTTCTAAGGTAGTTTAGGTTTATTGTCTTTGTTTTTCTCGAAAAGATTAGTTTGTTTTTAGCAAAACCTTACTGTTCATTCATTATTCACTTAATGAAATTTTTTCTTCCATTTTCTCATTTTCATGGTTTTCCATTAGCAAACTTGTTTCACCTTGTTCTTCTTTTCGATTTGAAGAAATCCATTGCTGTATGTTTCTTACTTATTTAGTTGTAGATGAAAGTTAATGAAAAATGGGTTACGTCTCTATTACTACCTCTCGGTTTCAAAATTTTGTATAGTTTTTCTTTAGCTTTCGGTTGCATTTGGGTTTCAGATTTCTTCACTCAGTTTCCTTCCTTTTGATTCTGTTGCCTTGATGTGGGATGATGCAAAGCATTTGTCCACAACAAGAACAAAGTGGAACACGGTAGGAGAAGATAGTGAAAGAAACCATAGCATGGAGTCTCCTGTTTTTATGTCTTTCATTTCTCTGCATTACTGATTTAGCATGTAGTTTTGTTTTTCGGTATTGTCATCTTAAGTCCCGCTTTCATGGAGATGATCATGTGTAATACCGAGAGAGGGTGTTCGGCAGCTGAAAGGTAACAAAGAACTAAACCAGCAGCCAACCAATCCTCTATTCTGCTCTGTACCGAGATTTCACTATTGTTCATCGTAATTCTTTTTGTTTTTCTGCATATTTGCGTTGCTTCATTGTACCGAAGCTTGGTATTTGCTGGGGTGGCATTTGTTAATTTATTTTCTTTCCTTGCAATATCATCTCTGTCGGGTTATCTATATTTCTCATTTTAATTCTGTTTTGTTCCTCTGTTGTTCTCGGTTGCAGGAAACGGTTGTTGTGCGTCTGCTGTGTGTTTTACTTTGTAGAGAATGAAGCAGACGATAGTTCTGTGCAGGCTGTCCCGAGCAGAGGAAGGGTACTGTAGGTTGCTGTAAATTGCTGGGTGTCGGCCTAAGGGATACGGGTGTATTTTGCAGAAGCGAAAAACACAGAACAGGTTGAGGAACGGTGCCAAGAGCAAGAGAAGACATCACCCGTAGCACCTGGAACAGGTAGCTAAGAGGTGCTTTGTACAGTGTAAAGCTGAGAAACAGCAGATGAGAGCAGCAGCAATGTCTGGAGCCTGGAGCATGACGAGAACAGTAGGACAAAATCGAGGCAAAACAGAACAATTTCTGCTGGAGAAGAATGTGTACTGTGTACACATGCACAATCGGGACCACTTGGATTTGCAAATGCCTAAGGCCACGTTTGGCTAGCCCATTGTAGTTGTTAATTCATTTTGCATGCATGGATCAATTTTAAGTTTATTAGTTAGCTTAGTTAGTTGATTGCTCAATTGCATGTTAGTTATATTTTCTTTGTCTCATTAGTTTAACTTAGATTTAGTTAAATCAGTAATTAATTTTTATTCTAGTATTAAGGGTTGTCCTTAAATTAATTTAGATAAATTCATTTTATGCATTTTAAGTTTTAATTAAAATTCCAAAAATTATTTTTTATGCATTAGTTAATTTTTATTGTTAAGTTAGTAATTAGTGATAATTAGGATTAATTTAGATTTAATATTTTAATCTTTTAAATTTGTAGTTAGTCTCTTAATTAAATTGCATTTTTATTAATTAGTTTAATTATGTGCATATTTTATGCTAGGATCGTTTAATTTTAGTTTAATTAATTTTATTACTTTATTTTCTTATTTGCATTTTATTGCGTTAATTAATTTTAATTGTTTTAATTTTCTTTTGTAGGTTGATTGATTGGAGCATTGTAAATACTTTTAGCTCGGTTTAATTTTCTTTATTTATGTTTATTGTTTTCAGTACTTTTAATTAGCCTTAGTAGATCATCACTTTAATTTCATAATTTGCTAGGATATACTTAGGGTAAGATTAACCAGTAGTTAATTAGACTGATCAACTTCTCTGTGGGACGATAACTCGGGACTCAAATCTCATTATTACTTGTACGACCCGTGCACTTGCGGATAATACCCTTAGGGCGTGTCAAGTTTTTAACGCCGTTGCCGGGGAAGTTTTAATTAGTCGTTAATTAATATCGGTGAAATTATGCTTAGGTGTAATTCTAGCTTGTAAATATTTAGGTTGTAAATATTTTGATCCTTAGTTTAGTTTAGTTAATTTTCTCATAATTAATTAAAAAAATTGAAAAATAAAAAAAAAAAACTTAAATAAAATCTCTAAGGAGTTTCTGATGTTTGCATGCGTAGAGCCAGGAGTTTTGATTGCTTCCCTCTAGATCCTGAAATTGAACGAACACTTAAAAAAATTTGAAAGGACTCTAGGAAATTTATAGCTACCTGCAAAACATGATGACAGAAAATAGGGAAATTAGGACCGTTGGAGATTATACAATGCCGACGATTGGAGGATATTATTCCGACATTAGGCCACCAGCTGTCCCTACAAATAACTTCGAAATTAAGCCCGCAATCCTCCAGATGATCCAAACTTCTTTACAGTTCAGTGGGCTTCCACACGATAACCCACATGCTCACCTTAGGTAATTCCTAGACTTGTGCAACACGTTCAAATATAATGGATTATCTGATCATGCGCTTAGACTTAGATTATTCCCCTTCTCACTGAGGGATAGGGCGAGACACTGGTTGACCTCCCTGCCTCCAGGATCCATTTCTACATGAGATGACTTAGCCCATCAATTTCTATCTAAGTTTTTCCCTCCCTCTAAAATGGCCTAACTCCGTAGTAATATATCTTCTTTTGCCCAGTATGACTCTAAATCTCTTTATGAAGCATGGGAACGATATAAGGAGCTTCTTAGGAAGTGCTCTCACCATGGCCTACCTTTGTGATTGCAAGTCCAGACCTTCTACAACGGACTTACAAGCCAAAATAGGACTATTGTTGACATTGCGGCAGGTGGAGCGCTAATGTGTAAAACAGAGGAGGAAGCTTACGAGTTGTTAGAAAAGATGGCGGCTAACAACTATCTATGGTCCTCGGAGAGGTAAATGCCAAAGAAGCCGACGGGTATTTATGAGCTCGACACATTATCTACCTTGACCTCTCAAATCGCTAATCTTACGAAGAAGGTAGAGTCGCTCAGTACCCAATATAATCCTTCCACCAATCCTAATCTGATTTATTCTGTCCAAAGTCCTTTTCTTTCCTGTGAGCTGTGTAGTGGTACCCACTCTATAGATAGGTGTTCGCTCAACTTAGAATCGGTTCAGTATGTTGCCCCTTCTCAACGCAACAGAACAACCCTTTTTCAAACACCTATGATCTAGGGTGGAGGAACCATCCTAACTTCTCCTGGAGCCAAAACCAAGGGCAAACTTCTAGCTTTAGACCTGTAGGACTCCCTGGTTTTCAAGCTCCACCGGTTCAGGCACCACCACAGCCGCAATTTCCATACCATCCACCACATCATCCATCCCCACCTCAATTTCAATATCATCCATCACCACTACCACCACCACCACAACCCGTGCAGCCCCAACATTACCATACACCAGCAGCTGAGAAGAAGCCCTCGCTTGAGGAAATGTTCACGACTATCCTGTAAAATCAAGCTGCCTCAATTAAGAACTTAGAAGTTTAGGTTGGACAAATAGCTAGTGCTCTTAGCTAACGTCCTCAAGGGATCCTTCCTAGTAATACTGAAGTTAATCCTATTAAGCAAAGGGAGGGTAAGGAATATGTTAGATCCATCACCCTTAGGAGTGGCAGAGAGCTAGATGAGCCATAAGTTAAGTCTGCACCTGAACAGCCTATAGTTGATAAACCTTTAAGTTCTAAAGAGACAGCTCAAAAGGAGCAAGAACATCAGGATCAGGCTGCAAGGGAAACAAAGCTAGGCGCTTCTTCATCTGTACCTTCTTCTACTTCAATGCCTTCCTCGTCCTCTGATGCTATACATGCTTCCATTACATCCCCTCCGGTTAGACCACCAGTACCTTTTCCTCAGAGGTTTCAGAATCAAAAACTAGATCTACAATTTGCCAAATTTCTTGAGGTTTTTAAGAAACTTCACATCAACATTCCTTTCGCAGATGCCTTAGAGCAAATGCCAAGTTATGTGAAGTTTATAAAGGATATCCTCTCTAAGAAAAGAAGATTGGAAGATTATGAGACGGTGGCCTTAACTGAGGAATGTAGTGCAATTATCCAGAGGAAATTACCCTCCAAGCTCAAAGATCCCGAGAGTTTTACCATACCCTGCACTATTGAAAATATGTTCTTTGGTAGAGCCCTGTGTGATTTAGGAGCCAGTATCAATCTGATGCCTCTATCTATCTACCAAAAGTTAGGAATAGGGGATATCAAGCCTATCACAGTGACCCTTCAATTAGCTGATAGATCCATTAAATATCCGAAGGGGATCATTGAGGATGTGCTAGTTAAGGAGGACAAGTTTATTTTCCCTGTAGATTTTATCGTGTTAGATATGGAGGAAGACAGGGAAGTCTCCATTATTCTAGGTAGACCTTTCCTAGCTACTGGTAAGACATTAATTGACGTACAAAAAGGGGAATTAACCATGAGAGTCTTAGATCAAGAGGTGACATTTAATGTTTTCAAACCTTTGAAGTTCCTTGATGACTCTCAAGATTGTTTTAAAATGGAGATTGAGGAGGATATAAGGCTTGAGCATAAGAAATATGAAAAAAGGAGGGAAGTAGATAGAGTTAAGGAGTATTTAACTATTGATATTTTGTCACCATTCTGGATTATCCTCCTACTCTTTGCACTGCTGTTGAGTGTTGTGTTCTTTAGCTGCATTTGAAGTGGCTTAATTTTTCTTTCCACCTTGTATACAGTTCTTTTTCTTTTTCTTTTTCTTTTCTGTTGTTTCTTTCTTTGTTTATTTTGCAGGTTTATTTTCTAAGTTTTACGCTTTCAATAAAAGTTTCAGTTGTTCATCAACATCAGATAGGGGAGTACTATGTTCTTGAGCTTAAATTCTTATATTATCTGCACACTGAGGATACTGTACACTTCAAGTTTGGGGGAGGGGATATCACTTGAGCATTTTTCAAAACTTTGGGCAAAATTGAAAAATTTTCAAATTTTTTTCGAAAATCTGAGCTTAAACTGTTTGATTTTGGGATGATTTAGTGCTTAGCATGTAGTTTTCCCATATTCCAATGATATGACCCCATGATTAATATGATTTTGATTGACTGAGAAGCATGATTATAGGAAAAACATGAAGTTGAGTTCTTGAATTTGTCTTGATTCTGATTGTGATTGCCTCATCTTACGCACATGTCATGTCATGAATCTGTATATTTATTTAGAGAAAGCTTATGTGGACTTAGGATTGCATTTGTTTAGTTGATTTTGTCCATCATATTCTAGAATTTTCTTGATCTGATCTCGAGGCGAAATATTAGATCACACTTAATTATGGAGATGATTTAGGCCATATTTGGATCGTTTGAGCCTTTCTAGCCATCCCTGTACATATTTTATCCCTTGTCACCCATCTGGGCCAAATAAGACTTTCTCTGTAAATACACCTGCTTATAATTTTCCTTAGCTTAAGTACTTTGTTCCTATCCCCTACCCCGAAAGCATGAAAGTCATTGGGATATATTTTGAGCTTTGTACATATGGGTATCTGGTGATAGTGAATGTTCAAAAAAAATAAAAAAAATAAAAGAAAATGAAAGAAAAAGAAAAAGAAAAAGAAGAAATAAGAAAAATACAAAAATAAAAAAAATGCTTAGTGAAATAAATAAGTTTGGGGGAATAAATTTGAGCTCTTACATTAAGATCCTGAAAGTAATGCATGTTAAGGGGTAATTAAACCTAAATCGACTTTATCATACCTTAACCCCAGCCTTACATTACAAGCTTAATAAAGTCCTATTGATCTTTGATTGAGTGTGACTACATTAGTGGAGAGATTAGTGAAAAGCAAACTTATGGGAATGATCACTTATCATTGACTTTGCATTTACTGTGTTTGCATAATCTAATCCGAATAATGTAATATGAAGTGACTTTGACATTTTCACACACTCACGAGGAGTCCAATTTGGGTTAAGACTTATGATTGAATAATTTTGAATGTTGGACTTGTAATTGTGAATCTTTAAGATCATAGTCGGTACTTTTTCTTTGAGGATAATATTGGGGAAATTGTTGTGTTTTGTACTTATCATTCCTACAATCATTTTGTTTTTCTTGAGGACAAGCAAAAGCTCAAGTTTGGGGGTGTGATAATTCTATATTTTTAGAATTATTTGTGCTTACCCTAATTAATTATTTAAATCCCCAATTTATTTTGTTAATTATCCCCTTTATTTAATTAAAATTTTCATGTTTTCAGATAAATTAAATCTGGATGAATTTTGAATATTTCGATAGAAAATGGATCGGAATTGAGCTAAAATCAAGATTGGACCACCCGGACAACACGAGCCTAGCACATCCAATTGGATAAAAAGATAGATGACATGGAAATATTATTTTTCAAGGAGCCAATGGTGTGAAGACAAGTGGCCAAACAATGCCAACTCATCTAAGATGAAAAAAAAAACTAATTAGAATTGTACCCCTAAGTGTGTGTATAAATAGAATATGATGGCAATTGAAAAAGGGGAGTCTAGGTTAGAATATAAGTAATTTAGGAGTAGAGGTAAATTAGGGTATACTAGTTTCTAAGGTAGTTTAGGTTTATTGTCTTTGTTTTTCCCGAAAAGATTAGTTTGTTTTTAGCAAAACCTTACTATTCATTCATTATTCACTTAATGAAATTATTTGTTCCATTTTCTCATTTTCTTGGTTTTCCATTAGCAAACTTGTTTCACCTTGTTCTTCTTTTCGGTTTGAAGAAATCCATTGTTGTATGTTTCTTACTTATTTAGTTGTAGATGAAAGTTAATGAAAAATGGGTTACGTCTCTATTACTACCTCTCGGTTTCAAAATTTTGTATAGTTTTTCTTTAGCTTTCGGTTGCATTCGGGTTTTAGATTTCTTCACTCAGTTTCCTTCCTTTTGATTATGTTGCCTTGATGTAGGATGATGCAAAGCATTTGTCCACATCAAAAGCAAAGTGGAACACGATAGGAGAAGATAGTGAAAGAAACCGTAGCATGAAGTCTCCTATTTTCATGTCTTTCATTTCTCTGCATTACTGATTTAGCATTTAGTTTTGTTTTTCGGTATTGTCATCTTAAGTCCTGCTTTCATGGAGATGATCATGTGTAATACCGAGAGAGGGTGTTCAACAGCTGAAGGGTAACAAAGAACTAAACCAGCAGCCAATCAATCCCTTGTTCTGCTCTGTCCCGAGATTTCACTACTGTTCATCATAATTCTTTTTGTTTTTCTGCATATTTGCGTTGCTTCATTGTACCGAAGCTTGGTATTTGCTGGGGTGGCATTTGTTAATTTATTTTCTTTCCTTGCAATATTATCTCTGTCGGGTTATCTATATTTCTCATTTTAATTCTGTTTTGTTCCTCTGTTGTTCTCGGTTGCAGGAAACGGTTGTTGTGCGTCTACTGTGTGTTTTACTTTGCAGAGAATGAAGCAAACGGTAGTTCTGTGCAGGTTGTCCCGAGCAGAGGAAGGGTACTGCAGGTTGCTGTAAATTGCTGGGTGTCGGCTTAAGGGATGAGGGTGTATTTTGCAGAAGCGAAAAATACAGAACAGGTTGAGGAATGGTGCCAGAAGCAGGAGTAGACATCACCCGTAGCACCTGGAGCAGGTAGCTGAAAGGTGCTTTGTATAGTGTATAGCTGAGAGACAGCAGACGAGAGCAGCAGCAATGTCTGGAGCCTGGAGCACGACGAGAACAGCAAGACAAAACCGAGGCAAAACAGAACAATTTCTGCTAGAGAAGAATGTGTACAGTGTACACATGCACAATTGGGACCACTAGGATTTGCAAATGCCTAAGGCCACGTTTGGCTAGCCCATTGTAGTTGTTAATTCATTTTGCATGCATGGATCAATTTCTAGTTTATTAGTTAGCTTAGTTAGTTGATTGCTCAATTGCATGTTAGTTATATTTTCTTTGTCTCATTAGTTTAACTTAGATTTAGTTAAATCAGTAATTAATTTTTATTCTAGTATTAGGGGTTGTGCTTAAATTAATTTAGATAAATTCATTTTATGCATTTTAAGTTAATTAAAATTCCAAAAATTATTTTTCATGCATTAGTTAATTTTTATTGTTAAGTTTGTAATTAGTGATAATTAGGATTAATTTAGATTTAATATTTTAATCTTTTAAATTTGTAGTTAGTCTCTTAATTAAATTGCATTTTTATTAATTAGTTTAATTGTGTGCATATTTTATGCTAGGATAGTTTAATTTTAATTTAATTAATTTTATTACTTTATTTTCTTATTTGCATTTTATTACGTTAATTAATTTAACTGTTTTAATTTTCTTTTATAGGTTGATTGATTGGAGCATTATAAATACTTTTAGCTCGGTTTTATTTTCTTTATTTATGTTTATTGTTTTCAGTACTTTTAATTTGCCTTAGTAGATCATCACTTTAATTTCATAATTTGCTAGGATATACTTAGGGTAAGATTAATCGGTAGTTAATTAGGCTGATCAACTTCTCTGTGGGACGATAACTCGGGACTCAAATCCCATTATTACTTGTACGACCCGTGCACTTGCGGATAATACCCTTAGGGCTTGTCAGGGAGGGGTCGAGCCTTGTGGGATTTTTTATTGAGAAATGATAATGGTGTTTGTGATTGTGAAATGATTTTGATGGGATTTTGATGTATTGAGAATGAGATAAATCAAAAAGGATGTTTTAATTTGAATTTCTCTTTTATTATGAGATTTGATAGCGATGAGCATGAGATGATTTATACATGATGATAATTCCATGTTTTACTTGTCTGTTTTCCATGCTTTCTGTACATGATATATGTATATTCATATGACATAGATTTATTTCCTCATGCTTGGACTATAAATGATTTATGCATCACATTATCAACATGTAGATAGAGTAGTTATCTATTATGCCTGCATTATTACCTTACTGAGCGTGTGGTTGCTCATCCCTCTCTACTTTCCCCCTCTACAGAGCGTACATAGGAGCCCAGTGAGGACTGAGGCGTGGTATATTGGAACATCCACTGCCATCCATCGCTAAGAGGTATACACATGAAGATTCGTTTTGTATCTAAACAATTGTAAAAACACAGTAGTGATTTTGTATCATAATGTGGGTGATGTAAAAGTTAGAAAACGTGTCATGTATAACTTAACTGGAAATGAATGACACTTCTTTTGATTTAATTGAGAATGAATGTTGAGTGATGTTTATTACTGCCTCACAACCCAACTGTGTATTGGTGAGTATGTCCACGATCGGGTAAGGGAAAAGGAAATCGTGAAAAATTGGCAGTGATTTTTAAACGAATTGGATAAATAGGGTCGTAACAGAGATTGGTATCAGAGCTCAGTTGGCCTGATGTGAGTCAGTAAATAAAACGTTGGAAAGTTACATCCCCATGTTACTGTGCTTTTGTTTAGATATAAATGTGTATACCGTGATGGATTGAGTCTAATAAGTGATTGTGAATACAGAAAGTTAGGCATTATGCCTGTTATGCGTAGAGCTAGAGGGGCAGGAGCACGTGCTAGAGGCCGTTGAGGTAGGCCTGAGAGCCGTACGGAGCCACAGACTGATTAGGCTCCACAAAACCCTGCTGAGAGATCAGGAGATACTGAGGCCTGCTTCGCTAGGATGGAGCAGAGTATAGAGAGCCTAGTAGAGATTTTCACACAAGCACTGGGTTTCGGTGATAGACGAGGTCTCGCGGCACAGACTACTACTAGACAGGTAGCTTCAAAGGCGAAGATACCTCAGACTACTGAGACAATGACGCCCCCAGTATAGGATGCGGCTTCTCCCATCGCTCCACAGTCAAGCGATAGTGATTTGGGTTATGACTGCGAGTTGAGTAGGTTGCGAGAATTCCAAGGGTTGAAAGCTCCAGTGTTCAGGGGGTAAAGGACCTAGTAATTACTGAGGATTGGGTGTATGAGATGGAGAAACTGTATCGGTTCTTCATATGAACATCAGCTGAGAAGGTAGCCTTTGCCGTGTTTATGTTAAAAGGTGAGGCAGAGCACTGGTGGAGGTCCACCGAAGCTATTTTGAGAGCTAGACACTCCGAGATTACATCGGAGATATTTTTGGAGGCCTTCAGGAGGCAGTACATCCCAGCCACAGCACAGAGGAAATTACGGATGGAATTTATGAATCTGGTTCAGGGGAATCACACTGTGGATGAGTATGAGTCCAAATTCATGCCTTTGGCGAGGTATGACCTGGATACTATGGGTAGTAAGACCCGAAAGATTCAAAAGTTCGTTGATGGATTGAGATTGGCCATCCGAACTAAGCTAGCCCCATTTGATATTCAGACTTATGAGGAGGCTATGCACGAGGCTCAGTTATGCGAGCAAGATTTTGAGCTGAATGCCTCCGAGCTTGGGAAGATTAGTGTCAGAAGAGACAGGACCGGAAGAGATCCGGGATGGATAGAGTGGCCAAGAGAGGAGGCCAAAGATATTTTGAGAAGAGGACTAAGATTGAGGAGGTGCAGGAGATAGCTACTAGACCTCCCGTGTACCCGACTTTGACTGCACCAAGGGGCATGGTTATTGGAGAACCACGACCCACTACTGATCAGTGTAGGAGATGTGACAAATACCATGGGACTAGATCATGTCAAATGCCCCCTGTGTCATGTTTTATGTGTGGGAAGCCCGGATATATCTCGAGATACTGTACTGAGATGGTTGAGACTACCCCACATAAGGGCAAGGAGCCAGAGAGAGCTCTAGTTGAGATAGCTGCCTCAAGAAGGAGGGCCACAGCTGAGGAAAAGGGGAAGCAGGCAGTGGGTGTGAGCAGAGGAAGAGTGCACGCACTGGACCAGGACACCGTGGACGCATCAACAGATGTGATTAAAGGTACCATCCTAGTCTTTGATTTAGAAGCATTGGTATTATTTGATCCTGGTGCCACGCATTCCTTCATATCGCCTTCCTTTGCACATAAATTATTGAAGTATGTGAAACCAACATTGTTGAGTAAAATGTTGATGATTTCCACACCCATGAATGATAGTCAATTGATTGAGCATGTATGTAGGGATTGTAAGTTAAAGATAGAGGGAAAGGAAATGACAGCCAATTTAATTTTATTGAATATGAATGATTTTGATGTAATATTAAGAATGGATTGGTTGGCTACCAATCATGTTGTTATGGACTGTCGTGCTAAGACTTTGATGTTTTCAAAGATAGAAAATCATGTTGTAAGATTTGTGAAATGAATTGAAAGAACATAATTATGATAAATGAAAAGAGTATGATCTTATTAAATTTACTTGAGAGATGAATTCCTATGTTTATGTTGAATATTGATGTGATGATTCATGACACTAATGGTGGAAAGAATGATGTGAAGGGTTCATTGCCTACATGGTAGATATAGATGAGGCATACCCGGAATTGAGGGACATACCCGTAATTGCGAAGTACCCTGATATCTTTCTGGACGAATTACCAGGACTACTACCTAAAAGGGAAATGGAATTTTTCATAGAGTTAGTGCCTGGTACAGAGCCGATATCAAAACCACCATATAGAATGGTATCGGTTGAGTTGGAAGAGCTAAAGAAATAGCTGCAAGAGTTGCTAGAGAAGGGGTTTATTAGACCGAGTGTCTCACCTTGGGGAGCATCAGTACTGCTTGTAAGGAAGAAGGATAGAAGCCTCCGACTGTGTATAGATTACCGGTTGTTGAATAAGGCCACCATTGAGAACAAGTACCCCCTTCCACGCATAGATGATTTGTTGGATCAGCTCTAAGGAGCCCAAGTATTTTCAAAGATAGATTTACGGTCAGGGTACCATCAGTTGAGGATACGGAGTGGAGATGTACCCAAGACAGCATTTCATACCCGTTATGGCCACTACGAGTTCTTGGTGATGCCATTCGGATTGACGAATGCCCCCGCAACATTTATGGGACTGATGAATGATATGTTTAAGCCATACCTGGACAAGTTTGTGATTGTATTTATAGATGACATATTGGTTTATTCCAAGTCCAAGGAAGATCATAAGGAGCACTTGAGGTTAGTTCTGCAGACCCTCCGAGAGAAAGAGTTATATGCTAAACTCAGCAAGTGTAACTTTTGGTTAGAGCAGATCTCGTTTTTGTGCCATGTTGTATCGAGGGATGGGGTATCAGTGGATCCATCCAAGATAGAGGCAGTGGTACAGTGGGAACTGCCCAAGACAGTTACTGAGATCATAAATTTTTTGGGATTAGTAGGTTATTATCGGAGATTTGTAGAGGGTTTCTCCAGACTAGCTGCTCCATTGACACGCCTCACACGGAAGGATGTTAAGTTTGTGTGGGATGAGGCATATGAGAGGAGTTTTGAGGAGCTTAAACGTTGATTGACTACTACTCTAGTTCTCACCATTCCTGCTAACTCAGGAGGATTCTCGGTATATATGGATGCATCACACAAGGGATTGGGCTCTGTGCTTATGCAGGATAGGAAGGTAGTTACCTATGGATCTAGACAGTTGAAAGATCACTAGAGGAACTACCCAACAGATGATTTGGAGTTGGGGGCTATAGTATTTGTTTTGAAAATATAACGCCACTACCTCTTTGGTGAGAAATTTCAGGTCCTTACAGATCATAAGAGCCTTAAGTACTTGTTCTCACAGAAGGAGTTAAATATGAGACAGAGGAGATGGCTCGAACTCCTTAAGGACTATGATTGTGAAATCATGTACCACCCGAGTAAGGCAAATGTGGTTATCGATGCCTTGAGCAGGAAGAACCTCGGGTTGGTGTCTTATATGATGGTATGGGTACATGAGTTGTTGAAACAATTTGTGAACCTCAGTTTGGATGTAACCTCACCTGGATCAGAGAGATTGGATATCGTGGCTAGTATGAGACTAGAGCCAGAGTTGATTGGCCTTATTCGGCAGGCTCAGTAGAGCGATCGACAATGTATCGATTGGTTGAGTCAGATACAGGCAGGTGTGGGTATTGATTTTGAGCTGAGCACAGATGGCTTATTGAGGTTCAGAGGCAGAGTATGTGTTCCCAATGATCCTGAGATCAGGAGAATGATTTTATCAGAGGCTCACTCATCGAAGTACACGATACATCCAAGGAGTACCAAGATGTATCAAAACCTTCGAAAGGTTTATTGATAGTCTGGAATGAAAAGGGACATTATTGATTATGTCTCTAAGTGTCTCATTTGTCAGCAGGTGAAGGTAGAGCATCAGAAGCCTGCAGGATTATTATAGCCTCTACCGATATCGACATGGAAGTAGGAGCATGTCACCATGGATTTTGTGATGGGATTACCGAGGACCCGCAGAGGTCATGATGCCATGTGGGTTATTGTGGATCGATTGACTAAGTCAGTCCATTTTCTAACCATGAGAGCTATCGATACTCTGAGTCAGTTGGCAAACCTGTATGTTAGAGAGATAGTATGGCTACATGGTGTACTAGTGAGTGTTGTTTTTGATAGGGATACCCACTTCACTTCCCATTTTTGGGAACGATTTCAGGAAGCGATGGAGACCCACTTGAGCTTTAGCACCGCTTTTCATCCTCAGACAGATGGGCAATTAGAGAGGACTATATAGACCTTGGAGGACATGTTGAGAGTGTGTGTGCTGGATTTTGGAGGCTTCTGGGATGACCACCTACAGTTAGCCGAGTTTGCCTATAATAATAGCTATCATGTGAGTATCGGGATGGCACCCTATGAGGCACTGTATGGACACAGATGTTGATCCCTCATTGGATGGAAAGAGGTTAGTGACAGACAGATTTTTGCTTCGGACTTAGTGCAGTAGGCATATGAGGATGTCTAATTGATATGTGAGAGATTATGGACAGCTCAGAGCCGGCAAAAGAGTTACGCTGACAAGAGACGGAGACCACTAGAGTTTGATATGGGTGAGTCAGTATTTCTAAGAGTTTCACCTTTGAAGGGTATTATGAGATTTGGTAAGAAGGGCAAGCTGAGCCCTAGATATATCGGACCCTTCAAGATTTTGGAGAGAGTGGGAGATAAGGCGTATAGGTTGGCATTGCCACCGGACTTAGCAAATGTTCACAACGTCTTCCACGTCTCTATGCTTCCGAACTATCACCCGAACCCGGCCCATGTGATAAGATATAAGTCATTCGAGCTCAATGAGAGTAGGACATATGTGGAGAAGTCGGTTCGAATATTGGATAGGAAAGAGAAAGTGTTACGGACTAAGATAATTCCCTTGGTGAAAGTTCTTTGGCAACATCACACGGTCGAAAAGCCCACATGGGAATTGGAGAATTTGATACTGGAGAAGTACCCCCAACTTTTTGTGGAGTAACTTGACTCTAATTTGGAGGACCAAATGCCTTAAAGGAGGGGAGGAATGTAATACCCGTATTTTGGATGTAAACTTTATGAAATCATGAGTATGGTGATGTATTTGCAATGTAAGCATAAGTAGTGTAAGTCCATAAATTCAATGTACATACTTGTAGTAAGATTTTATGATGTACATACAAGTTTTATTGTGTATGAATATGAAGAAATGACCTTTTATAAGTGATTAAAGTGATTGGCACTCAAAATAAGTAGTGTGGTAGAATGGAATGAAGTTGTACTTCCATTTGGTTTTTTGTAATGCATACCTTTGGATATACGATGAATGCACACAAGTTTGAATGTGTATAAAGAATGAATGGATGTCATTTTCAAGCCTTAAAGGTGGTTGGATGAGAAAATGACCATGGCAACAAATAAAGGATGTTTTGTGTGAAGTTACTGTAGAAAACTATAGCAAAATCTGAAAAATATGAAGGCTAGATTGATCTCATAGGATGAGAGATCGATCTGAAAGAGCCAAAAATGCTCTTATTTAAGCTGTGGAACAAGATAAATTGATCTCCAATTGAGATAGATCGATCTGCTAAACATTCTGTAAAATGAGGATCGATTCTTAAGGCAAATAGATCGATTTCCTTAGCTCTCTGGTTAGAGCAAATCGATCTCCCCTAAAAGCAGATCGATCTCCTTAAGCTACTGCCTGAGACAGATCGATCTCAAGCTTTTGACAGATCGATCTCATTCATCCAAATTGGCGTGAAAATAAGGGATTTAAGAGGACCAGATCGATCTCATGATTCGACAGATCTATCTCATCAAGTGATTTCTATAAAAAGGAGCAGTGAAATCTGCATTTTTTCGAGATAGAACCTTTCATTTCCATTTTCCACCCAAAACCTAATTTTTACCTCTCTAAAATCAGCCATTTCCAATAAGAATTGAAGGGGAGCTATTTGATACAAAGATGTTCATCTTGAAGAAGAGAACAACATAGTTGGGAATTAAAACCTCATTATTGGTATTGAAGGAGCAAGGAACATTTCCTTTTGCAGCAAGAAGAGAAACTAGATTGTTAAGTTTCTAATACTCCATTCCAAATACATTGGTCCATTTGTTGATTTTGGAGTTGCTTTGTATGTGTATTGATGATTGAAATCACCTAGAAAGTATTAAAACTAATGTGACCTAGAAAATGGAATGAGCCTAGTGTGAGAAAGTGTAATTTGGATGAGTTGGTGAATCGTGGGACTTGCTAAGTTGTCATTTGAGTAATGTGGATGATTAGAAAATGGTAAATGAAGCTACATTGTGGGTTGAGGGAAGTTATGAGAAATGAACACATGTAGTGTTTGATGATATGTCATAGTGAAGAAATTTATGAAATATGAACACTATGGGCTTAATATCGATTTGATATCGGTTTAGTATGAACCCATGGGCCTAAAGGGAACCATAAACTCGATATATGAATAGAGAATCGAAATGAGATCTTATAAGTATTAATGGAGGCTATAGGTTGAATCGACTACAGCAAATACCATGTTGAGTTATATGGACTAAATCGATGTGATATACGATTTCGTGCAGTTTCAGAGAGTTCGTTAGAGACGAATCGAACCGCACACGTACATAGCTTTACGGAAGTGGAATCACACGACGCGATTCCAGGTAAGGGAATTTTCTAAGTATATAGAGGTAGCTGCTCGTATTTTGAACTCATGGGTATATATGGCTTTGGAAATGTGCATGAGTTTATTGAAATTTGTTTGACAATGTATGGAAATTGTTTCGAGTATTCGTATGAGATTTGGTTGTTTGAAATGGTATTGTAAAGAAGTGGGATAGTAAGGCTAATAATTGCATAAATCACGTGTTTTGAATGTTTTCACAAAACTCAATGGTTTGTTTTGGGTAAATAAAAGGATAGGCTGGCTAGTGATTTCTTGATGTGGTGGAATAGCACATGTGAGGTGCTAAACATGTTTTGAGATTTGTTTTGAATGTATATGAGCCGCCTATCGAGCGATGTGAATTAAATCGTACTGGAGCCTAGCTCGCACTGGATTTTGATGCTTTTACTTGTATGAAACGTGCTGGAGCTTAGCTCACACCTTGATTTGAAACTATGATGATGTTTTATAAATCGTACTGGATCTTCTACTCGTACATGGATTTTGAGTGGTTATCTTATGCATAAAACCGTATTGGAGTTGTGCTCGTACGTGGTTTCATCATGTTTTTATGGATAAATGATGTACTAGAGTGCTGCTCGTACGAGGTGATTTAATAATAATACATGAATCGTGCTAGAGCTTAGCTTGCACAGGTTTTCACACTGTGGTATGTATGAGTATGATGTCGTGGTGAGGGTAATACGGATTGGTGTTCAGGGAACCCAACAAGCCTAACAGACCTCTTGAGTGGAGTGAGGGTGAGGAGCTAGGACCTGACACTAATCTATTCAGGGAACCCAACAAGGCCGCGTAAGGGCATGAGGGGCTAGGACCTGAATCAGGGAACCCAAAAGGGGCGAGCAAGGCCATGAAGGGCTAGGACCTAATTCGGTGTTCAGGGAACCTAAAAGGGGCGAGCAAGGCTATAAATGGCTAGGACTTGATATCGAAAGACAATACTCTCATGTGCACTTGAGAGTATAAAGGTTACACTCGGTATGGGGTAGATAAGACCTACAGCTGGCACCCCCAACCATGTTATGGGTTCGCGGAGTACATTGTGTCTTGTATATCACATGGAGTACGCTGTACCGCGTGGTTGAGATACTGATTAGAAATTCTGGAGGAGAACTAACCCACCTTCGTACCAGCTTAATGCCCCACACACCTGGATGCGTGTGGTCTATGATGATTTACGACATAGTTGGCCAACATAGTCTTTGTGTTATAGTGACTTGTCTCACTCGATTTACATAGTACCACATGTTTTGATATATAAGTGTGATTGTGACTATCCAGGGTAAACCCGAGGTAGAGTCGAGCCTTGTGGGATTTTTTATTGAGAAATGATAATGGTGTTTGTGATTGTGAAATGATTTTGATGGGATTTTTATGTATTGAGAATGAGATAAATCAAAAAGGATGTTTCAATTTGAATTTCCCTTTTATTATGAGATTTGACAGCGATGAGCATGAGATGATTTATACATGATGATAATTTCATGTTTTACATGCCTGTTTTCCATGCTTTCTATACATGATATATGTATATTCATATGGCATAGATTTATTTCCTCATGCTTGGATTATAAATGATTTATGCATCATATTATAAGCATGTAGATAGAGTAGTTATCTACCATGCTTGCATTATTGCTTTACTGAGCGTGTGGTTGCTCATCCCTCTCTACTTTCCCCCTCTACAGAGAGTACATAACAGCCCAGTGAGGACTGAGGCGTGGTATATTAGTACATCTGCTGCCATCCATCGCTAAGAGGTATACACATGAAGATTTTTTTTATATCTAAACAATTGTAAAAGCACAGTAGTCATTTTGTGTAGTAATGTGGGGGATGTAAAAGTTAGAAAACTTGTCATGTATAACTTAACTGGAAATGAATTACACTTCTTTTGATTTAATTGAGAATGATTGTTAAGTGATGTTTATTACTGCCTCACAGCCCAACTGCGTATTGGTGAGTATGTCCACGACCGGGTAAGGGAAAAGGAAAACGCGAAAAATTGGCTGTGATTTTTAAACAAATTGGATAAATAGGGTTGTGACATTGATGTACCTTTTAAATTTGGGGATCAAATTTCCTAAGGTGGGAAGAATGTAAACCTCGCAAAATTTCCTTGTATTTGGTTAGTAAAACAAACAAGTGAAATTTTAATTATACGTGTCGATATTATATTTCTTAAATGAGAGACTTGAAAGAATTAATTAATTAAAATATATTAGTTTTAAGAATAAATATCTATGAGGAAATAGAAATTAAATTTCTATACATATAAGCTAGGAAAAATATCCTTATGAAGTATAAGTATAAATACTAAATTAAATTAATTTTTATAGAAACTATAAAGAAAATTTATCAGGTACAAGGATATATAAATATGCATGTGAACATGGGTATGTAACAATTTCTTCAAATTAAGCATATAGGTATGTGCATATTTACATATAGGTATAAATATATATATATATACATGTACGAGAGCCTAGAGTTTCCTTCAATGGGATACACATTAAGGAAACTTGGGAAAAGTAAACTACGAAATGTAAGACTGCAACAGACGGAATTGAAGATGGCGTGTAGGAAAGAAACCGAAGCAGAATTGTGAAAGTTGGAAACTGCAGTGTTTTGGTGGGAGAAGATATGATGAAGGCTATAGTAGGACTGATCGAAAATGACTGAAATTTGCAGTAAAGGATGTGGGGTGCTGTCCATGAATGATTAAAATATATGTATATATGTGGAAGGAGTGGATAGGTTAGTGAACTGACAAAGATTAAATGGTGTAAAAATAAAATAAAATAAAAGGAATGAAATGATGTAGCTGAAGATTGGAAGGCCAAAGAGAAAAGGAAATGAAGTGGGAGCAGTTTGAAGTTTGCCTGAAAAACACGAAAAGAAAGGGAGCAGACCGAAATGATGAATGGAGATGATTAGATCGAAACAATAAGAAAACGTAAGGGAGACTGAAACATGAAAAAACTGAAAAGAGAAGAAACCGAAGCTGCAACAGAAGGGTTATTCTTACAGGAAAGGAGGCATGTGAAGTAATCTGCAGTAGTCGGTAGAACAAAATATATATATATATATATATATATATATAGACACTAACGTGACTTGGTGGAGTAGTTGTTAGGAACTAAAACAAGAGGAAGAGAAACTGAAACAGAGGCTACCCGCATGGAGAAGGAAGTTGCAGCAGCTGCGGTAGAGAAGGAAGACAGATGAGAGATTGTGACCAAAGGAGAGGAGAGTCGAGGGAACTGAGTAAGAGAGAAAGAGAGCTAAGAACGAAATGCGATGAAGGTCATCGAAGTAAGGCAAACTAGGGCACAACCATCTCCTGTTATTGAAGAATTTCTGTGAAGAAGTTGTGGCTGAAGCAAAGAAGGGCCACTGTTAGGGACTTGATCATTTTAAGGAAGCCGTAACAGAGGCCTTCCTTTCCTCTGCAAGTGGAAGAGGAGTTAGAGGGAGAGACCAGGATACAAAGGGGAGAAGAGGGGTGGAAACCCAGCTACAACAGATAAGCAAAAATCGAAGCTGAAACCTTTCGGTTTTAAGGCTGTTCGTGGTGTCGTCGGTGTAAGGTGGAAGCTATTAATGGATGGAGGAAGGGCTACCATTTATAGAGTCACCGAGAGGGTTGTAGAGGCTACAATGGCTGAAGAATAATAAGGAACAGTGGCAGGTGACCAGTGAGGAAGAAGAAGAAAGAAAGAGAAAAAAAGGAGCGAAGGCGTAAAAAAAAAGGCATATTTATATATATATATATATATGATTATATATATAAATAGAAATATTTAAGATAGAGAAGAGTGCACAGAGAATTTGGGGAAACTCGTGGGAAAAAACGGTTTAGAAATATTTATACAAATAATAGTTTGAAGCTACGGAGAAATAAACCGATTAGGACGGGCTGGCTGAGGCATAGAGAAACCAGTGTTTTCCATCGAAGGTAAGGAAAATTGTTGTATGCTGTTAGTGATATCTACTCGTATTTTTTGTTGGATCGTAGATATAAAATTGTAGGTCGATTTTATAGTCATCGAAATTATAGAATACTCTAGACCGATTTTATAGTCACCAAATTTATAGAAAAACTCTAGCCTCAATTAATCGGCCTATCTTTACCGATATAAATTTATTGAGTTTATTATATAAATATCAATGTGGTTTTAATTATTGATTTTAATCGAAATATCCCTAGTCTTAATTGCCATAGACTGTACACTGAGAATTTTGACTAAAACAGGATGAGCCAACCTCTTTTGAATTGTTTTATGTACCGAAATGAACTTTAAAAATTGATTTGATGAAAATGAACTGCTTATAAACTAATACCGATAAAATGTGTTTGAGCGCGTGCTGACTGTGTTAATAGCTCAAACGATCCAAAGATGGCCTAAATCATCTCCCTAATTAAGTGTGATCTAATATTTCGCCTCGAGACAAGATCAAGCAAATTCTAGAATATGATACACAAAAAACTGAGCAAATGCAATCCTAGGTCCACATAAGCTTTCTCTAAATAAATATACAGATTCATGACATGACATGTGCATAAAATGAGGAAATCACAATCAGAATCAAGACAAATTCAAGAATTCAACTTCATGGTTTTCCTATAATCATACTTCTCAGTTAATCAAAGTCAAACTAAATCATGGGGTCATATCATCAGAAGATGGGAAAACTACATGCTAAGTACTAAATCATCCCAAAATCAAACAGTTTAAGCTCATATTTTCGAAAAGATTTTCAATTTTGCCTAAAATTGCTCAAGTGATATCCCCTCCCCAAACTTAAAGTGCACAGTGTCCTCAATGTGCAGATAATATAAGAATTTAAGCACAGGAACAGAGTACTCCCCTTTCTGATGATGATGACGAACAATCGAAACTTGATTGAAAACATAATGCTGTAAAAGAAATCTGCAAAATAAAGAAAGAAATAATGGAAAAGAAAAAGAAAAAGAACTATATACAAAGTGAAAAGAAATATTAAGCCACTTTAAATACAGCTAAAGAACATAACACTTAGCAGCAAGGCGAAGAGTAGGAGGATCAGCCAAAGTGGTGATAGAATGTTGACAGTTAACTCCTCCTTAGCTCGATCTACTTCCCTCCTTCTTTCAGATTTCTTGTGCTTAAGCCTTATATCCTCCTCAATCTCCATCTTAAAGCACTCTTGAGAGTCATCAGGGAGCTTCAAAGGTTGGAAAACATTAAACTTCACTTCCTGATCTAGGACTCTCATAGTCAACTCCTCCTTTTGTACATCAATTAAAGTTCTACCAGTCGGTAGGAAAGGTCTACCTAGTATGATAGGGACTTCCCTATCTTCCTCCATGTCTAATACAATAAAATCTGCAAGGAAAATAAACTTGTCCATCTTTACCAAGACATCCTTAATGACCCCCTTTGGATATTTAATGGATCGATCTGCTAGCTGAAGGGTCACTACCACAGTGACCCCCTTTGGATATTTAATGGATCGATCTTCTAGCTGAAGGGTCACTGTGGTAGGCTTGACATCCCATATTCTGAACTTTTGGTAGATTGACCAGGGCATCAGATTGATACTGGCTCCTAAATCACATAGGGCTCTACCAAAGAACTGATTTCCAATAGTGCAGGGTATGGTATAACTCTCAGGATCTTTGAGCTTGGGGGGTAATTTTCTCTGGATAATTGCACTACATTCCTCAATTAAGGCCACCGTCTCATAATCTTCCAATCTTTTCTTCCTCGAGAGGATATCCTTTAGAAACTTCACATAACTTGGCATTTTCTCTAAAGCATCTGCGAAAGGAATGTTGATGTGAAGTTTCTTACAAACCTCAAGAAATTTAGCGAATTGTTGGTCAAGCTTTTGGTTTTGAAACCTTTGAGGAAAAGGTACTGGTGGTCTAACTGGAAAGGATGTAGTGGGAACCTGTGTAGCATTAGAGGATGATGAAGGCTGGAAGTAGAAGAAGGTATAGATGAAGAAGTGTCACGACCCGTTCTAACAAAATCACTACAATTTTTTTGTTTTTTCTATACTTCTCACCTCTTCGTGACAAATTCCATTTTTAACGAGTTGGGCTATGAGTCAGTAATAATCCCAACTCTTATCCCATTTGATCATATCATTCTTACCATGGTAATCATGTTAGAATTTCAGACAGTGAAATACTAAGTATATATATTATACAACTATATGTACATATGTTTCCATATATTTACATCCCCCATAATTACATTCGTTACAAAACTGTGCTATTAATTGTTTAGATACAAAACTGTACATGTGTATACCTGATTCGCGATGGGAGCAGCAGACAACCAGGGATGCAATCTCTACCCGCTCTCGACTACTGTAGATGCTCTGTGAAGGGTGAAAAATGAAAGGGTGAGCGAAACTTGCTCAGTAAGGCAATAATGTAAGCAGGTAGATAACTATACTATCTATGTGCTGATAATATCATGATATAAAATCGTTTATATTTGGAGCATGAGATATGACTAAAACGATGCCATATGTATGTATATCATTTAAGAGAAATCATGAAATTGACATATAAAATCAACATGGAAAAATCATCATGTATGACATCTCATGCTCGTCACATTAAAACTTATTAGTTTCATCATAAACTCTTCACTTTAAAACTTATTTGTTTAATCATAAACTCATCACATCAAGGCTAAACCCATCACTCGGGAATACCTTGATTCATTAAATCACATCTCTTTTAAAAACATAAATCGAGACATTACCCCTCCTTCGGGTTTGTCCTGGTCTATCCAGACCGTATGATATCATATGAGGCATGTAGGTTACTATATGAAAATCGAGGACTATGGCCATAATTTGTCCCTGTGATCCCAGGCTACATGGATCCCGGTGTGCGGGGCATCACAACTACAACGAGAGGTGGGGTCAATTCCTACCCGCCAGAATATCAAGTAACATCATCGAGTCATCATGACTGCACGGTACAGCGTACTTCGTGTGACATACACGGTACATCGTACTCCGTGGACCCATATCATAGTCTGGGAGTGCCTGCCGTAGGTCTTATCCACCCCAATACTATGTCAATAACCAACCCATGTCTCAAAGTATACGTGAGAACATCTCAACTCTCTGCGACACAGTCTATAGGAGGCTTCCGCACAACCATATGCATGTCAACTCACGTCTAGTGCGAGCGAAGCTCCAACACCACGCTATGCATATCATGATATTTAAAATCTCGTGCGAGCGAAGCTCCAGCACGGTTTTGTACATACACAAATTTCTCGTATGAGCAATGCTCCAGTACAGCTTTTTATGAGTAATAAATCAAGAAATATTCAGTGCGAGTATGACTCTAGCACTCTTTTTACTCGTATAAATATGATAGGTGGCTCAATCTTGATAAAACATCTCTTAAAATCGTAACCGGTACAAACCGGTACCTTTTCGTATAATTTATAAAATCAACAGCCAACCTATGTGTAAATTTGCTTAAACCAAAGCAATACATTCATATAAAACAATAAAAACATGAAATCATGCAATTTATCTGCATTAACTACCCTTTTTGTAAATTTTACTCCTAGGGGCAATATCATCTTTTTTCCTTTATTCACTTATGCCTCGATTTTTGTAAAAATCATTATTTCATTTCTATATAATTTATGAAATTCTAGACCTGGTAAATCCCCTCAAAAATACGTATAGGTATCTCTATGCACCTACAAAATTCCCTTACCTGGAATCACGCGCAACCTTGTCTCGTCTCGATAATACTCGATCTCTCGATCCAACTGCGCGTCAACCAAGTCTACGGAACTGCCTATAATCACATAATTGGGGTCAATTCAATTATCTTTATTAGTATATCACATTTACTGATCGAATCTAACGTACTGAGCCCGTTTTACTTTATTGGGCCCAACTGCACTTTAATAGGCCTCAGGCCCGTTTTTACTTATTAAATCCCTTCTTCGAGTTTACTGGGCTTATTCAACTTAACAATAATCATCGGGTTTCGTTCCAAACTTATTGGACAGCCCGTATACTATTTACGGTAATTACGTTGTAAATCCGATTAATATCCCTTTTATACAGAATTAATCCGTAAATTTCGTAAAATAATCGAAACTCTGTATTAAAGGACTCATATTACCGTAATTAAAATATACTTACCCAATATGACGCGGGGTACGAGAATCGGAGCTTACTCGGCTCTCATTTGGGTTTTATCAAAAAACTACACAATTAGGTAAATCCGGGTTATTTTCCATTAAATATAATATTAATTTAATTTTTGAAATTTACCCGTAGGTCAATATCGACCCTCGGTCAACTTACCCGAATCTCGAGTCGTCCCCGGTAAATTTTCTTTCCTTTTCCCTTTTTCCTTTCTTTTCTTTTCTTTTCTTTTCTTTTCCTTTCCTCTTTCCTTCCTTTTCCCTCCTTTTCCTTCCCTTTTCCTTTCGGCCAAACGGTGTCGTTTCTGTCACTTTGCCGTCGCCGGCGTTTTCGACTGTCTTGCCGGCCGATACCGGTCTCAAAAGAACCAGTTCCTCCCCCTGAATGCGTCGGTGGCTTCCGTTCCAGCCCAGTCACGGTGGTTCATCGGGAATCGACCCGTTTCTCCCTCGATTTTTCTTCGCTTCAATTGGCGTCCTCCGGTCACCTGACGGCGCGTCTCCGATGTCCACGTGATCGTCGGCCTCTCCTCTTTCTCCTCGGCTGCTCGTCGGCGGTCAAGGATCGCCGGTGTATCCTCAGGCTCGTCAGTTCTCGCGGGTCGTTTTCGATTTTTGTTTTCGGGTTCTCCCGAGTTTTCAATTTTTAGCCTTTTTTATTATTATTATTATTATTATTATTATTATTATTTATAAATTATTTTATTATTAAAATAATCATTAAAATAGTCAATTATATTCTAAAATATCTACAAAAATCAATTTTTTTATTCCAATTAATTTATTTATTCTATTTTTTCACTTTTTCGGTATATTTTCTCCATTTTTTCGGGATATTGTCTCGAGCGAAAATTTTGATTAATTCAAGTAAATTTATATCTTGATCAATTTAACCCAAAATTTAATTATTTCTTCGTTATTGATCAAGATTCTCAAATCCATTATTTTTAATTAAATTTTCTCATCGAATTTATACAGGCATTCGGTCTTTTGATCGTTTTACCCTTCAAGGTGTTCGAGAATTCCATTTTAGTCCTTTTGCATTTTTAATTTCGTGTTTTGAATCCTTATATCTAGTCTGAATTCCGTTCGTTTAATTTAGGACCATTTCAATCTTTCCTTTCACGAACATACTCATTTTGTGTTTTTTTTTGTTTTTTGTTGTTTTTTTAAACTAAAATCGCGTCTTACATAATCTCCCCCACTTAAGAAATTTGGTCCTCCAAATTAGAACCAAGTTAAATGGATCCATAAATAACTCCAGGTACGTCTATTGTATCATATACTGTCATTCTCAAGTGACTTTTTTCAAAGTGTAATACTACCAACATACTTTAATTAGGGAGATCATCTTAAACCTCAACATTTTCTCCTCAGCAGTGGCTCTTCTCCTAGGAGCAGGAGTCTCAACAGGAGCTCTCTCTGGCTCTTTGCCCTTCTGTGGGGCAGTCGTAATCATCTCGGGACAGTTTCTTATGACATGCCCCAGCTTCCCACAATGAAAACATACCCCAGTTGTCGTCGGACAAGGCCGGGTACCATGAAATCTACCACATCTCCTACACTGCTCGGTAGTCGGCCGTGTCCCTCCAATAACTATACCTCTCGATGATGGTAAAGCCGGATATAAAGGAGGCTTACCCGTCCTCTCCTGTATCTCCTCAATCCGAGGTTTCTTATCAGCAAACCTCTGACCTCCTCTCCTGATCACCCTATCCCCTCTGGATCTCTTTCGGTCTCTATCTCTAGCTCGCTGACCTTCCCAAACTCTGAGGCACTCCGCTCAAAATCTTGCTCACACAACTGAGCTCTGTGTACTGCCTCCTCATAAGTAGAGACGTTAAACGCAGCTAACTTAGATCTGATGGCTGGTCTCAATCCATTTATGAATTTCTGAACCTTTTGACTCTCACTGCTCAATGTATCTGGGTCATACCTCCCCAAGGATATGAACCTCGACTCATAGTCATCAACGGAGCGGTTCCCCTGAACCAAACTCATAAACTCCATCTGTAATCTCCGCTGTGCAGTGGCCGGAATATACTGCCTTCTAAAAGCCTCTAGAAATATCTCCCAAGTAATCACTAAGTGTCAGGCTCTCAAGATAGACACAGTAGACCTCCACCAATGCTCTGCCTCGCCCTTCAGCATAAATACAGCAAAGGCAACCCTCTCAGTCGATGTACATCTGAAGAACCCATACAATTTCTCCATCTCATATATCCAATCCTCTGCAACCTATGTGTAAATTTGCTTAAACCAAAGCAATACATTCATATAAAACAATAAAAACATGAAATCATGCAATTTATCTGCCTTAACTACCCTTTTTGTAAATTTTACTCTCAGGGGCAATATCGTCTTTTTTCCTTATTCACTTATGCCCCGGTTTTTACAAAAATCATTGTTTCGTTTCTATATAATTTATGAAATTCTAGACCTTGTAAATCCCCTCAAAAATACGTATAGGTATCTCTATGCACCTACAAAATTCCCTTACCTGGAATCACGCGCAACCTTGTCTCGTCTCGATAATACTCGATCTCTCGATCCAACTGCGCGTCAACCAAGTCTACGAAATTGCATATAACCACATAATTGGGGTCAATTCAATTATCTTTATCAGTATATCACATTTACATATCGAATCTAACGTACTGAGCCCGTTTTACTTTATTGGGCCCGATTGCACTTTAATAGGCCTTGGGCCCGTTTTTACTTATTAAATCCCTTCATCGGGTTTACTGGGCTTATTCAGCTTACCAATAATCATCGGGCTTCGTTCCAAACTTATTGGATAGGCAGTATACTATTTACGGTAATTACGTTGTAAATCCGATTAATATCCCTTTTATACAGAAATAATTCGTAAATTTCGTAAAATAATCGAAACTCTGTATTAAATGACTCATATTACCATAATTAAAATATACTTACCCAATATGATGCGGGGTACGAGAATAGGAGCTCAATCGGCTCTCGTTCGGGTTTTATCGAAAAACTGCACAATTAGGTAAATCCAGGTTATTTTCCATTAAACATAATATTAATTTAATTTTCAAAATTTACCCGTGGGTCAATCTCGACCCTCGGTCAACTTACCCGAATCTCGAGTCGTCCCCGGTAAATTTTCTTTCCTTTTCCCTTTTTCCTTTCTTTTCTTTTCTTTTCTTTTCTTTTCCTTTCCTTTCCTCTTTCCTTCCTTTTCCCTCCTTTTCCTCCCCTTTCCTCTAGGCCAAACGGTGCCGTTTCTGTCACTTTGTTGTCGTCGGCGTTTCCAACGGTCTTGTCGATCGATACCGGTCTCAAAAGAACCGGTTCCTCCCCCTAAACGCGTCGGTGGCTTCCGTTCCAGTCCAGTCACGGTGGTTCGCCGAGAATCGGCCCGTTTCTCCCTCGATTTTCCTTCGCTTCGATCGGCGTCCTCCGGTCACCTGACAACGCGTCTCTGGTGTCCACGTGATCGTTGACCTCTCCTCTTTCTCCTCGGCTGCTCGTCGGCGGTCAAGGATCGTCGGTGTATCCTTGGGCTCGTCAGTTCTCGTGGGTCGTTTTCGGTTTCTGTTTTCGGGTTCTCCCGAGTTTTCAATTTTCAGCCTTTATTATTATTATTATTATTATTATTATTGTTATTATTTATAAATTATTTTATTATTAAAATAATCATTAAAATAGTCAATTATATTCTAAAATATCTACAAAAATTAATTTTTTTATTCCAATTAATTTATTTAATTTATTTAATTTATTTAATCTATTTTTTCACTTTTTCAGTATATTTTCTCTGTTTTTTCTGGATATTGTCCTGAGCGAAAATTTTGATTAATTCCAGTAAATTCATATCTTGATCAATTTAACCCGAAATTTAATTTTTTCTTCATTATTGATTAAGATTATCAAATCCATTATTTTTAATTAAATTTTCTCATCGAATTTATACCGGCATTCGATCTTTTGACTATTTTACCCTTCAAGGTGTTCGAGAATTCCATTTTAGTCCTTTTGCATTTTTAATTTCGTGTTTTGAATCCTTATCTCCAGTCTGAATTCTGTTCGTTTAATTTAGAACCATTTCAATCTTTCCTTTCACGAACATACTCATTTTGTGTTTTTTTTAACTAAAATCGGGTCTTACAAGAAGTGCCTAACATTGTTTCTTTTGCAGCCTGATCTTTAGGTTCCTGCTCTTTCTGAGCTGGTTCGTTAGAACTTAAGGATTCTCCAACTATGTGTTCTTCAGGGCCAGACTTAACTTGTGGCTCATCTAGCTCTATACCACTCCTAAGGGTGATGGATTTGACATGTTCCTTACCTTCCCTTTACTTAACAAGATTAGCTTCAGTGTTACTAGGAAGGTTCCCTTGAGGACGTTGTGTCACGACCCGAATTACCTAAAAATTAGAGTAAATTTTTCGCTTTTTCATTTATTATTTAATTCTTACCTTTCTCTCATCGTGACCATCCTACAAACACAGTTGGGTTATGATTCGGTGTTAGTCACCTCACACTATTTAACATTTCATTCCCATAATCACATTTATACATCAGAGTTTTACTATTCTTTGACTTTAAATAAATACATACTCAATGGTATTTATAACTCTACATCCCCGACATAATATCCGTTTATAGTACTGTGCATTACATATTTAGATACAAAACTATACAAATGTGTATACCTGTCTCTCGATGGGAAGCAGCAAGCAGCGGATATCAATACATGCAAGTCCTCAGCCGCTTAATAACTATTTCAAGTGCTCTGAAAAGATGGAAAATAAGGGGGGTGAGCAAACCACACGCTCAGTAAGGCAATTATGCAAGTAAGTAGATAGCTCCACTATCTACATGCTCATAATGCCATGCCCTTAAATCCATTTCTTTTCATTAAAATCATCAAGCACAAAGTCATGCAAACATCAATGACTTAGTTTATCCAAAACTATTTGTGCATATACAAATCATGTAATTCATGCATTCAAAGCATTTCATGTGACATCATTAAATCATATTAGGCATGAATTAGATCAAGATCATGCAGTCTTTTATGCCATGTAAGACAAAACATGGATTTCAAATGAAAGCATGGAAAACTTCACATGCTACGACATTTAAATCAATACATTAAAACTGCAGTAAAAACTAACCCTTTCGGGTCAATCAACTCATAAAACAATTCAATAAATTTCATTATAAAACTTCAGTTATAAAACCACCCTTCTTTCAGGGTCACAAATTATAAAATCATGAAATCGGGGGCCTGACCCCTCTTTCGGGTCTACCCTGGTCTAACAGACCACAAGTTATATCATGTGAGACAATCAGGTAATTATCAGTAACATCGAGGACTATGGCCATATCCTAGTGATCCCTGGCAACACGGTACCTAGTGTGCGGGGTATCACACCTGAAACGGGAGGTGGGTCGTCCTACCCGCCAGAACAGCATAACACCAGGATTGCGAGGGCAAGGCTTGCTGCCTCGTGGCTAATGCCACTCCACTCCAACAATCCCCACGGTACAGCGTACTCAGCGTGACATACACGGTACAATGTACTCCGTGAACCCAAGCTCAATCAGGGGTGCCTGTAATAGGTCTTATCCACCCATATCATATCTGTCTCAGAGTGCACGTGTGAGCATATCATCTCACTGTGACACACAGTCTACAGGAGGCTCCAACACGGCTATATGCATGTAATATAAATCCCTGTGAGAGCGAAGCTCAAGCACGGCTCCATGCATATTCATGATATCAGAAAAACTCGTGCGAGCGAAGCTCTAGCACGGTTTCATAAAAATCAATGAAATCTGCGTACGAGCAGCGCTCCAGTACGACTTAAACTGATTATAATTTCAAGTAAAATCCACGTACGAGTAATGCTCTAGTACGGATATGTATAAAAACTCAATGAAAACCTCGTACGAGAAAAACTCCAGTACGACATTCAAATGAATTATGAAAACTACGTAAAACTTTGTGCGAGCAACGCTCCAGCACAGATGAATGCTCAAGTAAATCAAATCTCATGCGAGTTACACTCCAGCACGACTTTATGCATAATTAAATCAAATCTCGTGCGAGTTACACTCCAGCACGGCTTCATGCATAATTAAATCAAAACAGGATGCGAGCTAAGCTCCAGCATCTCTCATGCATGTCAAATCATTAAAACTAGTGCGAGCAATCGCTCCAGCACCATTTTATGCATATCACGTCAAAACAAATCAAAACATGTCAAAACATGTCAAAACAGAGTGCGAGCTAGGCTCCAGCAGCTCTCATTTCACAATAATAAAAATCAGTGCGAGCACCATGCTCTAGCACATTTCATGCATATGATGTCACAAGTCGGTGCGAGCAAGCGCTCAAGCACATTTATGCACATTCACAAACGCAGATATAGTGCGAACTACGTGTCGGCACTATCTGTTTCCATATAAACTTGATAGTTGGCCGTTTTCCAAAGAAATTTCCATTTAAATATTAATAACACCTACGTAGTGTTATTTTGGGAAACTTATGCAATTATTAACCAATCTATCGATTTACTTTGCTTAAAAACCAATAAAATTCCTTAAATCACAATTTTCTTAAATAATGCATTTCATGCATGTCATGCTTTCACCATCCTTAGGTGAACTTCCCTCAATAGGGGTAAAATAGACTTTTTACCTATTTCGATCTATAAAATCATTCAAACCATTTTTAGGATCATTATACGATATCAATGTATACATACATATTCAGTGTATAGAAAAGCTATTAAAAATACGCGTAACTACCTCTAGCTACTCACATAATTCCCTTACCTAATTTATCTGTACAGTCTGACCTTTCCCACTGATGTCTCGTCACGCAGTTCGATTTGCTCCGAATCCAAATCAAATCTCCGGAACTGCGGATACACATTCATCAGGTCAAATACAATACAATTTAATGTATTTCATAATTTTCTGGGCTTAATTTAAATCATTGGGCCCGTTTACCCATATTGGGCCTGATTGCACCATAATGGGCCTTAATCGGCCTTAAACCCGTTTACCACACTTTATCGAGGCCTATTGGGCTCATTTTGCCCATCAATATTTATTTAGCCTCGTTCTAAACTCTTAGACAGCTTATGAATTATTTACGACAATTTATCCAATTTTTCAGAATATAATTCATTTATGCGGAAATTAAATCCGTAATTTATGCGTTAAATATCAATCACGTATAACGATGCAAAATTGTCGTAAATAAGGGTTACTTACCCATTATTCTATGATAGTACTCAAATCGAGGCTGTCTCGAGCTCTCGGTTGATGCCAATCGTCGAGCTACACAATTAAATATATTTTCGGGTAAACTTTCAGTCGATTATTTATCAAATTAAATATTTTGAAAATTAAATCGATCAATTTGACCGCTTACCGACTTACCCGAAGCTCGATTGCATCACTGGAATTTTTTCCAATTTTTCCTCTTTTTCTTTTTCCCTTTTTCTTCCTTTTTTTCCCTCTCTTTTTTGCTGAACTAGTCCGGTCCGGTTCAACCCGGTTCGGACCGTCGGTTCAGCTCGGTTCGACCGGTTCAAGGCCTCCCCGGTCGGTTCTCCGTCGACTTTCGTCGCCAGCAGCTCCGCTGGGTCGTCCGATGCACGGATCTGGGGTTGGTTTAGTTCGAAGTCGTCGGAATGTCGTCGATTCGGCCTGTTCTCTCTCGGCGTCGGAACCCATTTTCTTTCTTCCGCCGTTTCCGGCGTTGCCGGCCGTTTCGACGGCTGTGGCTACCACCGATCAACTTGCCTTAGCCTCGGGGACGTTTGGCTAGGGGTGGCCGGGCCTGAATCGGCGCCGATCGCCGGGAATCTCCTTTTCTCCCTTCGGTTTCTCGTTTCTCTCCCCCTCACTGCCGTTCGCCGCCGTTCAGCCGCTCCAGATGCCGGTGGTGCGTTGCTGGGCCTTCCCCCTCACCGGTCGCATGCCTGGCCGTCGCCGGTGCGGTCGGTGAGCCTCGATCTTCCGTTGTTTCGTTTTGGCAGAATCGTGATTTCGCGATTCTGCTTTTTCCTCTTTTTTTATTTATTTATTTATTATTAACTTTTATTATTATTTTAATCAATAAAATAATAATATTTTGTCAAAAAAATATCTTCAAAAATTAATATTTAATTCAGTTAATCAATAAATGAATTTCTCGGTATTATTTTGACTTTTCGGTATATTTTTCGAATACTTTCGGGATTATTTTCCGATGCGAAAATCTCGGTTTATCCCAATAAATTCATATCTTGATCAATTTAATCCGAAATTTAATTATTTCTTCGTCATTGATCAAGATTTCTCATTCTCATATTTTTAATTAAATTTTCTTGTCCCGATTAATACTGAATTTTGGTTTTTTGACCATTTTACCCTTGCACATGTACGGGAATACCATTTTAGTCCTTTTGCATTTTTAAATGCACTCGAAAATATCGGGTCTTACACGTTGGTTAAGAGCATTTGCTATTTGTCCTATCTGAACCTCTAAGTTCTTAATTGAAGCAGCTTGATTTTGCAGGATTGTTGAGAACATTTCCTCAAGCGAGGGCTTCTTCTCAACTGCTGGTGCGTGGTAATGTTGGGGCTGCATAGGTTGTGGTGGTGAAAGATGAAATTGATGTGGGGATGGGTGATGTTGAAATTGCTGAGGTGGGTATGGGTGATGAGAAGGTAGATGATGAGGAAATGGATGCTGTGGTGGTACCTGAACCGATGGAGCTTGAAAACTAGGAGGTCCTACAGGTCTAGAGCTAGAAGTTTGCCCTTGGTTTTGGCTCTATGAGAAGTTAAGATAGTTCATTCACCCTGTATTATAGGTGTTTAAAAAAGGGTTGTTCTGTTGCTTAGGAGGGGCAACATATTGAACAGATTCTAAGTTAAGCAGACACCTATCCACAAAGTGTGTACCACTACACAGATCACAAGAGAGAAAAGGACTTTGGACAGAATAAACAGGATTAGGACTGGTAGAAGGATTATGCTGGGTACCTAGCGACTTTACCTTCTTCGTAAGATTAGCGATTTGAGAGGTCAAGGTAGACAGCATGTCGAGTTCATAAATACTCACCGACTTCTTTGGCAATTGCCTCTCCGAGGACCATAGATAGTTATTAGCAGCCATCTTGTCTAAGAGCTCATAAGCTTCCTCCTCTGTTTTACACATTAGCGCTCCACCCGCAGCAGCGTCAATAATGGTCCTATTTTAGCTTGTAAGTCCGTTTTAGAAGGTCTGGACTTGCAGCCACAAAGGTAGACCATGATGAGGGCACTTCCTAAGAAACTCCTTATATCGTTCCCTTGCTTCATAAAGAGATTCTGAATCAAATTGGGCAAAGGAAGATATGTCACTATGGAGTTGAGCCATTTTAGAGGGAGGGAAGAACTTAGCTAAAAATTGATGAGCTAACTCGTCCCATGTAGAAATGGATCCTGGAGGCAAGGAGGTTAACTAGTGTTGCGCCCTATCCCTAACCGAGAAGGGGAATAATCTAAGCCTAAGCGCATCATTAGATAACCCATTGTGTTTGAACGTGTTGCAAAAGTCCAGGAATTGCCCAAGGTGAGCATGTGGGTCATCGTGCAGAAGCCCACTGAACTGTAAAGAGGACTGGATCATCTGGAGGATGGAAGGCTTAATTTCAAAATTGTCAACAGGGACAGCTGGTGGCCTAATACGGTATAATATCCTCCAATCGTCGGTACCTCATAATCTCCAACGCTCTTGATTTCCCTATTTTCTGCCATGGTGTTTTGCAGCGGAGCTATAAATTTCCTAGAATCCTTTCGACTTTTCCTAGGAGTTCTTTCAATTTCAGGATCTAGAGGAAAGCAATCAACACTCTTAGCTCTACGCATGCAAACATCAGAAAGCCCTTAAAAAAATCTTAAGTTTTTCAATTTTTCTAATTTTTTTTAAAAAGAAAAATTTACTAACTAGATTGAGGCTCTAAATATTTAAACCTAAATATTTACAAGCTAGAATTACACCTAAGCATAATTTCACCGATATCAATTAATGACTAATTAAAACTTCCCCGACAACGGCGCCAAAAACTTAACACGATCTAAACGTATTTTTGCAAGTGCACGGGTCGTACAAGTAATAATGGGATTTGAGTCCCGAGTTATCGTCCCACCTAGAAGTTGATTAGCCTAATTAACTATCGGTTAATCTTACCCTAAGTATATCCTAGCAAATTATGAAGTTTTGATTATGGGTGATCTACTAGGCTAATTAAAATTGCTGGAAAACAATAGAATAATAAAAACTATAAACTAAATAATAAAACGAGCTAAAAGTTACTTACAGAGTTTCACGTAATTAAAAGCAAGTACCTACAAAATAATTAAAATAGTTAAAAATTAATTAACGTAATTAAACTAAAATACAAGTATGAAATTAACAAAACAAGATTAATTAAAGTAAAATTAAACAAACCTAAAATAAAATATGCATGCAATTAAACTAATTAATAAAAATGCAAATTAAGCTAACTTAAAATTTAATGAAATAAAATCCTAGAAAAATTAAGAAAATAACTACAAGTCTAAATGTCTAAAGTATTAATTCTAAATTAATCCTACTTATCACTAATTACTACTTTAAAAATAAAATCTAAATAAAACAATGACTAACATGCAAATTAATTAAAAAAATATAACTAAGCTAACCAATGAAATTGAATTTAATCTATCTAAATTGCATGAAAATGAGTTAAATAACTAAAGTCCAAATTTGCCAAACATGGCCTTTAAACAATTTAGCAACCTAGTGGTCCCAAAAATTGCACTGTACACGTCTTCTTCTACATTCCCAGGTACTGCTCTCGGTTCAGTGCTGTGTCCTGCTTTTCTCGGTTATGTCCAGCTCTCTGCTATCTACTGCTCCAAGCTGTTGTGCTCGACCTGCCCAGCTAGCAGGCACGTCCAGCCTGCTGTTCTTCTTCTGTCCGACTACTGCATCTAGGCACTAGCTACTGCTTCTTTTTACTACTGCCTCCAGGTGCTTCACACGTCCTCTGCCCAGCTAGCTTCTAGTACAGCATGTTGCTTCTGGTTTCTGCATCGCTCATCTCGTGCACTACCTTCAGCCCAGCAATCTATTGGTGCTGATACATTTATGCACTGCACCTGTCAGCATTAATTCCTACAAACAGTAGCATACGGGAAAATAAATGTACTAGGAAGCAGCCTCGAGCTTCTTCTATTGTGTCGTATGCATTGCCATACTACTGCTACCTCGCCAACTCCTGCCACGCTCCAACTACTGCAATTAAAACTGAGTGATCCTTCCCAACTCAAATAGCCAGCTCCTATGTCACGAACAGATCAGTGTGAATGAGCATCATCAGCAAGCACCATTTTGCACAGAAAATGGAGACAGGGGCTAGACCCGAGCTTGGTTACATAACCTCTGCATCCTTCAGCTGCAACCTATCATGTCTACTTCAGTAGCTTAGTGATGGTGAAGGACTACAGCATAGCACTGCAAACTTGAACAAGAAACTGATACGAGCTTATAACTGAATAACAACAAAATAAAAACAATGAACAGTGCAATCAACGTGAAACAGAGCTAAACAGAGGAAAAATATGTAACCCATGTATACTGTATTAGTTCACTCATCCTATGCTATGTTCCACACAGCAGCAAACTTGCCTTCATCAGTACCAACAAGCAAAAGAAAAGAAGAAAAAGAAAATGTAAAGATGAGCAAATGCAAAACCGAAAAGAGTGAATAAAATGCAGTAGAAAATAACGAAAGCTAGTATTAACATGCGGTAAAGAGCAAAATCTGTTTATTACAAACAAAGAAAAATGAAACAAGAAAAATCGAATAACAGTGCATTGCTAGATAAAAGCTTAAAAACTAAAAGAACTAAGTGAAGATTAACAACTGAAAAATTAACCCAAACTATCAATACTCGTAAATCACATAAACAGGGAAATCCATCATCCTTGGGTTGCTTCATTCCTTTCTCCAACCGTGGTTCCACATTGCCATTGATGTGGACAAATGCTAAGCATCAACCCACATCAAAGCATCAAACCAAAAGGCATAAATGAAGGAAGAAGTTTGTCACCCGAATGCACAAAAGATAGTAAACCGAGAGCTAGAAAAAATAAAGGTTGCTTCAAAAAAACAAAAACATAAGTACTTTTAACAAAGATGAGAGCTAGTAAAAGATAAACAAATATTTTCCATTAAATTTCATTAAATCAAATTGAAGGAAATAAACATGAACTACAAATGAAATTAGCAAAGGAGTGAAACTCTTCATAAACTAAGAAAGTTGCCATGAACAGTAAAATAAAATTGTTTGTTAAAGAAACTATTTGGAAATTTAAAACAAAGAAAGCTTAAATTAACCTAAAAGCTACTCTACCCTAAATTAAAACTACTCCTAAATTACTCTACACTACTCCTATTCTACCCTAACTACACTACTCCTACTTTCTACTTCCTTTTTTCAATTGCCATCATGTTCTATTTATACACACACTTAGGGGTACAATGATAATTTTTCTATCCTAGATGAGTTGGCATTGTTTGGCCACTTGTCTTCCTTTGATTTGCTGTAGAGTAGATATTTCCACGTCATCAGTCTTTTTATCCAATTGGTTGTGCGATGTGGCCCGGCGTCTATCTTCCAGAAGGTTGGCACGGTGTCCGTCGATCTTATCGTTTCAGAGCAAATAAAATACGGACACCTGGCATCACGCGTGTCCAAACGACTGGTGACTCGATCTGCAAATTGGAAGTGGTCCAGCCTCCTTTAGTCCGTTTTCAGCCCAATTTTGACTGAAACGACTGAGTTTCATCTAGATTTAATTTATCTGCACATTAAAGAATTTTAATTAAATAAAGGGGATAATTAATAAAATAAATTGGGGATTAAATAAATAATTAGGAAATTAAGCACAAATAATTCTATTAAAAATAGAATTATCAGTTGCACGACCTGACTAGCACTGATTTTGAGGTAAATGTGATGGTTAATCATGCTACACTGTTACTATTACTGAACTGTTACTGTTACTATTACTGAATTGCTACAGTTATTGTGGTCCACGGAGTACGATATACCATGCAACACACATGTGAGTACGTTGTACCGTGCTATCAATTTTCGGACATACTGTATTGTGAGCCGTTTGGGTAGCTAACCACTCCCACGACGATTGGCATCCCAGCACACCTGATCAGTGATGCTCGGAGTCACCGACAGCGGCCAATTGTCATACTGATTACTGTTATAGCATGTTCTGCCTTATCTCGTCTATTTGATTTACTGAACTGACCATATGAATTGTACTATTGTTTGCAAATCGTTTATTCTACAGTATGAAGTTTTAGAAACTGTATTTATTGTAGTTCAATGTTTATACTATTGACATCGAAACTGTTATTAATCTTCAACTCTGATTTTCCTAGATTGCTCAGTATATTTTACATAATAACCCTATTATGTAAATATGTAGATAGTGTATTTATCTATCTGTCACATGTTTTTCTTACTAAGCACGTTGAACTCATCCCTTACTTTTCTTTACAGAGCCACATCAGTAGTCGGGACCGCTTTTATAAGTAGGATTCTTTGCACAGCCATATTTTCGTAAAGTAATCATCTGCGTTTAAAGGTATACCCAGGACATTATTATTTTGTATCTAAAATTTTTGTATGTGCAGTAATGTACGATGGTATATCTGGGGATGTATATGTGAATACTTTTGCATAGGAACAATTATTCTGATTTATCGAAAAATATTTTCTTTGGCATTGTTCAAAGATTTACTGTTTTTGTAAATACCATAAAATTTTCAATATACTTGGTTACGTATAATAATAATAATAATAATAATAATAATAATGCAGACAATTAAGGTTAAATGTGTAAATATGGGTGAATAAATTCGGGTATAAATATTAGGTTAACCATGTTTTACACTACATGGAGAATTTGATCAAATACGTAGACATGCATGTATGCAATATTTCAATTAGTTCCCAAGATTTACGATTAGAGAAATATATGGGTGCAAGGGTATGTAAATATGCATAGATAAATATACATATATGAAAGGGTATATATATACAGATACAAAAGAATATATATGTATATACGGGACCGAGAGAGAGACATTGGTGAAGAGATATAAATAGGGATGACGAAATGATGAGTTGAAATAGAAGATGATGGAAGGAGGAGTGGTATGTTCGGTGGATAAAGAGAAGAAGGGAAAGTGATGCTGATGCAAACGTGAGAGATGAGTGTTTAGATTGGTAATATATATATATATATATATATATATATATATATATATGGTATTCGACAAAAGAGAAGAAGGTAAAAATTAAGGGATATGAGGGGCGCTAACCGAGAAGAGACGTGAAGAAAGAAGGGTGAAGAAGATGTTCGGTAAGGTGAGAAGGAGAAATAAGGTGAGGAACTGGGTACAACGGCTTAGATAATAGGGGTGGCAAGACTTTTATTTTGTATTTCCAAGGTTTGAAATTGGCAGAGGCTAGAGGAGTTGGCAGACGCGGAGAAGAGATGGTGCTGATAAAGGTTTACAGTGAGGACAAAGATAATAAATAGGGAGACACAATCACAGCAGCCTAAGGAGTAGATTGGCAGGAACCTGCTGTTTCAAAGTTTGAAATTTTTTATAGGAGGAAAGGTGGAAGAAATATATATATATATATATATATATATATATGCATATGTGTACATGGGATGATAGCCATGGTAATTAATAGTTAAGGTAACACAATGAAATAAGAAAATGGCCACAGCAGGAAGGGAAACAGACCATGTAGGGGAGGTACTCTGATCGAAACAGAGAAGAGAGGAGGAAACTGAAGTTGAGCAGGGGTTGGTGAAAGTTGGAAACGAAACGAGGGTGAGAGCAGTAAGTCAGAAGTTGATGAAGGTGGTGATGGACCACTGCACTGCATAGGAATATATATATATATACATATATCTAAAACTGGAATAAGCAGAGGATGTGGATAAGAGGAAAGGAGGCAGCCACGAGCAAAGTACAAAGGAAAGAAATAAGTGTGGGCGCAGGGATTTTTCCCAGGTTTCAGCAGCAGTGGTCGTAGAGAAACAGAAGAAGAAAATGAATGTGAAAAGGAAAGGAGCTGAAGCAGAAGTGAGCAACGCGTAAGGGCACTGTACTTGAGTCAGAGGCATTGAATGGTGTAGACGCAAAACTGGGTTGGAGTCTGGCACATAAAAATGGCTGGAATCGGTGTTCCCTGAGGTATTGTCAAGTGATCTGAACAGGGGCGAGTCGAAGGCCAAGGGAAAGGCTGGATTGAAAAATCGAAGCTGGAACAGAGATGGTGGTTGCAGGGGAAGGGCCATCCTTTCGTGGATGGGTGACTAGAAACCGGGACTCAGACGGGAGAAGGTGACAAAGCAGCCAATCGAGAGCGAAGGAAAAGAGAAGAGAAGAGAGGCGTGAGGCCTCTCAGTGAAGGGGAAGAGGAAGAAAGATGAACAGTGCGTCGTGTAGCTGTGAAGAAGAAGGAAAGAAAATAAGTTTGGCAGGAAGGAAAATAATTAAAAGTGTAAATATATATAATTAGGTATATATATATTTATATATTTAGGAATAGAAAATGAGCTATAGAGGTTTTGAAAATTGGGAAACCCGATGGAAGGAGCTCTAGAGAAATTAACCGAGCAGACCGGATCCACAGACTCTAGCCACCAAAGGCATTGTGGACTGCGGGCAAACACTGAGGTAAGGAAAATTCTCGTTGCTACTAGAGATAAATATGCATAATTTTCGTATATTTGTAGATATAAAATTTTAAGTTGAATTTCATAGTACCGAAATTACATAAAAAAATCTATGGTGAATTTTATGACTCTGAAAATTAGAGGTTTTAGCCTAGTTGATCAGCCTAATTTTACCGGTCGAATTTAAGGAAAATTTTAAACTCCGTAAATTAGCTCAGCTACAGATTTACTTGCTTTATTTAAACAAAAATCTCGGTAATTATAATTATAGATTTTAAATCATTTTTTTTGTTTTACTCATCATAGCCTATTTATTGGCATTTTTAACCGAGAGAAAAAGGCTAGTCAGCCTCTTCTGAATTATTTTATAAAACGAAATGAATTTATAAGCGATTTAAAGGAAATGATTTGCTTATAAAGTTATTCTGATGATATGTGCTTGAGCGCGTACTGACTGTGTGTCGTACAGTCTGTCTCACACTGATTTTGAGACAAAGGCGTTGGTGAGATCATGCTGCATTTCTCTCTGATTTGAATCTGTTTCTGTGGTCCACGAGTACGATGTATCGTGTTTCTAATTCTATTTTTGGTCTTCGGACATTCTAATCTGTGAGCCGTTTGGGTAGCTGACCACTCTACGACGATTGACATCCCGGCACACTTGGCCCGTGATTGCCCGAAGTCACTGACATTAGGCAATAGTCATTTCTGATATATGATATAGCATGTTTGTCTTATCTCGTCTATTTGAAATATTTTTTTTGAATTGTCTGCATGAACTGAAATATCTAAAAATCTGTTTATTTTGCTACTGGAATCTCTAAAAGTTTTGTATTTACCACAGTAGCTAACTTCACTACCGATATATGTTCTGTTCTGAAATCTGTTTTTGGTATTTGTGAAAATTACCGAACTATTTATGTACTCTGTGAAAATGTTTCGGATTTGGCAAATATAAATATATATATATATATATATATATATATATTTAGGTAGTATATTTATCTACCTACTATGGGGTTTTTCTTATTGAGCATGTTGAGCTCACCCCTTACTTTCCTCCACATAGCCCATCGGTAGCTTGGATCGCTTCCGTTAGTAAGGCATTCTGCACAGTTATGATTTCGCAGAGTATATTTCAGTATCGAAGGTATACTCAGGTTTAAACAATTCTTTTGTATCTAAATTTTTTGTAAGTACAGTAATGCATACAAGATGTGTCTGGGGAATGTGAATATATTTTGTTTAAAATTTACCACTAAGAAATAAAATTAATCAGACTGATTTACTGTTCTGACCTAATATTGACTTGTAGCCTGTTAGCACTGAATTTTATATATGTTTAGGACCCTTTTTACCTAGTTATTTGATTTGTTCTTTGCAATATTAGATAAGTTTTATGTGTTTTGTGCACTTGTGCAGGAAAAAGAACAATTTGGAGAAGTCACGGCTTTTGGAGCTGGTTCTGATAATTTCGTGAAGAATTGAAGTTACAGGGTGCTGATCGTGACTTATACTGCAGCAATAGAAGAAACTGGATAATGCAGAGCAGATTTGAGGAATTAATACCATTGCCGTAGCATAGCGGTCTGATGAGGGAAACATTGTTTTGCCACATGGCCTTTCACGATTTAGTATCTGGAAACCTTATAAATAGTCTTTTTATTAGAATTTCAAAAGAGGCGGCTGCTCAAGACTTCAAGATTAATTTAGCTCCATTGAAACTTTATCTTTTTCACCTTTTTCACCATATTTGTTCTTGGGATGTTAGGTTTGATTTCTTGGATGTTTATTATGATGTCTAGGAACTAAACTCCTTTTTCCTAGAATCGATGTAACCAACTTTGGGCATATTGCAATTACTTTGTGATGTTGTTTGGATGATTTCAATTGTGTTTATTTAATCTACTTGTTCTTAATGCTCTAGTTGATTGGCCACCAATTAGATGAATTAGTATGACAATCCGGCACTCGAGATAGGGGATTGTTTATATGCACAAGGGTAGATTAACATAGGACATTGTTAGATCGAGAGGTTGACAATTCTTATGAGCCATAGAGAAATGGATTACTATTGCTTAATGAACCCTATTATTTGATTCTGAATTGAGAGGTTAGGATTAGGTAAATTGGGTATGGCTGTTTAAAACTCGAGAGAGATCAACAGGAAATAGTTTCGGCTATAAACAATTTTGAAATCAAAAGAACAATTGATCAAAGGAGTTGCATAAACCCTAGTTAGGTGAAATCGGTTTCTAGGAATATTTTGCTATTGATATTTTCATTCGTGATTATTATGATTTGCTTTAATTAATTTGTTTCGTAGTTAACAGTTAGAATAGTTAAATAGGATTTTAACCAACATTCATTAATTTTCTAGATAGAGCTCAAGGTTGTTGATTACAGTTATTAGCGGTAGACACAGTTCTCTGTGGGACGATACTCATATTTACTCTATACTCGAAAACTGATCTGTGCACTTGCAGTAGTGTTCCATTTAGGACAACAAGTTTTCTGGTACTGTTGCTGGGGAACTATTGTCTAGTTTCTCATTGACACTGTTCCCCAACAGCCTTTAATTTAGATTTTTATTTTTGTTTTTGTTTTAATTTATTATCTACGATTTTTTTTTTGAATGGTAAAAACTCGTAGCAGTGGAAGTGCAGATATAAAAGAGTTAGATCCAGAATTTAAGAGAACCATCAGACAAATTCGCCAAAACAGATTTGAAGAGAAAGACCAAAATTTAATCATGGTAGATGACAATCAGCAGCAGCGAGGTATACGCGATTATTTCACCCCAGTTGTGAATCAGATTTCGTTGCTATAAGAGAGATTCCTGTGAACTGCAACAACTTTGAATTGAAGCCTACATTGATCAACATGGTTATGCAAAACCAATTGGGAGGTTCGGCTATGGAGGACCCTAATACACATTGGACAAGTTTTCTACAGATTTGTAGCACCATTAAGATTAATGGAGCCTCTGACGATGCTATTCGGCTAAGGTTATATCCTTTCTCTCTTCGGGATAAAGCCTTGAGTTGGTAACAAAATCTACCAGCATGATGCATTCTGACATGGGTAGTGATGGCACAAAAATTCTTGGCAAAGTATTTCCCACCAAGAAAGACTATGCAGATGAGATTAGAGATTGCCTAGTTCACACAGTTAGACCAAGAGCCATTACATGAGGCATGGGAGCGATTTAAAGAGTTATTGCGTAGATGCCCTCAGCATGGATATGATGAAGGAAACCAGATACAGGTTTTCTACAGAGGCATGACTCCGCAGACAAGAGCTATTGTGGACGCCTCAGTACAAGGTTCACTATGGTCTAAGACACCTGATCAGGCTATGCAGTTACTTGAGGAGATGGCTATAAACAGCAGCTAATGGCCAGGTGAAAGAGCTAATGTCAGAAGAGTAGCAGGTATGCATGAGTTAGATACGCAGACAGCCATTCTAACAAGACTTGAGCAGATTTTGACACAAATGGCTTCAATAGGTATACAAGGACCGCAAGCTATGATTCATCCTGATAATGCAAATCCTAACTTGATGGGGACAGATTTGAAGTTGGTGAATTATGTTAATAATCGTAACTTTGGTTTTCAGGAAAATTAGGTTCCAAACTATTACCAGCCAGGATTGAGAAACCATGAGAATCTATCTTATGGTAATTCTAAGAATGTTCTAAACTCACCAGCAGTAAGTAACAGCAATACAGGATTCAATAACCAAAGGAATCCCCAAGGTTATGGTGGAGTTAGAAGGAACAAATTTGAGGAGTTCATGGTTGAAACTAGAACACGATTTAGCAAAACTGATGTGCGGTTAGACACTATGGAAGCTAAAATGTCAGAGATGAGTACTAGTCTTGGTATGCAGATGAAGTCTGTTGAGACTACTTTGGGACAGTTAGCTGCAGCTGTCAGTTCTTTGAATGAAAGAGGTAAGTTTCCTAGTGATACAGTGTGAGACCCCGTATATGTATAGTTGTAATGTGTGTAATTGGATAAAATAAATCTGAATGGACTTGTAATGTAAAGTATGATTGATGTAAGTCCATGGATTCAATGTACATATGTGTAATATGATTTGTAATGTACATAGTTTCATTGTGTATGAATATGAAGAAATGAGTTCTTATAAGTGATGAATGTGATTGGAACTCAAAATGAGTAGTGTGGTAAGTGGAAGGAAGTTGCAAGAATATAAATGCTTCCATTTAGTTTTATATAGTATACTTTTGGATATACAAGGAATGCACACAAGTTTCAATGTGAATAAGGTATGAATGGATGTCATTTTCAAGTTATAAAGGTGGATGGAAGAGAAAATGACTATAGCAGCAGATTAAGGATGTTTTGGTGTAAGTTACAGCAGGAAAACTGTAAAAAAAATCCAAAAAATATGAAAGCCAGATCTATCTCATAGGATGAGAGATCGATCTGGAAGAGCCAGAATGCTCTTATTTGGGCAATGGAATAGAGCAGATAGATCTCTAATGGGGCCAGATCGATCTCCTAACCATTCTGTAATGAAAAGATCGATCCTCAAGCATATAGATCGATCTCCTTAGCTCTTTGTTTGGAAGCAGATCGATCTCAAGCTTCGACAGATCGATCTCATGCTTAAAATGTCGTGAAAAAGACGGATTTAAGGGGACCAGATCGATCTCCTCCTAGTGCAGATCGATCTCCTCAAGCTCTTTCTATAAAAGGAGCACTGAAATCTAAAAATTTCGGGAAAACAACATCACCCTTCCATTTTGCACTCAAAACCTAAGTTTATCTCTCTAAAATCAGTCATTTCCAGTAAGATTTGAGGGGAGGCTATTAGGTACCAAGTTGTTCATCTTGAGGAAGAGAACAACATAGTTGAAACCCAAAATCCAATTGTTGGTATTAAAGGAGCAAGGAACATTTCCCTTTGTAGCAAGAAGAGAAATCAGATTTAGTAAGCTTTTAAGACTCCAATCCAAGTACATTGTCTATTCTATTGATTTTGGAGTTGATTGGCATGCATATGGATGATAGAAATCATCTAAAAAGCAATGGAACACCTATAACCTAGAAAATGGATATAGTCTAGAGTGAGCAAGTGTAAATTGGGTATGTTGATGACTTATGGATTATGTTAAGTTGTATTGGTGTAGTATGGATGATATGAGATAGTTAAATGTAATTACATTGTGAGTTTAGAGGATTTATGGAATTGAGAATGTGAGATGCTTGATAAAATGCCATAGCGAAGAAATCAATGAAAGATGAACACTATGAGCATAATGTCGATTTAATATCGATTTGGAATGAGTTAATAGGCCTAAGAAAATCCATAGACTCGAGTGATGGGTAGAGTAATAAAACGAGGCCTCATAAGCGTTAATAAAGGCTATAGATTAAATTGACTATAGCAAGCACAAGGGTTGCGTTATTATGGACTAAAATGATGTGAAATATGATTATGCACAGTTTCGAGGAGTCCGATGGAGACAAATCAAACCGTACGAGTAAGCAGCTCTAAGGAAGTGAAATCACGCGTCGCGATTCCAGGTAAGGGAATTTTGTAAGTATATAGAGGTAGCTGCTCGTATTTTGAACTCGTGGGTATATAGGGCTTTGGAAATGTGCATGGATTTATAGAAATGTATTTTGACGATGTATGGATGTGACTATGAATAATTATATGAGATTTGGTGGTTGAAATGGTATTGTAAAGAAATGGGATAGTAAGGCTAATAGTTGCATAAATCAAGTGTTTTGAATGCTTTCACAAAACATGTGTTTTGTTTTGAGCGAGTTGATAGATAGGTTGGCTATTGTTGTTTGATGTTGTGTAATAGCACATGTAAAGTGCTAAATATGTTTTGAGATTGGTTTTGAAAATTCATGAGCCGCCTATCATGTTTATGCGAATTAAACCATGCTGGAGCCTAGCTCGCACTGGGTATTGATGTTCTCACATGTTTGAACGTGCTAGAGCTTAGCTCGCACATTATTTTGTAACTATGATGATGTTTTATAAATCGTACTAGAGCTTTTTCTCGTACGTGAATTTTGAGTGGTTTTCTTATGCATATAACCGTACTTGAGCGATGCTCGTACATGGTTTCTCCATATTTTTATACATAAATGTCGTACTAGAGTGTTGCTGGTACGAGGTGATTTATTAAAATGCATGAATTCGCATTAGAGCGTAGCTCACGCTGGTTTTCACACTGTGGCATGTATGAGGCCGTGGTGAGGATAATACAGATTGGTGTTCAAGGAACCCAACAGGCCTAACAGACCTCTTGAGTGGGGTGAGGGTGAGGGCTAGGACCTGACGTAATCCATTCAGGAAACCCAATAGGCCTAACAGACCTCTTGAGTGGGTTGAGGGTGAGAGTAAAGGGCTAGGACCTGAATCAGGGAACCCAACAAGCACGAGCAAGGCCATGAGGGGCTAGGACCTCGTATTAAGAGTACTTCCATGTGCACTTGAGACTAGAGGTTTCACTCGGTATGGGGTAGATAAGACCTAATGCAGGCACCCCCAACCATGTTATGGGTCCTCGGAGTACGATGTACCGTGTATATTACTTGGAGTACGATGTACCGTGTGGTGGTTACTTGATTTGAGAAAGTCTGGCGGAGAACTAACCCACCTTTGTACCAGCATGATACCCCACACACTGGGATCCGTGTGGTCTGGGATGATATGTGACATAGTTGGCCAACATAGTCAGTTGAGATATAGTGACCCATCTCCTTGCTTGATTTACTTACTACCACATGATTTTAATCTATAAGTGTGATTGTGACTGTCCAGAGTAGACCCGAGGGAGGGGTCAAGCCTTGTGGACTTTATTTGTGAAACGGTGATGATGTTTGTGATTGAGAATCGATTTTTATGGGATTTTGATGTATTTGAGAAAGAGATGAGTTTTAAAAAGGATGTTTCAAGTGAATTTTCCTTTTTATTATGTGATTTGACAATTGACCATGAGATGGTTTGTACATGATGATTTACCATGTTTTATTTTGTCAATTTACATAATTTTAATACATGATATATGTATACGCATATGGCATAGTTTTGTTTTCCTCATGCTCCGAACTATAAATGATTTATGCATACACTATCAATATGTAGATAGAGTAGTTATCTATCATGCTTGCATTATTGCCTTACTGAGCATGTGGTTGCTCATCCCTCTCTATTTTCCCCCTCCTACAGAGCGCGCATAGTAGCCCAGTGAGGATTGAGGCATTGTGTTTTTTGACATCCGTTGCTTTCATCGTCGAAAGGTATATACACAGGATTCTTTTTGTATCTAAACAATGTAATGGCACAATAATGATTGAGTTGTAATTATGGGGGATGTAGATGTCAGTAAACATGTTCTGTATGAGTAAATGATTTAATTTTGAATATATGACATCGTTATTATTAATTGTGGATGAATGGTAAGTGGTGATTATTATTGACTCACAGCCCAACTGTGTGTGGTGAGTTTGTTCACAACCGAGTAAGGTAACAGTAAAACGTAAAAAATTTATAGTGATTTTCGATTAAAGGGAATGAAAATGGGTCATGACAGAGATTGGTATCAGAGTTGAGTTGGCCTGATATGAGTCAGTAATAAAACGTAGGAAAAGTGCATCCCCATATTACTGTGCTTTTGTTTAGATATAACTGTGTATACCATGATGGATTGAGCTTAATAAATTATTTTAAAATAGGAAGTTCGGCATTATACCAATTACGCGCCAAGCTAGAGGCGCGAGAGTACGTGCTATAGGCCGTAAAGGGAGACCTGAGAGCCGTGCAGAGCCACAGACTAATGAGGCTCCACTAAACCCTGCTGAGAGCGCAGAAGATACAGAGGCACGCTTCGCTAGGATAGAGCAGAGTATTGAAAATCTGGTGGAGATATCACGCAGGCATTGGGTGCCGGTGATAGACGAGGTCCCGCGGCACAGCTTACTACTGCACAGGCAACTGTAGAGGCGGAGAGACCTCAGACTACTGAGACGGCTACTGCTACACCACCTCCAGTACAGGATACAGATTCTCCTATTGCTCCACAGAAGAACGGTAGTGATTTGGGTTATGACTGCTGCTTGAGCAGACTGTGAGAGTTCCAAGCATTGAAACCCCCAGTGTTTAGAAGGGTGAAGGACCCGGTTATCACAGAGGACTGGGTGTATGAGATGGAGAAACTGTATAGGTTTTTTTGATGCACTTCAGCTAAGAAAGTTTATATTTATCGTGTTTATGCTGAAAGGCGAGGCAGAGCACTGGTAGAGATCCAAAGAGGCTATTTTGAGGGCTAGACATTCCAAGATCTCATGGGAGATATTTCTGGAGGCCTTCAGGAGGCAATACATCCCAACCACCGTATAGAGGAAATTATGGATGGAATTTATGAATCTGGTTTAGGGGAACCGAACTGTGGACGAGTATGAGTCCAAGTTTATGTCTTTGGGGAGATATGACCTAGACACGATGGGTAGTGAGACCCGGAAGATACAGAAGTTCATAGATGGATTGAGATTGGCCATCCGGACTAAGCTAGCTCCCTTCGACATTTTGACCTAAGAGGAGGCTGTACATAAGGCTCAGTTATGTGAGTAAGATTTTGAGTGGAATGCCTCCGAGCTTGAGAGAATTAGTGTCAGGAAGGATAGAGATCAGAAGAGATCTAAGAAGGATAGAGTGGCCAGGAAAGGAGGCCCAAGGTATTTTAACAAGAGACCTAAGATTGAGGAGGTGCAAGAGAGAGCTGCTAAACCTCTCGTGTACCCGGCTTTAACTGCACCGAGGGGCATGACTATTGGAGGACCACGACCTACCACTGATCAGTGTAGGAGATGTGGCAGATACCATGGGACTAGACCATGTCAGGTGCCCCTTGTTTCGTGTTTTAGGTGTGGAAAGCCCGAACATATTTCAAGACATTGTACCTAGATGGTTGAGATCGCCCCACAGAAGGGCAAGGAGCCTGAGGGAGCTCCAGTTGAGACAGTGACCCTGAGAAGGAGGGCTACAGATGAGGAAAAAGAGAAACAGGCTGTGGGTGTGAGTAGAGGAAGGGTGCACGCACTGGACCAGGACATTGCAGACGCATCAACGGATGTGATTAAAGGTACCATCCGAATCTTTGATTTAGAAGCATTGATATTATTTGATCCTGGTGCCACGCATTTTTTCATATCACCTTCCTTTGCACATAAATTGTTGAAGTATGTGAAACCTACATTGATGGATAGAATGTTGATATATTGCCTCCTAAAGGCCTCCCAAGTGTCTGTACTTGGTATCAGAGCCTAGGGTGTCTAGTACTGTCAGTGTCGGTTAAGTGAAATAGAATACATTCCAAGTGTCTGTAATAGTCTGGTCATGAACTGAATTTGAGGATTGAGATTTCAATCGATTTTGATATGTACGCGCAGGAGACGAGTTAAGATAGAGAATGAGTGGATGACGAAGTCGTTCGATGAGGCAGGCAGAGTCCCCTCTGCCACCTGTCCCACAACCAGAGAGTCCTAACTCTCGATTTAATCAGATTGAGACCAATGTGAGGTAAGGTTTTAAGCAGTTGGCAGCACTATTCCCGTAACACTTTGGAGTTAATAACTCGGGTACTACTCCTACACCACCACAAGGACCTCCCGTACCCCCAGTACAGATGGACCCAGTGCCTCCCGTCACTCAGCCTGATGACAGAAGTGTGGTCTGACTGAAGGATTTTCTGAAGATGAATCCACCCGCATTTAGGGGAAAGAAGGATCCTACAGAGGCTGAGGAGTGGCTGACGGAGTTGAGAATTATATTTGATTATCTGGGGTGCACTGATGCTGAGAGGGTCAGTATGAGTATCTATATGTTGAAGGGGAGAGCTCGAGATTGGTGGGGTACCACCCAGGGTATTCTGATGTCTTGCCAGGATGTGATTGGTTAGGAAGAGTTTCAGACAGCCTTTAAGACCCAATATGTACCACGAGCCGCCCAGAGAAGGAGGCAAGTAGAGTTTTTGAGTTTGGTACAGGGTGACATGTCTGTAGATGATTATGAGAGCCGATTTACTGCTCTACTGAGATATGATCCAGAAACCTTCAAGAATGAAGAGCTCCGTATTTAGAGATTTGTGTATGGATTGAAGCCCATCATCAGAGATCGATTGATTGGGTTGTGTATTACTGAGTTTGAAGATGCTCTGAGACGAGCACAAGAGATTGAGAGGGGAATTGAATGGTACAATCCCAAAACGAGCTCAGAGCGGTGAATAGAGATAAAGGCAAGAGGCCAGTGATTTTCCAAACAGACGCTCGGAGAGGCTCCTTCAGAAGAAGAAGGATTGAGGTGCAGAAGGGTAGATTAGAGAGACCTAGAGGTTACCCTAACATTAGGGAGACCCCTCAAGATGTTAGGCCTGAGATAAGGGTTTGCAGAAATTGTGGCCGAATGCATGAGGGAAGTAGTACTAGGTTGATCCATGGATGTTTTAGATGTGGAGACATGGGTCACATGGTGAAAGACTGCCCTCAACCTCAGAAACCACATGTACCGGAGCCCACTAGACAATAGCCTCAAAGAGTGAACCCCCAGAAACGGGCCACTGCTGCAGAGAAAGTGAAGAAGCCTGTTACACAGGGATGTGTGTTTTCCCTAGATAAGGAGACCGTAGACACTTCTACAGAAACTATAAGAGGTACACTCTCTATCTATGATTATAAGGCTCATGTGTTAATTGACCCAGGATCCACGCATTCGTTCATTTTTGAGCATTTTGCATGTAGATTAAACTTGAAGTTTGAACCTCTAGAATATATACTACATGTAAATACCCCTATGTGTGAATCCCAGAGGACTGAGTTAATCTGTAGAGGATGTGAAATAAAGGTGGGAGATAGAGTGATGTTAGCAAATCTAATCATGTTGAATATACATGAGTTTGATGTAATTCTGGGGATGGATTGGTTGGCAACCAATCGAGTGAGTTTAGACTGCTACACTAAGATTGTAACTTTCTCCCTACTTGAACCTTACAGTGTACGTTTGAAATATTGAGTAAATAGACGTATGAAATTTTGTAAACGATTTGAGAATTTTAATATTATTTTGGAGAGTATTAAATATGATTGTTCATGTGAAGGTTATGAAATGCTCTTCTCAGATGATGATCAAGAACATCCGAGGATTGAGGATATACCTGTGATGTGTGAATTTTCGGATGTTTTCTCAAATGAGTTACCAGGTTTACCACCAGAGAGAGAGTCGGAGTTTACCATTGATTTGGTACCAGATACTCAGCCGATCTCTAAACATCCCTACAGGATGGCATTAGTGGAACTTGAGGAATTGAAGAAACAACTACAGGAGTTATTGGATCAAGGGTTCATTAGACCCAGTATCTCACCGTAGGGAGCACCAGTTTTATTTGTTAAGAAGAAGAATGGTAGTCTCAGATTGTGTGTAGACTACCGGCTGTTAAATAAAGCCACGGTGAAGAATAAATACCCATTACTCAGGATTGATGATCTACTTGATCAGCTGAGAGGGTCCTTAGTCTTTTCTAAGATTGATTTGAGATCGGGCTATCACCAATTGAGGATCAAGGAAGAAGATATTCCAAAGACGGCCTTTAGGATGAGGTATGGCCATTATGAATTTCTGGTGATGTCCTTTGGATTGACGAACGCCCCTGCAGCATTTATGAGATTAATGAACGAGGTGTTCAGAGACTATCTAGATAAGTTTGTGATAGTCTTTATTGATGATATCCTGGTGTACTCTCGGTCGTATGAGGAGCATGCACAGCATTTATGGTTAGTACTTCAGATACTCCGAGATAAACAATTATATGAAAAGCTTAGTAAGTGTGAGTTTTGGCTGGATCGGATAGCTTTTCTTGGTCATATAGTCTCAAAGGAAGGGGTATCAGTAGATCCAAGTAAAGTAGAGGCTGTGCTTAATTGGGAAAGACCGAGGACAGCTATGGAGGTACAAAGCTTCTTTAGTTTGGCAGGGTATTACAAAAGATTTATGGAAGGATTTTCCAGTATTGCCGCTCCTTTGACTAAACTCACGCGCAAGGAGACTCCGTTCATATGGACTGATCAGTGTGAGCTCAGTTTTCAGGAGTTAAAGAGGAGATTGACAGCGGCACCTGTGTTAACTATTCCTGAGGAATTAGGAGAATTTTCGGTGTATAGTGATGCATCTCATCAAGGACTGGGGTGTGTGCTTATGTAGCATGGAAGAGTGGTCGCATATGGAATGCGACAGTTGAAAGACCATGAGCGGAATTACCCTACGCATGATTTGGAGTTAGGCGCTGTGGTATTTACCTTGAAGATCTGGTGACACTACTTATATGGGGAAAGATTCCAGATCTTCACTGATCACAAGAGTTTGAGATATCTCTTAGATCAAAAAGAGTTAAACATGAGACAAAGGAGATGGATGGAACTCCTTAAAGATTATGACTGCGAGATTCTAAACCATCCGGGTAAGGCGAACGTAGTTGCTGATGCCCTGAGCAGGAAAAGTATGATATCTGCTATGATGATCAGGGAATGTGATTTATTGGAACAGTTCACTGAACTCCGGATCAGAGTTAAAGAGGTGGAGATTGGGTTCTTGGCTAGCTTGCGAATAGAGCCCAGGATCATAGATCAGATTAGAACTGGGTAGCGCAATGATCAGAGGTTGATAGATATGGTTAGCCAAGTTTAATAGAGTTCGCAGTCGGATCTCACAGTCAGTAAGGATGGATTGTTGAGATTCAGAGGATGGATTTATGTGCCGGACGATGATATCCTAAAGAGACAGATACTGAGAGAATCCCATTGCTCGTGATATACTATGCACCCAGGGAGTACTAAGATGTATCGAGATCTGAGAAAGGTGTACTAGTGGAGTGGTATGAAGCGAGACATGGCGGAATATGTGGCCAGATGTTTAGTATGCTAGCAAGTGAAAGCTAAGCATCGGAAGCCCGGAGGACTACTACAGCCTTTACCTGTACCTACATAAAAATGAGAGCATGTCACCATGAACTTATTATGGGTTTACCGAGGACCCGAAGAGGTCGTGACGCTATATGGGTTATAGTGGATAGATTGACCAAGAGTGCCCACTTCCTTGCCATCAAGAGCACAGATACTGTGGATGCCTTAGCTGAGCTGTATATCAGTAAGATAGCAAGATTACATGGGGCTCCAGTGAGTATTACTTCTAATAGAGATTCTCGATTTACTTTCAAATTTTTGACCCAGTTTCAGGAGTCCATGGGATCTCGATTGAGTATAGTACCGCCTATCATCCTCAGATAGATGGTCAGTCAGAGAGGACTATTCAGACCCTAGAGGATATGTTGAAGGCATGTACGATGGATTTTAAGGGATCATGGGATAATCACCTGCCCCTAGCAGAGTTTGCGTACAATAACAGCTATCATGTGAGTGTTGGAATGACACCTTTTGAGGCTCTATATGGTAGGAGGTGTAGATCCCCTATAGCTTGGGAAGAAGTCGGTGACAGAAAGATAAATGCCCCTGAGCTTATTGAACAAGTTGTGGAGAGTGTGAAACTCATATGTGAGAGATTACGGGCTGCACAGAGTAGATAGAAAAGCTATGCGGATATGTGTAGACGGCTACTCGAGTTTGTTGTTGGTGATGCAGAATTTCTGAAAATATCATCGAGTAAGGGTATCATGCGATTTGGAAAGAAAGGGAAATTGAGTCCTCGATACGTAGGACCATTCGAGATTCTTGAGAGAGTGGGAGAGGTAGCCTACAGATTGGCATTACCCCCACAGATGTTCGGAATACACAACGTCTTTCATGTGTCTATGTTGAGGAAGTACCACCCGGACCCTTCTCATGTCATAGAGTATGACGAGATGGACATACAAGAGGACATGAGCTACACTGAGGAACCCGTCCGGATTCTCGATAGAAAGGAGAAGGTACTTAGAACTAAGAGCATCCTATTAGTGAAAGTTTTGTGAAAACATGACTCAATGGAAGAGGCAACGTGGGAACTAGAGAATCTCATGAAGGAGAAATACCCCCATCTATTTGACTAGTTGAGTTGAATTTGGAGGACCAAATTCTTTTAAGGTGGGGAGGATGTGAGATCTAAGAATTTTAGACATATTTTAATTATGTAATATGAACTTGAAGTGTAATTTATTGAGCTAAGTGAAATGTTTATGTGATGAATGAGAAATAATCAAAGTAGTAAACTGTGGAAATTATATTTGAAGATTTACATGTTAAGTGTTTAACCTAAGTGTGAAACTATGAGGTCAGATCGATCTTAGAGAAGGAGAGATCGATCTGGTGAGTTAAAAATGACAAGGGAGGAGGAAAGTAAGTGAGCAGATCGATCTCCAATGGAAGAGGATCGATCTCCTTATGATTCTATTTGAGAGAAGATCGATCACATGAGGAAGGGATCGATCTCCAAATGTTTCTGTTTGGGAGAAGATCGATCTCCTCAAGAAGTAGATCGATCTCATGAAGCCATTAAGAGATCGATCTCACCCCTCGATAGATCGATCTCCTAGGCATAAAATTACCCAAAATCGTCCCCAAATTCAAATGCAGATCGATCTCATCAAGAGCTAGATCGATCTCATACCCTCCGTCTATATAAGGAACCCCTGCTTTCTCCTGAAATTTCATTTTCTCTCTCTTTAAAACCTCATTTTCACCCGAGCCCTAGCTTTCTCACTCATCCAAAGCACCCATTTTTGTCTAAATCAGAGGCTGTGGCAAGAAGGAAAGTTGTTCCTCATCAAAGGGAGAACAACATACTTGAAAATCAAAAGAAGGATTGAATCGAGGCAAGAGATAAGCTCTCTACAAGTTTTGGGTAATTTCTAAACCTTGATCTTGATATTTGAGATGATTTTGGTGATAATGGCTATTGGCATTGTGTTGAAATAGCTGGAAAATGATTAGGGATTGATGAAATTACAATGTAGTATGATTTTGGTGATAATGGCTATTGGCATTGTGTTGAAATAGCTGGAAAATGATTAGGGATTGATGAAATTACAATGTAGTTGGAGTGATGATGATATTTAGCAATTTTGGTAATTTTGGAAATTTTGAGTTATAAATAAAAATTTAGACAATGTGGTGAATTAGCATAGATATTGTGGCATAGGAAGTGTAGGATGTTGAGATGTTGTGAATGTGATTGTGGATTGAGATAGAGTTATGAGAATTGAGAGATTTGAGGTGTTATGAGCAATTATGCTCGATTTTGAGAATTGAGATTACTGTGATGATCAGTATTAATGTTTTAAAATCGTTTGGACAGCTCGAGAGTTCCAGAGTGGGATGCGAGACTAGTTCGTGACAAAGGAGAAACAATTGCACTATACAAGGTGCAAAGAGGTAAGGGAAACTAAACCATTTGTGTATGTGATTTGTGAACTATTATAGCATGATTTGCGATTTATAAAACAAGCATGTTTGATGTGTTGTGTTTTGATGAGAATGCACGATTTTATAGCCGGTTGGAGCCCAATGTTTTTATGAGTTTATAAGCTACGTGTGAAACCGCTTTATAAACTGTTGAGCTTGTGTGAGAAATGAATTGGGCTCTACGTTAAGGCAATATTGAGATTTGAGAAATGTGTGCGTGTTTTGCTGGTTGGAACTCGGTTTTAATATGTTTTGTGTTGAGTACAAAACGGTTTTAAATGAGTTTTATGAGAGAAAAACCACTATGAGTTCTACGGGAAGGCAAACCAGTTTTATATGATAATGGCTATTGATAAAGACTCAGGTGTGTAATTTTGAGTACACACCGGGCATTGCTCTGGTAGCATGTAAGCCCGATTCTTCTCCGTTCTGGTAACGTGAGACACCCTATTCTGTGGCTGTGCCACATATATTTGGTGGCTGTGCCACGAGCGAACCCTATTCTGTGGCTGTGCCACGTATATTTGGTGGCTGTACCATAACGAATCCTATTATGTGGCTGTGCCACGTATATTTGGTGGCTTTGCCACGTGAGACCCCCTATTCTGTGGCTGTGCCACGTGTGAATCTAAATCAGTGGCTATGCCACGTGTGTTTGGTGGCTGCGCCACGTGCATTATTATTACAGTGATTTTATCACGTTTATCGAGAAAGCTATTATCGCATTATTTTCACATGCTCGTTACTGCTCTATACTGAGCCTTTTACTTCATATTTCCACATGATTTTGAAATATGAGAATGTTGTTTTGAGAACTTTCATGCTATGGTTTTCAAAAGAGTATACTGAGTGTCACATGCAAATAAATATTTTGTGATCTGTATTATGGTTTATACAATGAGTTCCTTACCCCCTTACTGAGCGATTTAGAAGCTCACCCTATTTTCTTTCCCCCCAGATTTCTTCAAGTGAAAAGGGTTTCCCTGCGATGTACGGAGTAGTGGCTAGTGGAGGGCTTGAGCTCTAGGCCATATATTGTGTTTTGAGGTATCATTTATCTTTTCATGTACCCAGACAATTATTGTAATTATAGACACTTGATGTATAACATTGTATGGGATGTATTAGGATTAATTAACTTAATATTGAGGAATGTATATGATATGATATATACTATCTAATGATGAGATCCTGAGGTATGATATGCATGATGATGTATGACACTGCACAAGAATACACCCTTAATTGTGATTTGATGAGTAAAAAGTTTTTAAATTTGCCATATTTTCTGCGTTTTCGGGGCGTGACATTCACCATCAAAGGGTATTATGAGATTTGGTAAGAAGGGCAAGTTGAGCCCTAGATATATCGGACCCTTTGAGATTTTGGAGAGAGTAGGAGATCAGGCATATCAATTGGCGTTGCCACTAGACTTGGCAAATGTCCATAACATCTTCCACGTCTCTATGCTTCGGAAGTATCTCCTGGGCCCGGCACACGAGATAAGATATGAGTCGTTGGAGCTCAATGAAAGTATGACATATGTTGAGAAGCCGGTTCTGATATTAAACAGAAAAGAGAAGGTGCTACGGACTAAAATAATTCCCTTGGTGAAAGTTCTTTAGCAACATCACACGGTGGAAGAGGCCACATGGGAATTGGAGAACTTGATACGGGAGAAGTACCCCCAACTTTTTGATGAATGACTTGATTCTAATTTGGAGGACCAAATTCCTTGAAGGAGGGGAGAATGTGAGACCCCGTATATGTATAGTTGTAATGTGTGTAATTGGATCAAATAAATGTGAATGGACTTGTAATGTAAAGTATGAGTGATGTAAGTCCATGGATTCAATGTACATATGTGTAATATGATTTGTAATGTACATACAAGTTTCATTGTGTATGAATATGAAGGAATGAGTTCTTATAAGTGATGAATGTGATTGAAACTCAAAATGAGTAGTGTGGTAAATGGAAGGAAGTTGCATGAATATAAATACTTCCATTTAGTTTTATATAGTATACCTTTGGATATACAAGGAATGCACACAAGTTTCAATGTGAATAAGGTATGAATGGATGCCATTTTCAAGTCATAAAGGTGGATGGATGAGAAAATGACTATGGCAGCAGATTAAGGATGTTTTAGTGTAAGTTGTAGCAGGAAAACAGCAGTAAATCTAGAAAACATGAAGGCCAGGTCGATCTCATAGGATGAGAGATCGATTTGGAAGAGCTAGAATGCTCTTATTTAGGCAATGGAATAGAGCATATCAATCTCCAATGGGGCCAAATCGATCTCCTAACCATTCTATAATGAAAAGATCGATCCTCAAGCATACAGATCGATCTCCTTAGCTCTCTGTTTGGGAGCAGATCGATCTCAAGCTTTGACAGATAGATCTCATGCTTAAAATGTCGTGAAAAAGAGGGATTTAAGGGGACCAGATCGATCTCCTCCTAGTGCAGATCGATCTCCTCAAGCTATTTCTATAAAAGGGGCCCTGAAATCTGAAAATTTCGGGAAAACACATCACCCTTCCATTTTTCACCCAAAACCTAAGTTTATCTCTCTAAAATCAGTCATTTCCAGTAAGAATTGAGGGGAGGCTATTAGGTACCAAGTTGTTCATCTTGAGGAAGAGAACAACATAGTTGAAACCCAAAATCGCATTGTTGGTATTGAAAGAGTAAGGAACATTTCCCTTTGGAGCAAGAAGAGAAATCAGATTTGGTAAGCTTCTAAAACTCCAATCCAAGTACATTGTCTATTCTATTGATTTTGGAGTTGATTGGCATGCATATGGATGATAGAAATCATCTAGAAAGCAATGGAACACCTATAACCTAAAAAATGGATATAGTCTAGAGTGAGCAAGTGTAAATTGGGTATGTTGATGATTTATGGATTATGTTAAGTTGTTATTGGTGTAGTATGGATGATATGAGATAGTTAAATGTAATTACATTGTGAGTTTAGAGGATTTATGGAATTGAGAATGTGAGATGCTTGATAAAATGCCATAGCGAAGAATCAATGAAAGATGAACACTATGAGCACAATGTCGATTTAATATCGATTTGGAATGAGTTAATAGGCCTAAGAAGATCCATAGACTCGAGTTATGGGTAGAGTAATGAAACGAGGCCTCATAAGCGTTAATAGATGCTATAGATTGAATTGACTATAGCAAGCACAAGGGTTGCATTATAATGGACTAAAATGATGTGAAATATGATTATGCGCAGTTTCGAAGAGTCCGGTGGAGACGAATCAAACCGTACGAGTAAGCAGCTCTAAGGAAGTGGAATCACATGTCACGATTCTAGGTAAGGGAATTTAGTAAGTATATAGAGGTAGCTGCTCATAATCTGAACTCGTGGGTATATAGGGCTTTGGAAATGTGCATGGATTTATAGAAATGTATTTTGACGATATATGGATGTGACTGAATAATTGTATGAGATTTAGTGGTTGAAATGGTATTGTAAAGAAATGGGATAGTAAGGCTAATAGTTGCATAAATCAAGTGTTTTGAATGCTTTCACAAAACATGTGTTTTGTTTTGAGCGAGTTGATAGATAGGCTGGCTATTACTGTTTGATGTTGTGTGATAGCACATGTGAAGTGCTAAATATGTTTTGATTTTGGTTTTGAAAACTCATGTGCCACCTATCATGTTTATGCGAATTAAATCGTGTTGGAGCCTAGCTCGCACTGGGTATTGATGTTCTCACATGTTTGAACGTGCTAGAGCTTAGCTCGCACTTTGTTTTGGAACTATGACGATGTTTTATAAACCGTATTGGAGCTTTGTTTGTACGTGAATTTTGAGTGGTTTTCTTATGCATATAATCATACTGGAGCGATGCTCGTACATGGTTTCTCCATATTTTATGCATAAATGTCGTACTAGAGCGTTGCTGGTACGAGGTGATTTATTATGATGCATGAATTCGCACTAGAGCGTAGCTCGCGCTGGTTTTCACATTGTGGTATGTATGAGGCCGTGGTGAGGATAATACGGATTGGTGTTCAGGGAACCCAACAGGGCTAACAAACTTCTTGAGTGGGGTGAGGGTAAGGGGCTAGGATCTGAATCAGGGAACCCAACAGGAGCGAGCAAGGCTATGAGGGGCTAGGACCTAGTATTAAGAGTACTCCCACATGCACTTGAGACTAGAGGTTTCACTCGGTATGGGGTAGATAAGACCTAATGCAGGCACCCCCAACCATGTTATGAGTCCGCGGAGTACGATGTAGCGTGTATATCACTTGGAGTACGATGTACCGCGTGGTGGTTACTTGATTTAAGAAAGTTTGGCAGAGAACTAACCCACCTTCGTACCAGCATGATACCCCGCACACCGGGATCCGTGTGGTCTGGGATGATATGTGACATAGTTGACCAACATAGTCAGTCGAGAAATAGTGACCCGTCTCCTTGCTTGATTTACTTACTACCACTTGATTTTAATCTATAGGTGTGATTTTGACTATCTAAGGTAGACCCGAGGGAGGGGTCGAGCCTTGTGGACTTGATTTGTGAAACGATGATGATGTTTGTGATTGAGAATCGATTTTTATGGGATTTTGATGTATTTGAGAAAGTGATGAGTTTTAAAAATGATGTTTCAAGTGAATTTCCTTTTTTATTATGTGATCTGACAATTGAGCATGAGATGGTTTGTACATGATGATTTACCATGTTTTATTATGCTAATTTACATTATTTTAATACATGATATATGTATACGCATATGGCATAATTTTGTTTTCCTCATGTTCCGAACTATAAATGATTTATGCATACACTATCAGCATGTAGATAGAGTAGTTATCTACCATACTTGTATTATTGCCTTACTGAACATGTGGTTGCTCATCCCTCTCTATTTTTCCCCTCCTACAGAGCGTGCATAGTAGCCCAGTGAGGACTGAGGCATTGTATTTTTAGACATTCGTTACTTCCATCGCCGAAAGTTATATACACAGGATTCTTTTTGTATCTAAACAATTTAATGGCACAGTAATGATTGAGTTGTAATTATGGGGGATGTAGATGTCTGTAAACATGTTCTGTATGAGTAAATGATTTAATTTCGAATATATGACATCGTTTTTATTAATTATGGATGAATGGTAAGTGGTGATTATTATTGACTCACAGCCCAACTGTGTGTGGTGAGTTTGTTCACGACCGGGTAAGGTAACAGTAAAACGTAAAAAATTTATAGTGATTTTTTGTTAAAGGGAATGAAAATGGGTCGTGACATATAGTGCTAAATCCAAAAGAACACTACAATGCTAGATCTTTGAGAAGTGGGAAAACCTATGAGCCGCAAAAGGTAGCAGAGAAAGAAGAAACTGCGCCAATCACTGAGGTGCAGAAGAAGCAGGTCGAACTTGTTGTGTCAAAGGATGCTGAATCAGAAACAGTTAAATAGGGAGTTGATTCTAAACCTTTTAGTAAACTTTTTCCTGATAATCCTCCTTTGTGGAAACCATCTATTCCTTATCCTCAAGCTTGGTATAAAAGGGAGATTGAATCTGAGTTTAAGAAATTTCTAGATATATTTAAGAAATTACATATTAACATTCTGTTTGTTGATGCCTTGCAGCAGATGCCGCATTATGCGAAATTCATGAAAGAGGTGCTGTTAAAGAAACGGAGACTCGAGGATTATGAAACTGTCAACTTGATCGAGGAATGCAGTGCGATTTTGCAGTAAAAGTTATCGTAAAAATTGAAAGACCCTGGAACCTTTACTATTCCATGCGAGATTGGAGGATCGAAAGTGGGTAAAGTATTGTGTGATTTAGATGCTAGCATAAATTTAATGCCTTTATCTATTTTCAGGAGCCTAGGTCTTGGAGATGTGAAGCCGACCACCATAACACTGCAACTAGCGGATAGATCGATTACTTATCCTAGAGGTTTAGTAGAAGATGTACTTGTTAAAGTTGATAAGCTAATTTTTCCTGTCAATTTTGTAGTCTTAGATTATGAAGAGGACAGAGAAATTTTGCTTATACTTGGGAGACCATTCATTGCCACTGGGAGAGCACTAATCGATGTTCAGAGAGGGCAATTAACCTTGAGGATGAATGATGAATCGATTATGATCAACATCTATAAGGCCATGAAATTCGCTGATGAGCCAAAGACTTGTAAGTTGATTGAAGTGGTGCAGAGTTGTGTACGAGAAGTTGGAACAAAGGAAGCACCAACCGATCCTATGGCTCAGTGTCTGGTAAATTCAATTTCTAATTTAGATGATGAATTATTAACTGATGAAATTAAAAGTTGTGTTGTTACTTTGGAAGCTAACCCATTAGAAAGTGCGACTACAACAACTAAGGAAAAGATTGACAAGTCACAAGTAAGTGAGAAAAAAAAAGGCAAAACCGAATTGAAAGAATTACTAAGCCATTTGAGGTATACTTTCTTAGGTGATGATAGTACTTTTCCTGGGATTATTTCATCATCTTTATCTGCTGCAGAGGAAGACAAGTTGCTTAGAATCTTAAGAGAGCACAAATCAGCAATTGGATGGTCCATTACTGACATCAAAGGAATTAGTCCCTCCGTTGTGATGCACAAAATTTGGTTGGAGGAAAATCATAAACCCTCTATTGAACCACAGAGAAGACTGAATCCAGTAATAAAAGAAGTTGTTAGAGCTTAGATTTTAAAATTATTAAATGCTGGTATTATATATGCAATATCTGATAGTTCTTGGGTGAGTCCTGTGCAGGTTGTGCCTAAAAAGAGTGGAATGACAGTAGTTCGTGACACCAACGATGAAATCATATCCACCATAACGGTAACAGGTTAGAGTGTCTGCATCGTTTATAGGAAGCTGAACAAAGTTATTAGGAAATACCACTTCCCGCTGCCGTTCATTGACCAAATGTTAGATAGACTAGCCGAGCACAGTTATTATTGCTTTTTAGACGGCTACTCAAGCTATAACCAGATTGTGATAGCCCCAGAAGATCAAGAGAAAACAACCTTCACTTGCCCATATGGAACTTTCGCATATAGGAGGATGCCTTTCGGTTTGTGTAACGCCCCAACAACCTTCCAGAGATAGATGATGTCGATCTTCGCTGACATGGTTGAAGAGATAATGGAAGTCTTCATGGATGACTTCTTGATATTTGGTAAGACTTTTAACCAATGTTTATCTAATTTGACACTTGTTTTGCAGAGATGTGAAGAGACGAATCTTATCTTAAATTGTGAGAAGTGTCATTTTATGGTGTAAGAAGGAATCATCCTTGGACATAAAATTTCAGCTCACGGCATTGAGGTGGATAGAACTAAAGTCGCTGCTATTGAAAAGCTTCCCCCTCTAAAATTAGTCAAAGTCGTGAGGAGCTTTTTAGGACATGCAGGCTTCTATCGCAGATTTATCAGGGACTTTTCAAAAGTCTCAAAACCTTTATGTAATTTATTAGAAAAAGATGTTGATTTTATCTTTGATGATCTTTGCTTGCAGGCGTTCGAAAAGATCAAGAAGGAACTTATTTTTGCACCTATTATGATCGCACCTGATTGGATAAAATCGTTTGAACTGATGTGCGACGCGAGTGATTTTGCAATTGGAGCAATCCTTGGGCAGAAAAGAGAGAAGATTTTTTGGGCTATCTATTACTCAAGCAGGACCTTAGATGAAGCTCAGAAAAATTACACAACAACGAAGAAGGAGATACTTGCAGTTGTACATGCGTTTGACAAGTTCAAACCATACTTAATTGGGGGCAAGGTCATTGTCTATACAGACCATGCCGCTATTTGGTATCTATTTACGAAGAAGGATGCCAAACCCAGACTTATTAGATGGACCTTGCTTTTACAAGAATTTGATTTTGAGATCAAGGACAAAAAGGGATCCAAAAATATTGTAGCTGATCATTTTTCTAGGTTAGAGCAATCTGAAATTCAGCAAGAACAACCTATTCAAGAGGAGTTTCCAAATGAAACAATAATGAAGATTGATGCAAATCTACCCTGGTTCGCAGACATAGTGAATTACTTAGCAAGAGGATTAATGCCAAGTGATTTAACTTATCAACAGAGGAAGAAATTCTTCCATGATGTCAACTCGTATTTTTGGGATGACCCTCTGCTGTTTAAGAAGTGTCCAGACTAGATTATAAGAAGGTGCGTGCCAAAAGATGAAGTTCAAGAAATTCTGCTTCACTGTCATGCTGCAGCATATGGAGGCCATTTTGGTGCAGAACGTATAGCAGCAAAGGTACTGCAATCAGGTTTTTATTGGCCTAGTGTGTTTAAAGATAGCTACATGTTTGTAAAAACATGTGACAGATGTCAAAGGGTTGGAAACATTTCAAGAAGGCATGAATTACCTTTGACAAATATTTTAGAAGTGGAAATCTTTGATGTATGGGGTATCGATTTTATGAGGCCATTTCCTCCATCTTTTGGGAAGCTATACATTCTCCTTGCTGTTGATTATGTCTCTAAGTGGGTGGAGGCAATAGCAACACCAACAAATGATGCAAAAGTGGTGATTCGGTTTCTACACAAGAATATTTTGACAAGGTTCGGTACTCCAAGGGTTATCTTGAGTGATGAAGGCACTCATTTCTATAACAAAGTTTTCAATGGTTTGATGTCAAAGTATGGAATTCAACATAAAGTAGCTATCGGTTATCATCCGCAGACAAATGGTCAAGTTAAAATTTCAAACCGAGAAGTGAAGTTGATCTTGGAGAAAACTGTAAATCTGAATATAAAAGATTAGGCTAACAAGTTAGATGATGTGCTTTGGGCATACAGAATAGCCTATAAGACTCCAATTGGGATGTCTCCCTATAGGTTAGTATTTGGTAAGGCATGTCATCTACCTGTAGAACTTGAGCATCGAGCTTACTGGGCCATTAAGAAGCTCAATTTTGACTATGACAAGGCTGGAGCAATTCGGTTACTCCAATTGAATGAGCTTGATGAGTTGAGGAATGAGTCTTATGACAATGTAATGATTTATAAGGATAGGACCAAGAGATGGCATGACAAAATGATAATGAGGCGAGAATTCAGTCCTGGACAGCAAGTTCTCTTGTATAATTCACGGTTCAAATTATTTCCTGGCAAGTTGAAGTCAAGGTGGTCAGGACCGTTTGTGATACACCAAGTTTTCCCATATTGAGCAATTGAGCTGAAGAATTCGGATGGGAGCTTGTTCAAGGTCAATGGGCAGCGTTTGAAGCATTATTATGGAGAGGGGGTGCATAAATTAGAAAGCATTCCCCTTGGTGAACCGAATTGAGGAGACTAGAAGAAGTCTGGCTGAAGACTTAAAATTAAGCGCTTTTAGGAGGCAACCCAATTTTTTTTTAGTATTTTTAGTTTTTAAATTCTTTTTATTTTTATTTGATTTTAGTAGTGTGTTTTTATTTTATTTTTTTAATTTATTTAATTATGTTGTGTTTTATTTTGCAGGCATACGCATAAGAAGAGCATTGTTTGGAAGTTTAATTGTCATGGTTTTTCAAGAAAGAATGCATGGGTGCGTGAATGATGAGAATTTTGAAGGATAAAGGTTGAATTTGTGTTTAGTGGGGTCGACTAGCTTAAATGAAGAAAAGAAAAACTTTGCAAAGGCTTTAGTAGCTTAAGGGTGGACGGCCAAGTCAAGGAAAGAAAAGAAAATGGTTTTTCAAGAAAGAAAGTGAAAAGGTACATAAATAGTAATTAAGTTGGAAGACAAAGATTTTAATTGGAGATGTGGGGGATGACTAAGTCAAAGCAAGAAAAAGGTGCGTGAATAGTGTATAAAAAGCTTTAATTGGACACGTGGGGTCAACTATCTTAAAGAAGAATAGAAAGTGAAATTTATTTGAAGAATTGTTTTTTCTGGAAGACAAAAGCTTTAAACTGAAGAAGTGGGGGCCGATTGATGTAAGGGATGGTAAGAGAAAGAAATTTGCAAAGTCAAAAAGTCAAGAATAAGAAAAAGGAAGAGAAGAAATTTGGTCAAAGAAAGAAAAAGGTGTTTACAAGATTCAAAGAATGGGGTGAGTGGAACACACATGGCAAAGTTTTATTGGAGTATGGGATTACCTTATCCTTTCAAATTGAAAACAAATAACCCTACCCACACAAATACCAAGGGGCGACCGAACCTCTCACTCTCAGACTCTCTCTTTTTCTTATTCTTTCATCTTTCTTTCTTTGCTCTCTTGAAAGTACAAAGACAAACCCCACAACCATTATTTTTTCTCTTCCAATATTGTTGTTTTATGCTGATTTGGTAGCTTCTCCAACAAATTTTGGTGGTTAAATCTCTTAGTGGACCCAAAAGCTTTGGGGAAAGGAAGAAAGTATTTTATTTTTGGGTTGTTTAGGTGATAAAGACGTGAAGTGGTCCTAATCAACCCTACGTGGCTTCAATTTCGGGTATTTTTCTTCTTTCTACAGTAGTTTTCGATCCTTTATAGGCTATTTTATTGGCTCTTACAATTTAGATTTTTGAAACCCTTTTCGGATTGTTTGATCTTTGTTGGAGTGACTTGGTTTGTGAAGAGATTTTTGGGTTTGTTTTGTGTGTTAGTCCGATTTGGTCTTGTTGAAAATTGTACTTGTTGATTTGTGAGCTAATTGGTGGATAATGGCACCTAAGACCCGAGCTAGACGAACCATGGAGAGTTCTAGTTAGGCCACTGATAGTTTGGCCGCATCTCCACAAAGGGAAGAGCTCGTAATAACCGATTATGATCCCTCTCGGTTTGTGAATAGTCAGGCAGCAAAAAATTTTAAGAAAATCATGGATAAAAACATGATTATTGATAGGAGCTTTAGACCTAACATTGGTGGTTGCACTATGTATTCTGAATATCTGAGGGATTTTGGTTTGTTGAAATTAGCAGGGCAACCAGAAGATGCTATCTTGATGTGGTTCGTGAATTTTATGCAAATGCTATGGAGAGCACGCATTCTTCTTCAGAAGTTAGGGGTGTTCTTGTTCCCTACAATGCGAATGCCATTAATTTGTATCTGGACCTTCGGCAAGGGGTGTAAGATGAGTACGCCAGTTATGTAGCAACACTACACATTAATTATGATGAGCTGGTCTGTGTCATTGATGAATTGACAGTCCCATACACTCATTGGCAAAAGAGGCCGGAAGCTGAATCCATGTCGTTCTCGTCCAACCGACTTCAATGTGGTCTTCATGAATGGTATGATTTTATCTGTTCTATAATCATGCCTACCACCCATAAAAGTAGTGTCGATGTGGACAGAGCAGCTCTACTTTATTGTATTATGACAGGAAAGATTATTGATTTTGGAGCTCTTATTTTTTGGTCCATGCAAGAGTTCATACATAGAGAGAATAGAAGGGATTTCCCTCACCCTTCCTTGGTTTATGGACTCTGTAAGAAGTATGGAGTGTATTAGACTGCACTTGAATCGAGATTGGCAAGGGAATCTCCTATCACCTTCAAAAATCCGAGAGTACCTTTGATTCAGCGAGAAGCTGCTACTCCTGTTGCACCACCACCACTTTATGTTGACACTTCTACTGGCCCATCAACTGAACCTTCCACCACTCCAGGTTCCATTGAGACTTTGCTTCATGAGATTAAAGAGTTGCGGATGGAGGTGAGAAATAATGACCAAGATTACCGGACTTTCTTTGAGTATGCTACCACTTACAATCGATCATTGGTACAATACCTCAATCTGAGAGGTCATCAAGGAAAGGTGGAATTTCTCTTACCACCAGAATGGTGTATGCCATAGCAAGGAGATGCAGCTGATAATGAGATGGAAGAAGATGCACCCGAGGACACTAATGTTGAGGTCGGCTCCGAGGAGGATGATGACAGCTAGACTACTCCCAGGGAAGTCCTCTTTGACACTTTTTCCTATCTTTTCATTGATGACAATAAAAGTATTAAGTTTGGGAGAGTTATGTTTGTGTGTTGTACTTTGTGTGCCTGTTTAAATATTTTTAGTAGTTGTTATTTGTTTCGTGTTTATATGTTTGTGTGACAATTATACTCGGTTTTAAAGGTTAGTTTTCTAGATTGTGGCCGAAGATGGATATTGCAAGAAAGTATCAACTTTTGATTAAATGGATGATTTTATTGTTTGAGTATTGGCATGTGGATAGAAAGCTTCACTTGAATCTTTTCACTTAAATTTATACACCAATCATATTCAGTCTATGTATTTATTATGTTGATTTGTGAAATCAAAAATACTCTAGAACTTGATTATTTACTACCTGAAGTGAAATTGATAGACCATGCATAATTAGAAAAATGATCTAGGCCATTTTTGTTTTGAGATTGAGCCTTTCAAGCCTACTCAATTATATTAGTCCTTTGAAAAACCCTTTGAGCCTAATTTTTCCATTTTATTGTTATCTAACCATATTACAAGTCATGGCCTAATTGTTTGATTATCCTTTTCTTTTGGTCCCTTACTTGAAGTGCTATTAATCATTTTTTTGGATTGTGGGATGAGCTCAAAAGAAAATAGGGGTGGTTTGTTAAAAAAAATGAAAAAAAAAATTTGTTCTCGGGTTTTGATGTAAATTGAGTGTCATATTCAAGTTACAAGTAGTGAAAAATCTTAAGTTTAGGGGTATGACACTGTTTAAAAAAAAAGAAAAAAAAAATCAAACTCGAGAATGAATGAAGTTAGGTAGTGATTCATGAGCTTAAAACAAATTATGTCTAAGGGTGATTATAGTGCTTTAGGTGGATTGAACTTCAAGTTATATCCTTTATCCCACCTAAACCCGAGCCTTACGTTACAACCCTTGAAAAGTCCTTTTGATTCTTTGTTATGCATGAGCCTTTATTAGTGGAGAGTAGTAGTTAATTCAAGCATATGAAGTCTTGTGTTTAATTCCTATTTAGGTTTTGCAATAACACTTGAGTGCATGAATTTGAGTAAATGATTGTACACACACACAAGTGAAAAGTCAAGAGTGAAGGGGGATTAGTTTGTTTTGGTTGGCTTGAACAATATAAATCTGAAATTTGTCTTAAGTTGAGAACCTTGTGAATTCTTGAGGAAAATCCCAATTTAGTATAACAAGCATGTGAGCTGAGTATAGTTGAGAGCCTTTATTTGTTTTGTGTCTAGTATGTCTTTACTTGAGGACAAGCAAATCTCTAAGTTTGGGGGTATTTGTTAGCACTAAATTTTATATATGTTTAGGACCCTTTTTACTTAGTTATTTGATTTGTTCTTTGCAATATTAGGTATGTTTTATGTGTTTTGTGCACTTGTGCAGGAAAAAGAACAATTTGGAGAAGTCAAGACTTTTGGAGCTGGTTCTGATGATTTCATGAAGAACTGAAGTTACAGGGTGCTGATCGTGACTTATGCTGCAGCAATAGAAGAAACTGGACAGTGCAGAGCAGATTTGAGGAATTAATACCATTGTCGCAGCATAGCAGTCTGATTAGGGCAACACTATTTTGTCACGTGACCTTTCGCAATTTAGTATTTGGAAACCTTATAAATAGTCTTTTTATCAGAATTTCGAAGAAGGAGGTTGCTCAAGACTTTAAAATTAATTTAGCTCCATTGAAACTTCATCTTTTTCACCTTTTTCACCATATTTGTTCTTGGGATGTTAGATTTGATTTCTTGGATGTTTATTATGATGTCTAGGAGCTAAACTTTTTTTTCCTAGAATCGATGTAACCAACTTTGGGCATATTGCAATTACTTTGTGATGTTGTTTGGATTATTTCAATTGTGTTTATTTAATCTACTTGTTCTTAATACTCTAATTGATTGGCCATCAATTAGATGAATTAGTATAAGAATCTGACACTCAAGAGAGGGGATTGTTTATATGCACAATGGTAGATTAACATAGGACATCGTTAGATCGAGAGGTTGACAATTCTTATGAGCCATAGAGAAATGGATTACTATTGCTTAATAAACCCTATTATTTGATTCTGAATCGAGAGATTAGGATTAGGTAAATTGGGTATGACTGTTTAAAACTCAAGAGAGATAAACAGGAAATAGTTTCGGCTATAAACAATTTGAAATCAAAAGAATAATTGATCAAAGGAGTTACATGAACCCTAGTTAGGTGAAATCGGTTTCTAGGAATATTTTGCTATTGATATTTTCATTCGTGATTATTGTGATTTGGTTTAATTAATTTGTTTCATAGTTAACAGTTAGAATAGTTAAATAGGATTTTAACCAACATTCATTGATTTTCTAGATAAAGCTTAAGGTTGTTGATTACAGTGATTAGCGATAGACACAGTTCTCTATGGAACGATACTCACATTTACTCTATACTCAAAAATTGACATGTGCACTTGCAGTAGTGTTCCATTTAGGATAACATAGCCCAACCAAATGTAAATATCCGTAAATTTGGGTCGTTACAGTTTTGATCTAATATCGACTTGTAACCCAACTATATTGTATCGTAAAAAGGGTCGCTACATCAACATTGCATCATTATTGTTTTGTGCAACAACAATATTAAAACTTTATAAATCAATATATAAAAATAAAACAAACTATCACTTGTGCATGTCAGACAGTTTGCACATTTTATGGTAAAATTTAATATCTTTCATAGAAAACTCATATTTTAACTTTGTTTGATCCATTAGAAAATAGACTAAAAATATTTCTAAAAATATATAATTTTAATATTAAAACTTTATATATCAATACAAAAAAAATAAAAATAAAAATGTGCAATAGGCAATTTTGGAATTTTACTACATCTTTTTCACATTGATTCACATAAGCAGATTATGATTTCGTGTTTTGTAGCTCAAGATATAATCAATTTAGTAAAGTACTATACATACAATTATTACAAATTTTTCCAAGAGGGAAATTAATCTTGAACATTTGAATACCTAAATATGGAATTAAAATAGCTATATATACAAAGCTCTATAAAGATAGATATATATATATATATATATATATATATATATATTATGATAATTATATGTACATCATAATATAAATATATGTTCATTCTTCTAAGAGATAAATTAATGTTAAGCATTAGAATACTTACAATACGACGTTCGATCAATATGTACAAAACTCTATAAAAATTTTACCAACAAAAAAAAAATGATCTCTATAAGAATATATACATTTTATAATAATTATATCTACATCATAATATAAACATATTATATTTCTTTAAAGAGCAAAATTTATTTTGAACATTCAAATAACTACAATAAAAATTCTAATACCTATATGTACAAATGATTTAGATGTGTATCGATAATTAATTATTCTTAATTAATAATTAAGTAATAATTGCTCATAATAATTAATAATTACTAATTATTCTTAAATAATAATTAATTTTACTTAATTATTCAGTATTATTTTTATAAACTATTAATTAATTTGAATAATTTATTATTAATAATCATCAATTAATGATTAATATTTAATCAATAATTACTAATTAATTCATAAGGAATAATTAATATTAATTATTAATTAATTTTACTATTAAAGTACTATGGAACACATCAGATTTCCATAATACTATGTGTTGAAACCTATGACTTTTTTTCTCAACGATTCATTAAGCGGGTAGTAGTCATTTCCATTTTATTTTTATTAATTTAAGAACTTTCATTTTCTTTTGTGATTACTTTTTTGGATGGTACCAAAAAGTAAATGTTTCTTTATAACCTTTTTTTTCAAAATTTTCTCAAATAATTTAAAATATTAATTTAAATTATCATATATGTCATTTATCTTTTGTGGTATGAAAAAAGAATATTCATGTAACTGTCTAGATATTATACTTATTAGGTTTTTATGTATTTTGTAATATAATATAAATACGTGATTTTTAAGAGCAATAATCATATATATATATATATATATATATATATATATATATATATATATATATGTGTGTGTGTGTGTGTATATATAAAATAATTTTTCAGATAAAGTGTATTATCATAAAATGACAGATATAAGAAATAATTTCAAATTAAAAAATGGGATTAAAATTCAAATTATAATTGATATAACCATGCTAGTGAAATTTTTAGACTTTACAAGTGGAATTAAGATGATGACACATGTTTTATTTCATTTATTTTTATTTTTTTAAATTTCGTTAAAGATATATGTCATTATCTTAATACCACTTGTGACATCTAAAAATTTTATTGATAGTTTATTGAGAGTAATTCATATAATTTAATGATTTAATTTAAATTTTTATTTTTGGATATTTTGAATATTATATATTTAGCTTTGGATATATTTGGATCAAAAAATGGATTTAAATCTTATTTTAAAATGAATTTTCAGATGTATCTTAAATTTCAAATCTTAATTACAATTTAATTTTGATATTCATTGGATAATAATACTTTTACCTATTTAATAATTTAAAATTTAAAATTTAAATTTATACATCCTCCATGTTATGATGAGAGTATGCCCACATAAATGTCTACATGGCATACTTCTTAGGTTTTTATGTATTTTGTAATATATATATATAAATTATATATATATATATATGTGTATATATATCTTAGTATAATTATCCATATAGAATAATTATCCAATAAAATATAAATAGAGCTTTTAGGCTCTATAAGCGGGAGTATGATGATGACACATATCTTTTAAAAAATATTGCTAAAAAGATATTTTAGATTCCATAAATGAGATTATGATGATGACGCATATAAATTTTAAAGAATATTGAAAATTAAAAAATAAATAAAGATGATATGTGTCATATTTCTAACCCGCTTCTAAAGTTTAAAAACTCCACTGATTGAATAATTATCCAATATACTGTTAGTGAAGTTTTTAAACTTCAAAAAGTGATATTAGAATGATAATACATACCTTTTAAAAATAAATAAAGTTAGTATGTTTCATCATCCTATATAATTATTCAATATACTGTCAGTTTAATTTTTAGATTCTACAAGCGTAATTAGGATGATGAGACATACTTTTTAGCGTATTTAAAAATAAAAAATAAATAAAGTTGGCATGTACCATTATCTTAATCTTACCTCGTAGAGTCTAAAAACTCTATTATCAGTGTATAAAATAATTATTCAATACATTGTAAGTGGAGTTTTTAGATTCCACAATCGAGATTAATATGATGACACATATTGTTAAATAGTATATAGAAGATTATTATCTCATACACTACACTGACAATGAAATAAAAACTATACAAGCAAAGTTAAAAGGCTGTCATAGATCTTTTTTTTAATTAATATTTTTTAATTTTTAAAAATATGTAACAGCATTATAAATTCGTTTGTGAAGTTTTTAAACTTCTTTATTAATGAATGAAATAATAATTCATATCTATATTTATATAATTGGGAGAACTTCGATACATAACCCGAAATTTTTTCTCTACAACCAATTACTATACTCAACCCAACCAAAATTTAAAATTTCTCTTCAGAACCATTATAACTTAAATCAGTTGTTCATTTAATCCTTCTTCAAACATTTCATCCTTTACAATTTGAACAACCTCACTTAGAATCTATTAGCTGACTACCGTACTAGTAGGCTCTTCGGCCATCGATTACCGACGACGATTTGCCTCTAAAAAATACATTGATGTCTTTTTTTTTTCTATCTAATTAATTATTCAAAATACACATAAAAAAAATCCTAGATTTAATATTCAAGTCCACGGCTTCACTCCTGAATTTACAGATGCTAAAAGTGAAAAGGGGAGGAAATGAAGAAACACTGCCTTTAATTGATGTAAAGGTCAGCCATCAGATTTCAAAATGAAAAAAAAAGGTAGTTACCTAATTTCAATTAGGTTACTAAACATTTTTAAGGGTGTTTTTGTAATAAAATTAAACAAAAAAGTTGGATTGTAATGAAAAATATTTGGCATGTATATAAAATTTCTGAAAACTTGCCGTCTATAATCTTTATACCCAACCGAAGCCCTTAATCGCCAATCATTCTCACTTACGTTTGGTAGCCAACCTCCCAGTTTTTTTCTACTTTGAAATGACTGAAAACCATGCTCTATTTGTTTAAATTTTTTAATAATAAAATTATGTGATATTAATTAAATAAAAATATACATAATAAAATAATATAAATTTAAAAATATCGTCGATAAAAAAACTCGAAATAGAATCAACTCACTACTTCAAACTTGTCCAATAACATAACTGTCAATTTGCAGAAATGTTTTATCCTCGCGTTTTTAAAACCCAAAAAAAAATTGAGTTAACTATCATAAATTTTATTTCGTCTACGTACTTTTAATTACTTCAAAAAAATTATTTTCTATGAAAAATAAAAAATTATTATCCTGGGTTATAAAGTCCAGGACAATTTTTGTAAAAAATATTATAATCAATAAAAATTAAAATTCAACTTTAAACTCTTTCCATTTGGTATAAAATCAAAATAAATAAAGACAGCGAAGGGTCAGGGAAATATTATTACGTGGTAGTTGACGACAGGGAAGCACAATTACATTTGGTATGAAGAGTTCGAACAATGCCTGAAAAATCGCTGAGAACCTCATTAAAATTGGTACGGCAAAAATGAATTGATTCTGAATCCGTGCTTACAGCTATCTTTTTATTATCTTTTCGTACAGTTATTTTTATTATTTTCAGAGTCTTTTTTATGTTAAATAATGGTTTCTTTTAAATTTTTGACATATTTAAAAGTTCCAATATGTCTATGTTATAATGGTTTAAACGATAACAATTCTAAGTAGATCGGATAATGCTAGATGTGTCTCGGTGATAAAACATAAATAATATGCACTAATATAATATGAATTAAAATTATATATAAGTATGATAAAAATAAAAATAAATTTATATTTTTAGTTTAAACATAAATTTTGACATAAAATTTTCGTATTTTATATAAAACAAATACAATTTTATATGATACAAGTATAAATTATAAACACAGTCTAATTTCAAGAAAGTAGGGATTAGAGGAGTGGTGATAAGTGTTGGAGTTTGCTTTGAATCCTACATCGAAAGTGTATGAGAAATTATAATAGTTTTTCTTTTATAAATAATATGTTAAGCTTGGTTTGTAACGTATCTAAAGAGTTGTAAATATCAATAGAATAGTTAGGGTTTAAGCTATTATAAAGAGTGTAGTTGGGTAGTTGGGTTATTTGGGTAGTTGAGCTTTGAACTTGTAAGGAGTTTGTAATTTTCTCTTCTAAAAGTTATACAGTTGTAATTTTTGATTGATTATTAGTTTAGCTGAATGAGTATATATCAATTTAGTTGGACCAAATCATATTAAAAATTGTTGGATTTGTTTTTGCTTTCTTTAGTTTTATGAGTGTTGTGCATGATAAAAGAATAATAAAAGTATGTCACGTGGCGCACGAAGAAAATATATGAGAAATGATACAAGCCCTAAGTAAGATAAAAATGGTAAAAATGTAATTAATGACAAAGTAAATCCCTATAAATAGGGGCCAGATATGATTCGTTAACCTAATTCTAAATTTTCCTACTGAAACTCTGCACAATTCTCTGGCTGACTTAAGCATTGGAGTGCTTACGCAGATAACAACCCCTGCATCCCTCTGATCTTTCTCTCTTTTGCAGGGCATTTTAAAACACGTGACGCGAAGATCGAAGCGAAGACGTCAGCAATTAGTCACCGTTGTAAGTGAGCAACAACAATTGGCGCCGTCTGTGGGAACTGAAAGATAAGCTACTGTACGGACACGTTCAGAAGGGACGAGAATCGATGGATAATACAAAAAACTCAAAATTCAAAGCTAAAACGACATTTTTTCGAAAAAATTCTGGACAAACCACCTTTGGTTGTTTGCCATCACGTAGATCTCGAAAAGTTACGCGGATTCTTAAAAAATCACCTCAATTGGACCACCGAGTACAAAGTTATGACCTTTCGAAGTTTCGAGTACAGGGGAGCGAGGTGCGCGAGGGTCCAAGCGTGCTGCGAGGGTATTGCAGCGAGAGTTTGTGAATGCCGCGAGGGTCCAACCTGCCACGAGGATGAGGATCTAATGCCGCGAGGGACCAAGCCTGCCGCAAGGGTCCAAACTGCCGTGAGGGTTCAAACTACCGCGAAGGTCCAATATCAGTCGCGCGGGTCTATCTATGCCGTCTATGCCGCGAGACCATGTGGAAGATTTGATGCTACAGGGTGCGCAAGGCTCTGTTCACGAGGGTGTGTAGGACTTCATTCATGAGGGTGCGCGAGACTTTGACCGTCATGGTGCTGGAGACATTGCGAAGGCTTTATACGCTAGGGTGCACAAGAATCTATGCGCGAGAGTGCGCGAGACTCCATTCGCGAAGGTGAGCGAGATAGTGGCTGCCAAGGTGCCGGGAACCATGCAGAAGGCTTTATGTGCCAGTGTATGCGAGACCCCAAGCGAGAGAGCGAAGAATATCTAAGGCGCACCCACGCGAAGCTGCAGAAGGCTTGAGGTGTCAGGGTACGAGAGACGTTGCACAAGAGATTGTTAGGGGCCTGCGACGCCCGAATGTCGAAAATCTTGAAAGTCCAACGGGGATAGATGCTGGATGTATGGATGGTATAGGAGGTGTTGGACTGACGAGATCCCATATGGGAAGGAGAGGCTCGAAAATAGATCCAACATGGAACCCCGAAACCGAAATGGTAAACTTTCCATCTTGGATTGAGCAGAACCAAACTCATAACCTATACATCAAGGGGAAAGAGGCTGTTGATTGTGACCAAGTTGATTCATGTAATACCAAAAAGGTCCAAGATCGACCTACGCCCATGGCACAAGATGCCATGGACATGAAGAGAAAAGTTGGTTCCGGCTGAAGAGAACCAGAGAAGAAGAATCCCATTCAGCACAGCGATCATGGGGAAACCACTACCTCCAAAGTTTAAGATGTCACAAATAACAACATATGCTGGAAAGATTGACCCTTATGACCATGTTGAAAATTATGAGTCATTAATGCTACTACATGGATGTGAGGATAAGATTATGTGTAGGGCATTCCCTCTAACCTTAACTGACCACACACTGAAGTGGTTCAACAACTTACCAAAAGGGTTTATTTCTTCTTTCAATCAGCTGAGAAGTGAATTCCTGAAGACCTTTGTGATAAATAGTCAAAAAAGGAAAGAAGCCACCTATCTGCTTACCTTAAGGTAGGGGAGCAAGGAATCACTCAAGAGCTATGTAGATCGGTTCTGTAATGCTACTCTTGAAGTACATGATCTACAAGCTGGAGTTGTTGTGACAGCTATGCTATAAGGGACAAGGTCTAAAAAGTTGTAAGAGCGCTATCTTTAGATCAACCGATGACGATCTCGGACTTATTCTCTAGAGCAGATAAGTATATCACTCAAGAAGAAGTGATGAAAATGATACCGACACTGAACTACATATAAAGAAGTTCAAAGAAAAGAAACTCTTACCATCGTCGGGCTACCTAAGCCATCACCAATACATTGAAAGAAGATGAAAAGTTCACAAGGTAAGAGGATAGCAAAAACGTGAAATACCAATCACTTGCAACTACACTGACAGTGAGACTTTGCTTCATTTAATGTTATTTTTTGTTATTCAACTATGGATTGAAATTTAATTTGTTGAACTATGATTTATGCCATATTGATATTTTATTGGCTGTTGAGATTCTCACATAATTGATAGATGACTGATTGCACCAGCTACACATGTGTAAGGGCTTGAAGCGAAAAATACGCGAGGTTAGCCATGCACTCAACAAACAAAGGGCTTGAAGCGAAAAGTGCGTGATGTAAGCCATAAAGAAAAAGTACGAGAGCTTGAAGCAAAAAGTGCGCGATGTAAGCTAAGCACCCAAAACAAAAGGCTTAAAGCGACAAGTCCGCGATGTAAGCTAAGCACACAACCAAGGGCTTGAAGCGAAAAATGCGTGAGGTAAGCCACGAAGACAATGTGCGAGAGCTTGAAGCGAAAAGTGCGCGATGTAAGCTAAGCACACAACCAAGGGCTTGAAGCGAAAAATGCGCGAGATAAGCCACGAAGACAATGTACGAGAGCTTGAAGCGAAAAGTACGCGATGTAAGCTAAGCACTCAATCAATGGCTTGAAGCGAAAAGTGCGCGATGTAAGCCACGAACACAATGTGCAAAAGCTTGAAGCAAAAAGTGCGCGATGTAAGCTAAGCATCCAAAACCAAAGGGCTTGAAGCAGAAAGTGCGCGATGTAAGCTAAGAAGAAAAAGTGCGAGAGCTTGAAGCGAAAAGTGCGCGATGTAAGCTAAGCACCCAAACCAAAGGGCTTGAAGCGAAAAGTGCGCAATGTAAACCACAAAGAAAATGAGCAAGGGCTTGAAGCGAAAAATGCGTGAGGTAAGCCACGCACCTAGACAAAAGGCTTGAAGCGAAAAATGAGCAAGGTAAGCCATGCACTTAAATAAGAGCTTGAGAATTATACAGCTAGAGAATTTGACTTCAGAATCTAATGTAAGGACTTGACCTGAGGCTACAATGAGAACATATGTACTCTTCTGCAAGGTTATACCTAGAGAAAGATTAGGGAGCAATTGTTGTGCATGATAAAAGAATAATAAAAGTATGCCACGTGGCACACGAAAAATGAATCACGTGACGCACGGAAAAAACATATGAGAAATTATATAAGCCCTGAGTAAGATAAAAAGGGCAAAAATATAATCAATGACAGAGTAAATCCCTATAAATAGGGGTCAGATACGATTCGTTAACCTAATTCTAAATTTTCCTACTGAAACTCTGCATAATTCTCTGGCTCACTTAAGTATCGGAGTGCCAACGCAGGGAACAACCCCTGCGTCCCTCTGATCTTTCTCTCTTTTGCAGAGGCATTCTAGAACACGTGACGCGAAGATCGAAGTGAAGATGTCAGCAATTAGTCACCGTTGTAAGTGAGCAACAATAATGAGTATTTGGATTGAGGTATTTTTCTCAACATATGGTATCAAAGCTGAAGGTTCGTGATCTTGTGAAAGGAAGAAAGTTATTTTGAAAGCATGCCTAAATTTTAGATTCCTTTATTTGATATTTTCCCTAACAATAAATAATGATAAGGGAACTGTTATTGTTGGTGCAACAAGGAGAATTTTTGTTAAGTCTTCATTGGAGGGTGAAGGCTGAAGCAGTGGCTATTTAGGAAGGCATAAAGCTTTAAAAGGTTAGGAGAACTAATAAATTAATTTTGAAACAGATTCTGTGAATTTGTATAAAGAAATAATGCGAAAATCTCTTTCAATTCATTGAAGGATATATCCTATATTAAGGAATATTCAGAAAAGTTTGTTGAATTTTGAAGGATTCAAATGCTTTTAGGTTAGTAGAGGAGCTAACCAACCTCGAGACTAGATTGCTAACCAAGTTAAGAAGAAAATGTCTAGCATTATGCCCCAATCTTCTTTTGTTAATATTTTGAGCATATATGGTTTCTCAGCTCCTCATTAGGAAGATTTTTTGCTTTTTTTGTTCTTTTTTTAGCTTAGTTTATTAGGAGAAATAATGCATTGTCATGTTTTTATCAGGGGTGTAATCGAGTTGAGTTGATCCAGTATCAAACTCGAACTCAGCTTGAGCTTGACTCGACAAATACTTAAGTTGTTCGAGCTCAGCTCAATAAGCTCGAACTCAACTCATTGAGTCAATTTATCATTTTTCAACTATATATTTATAGAGATAAAATAGTAATTTAATAATAAAATATTAAAATATATATATTTTAAAAAAACTCGATAAGACTCGCGAGCTGCTCGAACCAAATATTTAGAAGCATGAACTCGACTTGACTAGCTACTCGAATAGCTTGAGCTCGAACTCGGTTCGAAAATAAACGAGTCAAATTCGAGTAATCATCGAGCTAAACTTGAGTATCTCACGAGTAATTTGACTTGTTTGCAACCCCACTTTTAACAATGATTTAGGCTTAAGTATTGAAATGATGTTTGTTGATTCATATGCTAAGTTTTGTAAACATGCTTTTTAAGTATAACAAAACTCTTTTAAAATTAATCTCTTTTAAATTAATAATCTCTACAATTTAATAAAAATCACAGTCCTAACTTGGGTCATTAGAAAATTAATAAAACCCTCTATTGTAATAATTAATAATTTTGTTTTAAAACTTAATATAAAATTCAGGTCTCGACTATCGCATAAAAACAATAATTTGATAAAAAATAAAAAATATATTACATAATATTCAAGAACTAAAAAAACACTTCAAAATGTTAAGTTATAAAAGATGATCATATTTAAGATTTTTTTATTTCAAGAATTAAAAAAAGTAAAAATTACATTACATAATATATATTTACAATGAGATTTTCAAAGAACTTATCAATCAAAATAAGATTTTTTTAAAAGAAATTAAATGCTACTTGGAGGAGTTTAAAGAATGTGAAAATTAAATCTACATGTTTTTTAATAGTTGATTTGGATGAGCAATACAATTGATTCCGCCTAGATTGAAAAAAGTAAAATGACTATTAAAGATATATGTTATTAATAAAATAATAAAAAAAACTTAAAATCATGGGTGGAAGGGTAATTTTACCCTTCCCATATATTTTATCTTCTGCCCCTTAAATCAAACACATTGGACTCACCAATGCCAACCGGTGAGCCAAACATTGCATAAGACAATAACAATTTATAAGGTAAAACAGTTCAAACTAATAACCCCTTTTAAATTAATACTCAATTATAGGTTCCAAGTGTATTAATTTAGAGGGGTTTCACTGTTAGACTTTGTCAAAGGATTGGGTTGTCCATGAAAGAACACTCGATTTTTGGGAGGATTTTGGCAAAAATATCGTATGCAATTAACGAAATTGGGCAAAATTTTTAGCTTTGATAAAAAATCAAGTCGAGCCCAAGCTTGACCATTCGAAACCTAGGTTAGACTCGACCCGACTTGAACATATTCAAAATTAATATATTTACCAAGTATAATGTAATATTATGTATATAAAACATTAGTGATTAATAAACAAGATTATATATATAATTTAATATGAAAATTGTCAAGCAAATTTTAACAAATCAAAATAAACTTTGTAACGACCCTTGACCCTTGAAATTTGGGGGATATTTTTTTTTTGAACTTAATTTACCCACTTCTTCCCTTATTCACTTAGGTTATATTCCTGTGCAGTGTCAAAACACTTTTCCTAATTCTTTATCCGTAATTATATTTAATTTCCACACTTTGACCTATATGGCCGATAGAAATTTCAGCAGCATAACGGCTTATATGTAAGCCTACCCACCTGCAATTCAATTGTTTTGACAATCCTAGATATCCACAACTACCAAATATGCTTTCCAACAATCCTAGTTATCCACAACTACCAAGCATACTTTCCAAATCCACATTCACAACTCAGTACATCCGTTTCGATTAAATACCAATCTTCTTGAAACCTAATCCCAAAAATAATATTCTTTACATCGTTTCCTTACAAATTAATCCCAACAAAATATTCTCAATATATGTCTGTGCATACAAGTATGTCTGGTACATGAATGTAATTGTATATCTTTTTGCGTGTACAAAAAGTAACCTAGGGTAGCTCTTTCCCACCAGCCTACGTCGTGTACGCGGCAGGTAACGTCTATAGATTCACTGCAAATGATCTGAAGGAAGAAGAGTGAGCTTTTGGGGAAAAACCCAGTAAGATAATACTTTTAAAACAGTTTTGATATATGAAAGCATGTGAAATCGTCCATAGAACCATATTTTAATGAAATACATAAATTGTCATTTCATGCATAATTATCATAAAAATAATAAAGCATGCGTGTCTTTAAACAAATAACATGCTTAACCATTTTACAACTTTTCATTGTTCATGAATGAGTTCTTAAAACCATCGGGTTCATAAACGTTTCGTAAACATTTCATAAACCTTTCGTAAACATTTCATAAACATTTCATGAACTTTTCATAAACATTTCATGAACCTTTCATAAACATCTCATAAACATCTCATGAAGCATATCGGTCATAACCAATTATCGTATATCTCATGAAAACACATATTCATTCATCATAGTCGATATTCATAATCAAATCGAGGAGACTAGGCTATAACTAAGTCATGCAATACGTGTCATTCTCTGTAGAGAGTCATCATACCTATGGCCATGGTAAGGGGGCTGTAAACTGGATCAGGGTCGTACAGCTCTTTCGTAAAATATGGGTAGTATCTATCTTACTTACATTCACTAGCACCTAGCTAGGACACAGGTACCAAAGGCACTCTCCATGTGGGCAACATAATTGCGTGCTGCGTGGGCACGAGATACTATCGAAAACATCATCATAAACCACCAGTAGCACGACATCTTCCACACAGGTTGAGTCAAATGCTAAAAGGGCCCTATGTACCGGCACCCAAGTAGTGGAGCCGAAACACCACAAGAAGTAACCATGCATGAAGCCTATAATCTCAAAAACATCTTTTCTTTTTCCCCCTTTTCCCTTTTTTTATGCTTTTGAAATTGTCAAAAGTTTCTTTAACGCTATGGATATAAAATCATAAATAAATGTAAAACATCCATACATTTCATACGTTAGGAAAATTCATTTCATATCATGGAAGGTACCCGGGGAATATTTCGACAAATTAAAACATGCTTCGTAAATAGTTTCACAAGTATGAAAGTATTGATAAATCATTTCAAATTATATTCACCTTCATAAAATCTTTTATCGGTGAAATAAAAATGCATTATCAAAACTAAGTTAAATAGTAACCCTTACCTCGATTTATTGGAAATTTCGAATTCAAGTAATGACGCCTCTCAGTACCTTCTTTAATTCATCCTACGTTTTACCTACATCGAAATCGTTTACTTAGCTTCCTATTCATGCGAATCATTCGAATTGCGATAAAAATCGTAACTTATTAGTTACTACCTCGTGTGTACGTATTATTGCACATACCTAGGCCAACACGCACGTTTATATATTTTCCTTACTATATATTATTTTGTACATACAAATATTAACATACACATTTATTATATACATCTACATGTATATACACATAAATATATATATACTCCTATATATATATATTATTATTTGTTTTCATTTTTCCTTATCACATGTATATATTCTTTGTATGTACATATACTAACATACACATTTATCTTATATACACCCATATGTATATACACACCAATATATATATATATATTATTTGTTTCCATTATTCAATATCACAAATATATATTTTTTGTCTACTCCTCATTTTTCCATTTTTTTGTCTCATTAAATCTACACTAACATGCTTGTATCTACAACTCATATATCTACATGTACATTAAATATTCATATATTTATATATATATTTTTTACCTCTTTTTCCTTTCAATTTTTCCAGCTCTTCTTTTCTTCTTCTTCTTCTTCTTCTTCTTCTTCTTCTTCTTTTCTTTTCTTTTCTCCTTTTCCTTTCTTCTCTCTCGATCAGCTTCTAACTTCAACCTCTTCTCCCCCGGTTCTGTTTCCTTCCAGCCTCTATCTTCTTCTTCCTCTCCCCTGCCTCTCGGTTTCACCTCCCTTCAGTCTCGAATTTGCTCTCTTTTCTCGGCCCTTGCTTCTCCTTCAGCCTCTGTCCTCTTCTTCCTTGCCTCTCAGGTCCAGCTCCCCCTACGGACCCCCCCGCCTTCTCCCCTGCCTCTCGGTTCCACCCTTCTTTCCCTCCTCTCCTCCTCCCTTCCTTTCTTTTTTTTTTCTTTCTTTCTTCTTCCTTTCCCGATCAGCTCTTTTTTTTCTCTTTCCTCTTTTCTTTCTTTCTTTCTTCCTTTCTTTCTTCCTTCTTCTCCAGCCGACCAGCCCTCTTCTTTTCCTTTCCTCTTTTCTTTCTCTTCTTTTTCTCTTCCTTCATTTCCTTCTTCTTTCTCTTCTTTCCTTTCCTTTTTCTCCAGCTGAGCAGTTTCCCTCTTTTCTTTCTTTTTTTTTTCTTTCCTGGTTTCCCGCCCAGCTCTCCTCTGTTTATTGTTTCCAATTGAAACAATCGGAATTGGCTTTCTTTGAAAGCCAATTCCGTACAATGCATTTTTTTCTTTTTTTTTTATATATTATATTAATATATTTATTATATCAATATATATATTATATTAATATATAGATAGATATTATTTGTTTGTTTTTGTTTAGTGTTAGTATATTTTGTTGTTTTATTGTTTTGTGTTCCATTTCATTTCCTTTTATTTCATTTCATCATTTTTATTTTTATTTGTCTCATGCTTTATTTATTTATTAATACTTATATATTAAATACTATACATTACATAATATATATATGCTATATATATTATTATTCATCTATTTAAATGTCTAGTATATATATATATATACACATATACACCTATGTATATATCTATATATATACATTTTCTTGTATAATTTATCCAAAGACATAATATTTATGCCTTCTATGGAATTTTCATTACTTCCAGAATAGAATATCCTTGGGATTTCATCATTCCTCATAAATCCCCATATAAGTTTTTACATCAACAATTTTCAACTAATAAATTAAAATTTTACAATCCCTCCGTGCTTGCATTTGCTTTGTCACTCCTTGTATTTCGGGTTCCCTGTCGTTCACGGGATTCTCGGTTCCTATAATCCTCGAGCTCTACAACTAATATTCTCACTTCCATTAAAATATATTATTTTTGTTTTTTATATAATCTAATTTAAATGTAGAAAATTTGTGGTGTTTACAACTTTATAGGTAATAAAATAATAAAAATAAATAGACAAAAAATTAAAGTACAAAAATAACTAAAATAATATTTAGACCAAACAGGATTAAGCTCGGACTTGCATGATAAAGTAAAAAATAGATCTGGACTAAAAGTCAGGTTCAAATTTGCAAATTGGATTGGTTTTGCGCTTGTGTATAACCCATTATTATATGTTTTAGACCCAACTTGATTCATCTTGACCCATGAACAATTCTTTCAATGTATATGAATAATATAGTCTTTTTTGGCAAAAAAAAACCTTTTTATTTTTTATTTTTCAAATGCAAGTCCCATTGGTTTTTGGGAAATCGATTTTTAGAAAATATTTTTTTAATGTATTTACATCTTTTAAAAAAATAAAGATTTTTATTGTTAAAAATGTTTTTCATTATTTGATTTTCATAAATATATTTTTCAAATAATATTGATATAACTATTAAAATATTAAAAATGATTTATTATGAAAATTTTAAAGATTTTGTTATATGTTAACAATAATATTTATTATTAAAAAATTACATTAACATTAAATATTTAAAAAAAATTATTATATTTTTATTTTAAATGAAATAGTATTTTTATTAAAATATTATAACTTTTAATATAATTACATTTTTATTAAATTAATAATATTTCAAATTGGATCAAATTAAGTCTGAACTTAAAAAATCATGTTCAAAGTGTGATTTGAGTAATTATACTCATAATCTTGATATGTAAACCTCCACATGAATAGATTTTTTTTCAAATATTATCTTCACTTTCGAAAAAAAATCTTATTTATTCATTGATAAGTATATTATTTTCCCTCAATCAATCAAATTTTTATCCGAAAATTTTAAAAATACAAAAAACTATTTTTGAAAACACGAAACAAACGAGACTGCAATTGTAAAAGGCAACTGTTGACATACATTAATTTTCGCTCATCAAGTCGGGCGAAATGGGTTAAAGGTTAGCGTCAAACCACATGTTCCATAGAAGGAAGATTGTGAGATATACATGCTTGTGCACTTTGTATAAGTCAATTGTGCAGGATGAGAATAATAATTACATTACAATTGATATTAGAGTCAATCATTAATTTTTTCTAGATAACCCTTAGTTATTTCTCCCTGCCTGCCAGGTGTTCTAATAAAGGTAGGCAAGATGGTCTGCCAGGACTTCTTGCTAAGCACTCTAAGTGAGGGTCAACAAAAGTAAGTCGATAGTAAAAAAAATGTCAATCTTAGGTGAGAGAAAATGTCATGCAACATATACTAAAAGAAAGAAGGCATGTGCATTCCATTGAGTAAGAAAAAAAAAACGTTGAATATATAAATTTGAGTGTTATACATTTCAATAAATTTATTTTTTATAAAAAAATAAGATCACGTTAGTTACATCGATATAAGGAATAAAGAATTGAACTTTAAATTTAATTTCTTAAAAAAAATTAATAACTATTAGATAATACCTTAATTATTAGATTAATCCTAATTTTTCACGCCTAAGGTAAAAGAAAAAAAATGTTATTTTGGCACTTCCTAAAATTAACAATTGCACCTCCAGCTTGTACGGTAAATTCAATGAATTGTTAACAATTTTATGTTATTCAGTTGATCAATTGGAAATGTAAAGTTTTTAACTAATTAAATTTTCATATTATTAAAAATCCGGCGTACCTGATAATATCTTTTCTTATGCTGAAGTATGTATTTGAAGAATGAGAAAGCGAAAAAAAAACCTTGTAGTATGAAAAAAAATCTGTAGAGGAAAGATCAAAGGTCAGGTCTTAATTTTGATAGAGGTCTCCAGATACATGTTGCCAGCGGCGTAACCACCTTTAAAAAGAGGGATCATTTGACCCAGTAAAATTTGAAGTTCCTTTATAATATATAGATGAATATGGGATAAATTATAAATTAATCTCACAAAAAATAAAATTTGGGAAATTGATTCCATTAAAATGAAATTTGAAGAATCAATGTATCATATATTAAAATAATTTGGGATCAATATATAGTTAGTTAAAAGTAAAGATTACATAAAGAATAGTTAAAACAATAAAAATATTAATATTATTTATGCACTAGTTTTTCAAACTAAAACTAGTTTTTATTTTATCAATTGTGACTACGAACTGCATAATAACTTTTATGAAATTAATTATTAGTATAAGGGAAATTACAATCATATTTTAACATTAAACATAAGAAATCAATAAATTAAATTAAATAGATAAACCAATCAAATAAAAATCTAACATTTAATTAAAATATCCAATATAAAATTGGATCCAACCCACCATGATGAGATTCAAAAATTAAACTTTTTAGTTTTCAAGATTTCTTCCTTGTCATTTAACTGATGACTTCATTAGCAGTAGCAGTATGTAAAGACATTTTTCATCAATAAAAATAGTAAAAGTTTAAAATTATTAAAACTCTTCACAACATTTATAAAAAGTTATCTTTATGTTGAAGATTTTATATTGGCTTTCACAACATGTTCTACAGGACTGCAATATATCGCAACAGCTATGGGCTACATGGCTGTCAGGTTCTGCGTATGCTTCAACTCTGACTGATTGGCTGACAGAGAACTTAAGTAAGCATCTAGTATTGTGCGACAATGGTTTCCCTTGGTCTTCAGTCTTTGCGGTTGATTGTCGACGCTTATGGAGGTGGCGGAACCAGATTATATTTTACAACAACTTCTCTCGGCCTTCAAATAGTAGTCAGCTGGTGCTTCATCGTGTTAGAGAGTTTATGCAGAATCTGGAATCTCATCAGTTCAGTAAGCAGACTCGGTTACTGACCATTGCTTAGGAACCCCCTTTTCATGACTTTGTAAGATAAATGTGGACGCTTCAGCTCACTCGAATCCAGGCTTGTCTGCTGCTGGTGGTTTGTGCAGAGATAGCTCCGGTAGATGGCTTTTCGGGTTCACAAGAAAGCTAGGGTGGGGCTCTATATTGAGGGCGGAGGCTCATGGAATCCATGCAGGATTACGGCTTGCATGGGATTTGGGTTATAATAAGGGGGTACCTGAGTTAGATTCCAAAACTGCAGCGCAAAAAGTCTCCCATCCAATTTGCTCTACGGATCCTTTGTTTTCAATTCTTAATGCGTGTAGAGAATTACTACAGCTTGACTGGGACTGCTTTTTTTGAAACACATCTATCAAGAAGCAAATTCTTGTGCTGATCTACGGGCGAGCATGGCATTTGCTAGTTCTTATGAGATTCACCAACCTGATAACCCTCCGAGTGGTGTAGGTAGTTTATTACAGTTTAACATCTCTGGGATAGGTCTCCCTAGATCTTGTGTAATTTAATCTATCTTTCTTTTCTTATTTACCAAAAAAATTATTTTGGATTATTATTCTCTACAACGATAGTCGAGTTATTAAACCTCCCAAGCAAGAATTGATGGTTGCTATATGTTTATTTAGTAATTGATAATTCATTATTTTCTAAATATATCTTAATGAGCATACATTAACTTTGTTGGTCGGTTGAGCTTCCTTGATGGTAAATGAAATAAATTTATGTTTTCTTGAGTACTTCCAATACCTTGGTCCTAGACCTTTTCGTTGAACTTTGACGAAGACCAAACAAATGTAAAAATGACTTTAAGGCATGTTGCCAGTGCCATTGTAAGACCCAATTCCACATATTATTTATATGAGAAAACACTTGTACATATGTATTCATGATGTATTGATTTATAAGAAGGCATAAATAAATTTCAAAATCAATTAAACAAGTTTAAAAATCCATAAATCTTAAAATGTCCAAATATGAGTTATGATGAGCTCGGGATAAACCAAACAGAATTTGACTAAACCGACTGAAAACATAGACTCAAAACATCGAAATAAGGGTAAGTCATGAAGGGAAATTGGTTTGATTTGGTCCCGAGAATGTTGGAGTAGTGAAAATGCCAAAAAAAGTTCAAACGAGCTCAAAGTTATTAAAACGTAGAGATGAGTATCCGATACATTGGAAAACCTATATTTGACATATTGACCTAAAGTCAAATGTGATCAAAGGTCAAAGTCAAGTCAAAGTCAGATTTGGAAGGTTGACTTTGATCAAATAACTAACTATGATTAAAATTTAACCCAATCATAGTTAAAGCATGGAAAAAAATATTTTGGTCTAAATCATATAAATTCTAGCAATTAAACTTAGGGAAAATCAATTAAATTCAATTGGATGAAATTAATTGTGGGCTGAAATAAATAAATACAATGGGCTAAAATAGTTAAAGCATAATGGCCCAACATGCCATGGAAAGCATGGGCCGAAATTGGGCCAAAGCTTTGGGCTGAATATGAATCCAATTATATACATAATATTAGGCCCAAATATAAATTATTTTCCAGCCCAATAACCTGAAAATAGAAACCCAAAATGGCAGCCCAATTGAATTAAACTTAAAGCCCAAATTCAAGCTAGTTTAAGCCTAATAGTCATACCAACCCCAAAAACCCCTTAAGCCCAATACATGAGCTGAATTTTTATGAGTTAAATAACTCATTATGAAGCTACAATTTCCAGATTTCCTCCGGCAACCCCACGTCTTCTTCTTGTCTTCAAAACTGCCTCCATAGCCAAGTTTAAGCTAAGCTTTCTCTCTCTAGAAGTCATCCACTTGCAGACAAAATTAGAAAAACTTGTCTTCAGCAAAGTTGTTCCTTATTATAAGGAGATTAACATATCCAAAACCCATCAATTAATAAGCTGATTTGGAGAGGGTAAGACATCCCACAAGTTTTGGCCAACTTGAATTGTCCAAGCTAGGTATGTTTTTCTTCTACCAATTTAATATATGTTAAACTAGAGAATTTATGAAGTAGATTGATGTAGGAAATATAAATATAATCATATCTAACCTACGAACCCTGTAACATAGACTACCATTACAATCTAAATTACACTAATAAAATTTACATAAACATGCATTACTGCAGAGTCTGCATGTTCAATGTGATTTACTGTTTACTGTCTTTTATGGTGATACTAAGATAGGTTGGCTATGATTTTTACTATCTGCATAATATGACACGCGTTTCAAAGTTAAGCGTGCTCAGGTGGGAGAAATTCTATGGATGGGTGACCCATTGGGAAGTTCCACCATATCTTCTGTTTCTCACCGTTTTTCATACAAAACTTCGATTTTCGAACTGTTTTCAATACTATCGATCCACCTATCAGTTTTACGAGTAAAACCGTGCTGAGCCGAGTGTTGATTGTGTGTTACATTGTCCAGCTCACACTGGATTTTGAGATAGGGTATTTGACTATTGATACTGGGGTGGTAAAACTTGACCAAACTCAAGTACCCTCAGTCATACTATACTGTACTGGGGTTCACAAAGTACGTTGTATTGTGTGATTACACAAGGAGTACGTTGTACTGTGTAAAAGTCTTCGGACCACCGAACTGAAGTGACTGGCCGACGGGTAGGATTGACCCACTCCCTAGACGCTTGATACCCTTGCACACCTTATTAGTGATGCTTGGGATCATTGACTATGGCTATAAGTCCATTAAATTACTGTTTCACCTACCTGTCTCCACTGATGCTGTTTACTGAAATTTGAGATTATTTATACAATTGTATTGAGACTGTATATTTACTGTACTGTACTGCACCGCGTATGTTTGTATATGTTTTATCATTGTTGTTTTAAATAAAAGGAAATGTTTTACTGCATGACATGACATTATGAGTATGTAGATAATATAGTTATATATTGCTTACATAATTTCCTTATTGAGCATGTTAGCTCACCCCTTCCCTTTTCCTCTACAGGTTATTCCAGTATGGCTCTACGGTTGTTTTGCTAATTTTTGTCACTCACAGCTTCCTCGGGTGCAAAGGTATACAACCTTACAAAATCTTTTGTATCTGAATAGTTATATGCACAGTTATGTAGTTAAGTAAACACCGGGGATGTAAATGAATGTAAACATCATTTTGTGATTTTATACATATATTTTGGAAGAACCATATTCTCAGTGAGGACTTATAGTGCAAATTGATTTAGTGTTTAAGTATCGAATGACTAATGCTGACTCATAGCCCAACTATCTAACTGAATGTGAATGGAAAATGAAAATAAATATATATGGATACAGAATGAAACCGATCATGACAACCACTTTCCTTAAACTTATTCTGTCCCTACCATTTATGATATGTAACAGGGATTTGTCGAATAATCCTAAAATATAATAAAGCGACAGTTTAAGATCACTTTACTCTTGTGAAATCAAACCACTGAACACCTTTAGCGAGTAAAAAAGTACCTTGTTTTTGGCATTATTTTCTGCAATGAACAATTTCTAAGAGATTTGCTTCTAGTTTGAGAATGAGAGGGAAGAGAAAACAATATCACCAATTATGATATTTTTCAACTATTTCAAATATATTTGTATTTGACTTGACATATCTATTTATAGAGATCCATTCCAAGAATTATAATCCTTTAATCAAATGTAATGATTATTCAATTGTGTTATTCGATTCAACAAACACTATTATTTAATATAATCACAAGTTTTGGAATTTGATGATTATGTTTCTTAACCATTCATAAGTGAAAGAATACCTTTTGAATGATATGTAACTCTTCACATATAAGACTATTCATTTTTGGCATTTTGTACTGCGATAGTCGAATGCCTGAATAAGGCAATCAACTTCCCTGATGTAAATTTTTTACACAGATTATACCTTATAGGTAAGGCAATTGGATGTCTTCCTAGGGCAACCGACTGCCCTCGTACTTTTCAAAACCCAAGGCTATCATCTTATAAGGCAGTTGACTGCCTCTATAGGGTAGTTGATTGCCACATTATCATGCTTCTTTAATCTTGTGACGCCCCGGAAGCGCGAAAAATAGGGCTAATTTAAAACTTTTTACTCATTAATTCACAATTAAGGGTGCATTCCTGTGCAGTGTCATACATCATCATAATTATCATGCCTCAGGATCTCATCATAATATAGTATCCTATATATTACTCGATTCCAAGTTAATTAATCCTAATACATCCCGTACATCATTGTACAATAAGTGTCTGTAAATATAACTCTAGTATGGGTACATGAATATTAAATATCTACCTCAATACACAAAATACGGCCTGGAGCTCAAGTCCTCCACTAGCCTCTAACCCGTACGCCGCAAGAAACTGACTTCACTTGAAGCGATCTGGGGGAAGCGAAAACAGGGTGAGCTTTCAAATCGCTCAGTAAGGGGGGTAAGGGAACTCAGTTATATAAACCATATCACACATCACAAATATGTATTTGTTTATGAAGCTCATTTGAAATCGTAGCATGAAAGTTCTCAAAACATCATCATCTCATAACTCATAAATCATGTGAAAACATGAAGGTAAAAAGGCTCAATATCGAGCACTCACAAGCATGTGTAAATATATGCGATAATGGCTGTTCTCAAAATACGTGATAAAAATCACCTCAGTAAATAGCACGTGACAAGGTCACAAAACACAACTCATGTGTAAAACGAGACTAGGCAATAAAACTCAATTAAAACTCGTCATGGCACATCAAATATGTAATCTCCTCTGGGTGCGCATCCCAGGCATCCTCGTATAGAGGGAACGTCGACAATATGGTCGTATGCATGGTATATTGGACTTATATGTTACCAGAACAAGGCCCGGCCTTACATGCTACCAGAGCAATGCCTCGGCTCATGCACACTATCACGTGGTCCCTGGGTCGGTTCCCAGGCGACCCACTCTCTCAGTCTTACATGCTACCAAAGCAAGGCCACCCAGCGTTACCAGAACGGGGGTCATCTCACGTTACCAAAATGGAGGCATCTCTCGTTACCAAAACGGAGGAATATCGGACTTACATGCTACCAGAGCAAGGCCTCCCAACGCTACAAAAGCGGAGGAATAATTGGACTTACATGTTACCAGAACAAGGCCTGTGGTCCCTGGGTCGGTTCCCAGGCGTCCCACTATATCGATCTTACATGCTACCAGAGCAAGGCCCGATGTGTATTCAACATGACACGCCTAAGTCTCAATCATTAGCCATTATCTTATAAAACGTTATGCCTTCACGTAGAACTCATAATGGTTTTCTCTCATAAAACTCATTTAAAACATTTGTGTACTCAACACAAAACATATTAAAATCGAGTTCCAACCGGCAAAACACGCACACATTTTCTCAAATCTCAATATCGCCTTAACGTAGAGCCCAATTTACTTTTCACGCAAACTCAAAGGTTTATAAAGCAATTTCACACTCACCTTATAAACTCATAAAATAATGGGCTCCAACCGGCTATAAAAACCGTGTGCAATTATATCACAACACAACACCAAACATGCTTGTATTCTTAAATCATGGTTCATGCTACAACAATTCATCAAAACACATACACAAATGGTTTAGTTTTTCCTTACCTCTTTACACCTCGTATAGTGCAATCGTTTCCCCCGTATCACGAACTAGCCTCGCATTCCACTCTGAAACTCCCGAGCTGTCCAACGATGTTAAAACATCAATACTCATTATCACATTAACCTCAATTCTCAAAATCGAGCATAGTTGCTCACAACATCTCAAATTTCTCAATTCTCATAACTCCATCACAAACCACAATCTCGCTCTCAACACCTTAACATTCTATATTTCCTATGCCACAATATCTATGTTAATACATCACATTGTCTAAATCTCCATTTATAGCTCAAAATTCCTAAATTTACCAAAGTTGCTAAATATCATCATCACTCCAACTACATTGTAATTTCATCAATCCCTAATCATTTTTCAGCTATTTCAACACAATGCCAACAACTATCATCACCAAAATCATCTCAAATATAAGGATCGAAGTTTAGAAATTACCCAAAACTTGTGGAGAGCTTATCTCTTGCCTCGATTCGATCCGTCTTTCGATTTCCAAGTATGTTGTTCTCCCTTGGGTGAGGAACAACTTTTCTTCTTGCCACAACTTCTGATTTGGATGGAAATGAGTGTTTTGGATGAGTGAGAAAGCTAGGGCTCGGTGGAAATGGGGGTTGAAAGAGAGAGAAAGTGAAATTACAGGAGAAAGCAGGGATTCCTTATATAGACTGAGGGTAGGAGATCGATCTGGCTCTTGATGAGATCGATCTGCATTTGAATTTGGAGACGATTTGGGGCAATTTATGCCTAGGAGATCGATCTGTCGAGGGGTGAGATCGATCTCTTTATGGCTTTATGAGATCGATCTGCGCCTTGGGGAGATCGATCTTCTCCCAAACAGAAACATTTGGAGATCGATCTCTTCCTCATGAGATCGATCTTCTCTCAAACAGAATCATAAGGAGATCGATCCTCTTCCATTGGAGATCGATCTACTCCTTAAATTCCTCATTCCTTGTCATTTTTAACTTATTAGATCGATCTCTCCTTCTCCCAGATCGATCTGTCCTCATAGCTTCATACTTATTTTAAACACTTAACATATAAATCTCCAATTATTATTCTTACAATTCACTTAGCTCAATAAATTATACTTCAAGTTCATATTACATAATTAAAATATGTCTGAAATTCTCAGATCTCATATCCTCTCCACCTTAAAAAAATTTGGTCCTCCAAATTCAACTCAACTAGTCAAAGAGATGGGGGTATTTCTCCTTCATGAGGTTCTCTAGTTCCCACGTTGCCTCTTCCCTTGAGTGATGTTTCCACAGAACTTTCACTAATGGGATGCTCTAGGTTCTCAGTACCTTCTCCTTTCTATCGAGAATCCGGACGGATGCCTCAGTATAGTTCATGTCCTTCTGTATGTCCATCTCGTCATACTCTATAACATGAGAAGGGTCCGAGTGGTACTTCCTCAACATAGACACATGAAAGACGTTATGTATTCCGGACATCTGTGGGGGTAATGCCAATCTGTAGGCTACCTCTCCCACTCTCTCAAGAATCCCGAATGGTCCTATGTATCGAGGACTCAATTTTCCTTTCTTCCCAAATCGCACGATACCCTTACTCGGAGATACTTTCAGAAATACTGCATCACCAACATCAAACTCGAGTGGTCGTCTACGCACATCCGCGTAGCTTTTCTGTCTACCCTGTGCAGCCCGTAGCCTCTCACATATGAGTTTCACACTCTGTACAGCTTGCTCAACAAGCTCGGGAGCATTTATCTTTCTGTCACCGATTTCTTCCCAAGCTACAGGGGATCTACACCTCCTACCATATAGAGCCTCAAAGGGTGCCATTCCAATACTTGCATGATTGCTGTTATTGTACGTAAACTCTGCTAGGGGCAGGTGATCATCCCATGATCCCTTAAAATCCATCGTACACGCCCTCAACATATCCTCCAGGGTCTGAATAGTCCTCTCTGACTGACCATCTGTCTGAGTATGATAGGCGGTATTGAAACTCAATCGAGATCCCATGGACTCCTGAAACTGGGTCCAAAATCTGGAAGTAAATTGGGAATCTCTATCAGAAGTAATACTCACTAGAGCCCCATGTAATCTAGCTATCTCGCTGACATACAGCTCAGCTAAGGCATCCACAGTATCTGTGCTCTTGATGGCAAGGAAGTGGGTACTCTTGGTCAATCTATCCACAATGACCCATATCGCATCACAACCTCTTCGGGTCCTCGGTAAACCCATAATAAAATCCATGGTGACATGCTCCCATTTCCATGTAGGTATAGGGCTGTAGTAGTCCTCCAGGCTTTCGATGCTCAGCTTTCACTTGCTGGCATACTAAACACCTGGCCACATACTCTGCCATGTCTCGCTTCATACCACTCCACCAATACACCTTTCTCAAGTCTCGGTACATCTTAGTACTCCCTCGGTGCATGGTGTATCACGAGCAGTGAGATTCCCTCAGTATCAGTCTCTTTAGGGTATCATCATCCGGTACATAAATCCGTCCTCTGAATCTCAACAATCCATCCTCAGTGACTGTGAGATCCGACTGCGAACTCTGTTTAGCTTGGCTAACCATATCTATCAACCTCTGATCACTACGCTGCCCAGTTCTAATCTGATCCATGATCCTGGGCTCTATCCGCAAGCTAGCCAAAAATCCAGTCTCTACCTCTTTAACTCTGATCCGAAGTTCGACGAATTGCTCTAACAAATCCCATTCCCTGATCATCATAGCAGATATCATACTCTTCCTGCTCAGGGCATCAGCAACTACATTCGCCTTACCCGGATGATATAGAATCTCGCAGTCATAATCCTTAAGGAGTTCCATCCATAGTGGGACACCTGGAAACCGACCCAGGGACCACAGGCCTTGTTCTGGTAACATGTAAGTCCGATTATTCCTCCACTTTGGTAATGTTGGGAGGCCTTGCTCTGGTAGCATGTAAGTCTAATATTCCTCCGTTTTGGTAATGAGAGATGCCTCCGTTTTGGTAACGTGAGATGACCCCCGTTCTGGTAACGCTGGGTAGCCTTGCTTTGGTAGCATGTAAGACTGAGAGAGTGGGCTGCCTGGGAACCGACCCAGGGACCACGTGATAGTATGCATGAGGCGAGGCACTGCTCTGGTAGCATGTAAGGCCGGGCCTTGTTCTGGTAACATATAAGTCCAATATACCATGCATACGACCATATTGTTGACATTCCCTCTATACGAGGATGCCTGGGATGCGCACCCAGAGGAGATTATATATTTGATGTGCCATGACGAGTTTTAATTGAGTTTTATGGCCTAGTCTCGTTTTACACATGAGTTGTGTTTTGTGACCTTGTCTCGTGCTATTTATCGAGGTGATTTTTATCACGTGTTTTGAGAATAGCCATTATCGCATATATTTACACATGCTTGTGAGTTCTCGATATTGAGCCTTTTTACCTTCATGTTTTCACATCATTTATGAGTTATGAGATGATGATGTTTTGAGAATCTTTTATGCTACGATTTCAAATGAGCTTCATAAACAAATACATATTTGTGATGTGTGATATGGTTTATATAACTGAGTTCCCTTACCCCCTTACTGAGCGATTTGGAAGCTCACCCTGTTTTCTCTTCCCCCCAGATCGCTTCAAGTGAAGTGAGTTCCCCGCGACGTACGGGTTAGAGGCTAGTGGAGGACTTGAGCTCCAGGCCGTATTTTGTGTACTGAGGTAGATATTTACTATTCATGTACCCATACTAGAGTTATATTTACAGACACTTATTGTACAGTGATGTACGGGATGTATTAGGATTAATTAACTTGGAATTGAGTAATGTATATAATACAATATATACTATATTATGATGAGATCCTGAGGCATGATAATTATGATGATGTATGACACTGCACAGGAATGCACCCTTAATTGTGAATTAATGAGTAAAAAGTTTTAAATTTGCCATATTTTCCGCGCTTCCGGGGCGTCACAGAGGCCCCTCTTAGTTGATCAAGTAGATCATCAATCTTGGGCAGTGGGTATTTATTATTCACCGTAGCTTTATTCAACAGCCGGTAGTCTACGCATACTGAGACTACCATCCTTCTTCTTGACAAATAAAACCGGTGCTCCCCATGGTGAAACACTGGGCCTAATGAACCCTTGATCCAATAACTCCTGTAGTTGTTTCTTCAATTCCTCAAGTTCCACTAATGCCATCCTGTAGGGAGGTTTAGAGATCGGCTGAGTATCTGGTACTAAATCAATGGTAAACTCCAGCTCTCTCTCTGGTGGCAAACCTGGTAGCTCATCTGGGAAAACATCCGGGAATTCACACACCACAGGTATATCCTCAATCCTCGGATATTCCTGCTCATCGTCTGAGATGAGTGTTTCGTAACCTTCACATGAACAATCATATTTAATACTCTCAAAAATAATATTAAAAAACTCAAATTACTTACTAGAATTCCACATATTCATTTCCTCAATATCTCAACCGTACACTGTACGGTTCAGGTAGGGAGAAAGTTACAATCTTAGTGTAGCAGTCTAAACCCACTCAATTGGTTGCCAACCAATCCATTCCCAGAATTATATCAAACCCATGTATATTCAACATAATTAGATCTGCTAACATCACTCTATCTCCCACCTTTATTTCACATCCTCTACAGATTAACTCAGTTCTCTGGGATTCACGCATAGGGGTATTTACATGTAGTACATACTCTAGAGGTTCAAACTTCAAATTTAAACTACATGCAAAATGCTCTGAAATAAACGAATGCGTGGATCCTGGATCTATCAATACATGAGCCTTATGATTACAGACAGAAAGTGTACCTCTTATAGTTTCTGTTGAAGTGTCCGCAGTTTCCTTACCCAGGGCAAACACACTTCCCTGTGTCACAGGTTTCTTCCCTTTCTCAGCAGCAGTGGCCCGTCTCTAGGGATTCACTCTCTGAGGCTGCTGTCTAGTAGACTCCGGAGCATGTGGTATCTGAGGTTGAGGACAGTCCTTCACTCTGTGACCTATGTCACCACATCTAAAACATCCACGGATTGACCCAGTACAACTTCCCTCATGCGATCGGCCACAGTCTCTACAAACCCTTATCTCCGGCCTGCCATATCGAGGGGTCTCCTTGATAATAGGATAAGCTCTGGGTCTCTCCAATCTGCCCTTCTGTACCTCAATCCTTCCTCTCCTGAAGGAACCTCTCCGAACATCTGCTTGAGACATCGTTGGCCTCTTGCCTTTGTCTCTAATCACTGCTCCAAACTCATTCTGGGACTGTACAATTTCAATTCCCTTCTCAATCTCTTGTGCTCGTCTCAGAGCATCTCCAAACTCAGTAATGCACAACCCAATCAATCGATCTCTGATGATGGGCTTCAATCCATACACAAATCTCTCTGTGCGGAGCTCTTCATTCTTGAAAGTCTTTGGATCATATCTCAGCAGAGCGGTAAATCAGCTCTCGTAATCATCTACAGACATGTCACCCTGTACCAAACTCAAAAACTCTGCTTGCCTCCTTCTCTGGGCAGCTCGTGGTACGTATTAGGCTCTAAAGGTTGTCTGAAACTCTTCCCAACCAATCACATCCTGGTAGGACATCAGAATACCCTGGGTAGTACCCCACCAATCTCGAGCTCTCCCTTTCAACATATAGGCACTCATACTGACCCTCTCAGCATCGGTGCACCCCATATAGTCGAATATAACTCTCAACTCCGTCAACCACTACTCAGCCTCTGTAGGATCCTTCTTTCCCCTAAATGCAGGTGGATTCATTTTCAAAAAGTCCTTCAGTCGGACCATACTTCTGTCATCAGGCTGAGTGACGGGAGGCATTGGGGGTATGGGAGGTCCTTGTGGTGGTGTAGGAGTAGTACCCGAGGCATTAACTCCAAAGTGTTGCGCGAATAACGCTGCCATCTGCTCAAAACCTTGCCTCACATCGGTCTCAATACGATTAAATCAAGAGTTAGGACTCTCTGGTTGTGGGACAGGTGGCGGAGGGGACTCTGCCTGCCTCCTTGAACGACCTCGTCGTTTACTCATTCTCTATCTCAACTCGTCTCCTGCGCGTACATATCAAAATTGATTGAAATCTCAATCCTCAGATTCAGTTCATGATCAGACTATTACAGACACTTGGGATATATTCTATTTCACTTAACTGACATTGACAGTACTAAACACCCTAGGCTCTGATACCAAGAAAACTCTGTGACGCCCCGGAAGCGCGAAAAATAGGGCTAATTTAAAACTTTTTACTCATTAATTCACAATTAAGGGTGCATTCCTGTGCAGTGTCATACATCATCATAATTATCATGCCTCAAGATCTCATCATAATATAGTACCCTATATATTACTCGATTCCAAGTTAATTAATCCTAATACATCCCGTACATCATTATACAATAAGTGTCTATAAATATAACTCTAGTCTGGGTACATGAATATTAAATATCAACCTCAATACACAAAATACGGCCTGGAGCTCAAGTCCTCCACTAGCCTCTAACCCGTACGCCGCAGGGAACTCACTTCACTTGAAGCGATCTGGGGGAAGAGAAAACAGGGTGAGCTTCCAAATCGCTCAGTAAGGGGGGTAAGGGAACTCAGTTATATAAACCATATCACACATCACAAATATGTATTTGTTTATGAAGCTCATTTGAAATCGTAGCACAAAAATTCTCAAAACATCATCAACTCATAACTCATAAATCATGTGAAAACATGAAGGTAAAAAGGCTCAATATCGAGCACTCACAAGCATGTGTAAATATATGCGATAATGGCTGTTTTCAAAATACGTGATAAAAATCACCTCAGTAAATAGCACGTGACAAGGTCACAAAACACAACTCATGTGTAAAATGAGACTAAGCAATAAAACTCAATTAAAACTCGTCATGGCACATCAAATATGTAACCTCCTCTGGGTGCGCATCCCAGGCATCCTCGTATAGAGGGAACGTCGACAATATGGTCGTATGCATGGTATATTGGACTTATATGTTACCAGAACAAGGCCCGACCTTACATGCTACCAGAGCAATGCCTCGCCTCATGCACACTATCACATGGTCCTTGGGTCGGTTCCCAGGCAGCCCACTCTCTCGGTCTTACATGCTACCAAAGCAAGGCCACCCAGCGTTACCAGAACGGGGGTCATCTCACGTTACCAAAAAGGAGGCATCTCTCGTTACCAAAACGGAGGAATATTGGACTTTCATGCTACCAGAGCAAGGCCTCCCAACGCTACCAAAGAGGAGGAATAATCGGACTTACATGTTACCAGAACAAGGCTTGTGGTCCCTGGGTCGGTTCCCAGGCGTCCCACTATATCGGTCTTACATGTTACCAGAGCAAGGCCCGATGTGTATTCAACATGACACGCCTAAGTCTCAATCATTAGCCATTATCTTATAAAACGTTATGCCTTCACGTAGAACTCATAATAATTTTCTCTCATAAAACTCATTTAAAACATTTGTGTACTAAGCACAAAACATATTAAAATCGAGTTCCAACCGGAAAAACACTCACACATTTTCTCAAATCTCAATATCGCCTTAACGTAGAGCCCAATTTACTTTTCACGCAAACTCAAAGGTTTATAAAGCAATTTCACACTCAGCTTATAAACTCATAAAATAATGGGCTCCAACCGGCTATAAAAACCGTGTGCAATTATATCACAACACAACACCAAACATGCTTGTATTCTCAAATCATGGTTCATGCTACAACAATTCATCAAAACACATACACAAATGGTTTAGTTTTTCCTTACCTCTTTGCACCTCGTATAGTGCAATCGTTTCCCCTGTATCACGGACTAGCCTCGCATTCCACTCTGGAACTCCCGAGCTATCCAACGATGTTAAAACATCAATACTCATTATCATATTAACCTCAATTCTCAAAATCGAGCATAGTTGCTCACAACATCTCAAATTTCTCAATTCTCATAACTCCATCACAAACCACAATCTCGCTCCCAACACCTCAACATTCTATATTTCCTATGCCACAATATCTATGCTAATACACCACATTGTCTAAATCTCCATTTATAGCTCAAAATTCCTAAATTTACCAAAGTTGCTAAATATCATCATCACTCCAACTACATTGTAATTTCATCAATCCCTAATCATTTTTCAGCTATTTCAACACAATGCCAACAACTATCATCACCAAAATCATCTCAAATATAAGGATCGAAGTTTAGAAATTACCCAAAACTTGTGGAGAGCTTATCTCTTGCCTCGATTCGATCCGTCTTTCGATTTCCAAGTATGTTGTTCTCCCTTGGGTGAGGAACAACTTTCCTTCTTGCCACAACTTCTGATTTGGACAGAAATGAGTGCTTTGGATGAGTGAGAAAACTAGGGCTCGATGAAAATGGGGGTTAAAAGAGAGAGAAAGTGAAATTACAGGAGAAAGCAGGGATTCCTTATATAGACTGAGGGTAGGAGATCGATCTGCATTTGAATTTGGGGACGATTTGGGGTAATTTATGCCTAAGAGATCGATCTGTTGAGGGGTGAGATCGATCTCTTTTTGGCTTTATGAGATCGATCCGCGCCTTGAGGAGATCGATCTTCTCCCAAACAGAAACATTTGGAGATCGATCTCTTCCTCATGAGATCGATCTTCTCTCAAACAGAATCATAAGGAGATCGATCCTCTTCTATTGGAGATCGATCTGCTCCTTAAATTCCTCCTTCCTTGTCATTTTTAACTCATCAGATCGATCTCTCCTTCTCCCAGATCGATCTGTCCTCATAGCTTCATACTTATTTTAAACACTTAACATATAAATCTCCAATTATTATTCTCACAATTCACTTAGCTCAATAAATTATACTTCAAGTTCATATTACATAATTAAAATATGTCTGAAATTCTCAGATCTCACAAATCTAAACAACTTTTTCAAGTCCATGTATAACTTTCTTGACATTGTTCCATATTTCCAGTGATAAAACTGTAGGTTTTGACTCATGCAACATTTTATGACTAAAAGGACGCGATAGATCACGTAACTTATGAGGAATTGTGGAAATTAAAGCAACCTTTTTCCTTTCGATACTTTAGTTTAAAGTTCTCTTAGTTTAGCCTATTGTTCACGTAGTTAACTACAATACTTAATTTAAGGTGTTTGCTGAGGTTCTAGTTTATAACGTACTCATTGGTTCCATCAAAAGCCATAAACATCAGTTTTCGAGTAATATCGACTATTTTATCGATAACTTCTAATTTAAGTCCATGAATTAAATCATATGCTAGACTGAGTATATTTTGTAACTTAATAGTCCATCATTTAACTATACATATAAATAAATGAAACTGCTGAAATGTTGTAAAAAACTAGGTTTGTTTACCTTTTCAGAACATATACTCAACAGCAATCATCAGCATAATTATCAATAAACGAACAATAAGACAGTAACTCAATAAATACATCTTCAGTATAGCCTATTTCACAAATTCAATTCCTATTGTTCTAGTACACATCCCAATCTACAATAGTGCTAAAAAATTTCTTGAATTAAACAACGTATGAATAAATAAATATTTACCAAAAAATGACTACAAAGGTTTTGGCGAACGAAAATTGTGAATCCATACTGTAAATCAATAGTCTAACTCAATGCTCAACCTATAAGGGAAACAATGGATGAAAGTAACCTAAAACTCAGTAAGTTAACCATATAAGAGCAGTGTCAGAATCATACTAATCAATATGCAAGAACACATTTAACCTGTACGAACTCCATAATCGATAATGATTCACATGCTCAATATATCATTTCCATTTAATATATAACTATCTCGTCACATGTACATACAACATTTATCTCATGCAACTATACGACAAGGTCAAAGCCGTTTAAGGGTATCAGTCAAGCATACCTTGAGGTATCTAATTTCCCGTCAACTTGACAACTAGACAAACTGTAAGACTCGAAATTCAGTGTCATTTCTTTATGAAATTGACATTTGAAACATGGATTCGTGTAATCTTGATCAATAAAGAAGAAATAATTAAATTTCAAGTCCAATTGATCAATATATAAATTTATTTGGATAACCCAAAAATTTTTCACCTCGAAAATTTATCTCGAGAATATAAAAAATATTTTCAAGAAGATAAAATAAAATAAATAGATATTTGATTTAAATAATGTAGGATATTCTTAAGATATTTGTCATATATTATATTATATTATATTTTTAATATAATATAATATATTATATAGATAAAAAAGAAGGGGATTGCGCGATCGCGTGATAGGAATCGCGCGATCCTCGGGATAGCTTTCACCTTCGACGATAGGAAGAGGCCACCGACGGACGTACCCAGGTGGTCGAAGGGAGAGGCAGCCTAAACCACTACTGACACCGACAGCTCGAAGGAACGACGACCGACGATCGAGAGAGAGAAATGAAAAATTGAGAGGAAAAGAGAGGAAAGAGAGGGAAGAGAGGCGGACGGAGGCCGGAGGAAGGGAGAGGACCTCGCCACCGGATAGGGGAAGGGATGAATTGCCACCGGTGGTGACGTAGAGGCGTCGAACGACGTGAGAGAAAAACCCATCGTGAGGCCGAAGAGAGGAAGGCCAAATCGGTCTCATCGTCGTCGATCCGAGCGTGGCCACCACCAGGTCTACGCTTTGCATGGCCAGATGGACCAGCTGGAAGTGGAAGCCAATGAAGAATCGACTGGTATAGCTGCGAACGGTGAAGGTGGAACTGAACCGGACTGAACCGGTCCGAACTGGTTCAGCTAGAAAAAAAAAAGAAAACAAGAGAGGAAAAATTGAGAGAAAAATTTGATGACGCATCGAGTCTAAGGATAAATAGATAAGCAACCAGAATTGATTGTTTTAATTTTTGGAAAATTTATTTGAATATATATCTGACTGAAATTGATCCGATTTAATTATACAAATGTATAACGCGACAATTGGCGACAAACAGGAGTTCGATCCTATATCGATTTATGTGCCATCATGGAATCTTGGGTAAGTAAATCTCATTTATGACAACTTGTATAATTATAAGAGTTAGAAATTCATCGCATAAGTGCGGATTAATTCCGTATAAAATGCCTTATGATTAGAATTGAAAATCGATTATTGTAAATGACTAAATGAGCTATCCAAAGAACCTAGGAAAAGATCCAATAAGTGTTAATGGGCTTGATGAGCCCAATAGGCCCAGATAAAGTGAATAGTAAGTGAAAATGAGTTTAAAACTGAGTAAGGCCCATTAAGGGGTAATTGGGCCCAATAAGAGTAAATGGGCCCAATAGTTTAAATTAAGCCCAATAAAAGTGAAATACAGATGGAAGTTTTGTATTTAATTTGATAAATGATTATATACAGCTCTAGAGATTTAATTGAGAGCAAAACAGATCGCGTGGAACTCAGTGTTGGAAAAGGTAGAGTGATTAGAGTGATTTGAGGTAAGGGGATTTTGTGAGTACCTAGAGGTATCTACATGTATTTTTGAGGGTATTTAAAGGGCATGAAATTCTCTAAGATACCTAGAAATAAAATAATAATTTTTACGAAAATCGGGGTATCAATGTAAAAAGACGATTTTAACCTTAGGAGAAAATTTTATGAAAAAGGTAGTAAGGCTAGTAAACTGCATGAATATAATGATTTTGATGTTTTAATGTGATGTGATGCCTTGATTTGGGCAAAATAAGGATAGGTCGACTAATTGTTTCATGATTTACATGACATAGCACGTGTTGGTGTTGATTTTGAGTTTTGAAAGGGGTTTTACCTAAATAGAATCACCTATCAGATTTATATGAGTATAAATCGTGCTAGAGCTTTGTTCGCACTGTATTTTGATATTTTAACATGCATGAAATGTGCTGGAGACTAGCTCGTACCATATTTCGAGTTGAGATGCATGCAAGTCGTACTGAAGCTTTTGCTCGTACGTGGGTTTCATTATTTCTTATGCATATAATTGTATTGGAGCTTTGCTTGTTCATGATTTTTTGATTATTTATTTTGCATAAAGCCGTATTGGAGCAATTCTCATATGAGGATTTTTACTGATTGTGCATGAAATCGTGTTGGAGCCTTGCTTGCACTGGACTTTTCACACTGTGATATGTAATGAGTCGTGCTGGATGTCTCGTGTAGACTGCGTGTCACACGGATAAGATGCTCGCACGAGCCGTGTTGGATGCCTTGTGTAGACTATTAGTCACACGAATGAGATGCTCGCACGTGCACTTGAGACTGAGTCGGTTATACATGGTATGTGGTAGATAAGACCTACGGCAGGCACCTCCAACCATGATATGGGTCCATGGAGTACGTTGTACGATGTATATCACATGGAGTATGTTGTACCCTCTGGTGATAATGTTGATTTATATTCTGGTGGGTAGGATTTGACCTCCCGTTACAGCTTGATGCCCCACACACCGAGATCTGTGTGGTCTGGGATGATAGGGACATAGTTGGCCAGCAGAGTCCTCGATTGTTAATAGTGACCACCTGTCTCACATGATATCATATGATTTTATATGCACTAAACATGATTTGTGTTATCCAGGGTAGACTCGAGGGAGGGGTCGAACCTTGTGGGATGTTTTTAAAGGATGATGTATTATTTTGTGATAAGTTGACAAACTGAGCATGAGACGTTTTACATGATGAATTTCCATGGTTGTATTTCTGCTTTCATGTTTTACAGTACATGATATATTTATACACATGCAACATAGTTTTATTTATTTCCTCATGCTCTAAATGTAAGCAATTTTATATCATGACATTATAAGCACGTAGATAGTGTAGTTATCTACCTGTTTGCATTATTGCCTTACTGAGCTAGTGAGCTCTTCCCTTTCATTTTCCCCCTCTACATAGTGCACACAATAGTTAGTGAGTGGCTGAGGACTTGCATCCTGGTATCTGCTGCTTCCCATCACCGAGAGGTATACACACTGGTATCATTTTGTATCTAAACATGTAATAGCACAGTAATCATTTTGGAATGTAATATGAGGGATGTAAATATTAGTAAACATGTACAAGTATAGAACCTCAATTATAAAGTATACGTGTTTGCTTTTGAATAAATTAAAAGATAGATGGCATGGTGATGGTTACTGACTCATAGCCCAACTATTTGGTGGTGAGAATGTTCACGACCAGGAAAGGAAAGGAAAAAGCAAAAAATTTGTAACAATTTTAGGTAAAAAGAGGTCGCGATTAGATGTGGTATCAGAGTTGAGTTAGCCTGATATGAGTCGGTATTAGTAAGTAGGAAAATTACATCCTCATATTACTGTGCTTTGTTTAGATATAAATTGTGTATACTGAGATGGGATTAGACTAATGAATGAATATGGATACAAGAATTTAGGCATTATGCCTGTTACCCACATGGTAGAGGGGCGAGTTCACGTACTAGAAGCCGTAAGGGTAGGCCTGAGAGCCGTGCAGAGCCACAGACTGGTCAGATCCTGCAAGAGCCTATTGAGAGGCTTGAGGATACTGAGGAACGCTTTGCTAGGATTGAGCGGAGTATAGAGAGCCTCGCTGAGATAGTTACACAGGCTACATTAGGGGCTGACGATAGACGAGGTCCAACCGGGCAGCCTACTGATGTTGGACAGACAATTGCTACAGATATGCCTACACGCCCACCAGTTTGGGATACAACATCTCCTGTTACTCCGGAGCAAGGTAGTAGAGGATGGGGATATGGTTGTGATTTGGATAGATTACGATAGTTTTAGAAGTTTAGACCACCGATATTTAGCGAGGTAAGTAACTCAATAGCCGTTGAGGACTAGGTGAATGAAATAACGAAGTTGTTCGAGTTCTTTTGGTGTAAGTCGACTGAGAAGGTGACTTTTTATGTTTATGTTGGAGGGCGAGGCGGAGCATGGATGAAAGTCCTCTCGACCTATCTTAAGAGTTATACATCTAGAGCTGACATGAGAGATAATTCTGGATGTATTCCGGAGACAATATATTTCGACCACCATTTAAAGGAAGTTATAGATAAAGTTGTTTACTTTGACCTAGAGGAACAGGTCAATCGACGAGTATGAATCTCGATTTACATCCCTGGACAGGTATGACCCGACATTATGAACAGTGAGAATCGAAAGGTCTAAAAGTCATGGAAGGGCTCAGACCGTCTATCAGAGTTCGATTGGCCTCATTAGATATCACTACATATGACGGGCAGTGCGTAGACCACAGTGGTATGAATAAGATTATGAGTTGCACGCTTCTGAGTTTGGGAAAGGTAATAAGGGCCAAAATAGAGACAGAAAGAGAATAGTGGATGACAAAGGTGTTAGAGCAGGAAGGAGGCCATTTGGCAAGAGATTTAGAGTTGATGAGTCACGGGGTAAGATGATTAGTAAGCCCCCAGTGTATCCAGTTTCAACGTCTACGGGGGATATTGTGATTGGAGGACCCCAACCTACTACTGAGTAGTGTAGGATGTGTGGTAGATACCACAGAAATAGGCCCCACATCTTATTGACTAAAACATGTGTTAAGAGTGGTAAGACGGACCATCTATTTAAGGATTGCCCAAAGCTTGGTGAGATTGCCCCACAGAAAGACAAAGAGCTTGAGAAAGCCCCTGCTGATACCTCTGCATCGAAAAAAAGTCATAGCTAAAGAGAATGGGGAAATAGGCTGTTGGTCGAGGGCGAGTGTATGCCTTGGACCAAGACACCATTGATGCTTCATCTGATGTGGTGGAAGGTACCACCCAGATTGTTAATATTGAAGCAACTATTTTAATTGATCCTTGTGCCATACATTTATTCATATCGCCTTCATTTGCTAATAAGTTACCAAAATATGTGAAGCCTATACCTTTAGGCAAAATACTGATAGTTAGCACCCCAATGAAGGATAGTCAGCTAACTGAATATGTATGTAGAGATTGAAGTTGAAAGTGAGGGAAAAGGATATGCCAGTTGATCTTATTCAATTGAATACGACTGATTTTAATATAATATGGGGAATGGATTGGTCGGCTGCAGACTATACTATTTAGATTGCTATTCTAAGATAGTGATGTTTCTACCCTGAAATGTGTATTGTATGTTTTGACAAGTGATGAAAGAATGTAATGGTTGTAACTAAATAAGTGAATGATTGTACTAACGAAATCAATAATGATGTGAAGATTTCATCGCTTATGTGGTTGGTATGGATAAGGCACATCCAGATTTGACATATATCTCAGTAGTCAGAGAGTTTCCTAATATCTTCCCGGATGACTTACCAGGGTTACCACCAGATAAAAAGATGGAATTTTATGTTGATTTAGTACCTGGTACTAAGCCGGTATCCAAACCACTGTATAAAATGGCACTAGTGGAACTGGAAAGGACTAAAGAAGCAATTACATGAGTTATTAGATAAGGGGTTCATCAAACTGAGTATCTCACCACGAGGAACACCGATCCTATTTGTGAAAAAGAAAGATGAAAGCATCTAACTATGTATTGATTATTGGTTGTCGAATGAGGCTACCATTAAGAGTAAGTTTTTCCTTCCATTATTGATAATCTATTGGATCAGTTTCTAAGAGTGAAGATCTTTTTCGAGATCGATTTGAAGTCTGGGTATCATTCGTTGAGTATACGAAATATGGATGTGCTCAAGACAACTTTCTGTACCCATTAGGACATTAATGAACAAGGTATTTAAACTTTACCTGGACCGATTTGTTTTCATCTTTATTAATGAATGTTGGTACATTCGAAGTCCAAGGAAGATCATGAGCAGCAATTGAAAACTATTTTACAGATGATTTGTTGAGGATTTCTCGAAATGGGCTGCTTCGTTGATACGTTTCACTCAGAAGAAGGTTGTATTTGAGTGGGATGATAAGTGTGAAAGTAGCTTCTATGAGTTTTGGTGAATTGAAGCATAAACTGACCACCACACCTATTCTCACCATGCCCAACAGCTCAAGAGGTTTTTCAGTATATATGGATGCCTCAAAACAAGGATTAGGTTGTATACTGATGTAAAATAGGAAGATAGTCGCTTATGGATCCTGCCAGTTTAAGGACCATGAGAGAAACTATCTGAACCATGATTTAGAATTGGTAGCCATAGTGTTTGCACTAAAGGTATGGCGCCACTACTTATACGGTGAGAAATTTCAGGTATGCACTAATCATAAAAGCCCCAATATCTATTTTCATTGAAAAAAAGTTGAATATGAGATAAGAAAGAGTGTTAGAGCTTCTAAAAGACTATGATTATAAGGCATTGTACCGTCTGGGTAAGGCTAATGTAGTGGCTGATGCCTTGAGTAAAAAAGCCTCGGGATGGTATCACATATGATGGTCAGGGAGCGTGAGCTGTTAGAGCAGTTTGTGAGCCTCAATAGAGATGTGATCCCTTCTGATGCTGAGAGTGATAATGTGACAGCTAGCCTGAGAATAGAATCGGATTGGATTGATCAGATTCGATAGGCTTAGTGTGATGATCGGCAGGGTGTCGATAGTGTGAGTTAAATTCAGAGGGGTATAATGACAGAGTTCACAGTGAGTGAAGATGGCTTACTGAGGTTCAGAGGCAAAATAAGTGTTCCTAAGGACCCACAGTTGATGAGATTGTTATTGTTAGAAGCTCACTCTTCAAGATATACATTACATCCGGGGACTAATAAAATGTATCAGAATCTCTAAAAGGGTATTGGTGGTCAGGCATGAAAAGAGACATCGTAGAGTTATAGCGAAGTGTCTCGTATGTCAGCAGATTAAGGTAGAACATCAGAAGTCTGCAGGGTTATTGCAGCTTCTACCTATATTGACATGGAAGTGGGAACACGTTACCATAGATTTTGTTATGGGTTTACCTAGGGACCCGATGAAACCATAATGCTATTTGGGTGATTGAGGACAAATTGACTAAGTCAGCCTACTTTTGGGCTATGAAATCCACAGATACTCTGAGTGCATGGGCAGATTGATATGTAAGAGAGATTAGGGAATAGCATGTAACGTTCCAATGAGCATTGTATCAGATAGGGATTCCCGCTTCACTTCCCACTACTGGGAACATTCTCAGGAAGCCATGGGAACCCAATTGAGTTTTAGAACAACTTTCCATCCTCAAATCGATGGTCAATTAGAGAGAACCATCCAGATATTGGAGGATATGTTGAGAGTGTGCGAAATGGATTTGAAAGGCTCCTGAGATGATCATTTGTTATTAGGCAAATTTACCTACAACAATAGTTATTACTCGAGTATCGAAAAGGCATTATGTAAGACCCTTAAATTCATATGTAATACCCTTAAATTCATATGTAATACCCTTAAATTTTGTTAACTCCCATTTAATGATGTAAGGTGTATATTGGATGTGAAATGAATACACGCAAATTTTAAAGTGTATAGCGAGTGTAAGGAGGATATTTTCATGAGTGGAATGTGAATATATTGAGTTTAAAGTGGTGTGGTAAAATGGAATGAAGTTGCATGAGTTGCGTAAATCTTTGTATTTCCATTTGATTTTGTATTGTATAGCTTTGGTTATACAATGAATGCACATAAGTTTTAATGTATTTAAAGTATGAATGGATGTCATTTTTAAGCCTTAAAGGTGGTTGGATGAGAAAATGACTATGGCAGCAAAATTAAGGATGTTTTGTGTGAGTTACTACAAAAAATTATAGCAAAATCTGGAAAATATGAATGTCAGATCGATCTCTTTGAAGGAAAGATCGATCTGAAAGAGTAAAAAATGCTCTTATTTGAGCAATGAAACATGGCAGATCGATCTCTAATAGGGCCTGATCGATTTGCTAAGCATTCTGTGTAGAAGGAATCGATCTCCTGAAGGGCCAGATCGATCTCCAAATGACACTGACTTAGAGAGATCGATCTCACCCTTGGAGCAGATCGATCTCCTTAAGCTACTGCCTGGAACAGATCGATCTCATGCTTAGAGGCAGATCGATCTCATTAGGTTTGAAAGGTCTATTTCGAGAGGAAAAATGCAGGGCCGATCTCTTTTGGAGAGTAGATCGATCTCATAGAGACAATTCAATAAATACTGGGTTCTGCATTTCAGTTTTTCACGAGGGAAACTATTCCATTCAAGAGCAAAAGTGTAACCTAACATTTCTACACTAGAAAACTTTAGTTTGCAACCAGTTTTGAGTGAGATATAGTTAAGCAAAGTTATTCTTGGCAAAGAGGAGAACAACATACTTGGAAACAAGAGATTGAAATCAAGGATTTCAATAGCAATGAGGATTTGTACCAATTTGGTGAAAAAGGAAGGAAATCTCAGCTAGGTAAGATTTAATGCACCAAGTTGATATATGTTAAACTAGGTGTATTGATGAGTTTATTTGGTATATGTATGAACTGTTGGAAATGAAAGAATCATGAAAAATGAGCATGACCTAGATATTGGTGTGAAAATGGGAAAATGACGAGGAAATGGTGTTAATATGAATTTGATGATGGAATATGATTAATCCTGTGAAATGCATACATTGGAAATAAGGAGAAATAAATATAGCTATATGGAAAATGTGGTATAATACCATATTGGAAGAAAATAATGAGATTGATGCATGGAATTGAGATTTGGCAAATGAAATGAGTATATTACGATATATTAATGCAGATAATTATATTTTCAAAAATCACAATGGAAGCTGATTGGACTGTGAAAGTGTGCAGCACCAAGGAAGTGAGGTCACTTGATGTGATCCGAGGTAAGAAAATTTTGTGAGTAGCTAGAGATGGCTCAATGTATTTTGAATAGCATTTCGATATTATATGCTATATGAAATCCCTTGAATAGGCATATTATGATGATTGAGAATAATAAGGATAAGTGTGTTTTATCCAAAACTAGGGTGAAAACACCTTAGAAGCATGTTGTGACTAAAATGCATAGTTGCATGATAGAATGACAATTGTTTTCATGTATATGCGAAAACATGCACGTTTGAGTGCTTATTTGATTTTGAATTGGGTGAATTGTGATTTGAATAGCCATCTATCAGGTTTTGTGTGAAAACCATAAGTGCTAGAGATTACTCGCACTATATTTTGAGATATGCATCACATAGTACTTGGGTGTTTACTCTACTAGATTTTAATGCGATTTATGCATATTAGAGTACTAGGAGCATTGCTCGTACTCAGAATTGTGATTGATGCATTATAGAGTATTGGGAGCTATGCTTATACTCAGTTTTACATGATAGAGTACTGGGAGCTTAGCTCGTACTCAGATTTCATTTATTACACATTATGGAGTATTGGGAGCTCTCCTCATACTCATGTTTTTATATGACATAGTGCTGGGAGTATTGCTCGTACTAGAGTTATATCATTGTGATATGGTCGTGTTGGGAGTTTTACTCGCATGTACCGAATTTTAAAAAGGGCATGAAATAGACATGTTGAGAGCCTGTGCTGACTGTGTGTCGCACCGATATATATATATATGCTCACATGTGCATTATTTTGAGATATGGCCGAGGGCTATCAAAATTTTTACCCATAGTATGAGGCCTAAGACTCATGGTGAGCATCCCGACTATGAGGTATATCCAAGGTATGAGGACTATGACTCATGGTGAGCATCCTACCTTGAGATATGGTCCATGGAGTACTGTGTACCGTGTATGTCACATTGGGTACGTTGTACCGTGAGTACTTGATGTACTAGGATAGGACTGGTTAGCAGTGGGAGCGAGATCCAATAGGATTTGGTGTGCTCGGGGATCAGGTCCTCAGATTGAGTTGAGAGCTGACGGTAGAGATTTGACCCACCTCCTGTTATAGCAATTGTGAGACCTTGCACACTGAGTACTGTGTAGCTTGGGATCACAGAAAATGAGTTATGATCATACACTCAGAACATGTAGTCGTCTATCTCAGTTTTCTATTCATGCTATGTATATTGAGATTTCTTGAATGAATTATCACATGGTTTTATGATATGAACATGCAAGTTTTTGAATTGTGAAAAAGGGTAACCCGAGGGATAGATGAGGCCCAGATTTCCATGTTTTTAAACATAATGAATGCCATATGATTTGATTTAAATGAATGGCATGAGAAAATGTGATTTGTACGAAATTACATGAGATTTATGAAATGATATGAGAACTGCAGTATTTATGCATATAATGCTGAGGTTGTTAAATCAGCATATTTCCAGTTTTATAACTGATGTTTTGTATCTATATATATATATATATTGCATAAAGCTTTGAGAGAGATGCATGCTGTAGATACATATAGGGTTAGGAAATGATTTCAAGGCATGATCATAGTATTTTGTAGATAGTGTGGTTATCTACTTGCTTGCCTGATTTCCTTATTGAGCTGTGAGCTCACCTCCTTATTATTTCCCTCTTTTCAGAGCATCCACAATAGGTGGACACGGCTGAGGATTGATATTCCCTGATCCGCTGCTTATCCATATTGTAAGAGGTATACACACTTGATATTTTGTACTGAACAATGTAAAAGCACAGTTATGTAATGATTGTACGGTCGGGATGTATATGTATAAATAATTGTAATTATGTACGAGAGTTATATTATGGAAAAGAATCTTAAATTCTATATGTGTTGTGAATAAATGTGAATGAGTGACTAATATCGAATCACAACCCAACTAAATGGTGTGGAGTGATGACAGAAGAAGAGGTAGGTAAATTGTGAAAAATTTATGGTGATTTTGGTAGGTTGTGTGTGAGAGAAGGGCGTGACAGAATGGTATCAGAGCAGTGTTGGTCTGATGTGAATCGATATTAGTAATTAGGAAATATACATCCTCATAGTACTGTGCTTTGTTCAGTTACAATTGTGTATACGAGATGGAAATTAGACTAATTGATGGTTATAAATGCAGGGATTTAGCCATTATGGTTAATACTCACCGTGGTAGAGAGGCTAGAGGTAGGGCTCAAGGCCGTAGAGGTAGGCCAGAGACCCGAGATGAGACTATTGGTCCTATTAAGGTGCCAGAGAGTACTGAGGCACGTTTCGAGAGATTAGAGCATTGCCTGGAGACCATAGTGGTGATACTGGCACAGACTATGCCAAGAGGACAAGGACAAGATACAGAGACTGTATTGGGAGAGGCAGCTGCACCTAATACACCTACACCCCCGCTAATTCAGGATACGCCGTCTCATGTTGCTCCATGACAGGGTGGTAATGTTTTGGGGTACGGTTGTGATTTGGACAGACTCGGATAATTCTAGAAACTTGGACCTCCAACTTTTCGTGGGATTAATGACCCAGTGTTGGCGGAGGAATGGATAGCAAAGATGGAGAAGTTGTACGGATTCTTTGAGTGTACGACTTCAGAGATGGTCCTATTTACTGCGTTCCTATTGAATGGGACGGCAGAGCATTGGTGGAAGTCCAGTCGACCCATATTGAGAGCTCGATATACAGAGATCAGTTGGGAAATATTTCTAGATGCCTTCAGGAGGCAGTTTGTTCCAGATATGGCTCAACTGAGGCTGTAGGCCAAATTTTTAGGGTTGAATTAGGGGATTCATTCAGTGGATGAGTATAAGACCAGATTTCTATCTTTGGGGAGATATGACCCTGACACCATAAATAGTGAAACCAGGAAGGTTCGTAGGTTTATCGATGGATTGAGATCGGTGTTGCGGTCTAAACTGGTCCCATTTGACATTTCTACCTACGATGAGGCAGTGCGCAGGACGCAACTATGTGAACAAGATTATGAGAGGAATGTCTCAGAGTTCAGAACATTTGGAAAAGGTAGAGACAGAGATAGGAAGAGGTCAGTGAGTGACAGTGCTCGAGGTTTTGGATATCGATGAGGGAGGAGACTCTTCGGTAAGAGACCAAAGATCAAGGAAGTACAAGAGAGGATTGTTAGATATCCTGTATACCCGACTATAGCTCCAGCTAGAGGAGTAGTGATTAGAGGATGGAGCCCTACTACTGAGCAGTGCAGTAGAGGTGGCAGATTCCATGGAGGTAGACCTTGTCCTGTTTCTAGTGGTATATGCTTAAGATGTGGGAAGCCAGGACACATGGCCAGAGTTTGTCAAGAGATTATGGATACTACCCCACAGAAGGGTAAGGAGCCTGAGAGAGCTCCAGCTGATATGTCTACTTCGAGGAGGAGAGCGATGATCGAAGAGAAAAAGAAGCAAGTTATGGGACGAGGGCGAGTGCATGCCTTGGACTAAGGGATAGCCGATGCTTCATCGGACGTGATTAGAGGTAACATCTTGATATATGATTTAGAAGCACATGTATTGATTGATCTTGGTGCCACGCATTCATTTGTAGCATCTTCATTTGCATATAAGTTAGATAAGCATGTAAAGCATACTCCTTTGAGTAGAATGATGTTGATTAGTACGCCTATAGACAATAGTCAGCTAGTAGAGTATGTGTTAAATGATTGTAAGCTAAGAGTAGGGGAAAAGGACATGACAACCAATCTAATATTGTTAAGTATGAGTAATTTTGATGTAATCTTAGGAATGAATTGTTTATCGTCAAACCAAGCTGTGTTAGATTGTTATGCTAAGAGAGTTATGTTTCCTAACCCTGAAAAGTATGTTGTAAAGGTTGACGAAAAGAAATAAAAGTAGTAGTTATGGTTGTAATTGACAATGTACTATGCTGACTGAGGAATAAATATGTTGAAGGTTTTATTGCGTACGTGATTGATACGGATAAGGCACATCCGGAGTTGGAAGATATTCCTGTGGTTACTGAATTCCCAGATGTCTTTCTGGATGAATTGCCAAGGTTGCCACCAGACAGAGAGATGGAGTTCTGTGTAGATTTGGTACCTAGTACTGAACCTATATCGAAACCACCGTATCGCATGGCCTTAGTTAACTTGGAGGAATTCAAGAAACAGTTATAGGAGCTGTTGGACTGGGGTTTTATTAGACCGAGTGTTTCGCAATGGGGAGCACCAGTTTTGTTTGTAAGGAAGAAGGATGGAAGCCTCCGATTGTGTATAGATTACCGATTGTTGAATAAGGTAACCATCAAGAATAGATATCCCCTTCCACGTATTGATGACTTATTAGATCAGCTCCGGAGAGCGCAGGTCTTTTCTAAAATTGATCTAAGGTTTGGGTATCATCAGTTGAGAGTAAGGAGTGAAGATATGCCTAAGACAACATTTAGGGCCCGATATGGCCATTATGAGTTTTTGGTTATGGCATTTGGATTGACGAATGCTCTCGCGGCTTTCATGGCTTTGATGAACGATGTGTTCAAGCCATATTTGGATCAATTTGTTATCGTCTTCATAGATGATATCTTGGTATATTCTAAATCCGAGGAAGAGCATGAGAAGCACCTCAGGATTGTATTGCAGACTCTATGAGAGCAAAAGCTATATGCTAAACTCAATAAGTGTGATTATTGGTTATCATAGATCTTGTTTTTGTGACACGTTGTGTTAAAGGATGGTGTATCAGTAGATCCATCCAAAATAGAGGCTGAAGTTTAATGGGAACAGCCAAGGACAGTCACCGAGATCAGAAGTTTCTTGGGTTTAACAGGATACTATTGGAAATTCGTAGAAGGATTTTCGAAGTTAGTTGCTTTGTTAACACGTCTCACTCGGAAGGGTGTAGCATTCTTGTGGAATGAGGATTGTGAGAAGAGTTTTCAGGAGTCAAAGAGTCGATTGACTATTGCTCCGATTCTCACTATCCCTACCAGCTCAGGAGGATTTTTTAGTGTATACCGATGCTTCGCATCAGGGACTAGGCTGTGTATTGATGCAGGATAGGAGGGTAGTTGCTTATGGATTCAGACGGCTAAAGGATCATGAGAAGAACTATTCGACCCACGATTTGGAGTTAGCAGCAGTAGTGTTTGCGTTGAAGGTATGGCGCCACTACTTGTATGGAGAGAAATTCCAGATTTTTATCGACCACAAGAGCCTTAAGTATTTGTTCTCACAGAAAGAATTGAACATGAGACAAAGAAGATAGTTAGAGCTTCTAAAGGACTATGATTGTGAGATACTTTATCATCCGGGTAAGGCTAATGTTGTAGCCGATACTTTGAGCAGGAAGAGCCTTGGGATGGTATCGTATATGATGGTCAGGGAATATGAGTTGCTAGAGCAGTTTGCTAGCTTCAGTTTGGGAGTTGTGCCTTCTAACATTGATATGGACTGTGTGATTGCTAGTCTACGCTTGGTGCCACGACCCCTTATATCCTTTTTAATCCAAAATCACTATAAATTTTTCACATTTTCCTTTCCTTACCCGGTCGTGAACAAACTCACCACTACACAGTTGGGCTGTAAGTCAATAACAATCATCACTCATCAATCATTCTCAATTAAATCAAAAGAAGTGTCATTCATTTAAAAGTTAAGTTATACACTTATACATGACACATTTTCTAACTTTTACATCCCCCACATTACAATACACAATGACTACTGTGCCTTTACATATTTAGATACAAAAAGAATCCCTGTGTGTATATCTTTTGGCGATGAATGCAGCGAATGTCCAAAATACAATGCCTCAGTCCTCACTGGGCTGCTATGTATGCTCTGTAGAGAGGGGAAAGTAGAGAGGGATGAGCAACCACACGCACAGTAAGGCAAAAATGCAAGCATGGTAGATAACTACTCTATCTACATGTTGATAGTGTTATGCATAAATCGTTTATAGTCGGAGCATGAGGAAATAAAACTATGCCACATGTGTATACATATATCATGTATTGAAATCATATAAATAGGCATAAAACATGGAAATATCAACATGTAAGACCATCTCATGCTCATTCTCATTAAATCTCATCATAAATCAAATTATCATTTCTGTAAATCACAAATCAGACAAGGCTTGACTCCTCCCTCGGGTCTACCCTGGATAATTCACAAACACACTCATGTATAGAAACCATGTGGTATTATGTAATATCAGGTGAGACAGGTCACTATATCTCAATAGACTATGTTGGCCAACTATGTCATAAATCATCCCAGACCACACGGATCTTGGTGTGCGGGGTATCATGCTGGAATGAAGGTGGGTTAGTTCTTCGCCAGACTTTCATATCATCATCACAACCATGCGATACAGCGTACTCCATGTGATATACATGGTATAACGTACTCCACAGACCCATAACACAGTTGGGGGTGCCAGCTGTAGGTCTTATCTACCCCAATGCCATGTGCAACCGATATAGTCTCCAGTGCACGTGGGAGTATTTCTAATGTCAGGTCCTAGCCCTTCATGGCCTTGCTCGACCCTTTTGGATTCCCTGAATAGGTTTAATGTTAGGTCCTAGCCCCTCATGGCCTTGCTCGCCCCTTTTGGGTTCCCCGAATTAATCCGTATTACCCTCACCATGACATCATACATACTATAGTGTGAAAACCTGTGCGAGCTAAGCTCTAGCATGATTCATGCATCATAAATAAATATCCTCGTACGAGCAAAGCTCTAGTACGACATTTATGCATAAATTCATGAGAAAATCCATGTACGAGCATAGCTCCTGTATGGTTATATGCATAAGAAATCACTTAAAATCCACGTACGAGCAGAAGCTTCAATACGATTTATAAAACATCATCACAATCAAATCAAGGTGCGAGCTAAGCTCCAGCACGTTTCATACATGTGAAAATACCAAAATCCCGTGTGAGCGAGACTCCAACATGATTTAACTCACATAAATACGATAGGCGGCTCATACACAATTAAAACAATCTCAAATCATGATTAGCACTTCACATGTGCTATTTCACAAAATCATGCAAACATTAGCCAACCTATTCGTTAATTTGCTCATAACAAAGCAATGTGTTTCTCAAAACACCAAAACATGTGGTTTATGCATTTATTAGCCTTACTATCCCCTTTTAAGAATCGTTTTTAGAAATCAAATCATATACATTCTCATAGCTATTCATATATACCAACAATCATTTTCGTAAACCAGCGTGTATTTTATAACACCCTATATTCACCCACGAATTCAAAGTACGAGCAGTTATCTCTATATACTTACAGAATTCCCTTACCTGGAATCGAGTCGCGTGATTCCACTTCTTTAGAGCTGCTTACTTGTGCGGTTCGATTCGTCTCCAACGAACTCTCCAGAACTGCACAAAGTCGTATATCACATTAATTTAGTCTATATACTCAACTATGGTGTTTGCTATAGTCGATTTAACCTATCGCCTCCATTAACACTTGATGTTGCTGCGCGAACAGCAATAGGAAGTTACCTTCCACGTAGTCTGATTGCACTAACGACAAAGAAGTGACGTCGGTGCGATTTGTTCCACGTGTTCTTCGTATGTTCTGCAAAAACAACAGGAGTCAGAAGGGGCAGGGATTTATCCCTGCACGCGCACTCCGACGATTAAGTAAGTAATCGGGAGATGTGTATGTAAGAAGAAGAGAATGTGTTTCTTAATTCAAAGAAGTGAAGTATTTCTCCCTACTTTTTTGTTTTTTGGTCCGGTCTCTCCCTCCTTTTTTGAGAGCTCCTCAGCATATTTATAGTTTTCTTCTAAGTCGGTTCGAGCTGAGGCCCAGGCGCGCGTCTGGGCCACGACAGAGTCATGGAGCACTCTGTCGCGCTTCGGGTTAAGTAGCTTGCGGGGGAGTCGGTAGGCGGCAGAGTACCTATGGACCTCTGCCGCAAACTGTGCGGAAGACCTCTGCCGCAGACTGTGCGGAAGACCTCTACCGTAGGCTGTGCGGAAGACCTCTACCGTAGGCTGTGCGGAAGACCTCTGCTGTAGGCTGTGCGGAAGACCTCTACCGCGGCTGTGTGGGAGACCTCTATCGCGGCTGTGCCGGAGACCTCTGCCACGGGGGCAATGCGAGAGACCTATGTCTCAATAGAGGCGATGGAGGTCTGTGGCATCTACTGTGCGGCACACATACCGGGCGACAGAGTGCCTATCGCCCCGAACACTCTGTCGTTTAACAGGCAACTGTGTCGCGTGGCGAATCTGACGCTGTAACAGCCACGTGGCTTATCTTGTGTTTGACACGTGGCGGTCTCTGATTGGTCGATCCTTGTGCACGTGGACTTTGGTGATAGGACCACTATCAATTGCTCCCCACTCTTTGGTAGGAATATTTTCTGCAAAAGAGGATTCTTAATAGAAAGATATATTTTCGGAAAGAATTTTACATACCTTTCTGAGGCCTGGCTATCACGAAGCGAGCGCGTCTTTAGTTCTTACGGCCTTTATGTTTCCATTGCCTGGCCACAGTGATGCATAGCGCCTCAGGCTCTTACGGCTCGTCTGAATAGAAGCCTGGCCACAGTGACTCATAGCGCCTCAGGCTCTTACGGCTCGTCTGAATATACGCCCGGCCACAGTGACGCATAGCGCCTCAGGCTCTTACGGCTCGTCTGAATATACGCCCGGCCACAGTGACGCATAGCGCCTCAGGCTCTTACGGCTCTTCTGAATATACGCCCGGCCACAATGACGCATAGCGCCTCAGGCTCTTACGGCTCGTCTGAATATACGTCCGGCCACAGTGACGCATAGCGCCTTAGGCTCTTACGGCTCTTCTGAATATACGCCTGGCCTAGCCGATAGAGCCACTCAACCGTATTGTCCGCTTTGGAGCTGTTCAATCCATGGCAGCCTGCGTTCGCAGGGCTCGAGCTCAAAGGTAACAGTCCTCACGGTTTTCTTTCGCGTCCCCAGGGGATCGAACTCAGGACAAAGTCCGCTTTGGGTACAGCCCACTGGCAGCCTGCGTTCGCAGGGCCCGTACCAAGGGTTCCCCTCACGGTTTTCTTTCGCGTCCCCGGGGTATCGAACTCAGGACATAGTCTGCTTTGGGTACGGCCCACTGGCAGCCTGCGTTCGCAGGGCCCGAACCAAGGGTTCCCCTCACGGTTTTCTTTCGCGTCCCTGGGGTATCGAACTCAGGACATAGTCCGCTTTGGGTATGGCCCACTGGCAGCCTGCGTTCGTAGGGCTCGAACCAAGGGTTCCCCTCACGGTTTTCTTTCTCGTCCCCGGGGTATCGAACTCAGGACATAGTCCGCTTTGGGTACGGCCCACTGGCAGCCTGCGTTCGCAGGGCCAGAACCAAGGGTTCCCCTCACTATTTTCTTTCGCGTCCCCGGGGGATCGAACTCATCACCTCTTCTTGGGCCACATACTTATTGGCCCTAGCAAAGAGATCGAAGATTGTCATCGGTTGATCAAGAGAGAGGGATTCTTGCAGCTTTTCAGAGCTTCTCCCTTGTAGCATTGCAGCCATGGCTACCCCTACCGGCAGATCTTCCACTTCCAAGGTTGCATCACGGAAGCGGTCTACAAAGCTCTTCAAGGATTCTTTATTCCCTTGCTTAAGCGTGAGTAGGTAAGTAGCGTCTTTCTTTCTCTGGCTGTGGATCATGAAGACTTTGAGGAATTCATTCCTCAATTGATCGAAAGAGAAGATTGAACCTTCGCTCAACCCGTTGAACCACTTCAGAGCGTGCCCAAAAAATGTGAGAGAAAAAGCTCTGCACATGATTTCGTCCTCCCATCCATGCAGCAGCATGAGGGATTCATAACTCTGTATGTGATCATAGGGGTCTGCTTTGTCGGTGTAAGTAGCCATAGAAGGCATTTTAAACTTCTTCGGCAAAGGTTTGTTCATGATCTCCGGACTGAATGGAATCCTCCTCCTTTGGCCATCATCCGGAGACACCAGTTTTTTCTTCTCAAGGATCCGTTGGACGACCTTCTCCACGTTCTCCGACCCTCGAATTGAGTGTGGCCATGTCCCTTCGGGTCTGGAAGAGTCCGACTGATAAGCACCCCTTCCAGCACCTCCTATTCTGGGACTTGAGATTTCGAGACCTTCTCGTGGGTCTGGACCTCTCTGTCTCCGTCGCTCCCCAGCCCTACACTCTCTTAAATCATGTTCCAACTCCACGGGAGATGGGCTGCGGCATGTGGGGGAACTCTGCCGCCTATCGGGCAAAGGGGAACTCTGCAGCCTATAAGCGACGGGAGAGCAGCGTCGCGTATGTGTTGCGGGATAGCTCTGCCGCATGTAGTCCCTGGGAGAGCTCTGCCGCACGGGTTCCATAAGAGAACACTGTCGCCTGAAGTCTGTGGGTGAGCTCTGCGGCCATTGAGCCGCGGGTGAGCTCTGCCGCACATTTGGCGGGCTCTGTCGCCTATCGGCCAGTGGTGAACACTGCCGCCGTTGAGCTGCGGGCGAGCTCCGTGGTCTATCTGCTGGGGGAGACCTCTGCCGCGCGAGGTCTGTGGGTGAGCCCTGCCGCACAGGTGCTGTGGGCGAACTCTGTCACCTATGGTCCGCGGTTGAGCTCTGTCGCCTATCTGCTAGGGGAGACCTCTGCCGCGCGAGGTCTGAAGGTGAGCCCTGCCGTACAGGTGCTGTGGGCGAACTCTATCTTGCTGGATCTACAGTGGCATTATTTCGTGTTCCTGCCTCTTGTCCAGCGTTTACCAGGGTGGAGGGCTGACCTCTCTCATAAGTCTGCCTCGACGTGCTTTCCCCCACTAACTGTTGCACTTCATGGGGCAAGCTGAATTGGGGGAGAACGTCTCTGAAGAAGCCCACCATAGCTTTCAATGCTGTCGTAGTCTCTTCATTTTGACGTTTCAGGGTCTCAAATTCTTCTAGAGAAACCAAGGCTTCTCTGTCACCCCTTTCACTATGTCTTCGTCTCTGCTCTGGTCTGACAGGGGGACTCACAGAATTCTGCCCTCCTGTCAACTCTGCTGTAGAGCGTGTCCTCACCATTTGGATAGAGAACCTGACTTTTTGTCAGCTTCCCACAGTCGGCGCCAATTGATGTTGCCGCACGAACAGCAATAGGAAGTTACCTTCCACGTAGTCTGATTGCACTAACGACAAAGAAGTGACGTCGGTGCAATTTGTTCCACGTGTTCTTCGTATGTTCTGCAAAAACAACAGGAGTCAGAAGGGGCAGGGATTTATCCCTGCACGCGCACTCCGATGATTAAGTAAGTAATCGGGAGATGTGTATGTAAGAAGAAGAGAATGTGTTTCTTAATTCAAAGAAGTGAAGTATTTCTCTCTGCTTTTTTGTTTTTTGGTCTGGTCTCTCCCTCCTTGTCTGAGAGCTCCTCGGCATATTTATAGGTTTCTTCTAAGTCGGTTCGAGCTGAGGCCCAGACGCGCGTCTGGGCCGGACAGAGTCATGGAGCACTTTGTCGCGCTTCGGGTTAAGTAGCTTGCGGGGGAGTCGATAGGCGGCAGAGTACCTATGGACCTCTGCCGCAGACTGTGAGGAAGACCTCTGTCGCAGGCTGTGCGGAAGACCTCTGCCGTAGGCTGTGCGGAAGACCTCTACCGTAGGCTGTGCGGAAGACCTCTACCGCGGCTGTACGGGAGACCTCTACAGCGACTGTGCCGGAGACCTCTGCCATGGGGGCAATGCGGGAGACCTATGTCGCAATAGAGGCGATGGAGGTCCGTGGCATCTACTGTGCGGCACACATACCGGGCGACAGAGTGCCTATCACCCCGAACACTCTGTCGTTTAACAGGCAACTGTGTCGCGTGGTGACTCTGACGCTGTAATAGCCACGTGGCTTATCTTGTGTTTGACACGTGGCGGTCTCCATTTGGTCGATCCTTGTGCACGTGGACTTTGGTGATAGGACCACTATCAACACTTATAAGGCCTAGTTTCATTGTTCTGCTCATATCTCGAGTCTATTGATTCTTTTAGGCCTATTGATTCATACCAAATTGATATTAAATCGATGTTAAGCTCATAGTGTTCATTTTTCATCAATTTCTTCACTGTGGCATTTTATCAACAACTTATATACTCATTTTCATGAATTGACTATCCTCCCAATGTAACATCATTTACCCATCTCAAATCATGTACATTATCTCATAAACACTTCAGCATACCCATAAATCATCAACTCATTCAACCCATATTTTCTCACACTAAACTTATTCTATGTTTTACATGTTCCATTTCATTCTAGGTAGTTTTAATCATCAATACACATACAAATCAACTCCAAAACCAATAAATAGACAAATGTATTTGGGCTGAACTATTAGAATCTTACCAATCTAGTTTCTCTCATTGCGCCAAATGAAAATGTCCCTTGCTCCTTCAATCCAACAAATGAGGCTTTGATTCCAAACTATGTTGTTCTCTTCTTTAAGATGAACAACTTTGTATCTAATGGTCTTCCCTCAAATCTTACTGAAAATGAGTGGATTTAGGAGTGAGAAAGTTAGGTTTTAGGGTGAAATGGAAGAGTGAGGTTGTTTTCCGAAATTTGCAGATCTCACTGCTCCTATTTATAGAAATTTCTTGATGAGATCGATCTGTCGAGGGTCTGAGATCAATCTGGTCCTCTTAAATCCCTCATTTTCATGACATTTAGAGGCTTAAGATCGATCTATCGAAGGCTTGAGATCGATCTGCTTCAGGTAGAGAGTTAAGGAGATCAATCTTCTCCAACCCGAGAGCTAAGGAAATCGATCTTCTTACATTAAGGATTGATCTCTTAATTTACAGAATGTTTAGAAGATCGATCTGGCCCCATTGGAAATCAATCTGCCCTACTCCATTGTTCGAATAAGAGCATTTTTGGCTCTTCTAGATCGATCTTTCTTTCAATGAGATCGATCTGGCATTCATATTTTTCAGATTTTGCTGCAGTTTTCTGCATTAACTCATACAAAACATCCTTGATTTTGCTGCCATAGTCATTTTCTAATGCAACCACCTTTAAGGCTTAAAAATGACATTCTTTCATACTTTTTATACACTAAAACTTGTGTGCATTCATTGTATAACCAAAGATATATAATACAAAACCAAATGGAAGTACAAAGACTTATGCAGCTCATACAACTTCATTCCATTTGCTGCTCTACTCATTTTGCATTCCACTCACATTCATCACATAAAAAAGTCCATTTCTTCATATTCATACATAATGAAACTTGTACGTATATCACAAACTCTTATTACAAGTGTGTATGTTGAATTTATGGACTTTACATCACTTATGCTTCACATTACAAGTACATCGCCATACTTATGAATTCATAAGGTCTATATATGAAAATACGCGTCTTACATTCCTCCCCTCCTTAAAAGAATTTGGTCCTCCAAATTAGAACCAAGTTACTCCTCAAAAAGTTGGGGGTATTTCTCCCTATCAAGTTCTCCAATTCCCATGTGGCCTCTTCCACCATGTGATGTTGCCAAAGAACTTTCACAAAGGGAATTGTCTTTATCCTCAACACTTTCTCTTTTGTATTCAATATCCGAACCGGCTTCTCAACATACGTCATACTCTCATTGAGCTCCAACGGCTCATATTTTATCATATGTGCCGGGTCCGGGTGATACTTCCGAAGCATAGAGACGTGGAAGACATTATGAACCCTTATCTCCGGGTGGCAATGCCAATCTATATGCCTTATCTCCCACTCTCTCCAAAATCTCAAAGGGTCTGATATATCTAGGGCTTAGCTTGCCCTTTTTACCAAATCTCATAATACCCTTCGAAGGTGAAACTCTTAGAAATACTGACTCACCCACATCAAACTCTAGTGGTCTCCATCTCTTGTTAGCATAACTCTTTTGTAGGCTTTAAGCTGTCCGTAATCTCTCACATATCAACCGAATGTCCTCGGATGCATGCTGCACTAAGTCCGAAGTAAAAATCTGTCTGTCACTAACCTCTTACCATCCAATGGGGGATCAACATCTGTGTCCATACAGTGCCTCATAGGGTGCCATCCTGATACTCGCATGATAACTATTATTATAGGCGAACTCGACTAACTGCAGGTGATCATCCCAAGAGCCTCCAAAATCCAGCACACACACTCTCAACATATCCCCCAGGGTCTGTATAGTCCTCTCTGACTGCCCATCTGTCTGAGGATAAAAAGCGGTGCTAAAACTCAAGTGGGTCCCCATCGCTTCTTAAAAATGTTTCTAAAAATGGGAAGTGAAGCAGGCATCCCTATCAGGAACAACGCTCATTGGTACACCATGTACCTGTACTATCTCTTGAACATACAAGTTCGCCAACTAACTCAGAGTATCGGTAGCTCTCATAGCTAAGAAATGGGCTGACTTAGTCAACCGATCCACAATAACCCATATGGCATCATGACCTCTACGGGTCCTCGACAATCCCATCATAAAATCCATAATGACATGCTTCCACTTCCATGTCGGTATCGATAGAGGCTACAATAACCCTGTAGGCTTCTGATGCTCTACCTTCACTTGCTGACAAACGAGACACTAAGCGATTTATTCAGTAATGTCTCTTTTCATTCCAGACCACTAATAAACCTTTCGAAGGTTCTGATACATCTTAGTACTCCCCGGATATATCGTGTACTTTGATGAGTGAGCCTCTGATCAAATTAGTCTCCTGATCTCAGGATCCTCGGGAACACATACTCTGCCTTTGAACCTCAATAAGCCATCTGTACTCAGCTCAAAATCAATACCTACACCTACCTGTATCTGACTCAACCAATCGATACACTGTCGATCGCTCTGCTGAGCCTGTCAAATACGACCAATTAACTCTGGCTCTAATCTCATACTAGCCATGATATCCAACCTCTCTGATCCAGGGGGTTACATCCAAACTGAGGTTCACAAATTGTTCCAACAACTCATGTTCCCGTACCATCATATAAGACACTAACCCGAGGTTCTTCCTGCTTAAAGCATCAACAACTACATTTGCCTTACCTGGGTGGTACATGATCTTACAATCATAATCTTTTAAAAGTTTGAGCCATCTCCTCTGTCTCATATTCAACTCTTTCTGTGAGAACAGGTACTTAAGGCTCTTATGATCTGTGAAAACCTGAAATTTCTCACTATAGAGATAGTGGCGCCATATTTTCAAAGCAAACACTACGGCTGTCAACTCTAAATCGTGGGTCGGGTTCCTCTCATGATCTTTCAACTGTCTAGACCCATAGGCAACTACCTTCCCATCCTGCATAAGCACGCAGCCCAGTCCCTGGTGTGATGCATCCGTATACACAAAGAATCCTCTTCAGCTGGTAGGAATGGTGGGAACTGGAGCAATGGTCAATCGGCGCTTAAGCTCCTTAAAACTCCTTTTACATGCCTTATCCCATACAAACTTAATGTCTTTCCACGTGAGGTGTGTCAATGGAGAAACTAGTATGCAGAAACCCTCTACAAATCTCCGATAATAACTTGCCAATCCTAAAAAACTTCTGATCTCAGTAACTGTCTTGGGCTGTTCCCACTGTACAACTGCCTCTATCTTGGATGGATCCATTGATACCCCATCCTTCGACACAACATGGCCCAGAAATGAGATCTGCTCTAACCAAAAGTTACACTTGCTGAGTTTGACATATAATTCTTTCTCTCGGAGGGTCTACAAAACTACTCTCAAGTGCTCCTCATGATTTTTCCTGGACTTGGAATAGACCAATATATCATCAATAAACACAATCACAAACTTGTCCAGGTATGGCTTAAAGACATCATTCATCAATGCCATAAATGTTGTGGGGTCATTTGTCAATCCGAATGGCATTACCAAAAACTCATAGTGGCCATAACGGGTATGAAATGCTGTCTTGGGTACATCTCCACTCCATATCCTTAACTGATGATACCCTGACCGCAAGTTTATCTTAGAAAAGACCTGTGCACCCCGAAGCTGATCCAACAAATCATCAATTCGTGGAAGGGGATACTTGTTCTTAATAGTGGCCTTATTCAACAATCGATAATCTATACACAATCAGAGGCTTCCATCATTCTTCCTTACAAACAAAACCAGTGCTCCCCAAGGTGAGACACTCGGTCTAATAAACCCCTTCTCTAGCAATTCTTACAGCTGTTTCTTTAGCTCTTTCAACTCAATCGGAGCCATTCTATACGGTGGTTTAGATATCGGCTCAGTACCAGGCACTAACTCTATACAAAATAACATTTCCCTTTCTGGTGGTAGCCCTGGTAAATTGTCCGAAAAGACATCAAGAAATTCTGCAATCATTAGTATGTCTCTCAATTCTGGGTGTGCCTTATCTATGTCAACCACGTATGCAATGAACCCTTCACATCATTCTTTCCACTGTTAGTGTTACAAGTCAACACATCAATATTCAACATAAATAAATAAATTCATGTCTCAAGTAAATTAAATAAAATCATACTCTTTTCATTTATCATTATTATGTCCTTTCATTTCACTTCACATATCTTACAACATGATTTTCTATCTCGAGAAACATTAATGTTTTAGCATGACAATCCATAACAACATGATTGGCAGCCAACCAATCCATTCCCAAAATTACATCAAAATCATTCATATTTAAAAAAATTAAATCGACTACCATTTCCTTTCCCTCTATCTTCAATTTACAATCCCTACATACATGCTCAGTTAATTGACTATCGTTCATGGGTGTGGAAATCATCAACATTTTATCCAACAATGTAGGTTTCACGTGCTTTAACAATTTATGTGGAAAGGAAGGCGATATGAAGGAATGTGTGCACCAGGATCAAACAATACCAATGCTTCTAAATCAAAGATTAGGATGGTACCTTTAATCACATTCGTCGAAGCATATGCGATGTCCTGATTTAGTGCATGTACTCTTCCTCTGTTCACACCCACTGCCTATTTTCCTTCTTCTTCAGTCGTGGCCCTCCTCCTCAGGGTAGCTGTCTCAACTGGAGCTCTCTCTGGCTCCTTGCCCTTCTGTGGGGTAGTCTTAACCATCTCAAAACAGTACCTCGAGATATGTCCGAGCTTCCTACACCTATAACATGAAATAGGGGGCATCTGACATGGTCTAGTCCCATGGTATCTACCACATCTCCTACACTGATCAGTAGTAGGTCGTGGTCCTCCAATAACCATACCCCTCGGTGCAGTCAAAGCCGGGTACATAAGAGGTCTAGCAGCTCTCTCCTACACCTCCTCGATCTTAGGCATCTTCTCAAAAAATCTCTGGCTTCCTCTCCTAACCACTCTATCCATCCTGGATCTCTTCCGATCTCTGTCTCTTCTGCATTAATCTTCCTAAGCTCGGGGGCATTCCACTCAAAATCTTGCTCGCATAACTGAGCCTTGTGTATAGCCTCCTCATAGGTAAGTATGTCAAATGGGGCTAACTTAGTCCGGACGGCCAATCTCAATCCATCAATGAACTTCTGAATCTTTCGAGTCTCACTACCCATCGTGTCCAGTTCATATCTCCCCAAAGACATGAATCTTGACTCATATTCATCAATAGTACGGTTCCCCTAAACCAAATTCATAGATTCCATCCGTAATTTCCTCTGTGCGGTGGTTAGGATGTACTGTCTCCTGAAGGCCTCTGAAAATATCTCCCAAGTGATCTCGGAGTGTCGAGCCCTTAAAATAGACTTTGTGGATCTCCACCAGTGCTCCACCTCATCTTTTAACATAAACACGACAAATGCCACTTTCTCAGCTGATGTATATCTGAAAAATTTGTATAATTTCTCCATCTCGTAGACCCAATCCTCAGTAATCACCAGGTCCTTTACCCCTCTAAACACTGGAGGTTTCAACTTCTGAAACTGTCTCAATCTGCTCAAGTCGCAATCATACCTCAAATCACTATTGCTCTGTGGTGGTGCGATAGGTGAAGCCATATCCTGTACTGGGGGTGTTACCGTCTCAATAGCCTAAGGTCTCTTCGCATCTGCAGTTGCCTGTCCAGTAGTAGGTTGTGTCGCGGGACTTCATCTATCACCGGCACCCAATGCTTGTGTGACTATCTCCACGAGGCTCTCGATACTCTGCTCTATCCTAACGAAGCGTGCCTTCGTATCCCCTGATCTCTCAGCAAGGTTTGGAGGAGCTTGGTCAGTTTGTGGCTCAACACGGCTCTCAGGCCTACCTCTACGGCCTCTAGCACGTGCTCCTGCCCCTCTACCTTAGCGTGTAACCGGCATAATACCTAACTTCCTGTATTCACAATCACTTATTAGACTCAATCCATCACGGTATACACAGTTATATCTAAACAAAAGCATAGTAATATGAGGATGTAATTTTCCTACGTTTTATTATTAACTCACATCAGGCCAACTCAGCTCTGATACCAATCTCTGTCACGACCCCTCTTATCCTTTTTAACCCAAAATCACTATAAAATTTTCGTATTTTCCTTTCCTTACCCGGTTGTGAACAAACTCACCACTGCACGTTGGGCTGTGAGTCAATAATAATCATCACTCATCAATCATTCTCAATTAAATCAAAAGAAGTGTCATTCATTTAAAAGTTAAGTTATACACTTATACATGACACGTTTTCTAACTTTTACATCCCTCACATTACAATACACAATGACTACTGTGCCTTTACATGTTTAGATACAAAAAGAATTCCTGTGTGTATACCTTTTGGGGATGGAAGCAGTAGATTTCCAAAATACAATGCCTCAGCCCTCACTGGGCTGCTATGTACGCTCTGTAGAGAAGGGAAAGTAGAGAGGGATGAGCAACCACACACTCAGTAAGGCAATAATGCAAGCATGGTAGATAACTACTCTATCTACATGCTAATAATGTTATGCATAAATCGTTTATAGTCGGAGCATGAGGAAATAAAACTATGCCACATGTGTATACATATATCATGTATTGAAAATCATGTAAATAGGCATAAAACATGGAAATATCAACATGTAAAACCATCTCATACTCATTCTCATTAAATCTCATCATAAATCAAATTATCATTTTTTTAAATCACAAATCCCATAAGGCTCGACCCCTCCCTCAGGTCTACCCCAGACAATTCACTAACACACTCATCTATAGAAACCATGTGGTATTATGTAATATCAGGTGAGACAGGTCACTATATCTCAATAGACTATGTTGGCCAACTATGTCATAAATCATCCCAGACCACACGGATCTTGGTGTGTGGGGTATCATGCTGGAATGAAGGTGGGTTAGTTCTTCGCCAGACTTTCATATCATCATCACAACCATGCGGTACATCGTACTCCATGTGATATACACAGTATAGCGTACTCCACAGACCCATAACATGTTTGGAGGTGCCAGTCGTAGGTCTTATCTACCCCAATGCCATGTGTAACCGATATAGTCTCCAGTGCACGTGAGAGTATTTCTAATGTCAAGTCCTAGCCCCTTATGGTCTTGCTCGCCCCTTTTGGGTTCCCTGAATGGATTAATGTCAGGTCTTAGCCCCTCTTCGCCTTGCTCGTCCCTTTTGGGTTCCTCGAATTAATCCGTATTACCCTCACCATGGCATCATACATACCACAGTGTGAAAACCTGTGCTAGCTAAGCTCTAGCACGATTCATGCATCATAAATAAATATCCTTATACGAGCAACGCTCTAGTACTACATTTATGCATAAATTCATGAGAAAATCCACGTACGAGCATAGCTCCAGTACGATTATATGCATAAGAAACCACTCAAACTCCACATACGAGCAGAAGCTCCAGTACGGTTTATAAAACATCATCACAATCAAATCAAGGTGTGAGCTAAGCTCCAGCACGTTTCATACATGTGAAAATACCAAAATCTCGTGCGACCGAGGCTCCAACATGATTTAACTCACATAAACACGATAGGTGGCTCATACATAATTAAAACAATCTCAAATCATGTTTAGCACTTCACATGTGCTATTTCACAAAATCATTCAAACATTAGCCAGCCTATTCGTTAATTTGCTCAAAACAAAGCAATGTGTTTCTCAAAACACCAAAACATGTGGTTTATGCATTTATTAGCCTTACTATCCCCTTTCCAGAATCGTTTCAGAAATCAAATCATATACATTCTCATAGCTATTCACACATACCAACAATCATTTTCGTAAACTATCGTGCATTTTATAACACCCTATATTCACCCACGAATTTAAAGTATGAGCATCTATCTCTATATACTTACAAAATTCCCTTATCTGGAATCGAGTCGCATGATTCCACTTCCTTAGAGCTGCTTACTTGTGCGGTTCGATTTGTCTCCAACAAACTCTCTAGAACGACACAAAGTCGTATATCACATCTATTTAGTCCATATACTCAGCTCTGGTGTTTACTATAGTCAATTTAACCTATAGCCTTCATTAACTCTTATAAGGCCTAGTTTCATTGTTCTACTCATATCTCGAGTCCATTGATTCTTTTAGGCCTATTGATTCATACCAAATCAATTTTAAATCGATGTTAAGATCATAGTGTTCATATTTCATCAATTTCTTCACTATGGCATTTTATTAACAACTTATATACTCATTTTCATGAATTGACTATCCTCCTAATGTAACTTCATTTTCCCATCTCAAATCATGTACATTATCTCATAAACACTTTAGCATACCCATAAATCATCAACTCATTCAACCCATATTTTCTCACACTAAACATATTCTAGGTTTTACTTGTTCCATTGCATTCTAGGTAGTTTTAATCATTAATACACATATAAATAAACTCCAAAACCAATAAATAGACAAATGTACCTAGGCTGAAGTATTAGAATCTTACCAATCTAGTTTTTTTTCTTGCTCCAAATGAAAAATGTCCCTTTCTCATTCAATCCAACAAATGAGGCTTTGATTCCAAACTATGTTGTTCTCTTCTTTAAGATGAACAACTTTGTATCTAATGGTCTTCCCTTAAATCTTACTAGAAATGGGTGGATTTAGGAGTGAGAAAGTTAGGTTTTAAGGTGAAATGGAAGGTTGAGGTTGTTTCCCAAAATTTACAGATTTCATTGCTCCTATTTATAGAAATTGCTTGATGAGATCGATCTGTTGAGGGTCTGAGATCGATCTGATCCTCTTAAATCCCTCATTTTCATGACATTTAAAGGCTTGAGATCGATCTGTCGAAGGCTTGAGATCGATCTGCTTCAGGCAGAGAGTTAAGGAGATCGATCTGGCTAAGGAAGGAGATCGATCTGGCTAAGGAAGGAGATCGATCTTCTCCAACCTGAGAGCTAAGAAAATCGATCTTCTTGCATTAAGGATCGATCTCTTCATTTACAGAATGTTTAGAAGATCGATCTAGCCCCATTGGAGATCGATCTGCCTTATTTCATTGTTCGAATAAGAGCATTTTTGGCTCTTTCAGATCGATCTTTCCTTCAATGAGATCAGTCTGGCATTCACATTTTCTAGATTTGTTGTAGTTTTTTGCAGTGACTCATACAAAACATCCTTGATTTTGCTGCCATAATTATTTTCTCATCCAGCCACCTTTAAGGCTTAAAAATGACATTCTTTCATACTTTATATAAACTTAAACTTGTGTGCATTCATTGTATAACCAAAGGTATATAATACAAAACCAAATGGAAGTACAAAGACTTATGCAACTCATGCAACTTCATTCCATTTACGGCACTACTCATTTTACATTCTACTCACATTCATCACGTACAAAAGTCCATTTCTTCATATTCATACATAATGAAACTTGTACGTAAATCATAAACTCTTATTACAAGTGTGTACGTTAAATTTATAGACTTTACATCACTTATGCTTCACATTACAAGTACATCACCATACTTATGAATTCATAAGGTCTACATCTGAAAATACGGGTCTTACACTTGGAGTTGGATCATTGGAAAGGATCAGATAGGCTCAGCAGACTGCTCCGTATTACATTGATGTGAGTAGTCAGATACAGAAGGGCACATGACTGACTTTAAGATAAGTTCAGATGGACTTCTGAGGTTTAGAGGCAGATTGTGTGTTCCCGAAGACCTAGAGCTTAGGAGATTCATATTGACAAAAGCTCATTCGTCGAGGTACACACTACATCCGGGGAGTAACAAGATGTATAAGAATCTTCAGAAAGTGTACTGGTGGTCAGGTATGAAGAGAGATGTGGTAAAATTTATGGCAAGACGTCTCATATGTCAGCAAGTGAAGGTAGAACATCAGAAACCTGTAGGGTAATTGTAGTCTCTACCTATACCAACATGGAAATGAGAGCATATCACCATGAATTTTGTGATGGGTTTATCGAGGACCCAGAGGAATCACGATGCGATATGGGTGATTGTTGATAGACTGATGAAGTCAGCCCACTTTTTAGCTATGAGAGCTACCGATACTCTGAGTTCATCGACAGAGTTATATGTACACGAGGTAGTGAGGTTACATGGTATTCCAGTGAGCATTGTTTCAGATATGGATTCCCACTTCACTTCCCACTTTTGGAAACATTTTTAGGAAGCCATGGGAACCCAGTTGAGCTTGAGCACCGCTTTTTATCCTTAGACAGATGGGTAGTCAGAGAGGAATATACAAACTCTGAAGGATATGTTAAGAGCGTATGTGCTGAATTTTAGAGGCTCCTGGGATGATCATTTGCCACTAGTCGAATTCGCCTACAACAACAGTTATCATGCAAGTATCAGGATGACACCGTATGAGGCATTGTATAGCCATAGATGTCGTTCCCCTATCGGACGAGATGAAGTGGGTGTCAGGAAAATATTTTCTCTTGATTTGGTTACACAAGCCTCTGAGGATGTCCAGTTGATTGTTGGGATATTGAGGATAGCTCAGAGTAGACAGAAAAGTTATGCTGACAAGAGACAGAGACCACTTGAATTCGCAGTTGGTGAATCGGTATTTTTAAAGGTTTCTCCTTCCAAGGGTATAACAAGATTTGAGAAGAGAGGTAAGTTGATCCTCGCTACATTGGACCTCTTGAGATACTGGACATAGTGGGAGGTAAGGCATATAGATTGGCATTGCCACCAAAATTATCGGGAGTGCATAATATCTTTCACATTTCGATGTTAAGGAAGTATCATCCAGATCCAAATCATGTGATTCGGTGTGAGCCATTGGAGCTCAAAGATGATCTAACATATGTAGAGAAACCGATTCGGATACTGGATAGAAAGGAGAAAGTCTTAAGGAATAAGACTATTGGGTTAGTAAAGATTCTCTGGCAGCATCACACTTCAGAGGTTGAGAGTTTGATGTAAGAGAAATATCCCCAATTGCTTATAGAGTAACTTGGTTCTAATTTGGAGGACCAAATTTCTTAAGGTAGGGAGGATTGTAAGACCCTTAAATTCATATGTAATACCCTTAAATTTTGTAAACTCCCACTTAATTATGTAAGGTGTATATTGGATTGTGAAATGAATACACGTAAATTTTAAAGTGTATAGCGAGTGTAAGAAGGATATTTCCATGAGTGGAATGTGAATATATTGAGTTTTGAGTGGTGTGGTAAAATGGAATGAAGTTGTATGAGTTGTGTAAATCTTTGTACTTCCATTTGGTTTTGTATTGTATAGCTCTGGTTATACAATGAATGGACACAAGTTTTAATGTATATAAAGTATGAATGGATGTCATTTTTAAGCCTTAAAGGTGGTTGGATGAGAAAATGACTATGACAGCAAAATTAAGGATGTTTTGTGTGAGTTACTACAGAAAATTACAACAAAATCTAGAAAATATGAATGCCAGATCTATCTCATTGAAGGAAAGATCGATCTGAAAGAGGAAAAAATGCTCTTATTTGAGCAATAGAACAAGGCAGATCGATCTTCAATGGAGCCAGATCGATCTGCTAAGCATTCTGTGTAAAAAGAATCGATCCCCTGAAGGGCCAAATCGATCTCCAAATGCTACTGACTTGGAGAGATTGATCTCACCCTTGGAGCAGATCGATCTCCTTAAGCTACTACTTGGAACAGATCGATCTTATGCTTAGAGGTAGATCGATCTCATTAGGTCTGAAAGGTCAGTTTTAAGAGGAAAAATGTAGGACAGATCGATCTCATAGAGACAATTCTATAAATACTGGGTTCTGCATTTTAGTTTTTCACGAGAGAAACTATTCCATTCAAGAGAAAAAGTGTAACCTAACATTTCTACACCAGAAAACTTCAGTTTGCAACTAGTTTTGAGTGAGATATAGTTAAGCAAAGTTGTTCTTGGCAAAGAGGAAAACAACATACTTAGAAACAATAGATTGAAATCAAGGATTTCAAGAGCAAGGAGGATTTGTACCAATTTGGTGAAAAAGGAAGGAAATTTCAGCTAGGTAAGATTTAATGCACCAAGTTGATATATGTTAAACTAGGTATATTGATGAGTTAATTGGTATATGTATGAATTGTTGGAAATGAGAGAATCTTGAAAAATGAGCATGACCTAGCTATTGGTGTGAAAATGGGAAAATGATAAGGAAATGGTGTTAACATGAATTTGATCATGGAATATGCATGTAGGGAAGATTATAAATTAATCTTATGAAATGCATATATTGGAAATAAGGAGAAATAAATATAGCTATATGGAAAATGTGGTATAATACCATATTGGAAGAAAATAATGAGATTGATGCATGGAATTGAGATTTGGCAAATGAAATGAGTATATTACGGGATACTAATGCAGATAATTATAATAGCTTCGAAAATCACAGTGGAAGCTGAGCGGACTGCGAAAGTGAGCAGCACCGAGGAAGTGAGGTCACTTGACGTGATCCGAGGTAAAGGAATTTCGTGAGTAGTTAGAGATGGCTCCACGTATTTTGAATAGCATTTCGATATTATATGCTATATGAAATCCCTTGAATAGGCATATTATGATGATTGAGAATAATGAGGATAAGTGTGTTTTATCCAGAACTATGGTGAAAATACCTTAGCAGCATGTTGTGACTAAAATGCATGGTTGCATGATAGAATGGCTATTGTTTTCATGTATATGCGAAAACATGCATGTTTGAGTGTTTATTTAATTTTGAATTTGGTGAATTGTGGTTTGAATAGCCATCTATCAGGTTTTGTTTGAAAACCATAACTGCTAGAGATTACTCGTACTATATTTTGAGATATGCATCACATAGTACTTGAGTGTTTACTCGTACTAGATTTTAATGCAATTTATGCATATTAGAGTACTGAGAGTATTGCTCATTCTCATAATTGTGATTGATGCATTATAGAGTATTGGGAGCTAAGCTCATACTCAGTTTTACATGAAAGATTACTGGGAGCTTAGCTCGTACTCAGATTTCATTTATTACACATTATGGAGTATTGGGAGCTTTGCTTATACTCATGTTTTCATATGATATAGTACTGGGAGCATTGCTCGCACTAGAGTTATATCATTGTGATATGGTCGTGTTAGGAGTTTTACTCGCACGTATCGAATTTTGAAAAGAGTATGAAACAGACGTGTTAGGAGCTTGTGCTAACTGTGTGTCGCACCGGTATATATATGCTCACACGTGCATTATTTTGAGATATTGCATAGGGCTATCCAAATTTTTACCAATAGTATGAGGCCTAAGACTCATGGCGAACATCTCGACTATGAGGTATATCCAAGGTATGAGGAGTAAGACTCATGGCGAGCATCCCACCATGAGATAAGGTTCATGGAGTACTGTGTATCGTTTATGTCACATGGGGTATGTTGTACCGTGAGTACTTGATGTACTTGGATAGGACTGGTTAACAGTGGGAGCGAGATCCAATGGGATCTGGTGTGCTCTGGAATCAGGTCCTCAAATTGAGTTGAGAGCTAACGGTAGAGATTTGACCCACCTCCTGTTACAGCAATTGTGAGACCCCGCACATCGAGTACTGTGTAGCCTAGGATTACGAAAAATGCGTTATGATCATACACTCGGAAAATGTAGTTGCCTATCTCAATTTTCTTTTCATGCTACGTATGTTAAGATTTCTTGAATGATTATCACATGGTTTTATGATATGAACATGTGAGTTTGTGAATTGTGAAAAGGGTAACCCGAGGGATGGGTGAGGCCTAGATTTTCATGTTTTTAAACATGATGAATGCCATATGATTTGATTTAAATGAATGGCATGAGAAATGCAATATTTATGCATATAATGCTGAGGTTGTTAAACTAGCTTATTTCTAGTTTTATAACTGATGTTTTGTATATATATATATATATATATATATATATATATATATATATATATATATATATTGCGTAAAGCTTTGAGAGAGATGCATGCTATAGATACAGATAGGGTAAGGAAACGATTTCAAGGCATGATCATAGTGTTTTGTAGATAGTGTGGTTATCTACTTGGTTGCCTGATTTCCTTACCGAGCTGTGAGCTCACCCCCTTATTATTTCCCTCTTTTCAAAGCATCCACAGTAGGTGGATATGACTGAGGATTGATATTCCCTGATCCATTGCATATCCATCTTGTATGAGGTAAGCACACTTGATATTTTGTACTGAACAATGTAAAAACACATTTATGTAACGATTGTACAGTCGGGATGTATATGTACAAATAATTGTAATTATGTACGAGAGTTATATTATAGAAAAGAATCTTAAATTCTATATGTGTTGTGAATAAATGTGAATGGGTGACTAATATCAAATCATAACCCAACTAAATGGTGTGGAGTGATGATAGAAGAAGAGGTAGGTAAATTGTGAAAAATTTGTGGTGATTTTGGTAGGTCGCGTGTGAGAGAAGGGCGTGACACATTGTATGGCCGTAGTTGTTGTTCCCCAATTGGATAAGGAGAAGTGGGTGACAAACAGATAATTGCTCCCAATTTGGTAAGACAAGTCTCAGAGGATGTTTAGTCGATAGGTGAGAGATTAAGAACAGGTCATAGCAGACAAAACAAAAGCTATGCTGACGCGAGATAGAGGCTATTGGAATTCACCGTGGGTGATTCAGCTTTTCTAAAAGCTTCTCTCTCTAAAGGTATAATGAGATTCAAGAAGAGAGATAAACATAATCATCGTTATATTAGACCCTTTTTAAATATTTAAGAGAGTGGGAGATAAGGCCTGTAGGTTGGCGTTACCACTTGAATTAGCAGGCGTCCACAATGTCTTCCACATTTTTATGCTTAAGAGATATCATCCGGACCCGACAAATGGGATTATATATGAGCCATCAGAGCTCAATGAGAACCTATAGTATGTAAAGAAACTTGTTCGAATAGTGGATAGGAAGGAGAAAACTTTACAATTTAAGACGATCCCTTTAGTTAAAATCCTTTGACAGTACCACAGTTCGAAAAAAGCCACATGGAAGTTGGAGAACATGTTATGTGAGAAGTACCCGAAGTTGTTCACAGACTGATCTGGTTTAATTTGGAGGACCAAATTTCTTAAGGAGAGGAGGAATGTAAGACTCGAAATTCGATGTCATTTCTTTAAGAAATTTACATTTGAAACATGGATTCGTGTAATCTTGATCAATAAAGAAGAAATACTTAAATTTCAAGTCCAATTGATCAAGATATGAATTTATTTAGATAAACCGGAAATTTTCCACCTCAGGAATTTATCTCGAGAATATGAAAAAATATTTTCAGGAAAATAAAATAAAATAAATAGATATTTGATTTAAATAATATTGCATATTCTTAAGATATTTGTCATATAATATATTATATTATATTTTAAATATAATATAATATATTATATAGATAAAAAAAGAAGGGGATCGTGCGATCGCGTGACCTCGAGGGCAGCCTTCGCCTCTGACGACCGGAAGAGGCCACCAATGGACGCACCAGGACAAGAGGTCGAAGGGAGAGGCAGCTTGAGCCACCGTCGGCACCGACAATTCGAAGGAACGACAACCGGGGACAGAGAGAGAGAGAGAGAGAGAGAGAGAGAGAGAGAGAGAGTGTGTGTGTGTGTGTGTGTGTTACGCCCTTCTCTCACACGTGACCTATCAAAATCTCCACAAATTCTTTACAATTTACTTATCTTTCTTTTTGTCATCACTTACATCAGCGTTGGGCTGTGATTCGATATTAGTCACCCATTCACATTCATTCATAACATACATGCCATTTAATAGTCTTTTCTATAATGTAATCTCTTATACATTAATACAAATACTTGTACAGATACATCCCCGACCGTACATTTGTTTATGTAACTGTGTCGTTACAATGTTCAGTACAAAATGTCAAGTGTGTATACCTCTCGTAAGATGGATAGGCATCAGATCAAAGTCTACCAGTTCTCAGCCGTGTCCACCTACTGTGGATGCTCTGTAAAGAGGGAAGTAAAAAGGGGGTGAGCTCACAGCTCAGTAAGGAAATCAGGCAAGCAAGTAGATAACTACACTATCTACAAAATACTATGCTCATGCCTTGAAATCATTTTCTTGTATATTCGTATCTAAAGCATGCATCCTGCTTAAAGCTTTTATGCAATATATATATATATATATATATATATATATATATATATATAGATACAAAACATCAGTTATAAAACTGGAAATATGCTGGTTTAACAACCTCAACAGTATATGCACAATATTGCATTTTTCATGTAATTTCACACAAATCACATTTTCTCATGCCATTCAATTAAATCAAAACAATATGGCATATCATCATGTTTAAAAACATGGAAATCTGGGTCTTACCCATCCCTTGGGTTACCCTTTTCACAATTCACAAATTCACATGTTTATATCATAAAAACCATGTGATAGTTCATTCAAGGAATATTGATTCACATTGCATGAAAAGAAAATCGAGATAGGCGACTACATGTTTCGAGATTATGATCATAACTCATTTTTTGTGATCCCAAGCTACACAGTACTCGGTGTGCGGGGTCTCACATTTGCTATAACGGGAGGTGGGTCAAATCTCTACCGTCAGCTCTCAACTGAGGACCTGATCTCGGAGTACACTAGATCCACTGGATCTCGCTCCCACTGCTAACCAGTCCTATCCAAGTACATTCAAGTACTCACGGTACAATGTACTCCATGTGACATACACAGTACATAGTACTCCATGAACCCTATCTCAAGGTGGGATGCTCGCTATGAGTCTTAGTCCTCATACTTTGGATAAACCTCATAGTCGGGATGCTCGCCATGAGTCTTAGTCCTCATACCATGGGTTCTATTTTCGATAGCCCTCGACCATATCTCAAAATAATGCACGTGTGAGCATATAATATCGGTACGACACACAGTTAGCAGAGGTGGTACGGCTTAGATGTATTGTTCGCAAGTGCACGGGTCGTCCAAGTAATAATGGGATTTGAGTCTTGAGTTATCATCCCACAGAGAAGCTGATCGGCCTAATTAACTACCGGTTAATTTTACCCTAAGTATATCCTAGCAAATTATGAAGTTATAATGGGTGGTCTACATGGCTAAAATTAAACTGAAAATAATAAAACAATAAAATAATAAAAACTAAATAAAACGGAGCTAAGATTTACTTACCGAGTTCTACACAATTAATAAACAAATACCTACGAAAATAATTAAAACAGTTAAAATTAATTAATGCAATTAAAATAAAAAGCAAAAATAAAAATAAAGAAACAAGATTAATTAAACTAAAATTAAACAAATCTAAAATAACATATGCATGTAATTAAACTAATTAATAAAAATGCAAATTAAACTAAACAAAAATTTAATGAAGATAAAGACTAAATTAAAAATGCATGAATCAAATTTAATCTAAATTAATTATAAATGTAACTCATAAAATGCTAAACTAAAATTAAATCCTAAAACATATAATATAAAATTAATTATTAACTAATAATTAAGACTAAAAATTAAATTAACAAACTAAAACACTAGAACTAATATAAATTAACAACTAATAAAAGGAGCAATCAAAAACAAAAAGTGCAATAAACATCAAATTACAAAGAGGAAATGGCCAAACGTGGTCTTAAACACAAATGTCAGCCAAGTGGTCCCTATTCTGTCACTGTACACATCTTCTTCCACAAATTTCATTCCAAGTGCTCTCGGTCCTGAATAGAAACAGCTCCAGACGAGGTCCCTTATGCTGTCTGCTGCATGTCTGTACCTTTGCTGCTCAGGTACTGTCCTGTGACGCCTACCTTGGCAGTGCACGTCCCCTGCTAGCTGCTGCATCCGGTTTGTCCACGCCTCTAGGCTTTGCCCAGCTCGCTGCTGTCTGCTGCAGGTCTGTCCTTGCCACCAAATCACTTCGCGTCTGCCTCTAGGAATAGCAGCAACACAGGTAAGTTAAGACACACAGTAGCTTGCAGCACACCTTATCCAAACAGCTAGAAACAGAACCGAGCAAGAGCAGACACTTCCAGCTTCCTTTATGCTTCAGCACCGGTAATCAATGCCTCGACTTTGCTTTTGCTACACAGCAGCATTGATGCCTTAATAACAACAAGAAGCAAACACTTGATCACTCCAAATTTCAGCTACAGATAGATACGTTGAACACAAGAATAGCATAACAGAAAAATAAAAGCTCTTAAGTGCAAATGATGATCACCTAGACAAATAGGAGTAAGATAATTTATGTAGACTCAAAAAGATAAAAATGGAGTCACATGCAGCAAACCAAAGTAGGAAATAACAAATATTATTTAAAACAGTGAATGGTGAACAAAACAGGGCTGAACAGAGGATGCTGTTGTCTTTCCTGTCTACTCCGAGAACTCAGCATAATACCAAAACACTACTGCACTGAAATTGCGCTGCTGAAATTGTCCTATGTACAATACTATCGCGGTTACTTCAGGATAGACATTCAGTGTTACCAGCTGCTGTATCACCTTTCCACTCTGCACAATTTCACACCTCCATTCCTGATCGTATCTCCAGTAGCCACTTCAACAAGACACGCGCAAATCAGCAGCTCCTGTAAACTGTGCCTCCAGTAAGCAACACAGCAGCCACAACTCTGTCCAGCTAGCATCGGCTTCTGCTACCAAGCAAGCTTCCTCTCCCAACAGCACCACTAGACCCAAGCAAACAGCAGCAGCATGGATGATAGCGGATGAAGAAACAGAACAATAATGAAATCAACAAAGCAACAGACAAAACAAAGTAGAAATCAATGCATGAAAACTAATTCTGAAGATGGGATTTAAACAAAAAATTCACAGAAACAAAGCTGAAATTAACTATCTAACCTTGAAATAGTGATTAAATACAAAAAACAGATCACGAAATGAAAACAATAAAAACTGTAGATTTTATTTAAACTAATGCAAAGGGAACTTGAATAAACTTGAGCATAAAAGTATCAAACAGCAATAAGTTAGTAAGTTAATACAGAATCGAAATTGCAAAGAATTTGTATAGTGAAATAGTTGAAGAAGATGGCCACTGTCACCAGCGTCTTCTTCCCCTCTTTACTGTTCATCAACTCAAATTATAAAGCGTAAAAAAAAACATTATGGAGTGCTGATTTGTCAACCGAGCCTCCCCTCCATTCAACATTTCTCAACAGTGAAGACAAATGAAAAATCAAGCCAAAGATGAATACCATTAACCGAAACAAAAATGATCATAAAAGCAAAGAGTAAAATCGAGCTTAATGAAAAGCTAAAATGGAAATTTCTATTTCATTGAAGGAAGCCATGAACAATAATAAAATTGTCAAACCCGGATTTTTTGTAGCTTATTTCCTTATGATTCCTATGTGTATGAACACTATGTAATTATGGTTGAATCATAAGAAGAGTATTTATTAGATTTAAAGTGTTATTGAAATGAATTAACACTCAAAAGCTACATAAAATGCCTAATGTGAACAATGAGTATCACAGGCTAAACCGAGTCATTCTAAATCATTCTGACTGAAAATAAGAACTAAAAATAAGAGGGCATAGTGAGCTCATGAAGGAAAGTCAGCTTGATTTAGACCCGAACATACAAAACGAGAGTAAAAGCTAAAAAGGGTAAAGTGGACCTTTTCGGTGAGAAAAGGAGTTTCGGGTGAAATTATCCACCGAGAGCGGTTGGGATATAAAGACGAGAGTGTAAGACATGATATATAACACTTCCGAAAATTTGAGAAAAAGTCAACTTAGTCAATGGTTAAGGAAAAAGTCAACTATAGTTAAGAAAGTGGACTTTTACCATAGTTGACTAATTAAGGTTAGAAATTAACCTAAGTGTGGAGAAAAATATGGGGAAAAATATTCTTAGCTAGAATACAAGATAATCATCCCCGGAGGTAAGGAAAATTTATTCGGAAGGATTCCGGAATAAATTTAATGGTTAAAAATGTAATGGGCCTAAGGTGAAAATTTTAAAGCCCATTAAGGTATACTAAATGTATATCGAAAATGTTAGGTCCTTTAGACGAAATTGTTGGACCAATTGATCGGCCAAATTTTGAGACAATAAAAGGCCCGAGGTATAGTAAAAATTTCAGCCCGAAAGCCCATTAGGAAAGCCCAAACCGAGAAGCCCAATTGGAAAAGCCCATGAGATAAATATCTAACCATAGTTAAAGTTAACTATGACTCATAAGGTGACTCATAAGGTCACTCATGGTTCAGATTTGGAAAGTCAAGCATAGTGGCTGAAAAGTAAGGCTTAATGGCTAAGTAAGTGGCTTATAAATGCAGCCACACCATTGTCTTCTTCATCACACATTTCCGGCTAGAGAAGAACACCATTGAAACATAAACATTCAAGCTTTCTCTCACTAGAAATCACTAGGAATTAGTCATATTTGGAACTTGCATTCTTCATGGAAGTTGTTCCAAATTGAGAGGAGATTAACATATGTTGGATTTGGCTATCAAGGAGCCATAGAGAGCAAACCGAGAGCCTCCAAAGATTCGCCCAAAAGGAGAACACTACAATTGGTATATTTTCTAATTTCCAATTTCATATATGTTAATGTATGAATGATTTCAAGTATGTTAATATATGTTTTAAGCATTGAAACATATTAAATCACCATGAAGAGGGTTAGGCCGAGAGTGATCAATGGGATATTGAAATATGTCAATTTGATTTTAAGACATAAATGGATTAGTACACATGTATTAATGTTAATGGTATAATTAGAATTAATCAAATTGATTAATTAATACATGTAAATGGTTGGCAACCAAGGTGTTTGATAAAATGCCTAAATGAACAATAGGATGATTGGTAATATTGCCTACCAAGTGTATGTGAAAATGCCTAAGTGAAAATGGCTAGGAAATAGGCATGTACGGCATGCCATGGTGGAAACCGAGAATGGCTAAGCTTTCGGCCAAGGCATGTGGCCGAGAGGCCCAATGGGCCAAGCCCAATATTTTTAGGCCCAATAGGGTGTAATGGGCCTAAGACAAGCCCAATAAGAGTTGGTGGGCCCTACAAGCCCAATAGGCCCAACAAAAGTGAATAGTAAAATGGAAATAGGCTTAAGGCCTAGTTAAGGCCCATTAAGGATTTTAAGGCCCATTAAGGGAAAATTAAACTGTATTAATGTGTAATACAGTAGGAAAATGATAATTAACCTGAGGAATGGTTATTTACAGTTCCGGAGTTTACATCGAGAGCTGATCGGACTGCGGGATTGAGCAGCACCGAGGATGTGAGGTCACTTGACGTGATCCGAGGTAAGGGACTTTTGCAAGTGGTTAGAGATACCTGCACGTATTTTCAACTGCTTCTGCATTCACTTAAAAACTCTGAGGGTCAGAGAAAGTGAATAATAATTATTGCGACCCGATAGTGGCAAATTACGATTTTGCCCCTAGTTAGTCAAAAAGTCAACTTTTGTGAGAAGTTGCAAAAAGCATGGAAAATACTATTGTGAGTGTTTAATTGCTATTAGCATGAAAATAAATAGATGGGCTAATGATTTTAAGGTTGGTATGACTTAAGCACACTTTTAGTGCTGATTTTACTATTTTGTAAACAATGCCTTTTTAAATAGCGATCTATCATATTATGTGAGAATGAATCGTGCTAGAGCACAGCTCGCACTGGGATTCATGTGTTTTTCCACATAATATTAGTGCTGGATTTGATACGCACTAGATTTTCATAACATGCATGATAGAGTACTGGAGTTTTACTCGTACTCAGCTTTGAATAATATATGCATGACAGAGTGCTAGAGCGTTGCTCGTACTCGATTTTTCATGGTTTATACATGACATAGTACTGGGAGCTATTGCTCGTACTTGATTTTGATATTGTGTATAGCATAGTACTGGGAGCTATTGCTCGTACTTGATTTAATACATAAACTATGCATTGACCTAGTTGCTAGAGAGTGCTCGCACTAGAGTCGAGTTTTATGATGTGAAACAGTGTTGAGCGGAGTAACGACTGTGAGTCACACTCAAGACGCACACTGTATGTGATATGTAATACATGTTGAAACCCATGCTTGAGACCTTGCGTGACTGTGTGTCATAGCTAGAGAGGATATCCGCATGAGGTTGGTATAGACGTGGTATGATATTTCCACAGGCACGAGGGCTAAGACCTATGTTAGGCACCCTGACTATGATGTTGATGAGTTCCACGGGAGTGAGAGCTAAGTCCTATGGTAGGCACTCTGGCCGTGAGAACGGGTGCACGGGGGTACTTTGTATCGTGTCTGAGTGGCACGAGGTACGCTGTACCGTGTGTTACGTAGCTGGCGGTTGACATTGGACTGACCATCCTCCCGTTACAGCAGTGAGGCCCCGCACATCTAGATCTATGTGGCTTGGGATCACTTTCTTTTCGGATATGATCATAATCCAGGATACTATTTGCATAAACCACAGAGTCTCACATGTTATATCACATTGATTGATTTCTTTAAACTGCGGACAGACCTGAGGGATGGGTCGGACTCCGATTTGTGTTGTGAATCATTTGATGCCATATTTATATGTGATTTAAATATACATGGCATGATTTACATAAAGGCATGATTTATATATAAATGCATTGTGTTGCACTACATGCCTACTTTTGAGAAATAAAGCATGATTTCTGTACATGGGATTTATTCTGTACAAGTATATATATATTATATTTCAAAGACATGCTTTTAAAGCGAGTTAAGGAAATAAATGTTTTCAAGGCATAGCACTATTTTGAGTAGATAGTGTGGATATCTACTTGCTTGCCTGAATTCCTTACTGAGCGCGTTATGCTCACCCCATTTTCTTTACATCTCTCTACAGAGCGTCAGTAGATCGAGAGTTATCACGGGAGAGTGTCCCAGAGTCCACTACTAGTTCCTATCGATTCATCAGGTATACTTATTATGTACAGTTGTGTATCTAAACATAGAAACAGCACAGTGATGTATACATTATATAGTTTGGGGAATGTATTTGTATTAGATGTATAATAAAAGCAACTACAGTCAGAATTAATATATTGACATGTATGTATGAGAATGAATATTATGGTAAGTGAAGACTCTGACATCGAATCACAGCCCAACCAGTGAAGAGAGAAAAGGTAAGTTAAAATAAGAAAAATTTATAGTGATTTTCGGATAAAGTCGAGGATTGAAACTGGGGTCCTGACAGGATGGTATCAGAGCCGAAGTTGGTCTGATGTGAGTCGGTGTTAGAAAGTAGGAAATTATACATCTCCATAGTACTGTGCTGTGTTTAGATATAATTGTGTATACCAGATAGGAAATGGACTAATTCACTATTATAAATGCAGGGACTTTGCCTGTATGGCAAATACGCGTAGTGGTAGAGGTATGAGAGGTAGGGCTCGAGGCCGGGGGGAGAGACCCGAGGGACGAGCCGCTGCCAGGCCATTACCTACGCATGAGACTGCAGGTGCTACTGAGGCACCCGAGTGTGCCGAGACGCGCTTCACGAGATTAGAGCGTGGTCTCGAGACTATTATTGAGATACTGGCAGAGACGATGCCAGGTAGGCAGAGACAGGAGGCAGGAGCTGCTACTGGAGAGGCAGTTGCCCCTGATACACCTACGCAGACAGCTGATGCACAGAAGACAGTAGATACTCCTACACCCCCACCGGTTTCGGGTGGCAGTGGATTAGGATATGGATGTGACCTGCATCGGTTGAGGGAGTTCTAGAAGTTTAGACCTCCATCATTTAGTGGGGTCAAGAACCCCATAGCTGCTGAGGAGTGGTTGGCAGAGCTAGAGAAGCTCTATACTTCGAGTGCACGACCTCGGAGATGGTCGCGTTTGCTACGTTCCTACTGAAGGGAGCCGCAGAACATTGGTGAAAGTCCACCAGACCTATATTGAGATCCCGACATACGGATATCACTTGGGATATATTTCGGGAGGCCTTTAGGAGGCAGTTTATTCCTGACACCGCACAGCGGAAGTTACATGCAGAGTTTTTGAGACTCAACTAGGGGAGTTTATCGGTGAACGAGTATGAGACTCGATTCCTATCCCTAGGGAGATACGACCCGGATACTATGTATAGTGAGACCAGGAAGGTCCACAGATTTATCGACGGGTTGAGACCGGTGCTACGGTCCAAGTTGGTTTCGCTGGACATAGTGACCTATGAGGAGGCAGTGCAGAGGGCGCAACTATGTGAGCAGGACTATGAGAGGAATGCTTCCGAGTTTGGGAAGTTTAGCCGTAGCCAAGACTTGCAAAAGAAGAGGCCGGCTAGAGATTTTAGTTATCGAGGGGGAAGAAACCCTTCGGTAAGAGATCACGGATAGAGGGGAAACGAGATAGATATGCTAGATCTCCTGCTTATCCGACTGCAGCCCCAGCGAAGGGCATTATGATAGGAGGACCGAGACCTGCTGTAGATCAGTGCAGAAGATGCGGCAGATTCCATGGAGATAGGCCGTGTTCACAGGGTGCTATAGTATGTTTCCGATGTGGGAAACAGGGGCATCTGGCTAGAGATTGCCCATTGCCGTATGCGACTGCACCACAGAGGGGCAGGGAGTTTGATAGAACCCCAGCTGGTACGTCTACTCCGAGAGGTAGAGCCACGGCAGAGGAGAAGGGGAAACAAGTGATGGGTCAAGGGCGAGTACATGCTTTGGACCAGGGGACAGCTGATGCTTCATCGGATGTGATTCGAGGTAACATCCTGATTTATGATGTTGAAGCATATGTTTTAATTGATCCTGGTGCCACGCATTCTTTTGTATCGCCTTCATTTGCATGTAAATTAGAGAGACATGTCGAGCGTACACATTTATGTATGATGATGTTAATCAGTATGCCTATGGATAGTAGTCAAGTTGTAGAATATGTATATAATGACTGCAAGTTGAGAGTAGGGGATAAGGAGATGACAGCCAATCTAATATTACTAAGTATGAGCGACTTTGATATAATATTAGGAATAGATTGGCTATCTGCAAACCATGCTGTTTTAGACTGTTACGCTAAGACAGTTATGTTTCCTAACCCTACTAGATATGTTGTAAAGTTTAATAAAGATAAATGAAAGGAGTAGATATGATTATTACATGACTTCTGATTTAGAAAACCTTCAACATATCAAGGTTTCATTGCGTACGTGGTAGATATGGATAAGGCACATCCGGAGTTGGCAGATATCACTGTGGTCAGTGAGTACCCAGATGTTTTCCCGGATGAATTGCCAGGGTTACCACCAGACAGAGAGATGGAGTTCTGTATAGATCTGGTACCTGGTACGGAGCCTATTTCGAGACCACCATATCGCATGGCCTTAGTTGAGCTGGAGGAGCTCAAGAGACAGTTACAGGAGCTGTTGGATAGGGGTTTTGTACGACCGAGTGTTTCACCTTGGGGAGCACCAGTTTTGTTTGTGAGGAAGAAGGATGGGAGCCTCCGATTGTGTATAGACTACCGATTGTTGAACAAGGCCACCATCAAGAATAGGTACCCCCTTCCACGCATTGACGACTTGCTAGATCAGCTACAGGGAGCACAGGTCTTTTCCAAGATTGACCTAAGGTCTGGGTATCATCAGCTGAAGGTTCGGAGTGGAGATGTGCCCAAAACAGCATTTCGTACCCGATATGGCCATTATGAGTTCTTGGTCATGCCATTCGGATTGACGAATGCTCCAGCTGCTTTCATGGCTTTGATGAACGATGTGTTTAAGCCATACTTGGACCAGTTTGTTATCGTCTTCATCGATGACATATTGGTGTATTCGAGATCCAAGGAGGAGCATGAGGAGCACCTCAGGATCGTGTTGCAGACGTTACGGGAGCATGAGTTATATGCTAAGCTCAGCAAGTGTGACTTTTGGTTGTCACAGATCTCGTTTTTGGGACATGTCGTATCGAGAGATGGTGTATCAGTTGATCCATCTAAGATAGAGGCTGTAGTTCAGTGGGAACAGCCGAGGACAGTCACCGAGATCAGGAGTTTTCTGAGTTTAGCTGGATACTATCGGAGATTCGTTGAGGGATTTTCGAAGTTGGCTGCTCCGTTGACACGTCTTACTCGGAAGAGTGCACCGTTCATATGGAACGAGCATTGTGAGAAGAGCTTTGAGGAGTTGAAGCGTCGATTGACCACCGCTCCGATTCTCACTATCCCTACCAGCTCAGGAGGATTTGCAGTATATACCGATGCTTCGCATCAGGGACTGGGCTGCGTATTGATGCAGGACGGGAAGGTAGTTACTTACGGATCCAGACAGCTGAAGGATCATGAGAAGAACTATCCGACCCATGATTTGGAACTAGCAGCGGTAGTGTTTGCGTTGAAGGTATGGCGCCACTACTTGTATGGAGAGAAGTTCCAGATCTTTACCGACCATAAGAGCCTCAAGTATCTGTTCTCGCAGAAGGAGCTGAACATGAGACAGAGAAGATGGCTAGAGCTTCTGAAGGACTACGACTGCGAGATACTTTATCATCCGGGTAAGGCTAACGTTGTAGCCGATGCCTTGAGCAGGAAGAGCCTGGGGATGGTATCGTATATGATGGTTAGGGAGCATGATTTGCTAGAGCAGTTTGCCAGCCTCAGTTTGGGAGTCGTGCCTTCTGACATGGATACAGGCTATGTGATAGCTAGTCTACGCTTGGAGCCGGACTTGTTGGACAGGATCAGAATGGCTCAGCAGACTGATCCATTTTGTATGGATGTGAGTAGTCAGATGCAGAAGGGCACCGTGACTGATTTTGAGTTGAGTTCTGATGGACTATTGAGGTTTAGAGGCAGATTGTGTGTTCCCGAGGATCCAGGACTTAGGAGATTGATATTGGCGGAAGCTCATTCGTCGAGGTATACGTTGCATCTGGGGAGTAACAAGATGTATCAGAACCTCCGGAAGGTATACTGGTGGTCGGGTATGAAGAGAGATGTAGCAGACTTCGTGGCAAAGTGTCTCGTATGTCAGCAGGTAAAGGTAGAGCATCAGAAACCTGCAGGATTATTGCAGCCTCTACTTATACCGACATGGAAATAGGAGCATATCACCATGGATTTCGTGATGGGTTTACCAAGGACCCGCAGGAATCACGATGCTATATGGGTGATCGTTGATAGACTGACGAAGTCAGCCCACTTCTTAGCTATGAGAGCTACTGATACTCTGAGTTCGTTAGCAGAACTGTACGTACGCGAGGTAGTGAGGTTACACGGTGTACCAGTGAGCATAGTCTCAGATAGGGATTCCCGCTTCACATCCCACTTTTGGGGACATTTTCAGGAAGCCATGGGAACCCAGTTGAGTTTGAGCACCGCATTCCATCATCAGACAGATGGTCAGTCAGAGAGGACTATACAGACTCTGGAGGACATGTTGAGAGCATGTGTGCTAGACTATCGAGGCTCCTGGGATGACCACCTACCACTAGCCGAGTTTGCTTACAACAACAGTCATTATTCGAGTATCGAGATGGCACCGTATGAGGCTTTGTATGGCCGTAGATGTCGTTCCCCTATTGGATGGGAAGAAGTGGGTGACCGTATGATTTTCGCTCCTGACTTGGTTACGCAAGCATCTGAGGATGTCCGCTTGATAGTAGAGAGACTGAGGACAGCTCAGAGCAGACAGAAGAGTTACGCTGACAGGAGATGTAGGCCACTAGAGTTTGCAGTTGGTGAATCCGTGTTTTTGAGAGTTTCTCCTTCCAAGGGCATAGCGAGATTTGGGAAGAGAGGGAAACTAAGTCCTCGCTACATTGGACCCTTTGAGATACTTGATCGAGTGGGAGATAAGGCGTATAGGTTGGCATTACCACCGGACTTATCAGGTGTCCACAACGTCTTCCACATATCGATGCTTCGGAAGTATCACCCGGATCCGTCACATGTGATTAGTTACGAGCCTTTGGAGCTCCGAGAGGACTTGTCATATGTAGAGAGACCGATTCGGATATTGGATAGGAAGGAGAAGGTATTGAGATCGAAGACCATCGGATTAGTGAAGATTCTCTAGCAGCATCATACTTCGGAGGAAGCTACTTGGGAGCTAGAGAGTCTGATGCGAGAGAAGTACCCTCACCTATTTGAGGACTGACTTGGTTCTAATTTGGAGGACCAAATTTTCTGAGTGGGGGAGGATTGTCAAACCCGGATTTTTTGTAGCTTATTTCCTTATGATTCCTATGTGTATGAACACTATGTAATTATGGTTGAATCATAAGAAGAGTATTTATTAGATTTAAAGTGTTATTGAAATGAATTAACACTCAAAAGCTACATAAAATGCCTAATGTGAACAATGAGTATCACAGGCTAAACCGAGTCATTCTAAATCATTCTGACTGAAAATAAGAACTAAAAATAAGAGGGCATAGTGAGCTCATGAAGGAAAGTCAGCTTGATTTAGACCCGAACATACAAAACGAGAGTAAAAGCTAAAAAGGGTAAAGTGGACCTTTTCGGTGAGAAAAGGAGTTTCGGGTGAAATTATCCACCGAGAGCGGTTGGGATATAAAGACAAGAGTGTAAGACATGATATATAACACTTCCAAAAATTTGAGAAAAAGTCAACTTAGTCAATGGTTAAGGAAAAAGTCAACTATAGTTAAGAAAGTGGACTTTTACCATAGTTGGCTAATTAAGGTTAGAAATTAACCTAAGTGTGGAGAAAAATATGGGGAAAAATATTCTTAGCTAGAATACAAGATAATCATCCCCGGAGGTAAGGAAAATTTATTCGGAAGGATTCCGGAATAAATTTAATGGTTAAAAACGTAATGGGCCTAAGGTGAAAATTTTAAAGCCCATTAAGGTATACTAAATGTATATCGAAAATGTTAGGTCCTTTAGACGGAATTGTTGGACCAATTGATCAGCCAAATTTTGAGACAATAAAAGGCCCGAGGTATAGTAAAAATTTCAGCCCGAAAGCCCATTAGGAAAGCCCAAACCGAGAAGCCCAATTGGAAAAGCCCATGAGATAAATATCTAACCATAGTTAAAGTTAACTATGACTCATAAGGTGACTCATAAGGTCACTCATGGTTCAGATTTGGAAAGTCAAGCATAGTGGCTGAAAAGTAAGGCTTAATGGCTAAGTAAGTGGCTTATAAATGCAGCCACACCATTGTCTTCTTCATCACACATTTCCGGCTAGAGAAGAACACCATTGAAACATAAACATTCAAGCTTTCTCTCACTAGAAATCACTAGGAATTAGTCATATTTGGAACTTGCATTCTTCATGGAAGTTGTTCCAAATTGAGAGGAGATTAACATATGTTGGATTTGGCTATCAAGGAGCCATAGAGAGCAAACCGAGAGCCTCCAAAGATTCGGCCAAAAGGAGAACACTACAATTGGTATATTTTCTAATTTCCAATTTCATATATGTTAATGTATGAATGATTTCAAGTATGTTAATATATGTTTTAAGCATTGAAACATATTAAATCACCATGAAGAGGGTTAGGCCGAGAGTGATCAATGGGATATTGAAATATGTCAATTTGATTTTAAGACATAAATGGATTAGTACACATGTATTAATGTTAATGGTATAATTAGAATTAATCAAATTGATTAATTAATACATGTAAATGGTTGGCAACCAAGGTGTTTGATAAAATGCCTAAATGAACAATAGGATGATTGGTAATATTGCCTACCAAGTGTATGTGAAAATGCCTAAGTGAAAATGGCTAGGAAATAGGCATGTATGGCATGCCATGGTGGAAACCGAGAATGGCTAAGCTTTCGGCCAAGGCATGTGGCCGAGAGGCCCAATGGGCCAAGCCCAATATTTTTAGGCCCAATAGGGTGTAATGGGCCTAAGATAAGCCCAATAAGAGTTGGTGGGCCCCACAAGCCCAATAGGCCCAACAAAAGTGAATAGTAAAATGGAAATAGGCTTAAGGCCTAGTTAAGGCCCATTAAGGATTTTAAGGCCCATTAAGGGAAAATTAAACTGTATTAATGTGTAATACAGTAGGAAAATGATAATTAACCTGAGGAATGGTTATTTACAGTTCCGGAGTTTACATCGAGAGCTGATCGGACTGCGGGATTGAGCAGCACCGAGGATGTGAGGTCACTTGACGTGATCCGAGGTAAGGGACTTTTGCAAGTAGTTAGAGATACCTGCACGTATTTTCAACTGCTTCTGCATTCACTTAAAAACTCTGAGGGTCAGAGAAAGTGAATAATAATTATTGCGACCCGATAGTGGCAAATTACGATTTTACCCCTAGTTAGTCAAAAAGTCAACTTTTGTGAGAAGTTGCAAAAAGCATGGAAAATACTATTGTGAGTGTTTAATTGCTATTAGCATGAAAATAAATAGATGGGCTAATGATTTTAAGGTTGGTATGACTTAAGCACACTTTTAGTGCTGATTTTACTATTTTGTAAACAATGCCTTTTTAAATAGCGATCTATCATATTATGTGAGAATGAATCGTGCTAGAGCACAGCTCGCACTGGGATTCATGTGTTTTTCCACATAATATTAGTGCTGGATTTGATACGCACTAGATTTTCATAACATGCATGATAGAGTACTGGAGTTTTACTCGTACTCAGCTTTGAATAATATATGCATGACAGAGTGCTAGAGCGTTGCTCGTACTCGATTTTTCATGGTTTATACATGACATAGTACTGGGAGCTATTGCTCGTACTTGATTTTGATATTGTGCATAGCATAGTACTGGGAGCTATTGCTCGTACTTGATTTAATACATAAACTATGCATTGACCTAGTTGCTAGAGAGTGCTCGCACTAGAGTCGAGTTTTATGATGTGAAACAGTGTTGAGCGGAGTAACGACTGTGAGTCGCACTCAAGACGCACACTGTATGTGATATGTAATACATGTTGAAACCCATGCTTGAGACCTTGCGTGACTGTGTGTCATAGCTAGAGAGGATATCCGCTTGAGGTTGGTATAGACGTGGTATGATATTTCCACAGGCACGAGGGCTAAGACCTATGTTAGGCACCCTGACTGTGATGTTGATGAGTTCCACGGGAGTGAGAGCTAAGTCCTATGGTAGGCACTCTGGCCGTGAGAACGGGTCCACGGGGGTACTTTGTATCGTGTCTGAGTGGCACGAGGTACGCTGTACCGTGTGTTACGTAGCTGGCGGTTGACATTGGACTGACCATCCTCCCGTTACAGCAGTGAGGCCCCGCACATCTAGATCTATGTGGCTTGGGATCACTTTCTTTTCGGATATGATCATAATCCAGGATACTATTTGCATAAACCACAGAGTCTCACATGTTATATCACATTGATTGATTTCTTTAAACTGCGGACAGACCTGAGGGATGGGTCGGACTCCGATTTGTGTTGTGAATCATTTGATGCCATATTTATATGTGATTTAAATATACATGGCATGATTTACATAAATGCATGATTTATATATAAATGCATTGTGTTGCACTACATGCCTACTTTTGAGAAATAAAGCATGATTTCTGTACATGGGATTTATTCTGTACAAGTATATATATATTATATTTCAAAGACATGCTTTTAAAGCGAGTTAAGGAAATAAATGTTTTCAAGGCATAGCACTATTTTGAGTAGATAGTGTGGATATCTACTTGCTTGCCTAAATTCCTTACTGAGCGCGTTATGCTCACCCCCTTTTCTTTACATCTCTCTACAGAGCGTCAGTAGATCGAGAGTTATCACGGGAGAGTGTCCCAGAGTCCACTACTAGTTCCTATCGATTCATGAGGTATACTTATTATGTACAGTTGTGTATCTAAACATAGAAACAGCACAGTGATGTATACATTATATAGTTTGGGGAATGTATTTGTATTAGATGTATAATAAAAGCAACTACAGTCAGAATTAATATATTGACATGTATGTATGAGAATGAATATTATGGTAAGTGAAGACTCTGACATCGAATCACAGCCCAACCAGTGAAGAGAGAAAAGGTAAATTAAAATGCGAAAAATTTATAGTGATTTTTGGATAAAGTCGAGGATTGAAACTGGGGTCCTGACAAAAATGGTAGTAAGAATAATGGTAGCTAAAATAAACTACTAACGAGAATTGCTTGAAAATGAAAACAAAAAATAAAATAAAATCTAACAATAAAGGTTTTAAAAATAAAACTTTAAACTATTCTAAAACTACTCCAAAATTACTCTAAACTACTCCTAAATTACTCTACACTACTCCTAACCTAGGCTACACCCTAATTGATTTTTCAATTGCCATCATGTTCTATTTATACACACACTTAGGGGTATAATGGTAATTTTTTCATCCTAGATGAGTTGGCATTGTTTGGCCACTTGTCTTCATTTGATTTGCTGTAGAGTAGATCTTTCCACGTCATCAGTCTTTTTGTCTAATTGGCTATACGATGTGGCCCGGCGTGTGTCTTCTAGAGGGTTGGCACGGTGTACGTCGATCTTATTGTTTCAGAGCGAATAAAATACGGACACCTGGCATCACACGTGTCCAGACGACTGATGACTCAGTCTTCAAATTAGAAGTTGTCCAGTCTCCTTTAGCTCGATTTCAGCCCAATTTTGACTGAAATGATTGAGTTTCATCCGGATTTATTTTATCTGCACATTAAAGAATTTTAATTAAATAAAGGGGATAATTAATGGAAAAATTGGGGATTTAAATAATTAATTAATTAAGAAATTAAACACAAATAATTCTATTAAAAATAGAATTATTACACCCCTAAACTTGAGTTTTTACTTGTCCTTAAGCAAAACAAAACAATTGTAGGAATGACAAGTACAAAACATAATAATTTTTTCAATATTATCCTCAAAGAAAAAGTACAGACTATGAAATCAAAGAATCACAATTATAAGTCCAACACTCAGAATCATTCCATCATAAGTCCTAACCCAAATTGTATTCCTCGTGTGTATGTGTGAAAATGTCAAAGTCACTTCATAGTACATTACCCGGATCAGATTATGCAAACACAGTGAATGCAAAGTCAATGACATGTGATCATTCCCATAAGTTTACTTTTCACTTCTCTCTCCACTAATGTAGTCACACTTAACCAAAGATCAATAGAACTTCATTAAGCTTGTAATGTAAGGCTGGGGTTAAGGTATGATAAAGTCGATTTAGGTTTAATTACCCCTTAACATGCATTACTTCTAGGATCTTAATGTAAGAGCTCATATTTATTTCCCCCAAACTTATTTATTTCACTAGGCACTTTATTCTATTTTTGTATTTTTCTTCTTTCTTCTTTTATTTTTTTTTCTTTTTATGTCATTTGCATTTTTTTTTTGGATTTTCACTATCACTAGATACCCAATTGTACAAAGCTCACAATATATCCCATGACTTTCCATGCTTTCAGGGTAAGGATAGGAAAAAAATGCTTAAGCTAAGGAAAATATGCAGGTGTATTTACAGAGAAAAGCTTATTTGGTCCAGATGGGTGACTAGGGATAAAATATGTACAAGGATGGCTAGAAAGGCTCAAACGATCCAAAGATGTCTTAAATCATCTCCCTAATTAAGTGTGATCTAATATTTCACCTCGAGATTAGATCAAACAAATTCTAGAATATGATGCACACAATTAATTGAACAAATGCAATCATATGTCCACATAAGCTTTCTCTAAATAAATATACAGATTCATGACATGACATGTGCGTAAGATGAGGAAATCACAATCAGAATCAAGACAAATTCAAGAACTCAACTTCATGCTTTTCTTATAATCATGCTTCTCAGTTAATCAAAGTCAGACTTAATCATGGGGTCATATCATTGGAATATGGGAAAACTACATGCTAAGCACTAAATCATCCCAAAATCAAACAATTTAAGCTCAGATTTTCGAAAAATTTTGAAATTGTTTTCAATTTTGCCCAAATTTTTGAAAAATGCTCAAATGATATCCCCTCCCCCAAACTTAAAGTGTACAGTGTCCTCAGTGTGTAGACAATATAAGAATTGAAGTTCAGGAACAAAGTACTCCCCTTTCTGATGTTGATGATGAACAACTGAAACTTGATTGAAAGCATAATATTGTAAAGGAAATCTACAAAATAAAGAAAGAAAGAAACAACGAAAAAGAAAAAGAACTATATACAAAGTGAAAAGAAAAATTAGGCCACTTCAAATTCAGCTAAAGAACACAACACTCAGCAGCAAGGCGAAGAGTAGGAGGATCAGCCAGAGTGGTGACAAAATATTGACAGTTAAATCCTCCTGAGCTCTATCTACTTCATTCATTCTCTCAAATTTCTTATGTTCATGCCTTATATCCTCCATCTTAAAATAGTCTTGAGAGTCATCACGGAGCTTCAAGGGTTTGAAAACATTAAACTTCACTTCCTGATCTAGGATTCTCATAGTCAACTCCCCTTTTTGTACATCAATTAAAGTTCTACCCGTCGCTAGGAAAGGTCTGCCTAGTATAATAGGGACTTCCTTGGCTTCCTCCATGTCTAAAACAATAAAATCCGTTAGGAAAACAAATTTTTCCACCTTTACTAACACATCCTCAATGACCCCTTTGGATATTTAATGGATTGATATGCTAGCTGAAGGGTCACTGTAGTGAGCTTGACATCCCCTATTCCTAACTTTTGATAGATAGACAAAGGCATTAGATCGACACTAGCTCCTAAATCACACAGGGCTCTACCAAAGAATAGATTTCCAATAGTGCAGGGTATAGTAAAACTCTCGGGATCCGTTAGCTTAGGGGGTAATTTCCTATGGATAATTGAACTACATTCCCCAGTTAAGGCCACCGTCTCATAATCTTCCAATCTTCTCTTCCTTGAGAGGATATCCTTTCGAAACTTCACATAACTTGGTATTTGCTCTAAGGCATCTGCGAAAGGAATGTTGATGTGAAGTTTCTTAAAAACCTCAAGAAATTTAGTGAATTGTTGATCTAGTTTTTGATTCTGAAACCTCTGAGGAAAAGGTACTGGTGATCTAACTGGAGAGGATGCAGTGGAAACCTGTGTAGAATCATAAGACGAGGAAGGCAATGAAGAAGAAGAAGGTATAGCTGAAGAAGAGCCTAGCTTGGATTCTTTTGCAGCTTGATCTTAATGTTCTTGTTCTTTCTGAGCTGCCTCTTTAGACCCTAAGGGCTCTACCACTGTGGGCTTAACAGGATTGGACTAGTGGATCATCTAACTCTCTGCCACTCCTAAGGGTGATAGGTCTAACATGTTCCTTACCCTCCCTTTGCTTAATAGGATTAACTTCAGTGTTACTAGGAAGGGTCCTTTGTGGACGTTGGCTAAGAGCATTGGCTATTTGTCCAACTTGAACTTCTAAATTCTTGATTGAGGCAGCTTGATTTTGCAGGATCGTTGTGAACATCTTCTCAAACGAAGGCTTCCTCTCAACTGCTGGTGCGTGGTAAAGTTAGGGTTGCATATGTGGTGGTGGTGGTGGTGATGGATGATGTTGAAATTGTTGTGGGGGTGGTTAATGAGGTGGATGATATGGAAATTACGGCTGTGGTGGTACATGAACCAGTGGAGCTTGAAAACTAGGGGGTCCTACAAGTTTAGAATTAGAAGTTTGCCCTTGGTTTTAGCTCCAGGAAAAGTTAGGATGGTTCCTCCACCCTGGATTATAGGTGTTTAAAAAAGGGTTGTTCTGTTGCTTAGGGGGAGCAACTAATAATTATATTTTTTATAGAATTATTTGTGCTTAAATTCCTAATTATTTATTTAATCCCCATATTATTTTATTAATAATCCCCTCTATTTAATTAAAATTCTTTAATGTGCAGATAAATTAAATCCAGATGAAACTCAGTCGTTTCAGTCGAAATTGGGCTGAAAACGAGTTAAAGGAGATTGGACCATTTCAAATTTTGCAGACCGAGTCACTAGTCGTTTGGACACACGTGATGCCAGGTGTCCATATTTTATTTGCTCCGGAACGATAAGATCAAAAGACACCGAGCGAATATTCTGGAAGGCACACGCCGGGCCACATTGCACAGCCAACTGGACAAATCGACAAGTGACATGGAAATATCTATTCTGCAGCAAATCAATTGAAGACAAGTGGCCAAATAATGCCAACTCATCTAGGATGAAAAATTACCATTGTACCCCTATGTTTGTGTATAAATAGAACATGATGGCAATTGAAAATGTATGTAGGTTAGGGTAGAATAGTTTCTAAGGTAGTTTTAGATTTATTGCCTTTGTTTTTAAGCTTTCCCGAAATGATTAGTTTCTTTTAGCAAAATTTTACTATTCATTCACTATTCACTTCATGAAAAAGTTTGTTCCATTGTCTAATTTCATGGTATTTCATTAGCAATATTGTTTCACCTTTTTCTTCTTTTTGGTTTGTAAAAATCCATTACTGGATGTTTCTTATTTAGTGAAGTTTTAAATAGAAGTTTAAAGTTTTCAATATCAAGTTCTCGGTTCCCAAATTTTCTTCTATATTTGTTTGATAAACCATTAGTTTGATTTTAGCTGTCGGTTTGTTCCTTTTTGAACATTCGGGTTTTAGGATATCTTCATTCAGTCTTTTACCTTTTGATTCTGTTGCCTTGATGTGGGATGATGCCAAGCATTTGTCCACATCAAGAGCTATGTGGAGTCATGGCTAGAGAAGAAAATGAAGCAATCCGAGGAAGTTGAGATCACTGTCAATGGAAGAAGCTCTCGGGTGCTGTGTAGTTGTGATTTTTATTTCCTTTCGGTTTTAAGTTTGTATTCAGCTATGCATCATTATTCATTCTGTATTTCATTGTTATTTGCTTACAATTCATGACCTGGTTTGTGACTACATTTAGAGCTTAGCTTCCATTTTTACTGCATTTTCATTATGTTTCTTTAATCATTCACTGCATTTCATTTCAACATTTTAAGTTTTCATTTTCTGCTTGTAAATGGATAGTGAAAAGGATGGGTGAGTTTTCCAGTGTAGAGTCTCAAGAAGTAATTTCGAGGAGCATAGTTCACTATTGGCTGTATTTTTATCCTCTATTTGTCTCTGCTTTAATCTTAATATGCTGTTCACGTTCTGCTATGTGTTGTTTTAATCCAGTGTTGTTTTTAAGTTTCTAGTTGTTAAACGTTGATTTCCATTACCATTAATGAGTTGTTGTTTAGATATTGCTATGTGTAGTTGACGGGTGCAGAGCATGTGCAACCAGGAAAGGATTCAACCTCTGTCATCGTGTCCTATCTCATCTCAAGTTGTCGATAGTGTCGGTTATGTGCTGCTGAGTGTTGCTGCATATTCTGGACTAAATAGGTAGCTGTAGATTGCTTAAAAATTATGAAATGCATATAAGAGGATGGGGCCAAGCTGAGAGCCATGACTCACAATGCAGAACAACAAGACGTGGTGACTGAGAATGCTCAAGATATTGTTTCTAGTACAACAGTAGAGGTCTGGACTGGAGAGCATGCAATATGACAAGCGATAACAGCAGCTGAAGCACGACAGAATGGTAGCAATACCTGCAGCAGATTTGAGCAGGCGCACGATAGAAGCAGAGTGCAAGATAAAGCAGACTGGCCGCATGTCCGTAGCACTTGGAGGCATAGCAAAATAACGGAGAAGACAATGCAACAGTGCACTTGCAAAGCAAAATCGGGACCACTGTGTTTATTAATTGATAAGGCCACGTTTGGCTAGCCCATTGTAGTTGTTAATTCATTTTGCATGCATTTTTAGATAGATTAAGTTCAAGTTTATTATTTAATTTAGTTAGTTAATTTCTAATTTGCATGTTAGTCATAGTTTCTTTGTTGCATGAGTTTAACTTAGATTTAATTTGGTTACTAAGTAATTTTTATTTTAGCATTAGGAGATGTGCTCAAAATTAATTTAGATAAACTCATTTTATGCATTTTAAGTTTTAGTGAAAATTCCAAAAATGTGTTTCATGCATTAGTTAGATTTTAATGTTAATTTAGTATTTAGATATATCTAGGAGTAACTTTAGATTCATTAGTTTAGACATTTAGATTTATGACTATTTTTCTTAATTTTCTAGGATTTTATTTTATTAGATCTTAGGTTAGTTTAGATTGCAATTTTTATTAATTAATTTGCATGCACATTTCACTTTAAGTTTGTTTAAATTTTAGTTTAATTAATTTTATTCCTTTATTTTTATATTCGCATTTTAATTGCATTAATTCATTTTAATTGTTTTAATTTTCTTTTGTAGGTTATTTGCTTTTAATTGCTTAGAGTACTGTAAGTAAATTTTGCTCAGTTTTATTTCCTTTAGTTCTTATTATTTTATTGCTTTCCAGTAATTTTAACTAGCCTTAGTAGATCACCCTCTTTAATTTCATAATTTGCTAGGATATACTTAGGGTAAGATTAACCGGTAGTAAATTAGGCTAATCAACTTCTCTGTGGGACGATATCTCGGGACTCAAATCCCATTATTACTTGTACGACCCGTGCACTTGCGGACAATACCTTTAGGGCGTGTCAGCAACATACTGAATTGATTCTAAGTTGAACGGACTCCTATCTACAGAATGGGTACCACTACACAGCTCGCAGGAAAGAAAAGGACTTTGTACAGAATAAACAGGATTACGACTTGTGGAATGATTATGTTGGGTGCTAAGCCACTCTACCTTCTTCGTAAGATTATCGATTTGAGAGGTCAAGGTAGACAGTGTGTCGAGCTCATAAATACCCGTTGACTTCTTTGGCAATTGCCTCTCCGAGGACCATAAATAGTTGTTAACAGCCATCTTTTCTAACAACTCGTAAGCTTCCTCCTCTGTTTTACACATTAGCGCTCCACCCGCAGCAGCGTCAACAATGGTCCTATTTTAGCTTGTAAGTCCGTTGTAGAAGGTCTGGACTTGCAACCAAAAAGGTAGGCCATGGTGAGGGCACTTCCTAAGAAGCTCCTTATATCGTTCCCATGCGTTGTAAAGAGATTCAGAATCGAACTGGGCGAAGGAAGATATATCACTATTGAGTTTGGCCATTTTAGAGGGAGGGAAAAACTTAGCTAGAAATTGATGGGCTAACTCATCCCATCTAGAAATGGATCCTGGAGGCAAGGAGGTTAAGCAGTGTCGCGCCCTATCCCTAAGCGAGAAGGGGAATAGTCTAAGCCTAAGCGCATCATTAGATAATTCATTGTGCTTGAAGGTGTTGCACAAGTCTAGGAATTGCCCGAGGTGAGCATGTGGGTCGTCGTGTGGAAGCCCACTGAACTGTAAAGAGATCTGGATCATTTAGAGGATGAAAGGCTTAATTTCGAAGTTGTTTGCTGGGACAGCTGGTGGCCTAATGCCGGTATAATAACCTCCAATAGTCGGATTGTATAATCTCCAACGGTCTTAATTTCCCTATTTTCTGCCATAGTGTGTTGCAGCGGAGCTATTAATTTTCTAGAATCCTTTCAAAATTTTCTAAGTGTTCGTTCAATTTCTGGATCTAAAGGAAAGAAATCATAACTCTTGGCTCTACGCATGCAAACATCACAAAGTCCTCAGAAAAATTTTTTTAAGTTTTTTTTCTTAATTTTTCAAATTTTTTTAATTAGATGGAGAAAATTTAACTAACCTAAACTAAGGCTCTAAATATTTACAACCTAAATATTTAAAAGCTAGAATTACATCTAAGCATAATTTCATCGATATTAATTACTGGCTAATTAAGACTTCCTCGGCAACGGCGCCAAAAACTTGGTACGACCTAGACGTATTGTCCGTAAGTGCAAGGGTCGTACAAGTAATAATGGGATTTGAGTCTCAAGTTATCGTCCCACATAGAAGTTAATCAGCCTAATTAACTACCGGTTAATCTTACCCTATGTATATCTTAGCAAATTATGAAGTTATAATGGGTGGTCTACATGGCTAAAATTAAACAACTGAAAATAATAAAACAATAAAATAATAAAAACTAAATAAAACCGAGCTAAGATTTACTTATCGAGCTCCACGCAATTAATTAACAAATACCTACGAAAATAATTAAAACAGTTAAAATTAATTAACACAATTAAAATAAAAAGCAAAAATGAAAATAAAGAAACAAGATTAATTGAACTAAAATTAAACAAGCCTAAAATAACATATGCATGTAATTAAACTAATTAATAAAAATGCAAATTAAACTAAACTAAAATTTAATGAAGATAAAGACTAAATTAAAAATGCATGAATCAAATTTAATCTAAATTAATTCAAAATGTAACTCATAAAATACTAAACTAAAATTAAATCCTAAAACATATAATATAAAATTAATTATTAACTAACAATTAAGACTAAAAATTAAATTAACAAACTAAAACACTAGAACTAATCTAAATTAACAACTAATAAAAGGAGTAATAAAAAAAGTGCAATAAACATAAAATTGCAAAGAGGAAATGGCCAAACGTGGCCTTAAACACAAATAACAGCCAAGTGGTCCATATTCTGTCACTGTACACGTCTTCTTCCACAAATTTCATTCCAAGTGCTCTCGATCCTAAATAGAAACAGCTCCAGACGAGGTCCCTTCTGCTGTCTGCTGCACGTCCGTGACCTCTGTTGCTCAGGTGTTGTCCTGTGATGCCTACCTTGGCAGTGCACGTCCCCTGATGGCTGCTGCATCCGGTTTGTCCATGCCTCTAGGCTTTGCCCAGCTCGCTGCTGTCTGCTGTAGGTCTGTCCTTGCCACCATTCCTATTCGTGTCTGCCTGCAGGAATAACAGCAACACAGGTAAGTTAAGACACATAGCAGCTTGCAGCACACCTCATCCAAACAGCTAGAAACAGAGCCGAACAAGAGCAGACACTTTCAGCTTCCTTTATGCTTCAACATCGGTAATCAATGCCTTGACTTTTCTTTTGCTACACAGCAAGATTGATGCCTTAACAGCAGCAAGAAGCAAACACTCGGTCACTCCAAATTTCAGCCACAGATAGTGTCAGGACTCGTTCTCAATCCATGACTTTAACCAAAATCACTACAAATTTTTCTCATTTTTAACTTACCTTTCCTCTCTTCAATGGTTGGGCTGTGATTCGATGTTAGAATCCTCGCTTACCACATTATCCATTATCATACATAATGTCAATTATACTGTTACTGACTGTAACTGCTTTTATAATACATGTGAGATTAGATAAAAGCAAATACAAATACGTTCCCCATAATATATATCGTATACATCACTGTGCTGTTTCTATGTTTAGATACATAACCGTACAAAATCTGTATACCTGGAGGTCGATAGGAAATAGCGGTGGACTCAGGAACATTATCCCTCAATAGCTCTCGCTCTACTGCTGATGCTCTGTAGAGAGATGTAAAGAAAGGGGGTGAGCATACAACGCACTCAGTAAGGAAATCAGGCAAGCAAGTAGATATCTACACTATCTACTCAAAATAATGCTATGCCTTGAAAACATTATTTCCTTCACTCACTTTAAAAGCATGTCTTTAAATATATATATATATATATATACTTGTACAGATTAAATCCCATGTACAGAAATCATGCTTTCTTTCTCAAATGTAGGCATGTAGTGCAAAACAATGCATCTTTATATAAATCATGCCTTTAGATAAATCATGCCATGTATATTTAAATCACAATAAATATGGCATTTAAATCATTCACAACACAAAATCGGAGTCCGACCCATCCCTCAGGTCTATCCGCAATTTAAATTAGTCAATCAAGTGATATATCATGTGAGACTCTGTGGTGAAAATGTAAATAGTATCCTGGACTATGATCATATCCAACATGTGATCCCAAGCAACACAGTACTCGGTGTATGGGGCATTACTGCTGCAACGGGAGGGGGGTCAGTCCATCACAACCGCCAACTATATCCTCATCAACTCCACAACACCACACGGTACAATGTACTCCATGCCACTCGCATGGTACAACGTACTCCTTGGACCCTACATCACAGTCGGGGTACCTGCCATAAGTCTTAGCCCTCAAACCATGGAATATCATACCACGTCTCTAGTATCCTCATGCGGATATCCTCTCACATAGTGTGACACTCAGTCTACACAAGGAATCAAGAATGGATTTCAACATGTATTATATATCACATACAGTGCGCGCCTTTGAGCGTGACTCACAGTCGACACTCCGCTCAAACACTGTTTCACATCACAAACTCAACTCTAGTGCGAGTAAACCTCCAGCAACTAGGTCAATGCATAGTTCATGTATTAAATCAAGTATGAGAAATAGCTCCAGTACCATGCTATGCACAATATCATCAAATCAAGTACGAGCAATAGCTCTAGTACTATGTCATGTATAAATCATGAAGAATCGAGTACGAGCAATGCTCTAGCACTCTATCATACATCTCATGTAAAACTCAAGTACGAGCTAATTGCTCTAGCACTCTCTCATGCATATATCATTTAAAACTGAGTACCAGTAAGAACTCCAGTACTCTATCATGCATGTCATGGAAATCTAGTGCGAATCATAATTTAGCACTAATGTATGTGAAAAATATATGAAATCCAGTGCGAGCTTTGCTCTAGCACGATTCATTCTCACATAATATGATAGATGGCTCTTTAAAAAGGGATGATTTACAAAATATCAAAATTAGCACTATAAAGTGTGCTTATTTCACATCAACCTTAAAATCATTAGCCTATCTATTTATTCTCCTGCTAAACAACAGTTAAACACTCAAAATAGTGGTTTCCATGCTTTTTACAACTTTACTGCAGCCTTTACCTGTACCTACATGGAAATGGGAGCATGTCACCATGGATTTTATTATAGGTTTACCGAGGACCCGGAGAGGTCGTTATGCGATATGGGTCATAGTGGATAGACTGACCAGGAGTGCCCATTTCCTTGCCATCAAGAGCATAGATATTGTTGATGCCTTAGCTAAGTTATATGTCAGCGAGATAGCTAGATTACGTAAGGCTCTAGTGAGTATTACTTCTGACAGAGATTCTCGATTTACTTCGAGATTTTGGACCCAGTTTTAGGAGTCCATGGAATATCGATTGAGTTTCAGTACTGCCTATCATCCTCAGACAGATGGTCGGTCAAAGAGGACTATTCAGACCTTGGAGGATATGTTGAGGGCATGTCCGATGGATTTTAAGGGATCATGGGATGATCACCTGCCCCTAGCAGAGTTTGCGTACAATAACAGCTATCATGTGAGTATTGGAATGGTACCTTTTGAGGCTCTATATGGTAGGAGGTGTAGTAGATCCCCTGTAGCTTGGAAAGAAGTCGGTGATAGAAAGTTAATTGATCACGAGCTTGTTGACCGGGCTGTACAGAGTGTGAAACTCATATGTGAGAGATTACAAGTTGCACAGAGGAAACAGAAAAGGTACGCAGATGTGCGTAGATGGCCACTTGAGTTTGATGTTACCGATGTAGTATTTCTGAAGATATCATCGAGTAAGGGTATCATGAGATTTGGGAAAAAAGGGAAGTTGAGTCCTCGTTATATTGGACCATTTGAGATTCTTGAGAGGGTGAGAGAGGTAGCCTATAGATTGGCATTACCCCGACAGATGTCCGAAATACACAACGTCTTTCATGTATCAATGTTGAGGAAGTACCACCCAGACCCTTCTCATGTCATAGAGTACGAAGAGATGGACATACAAGAGGACATGAGCTACACTGAAGAACTGGTCTCGATTCTCGATAGAAAGGAGAAGGTACTTAGAACTAAGAGCATCCCATTAGTGAAAGTTTTGTGAAACATCACTCAATGGAGGAGGCAACGTGGGAGTTGGAGAGTCTCATGAAGGAGAAATACCCCCATCTATTTGACGAGTTGAGTTGAATTTGGAGGACTAAATTCTTTTTAAGGTGGGGAGGATATGAGATCTGAGAATGTTACACTTTCAAATTATGTAATGAGAACATGAAGTGTAACTTATTGAACTAAATATGATGTATTCATATACTGAGGTGGTATGGAATGAAATTTTAAGTGATGAATAAGTTATAAATGAGCTTTTATAAAGGTGTGAAACTATGGGGCCAGATCGATCTTTGAGAAGAGAGGATCGATCTGGTAACTTAAAAATAGCAAGGACAGAGGAAATTAAGTGAGCAGATCGATCTCCAATGGTAAAGGATCGATTTCCTTATGATTATGTAATGAAGAGATCGATCTCCTGAGGAAGGAATCGATCTCAAAATGTTTCGATTAAGGAGAAGATAGATCTCCTCAAGGAGCAGATCGATCTCATGAAGCATTCTATAAACTAGAGATCGATCTCATGATTAGAGCAGATCGATTTCATAAATCCATTAAGAGATCGATCTCACCCCTCCACAGATCGACCTCCTAGGCATAAAATTACCCCAAATCATCTCCAAATTCAAATGCAGATCGATCTCATCAAGAGCCAGATCGATCTCCTACCCTTCATCTATAAAAGGACCCTTGTGTTTTCCTGCATTTCATCTTTTCTCTCTCTTTCAAGCCTTCATTTCAACCGAAGCCTAGCTTTCTCTCTCTTCCAAATCGCCCATTTCCATCCAAATCAAGAGTTATGGTCGAAAGGAAAGTTGTTGCTCACCCAAACAACATACTTGGATATCGAAAGACGAATCGAATCGAGGTGTAAGTTGAGCACTCCACAAGTTTGGGTAATCTCTAAACTTCAATCTTGGATTTTGAAGTAATTTTTAGTGATTGTGAACATGGGCATTATGATGAAATAGCTAGGAGATGGTTAGAGATTGAGAAATGGTGATTTTAATGGAGTGTTGATGATATTAAGTAAATTGTGGTAAATTAGGACTTTTGTCTATAAATTGGAAATTTAGGCAATAAGGTGATTTTGGTATGGGTATTATGCATGAGAAATGTAGAATGTTGAGATGTAGTGGAAGAGATGATGTATTGTGATAGTCATGAGAAATGGGATAATTGAGAGATTTAGGTGTTAGTTAGAAATATGAGCAAATGTATGCTCAATAATGTGATTGGGTTGAGATATTGATGTTTTTAACATCGTTTGGACAGCTTGGGAGTTTCAGAGTGGAATGCGAGGCTAGTCCGTGATACAAGGGAACGATTGCACTATACAAGGTATAAAGAGGTAAGGGAAAACTAAACTCATTGTGTATGTGCTTTGTGATAATATTGTAGCACGATTTTTGAGTGAGAAAACAAGCATGTTTGATGTGTTGGGAATGAGAATTGCACAAGATTTTATAGCCGGTTGGGGCCCAACTTTTATGAGTTATAAACTATATGTGAAAACGTTTTATAACCATTTTGGGTTTAAAAAGTGACAAGTTTTTTGGGCCCTACGTTAAAGCGCACTGAGATTTGAGAAACGTGTGCGTGGTTTTGCCGGTTGAAGCTTGGGTTTAACATGTTTTGTATTGAGTACAAAACGGTTTGAAATGAGTTTTGTGAAAGAAAACCATTATGAGCTTTACGTGAAGGCAAAACAATTTTTATGATAATGGCTATTTATTGAGACTTAGGTGTGTCATTTTGAATACACACTGGGCATTGCTCTAGTAGCATGTAAGTCTGATATTCCTCCATTCTGGTAACGTGAGGTAACCCCTACTCTGGTAGCGTTGGTTACCTACCACATGTGAATCCTAATAAGTGGCTGTGCCACGTGTATTTGGTGGTTGTGCCATGTGTAAATCCTAATTAGTGGCTGTGCCACGTGTATTTGGTGGTTGTGCCACGTGTGAATCCTAATCAGGGGCTATGCAACGTGTATTTGGTGGCTGTGGCACGTGCGAATCTAAATATGTGGCCATGCCACATGTGTTTGGTGCCTGTGCCACGTGCAGATTTTAATTAGTGGTTGTGCCACGTGTAGATTTTATTTTGTGGTCGTGCAATGTGCCTTACTATTGCATTGATTTTTATCACGTTTTAAACAAAAATACCATTATCGCATCTTGATTTCTATATGCTTGCAACCTTGAATTAAGACATTTATTATCATGTTTTTACATGGGCGTTGACTATTCATGCTACATTTTTCACTGAGTTTATCGAGTTTATCATGTAAAATAAAATGATTGTGTGGTGCAAATCATTTTCTTATTAATGAATCCCTTATCCTCTTACTGAGCGATTTAGAAGCTCACCCTGTTTTATCCTTCCCCCAGATTTCTTCAAGTGAAAAGGATTTCCCTACGACATACGGAGAAGTGGCTAGTGGAGGACTTGAGCTCCAGGCCATATATTGTATTTTGAGGTATCATTTATCTTTTCATGTACCCAGTCAATTATTGTAATTGCAGACACTTGATGTATAACATTGTATGGGATGTATTAGGATTAATTAACTTGGGATTGAGTAATGTATATGATATGATATATACTATATAATGATGAGATCCTGAGGCATGATATGTATAATGACATTTGACATGTATATGAATGCACCCTTAATTGTGATTTGAATTTAAAAAATTTTAAATTTGCCTTATTTTTCGTGCTTCCGGGGCGTGACAGAGTTTTCTTGGTATCAAAGCTTAGGGTGTCTAGTACTGTTAGTATCGGTTAAGCGAAATAGAATACATCATAAGAGTCTGTAATAGTCTGGTCATGAACTGAATTTGAGGATTGAGATTTCAATCAAGTTTAATGTGTACGCGCTTGAATCGAATCGAGATTGAGAATGAGTGGATGACGAGGTCGTTCGGGGAGGCAGGTAAAGCCACCCCCACCACCTGCCCTATAATCAGAGAGTCCTAACTCTCGATTTAACAGGATTGAGTCCGATGTGAGGTAAGGTTTTAAGCAAATGGCAGCACTATTCACGCAACATTTTGGAGTTAATGCCTCGGGTACTACTCCTACACCACCACAAGGACATCCCATACCCCCAGTACAGATGGACCCGGTGCCTCCCGTCACTCAGCCTCATGACAGAAGTATAGTCCGACTGAAGGACTTTCTCAAAATGAATCCACTCGCATTTAGTTGATAGAAGGATCCTACAGAGGCTGAAGAGTGGCTGATGGAGTTAAGAGTCATATACGACTATTTGGGGTGCACAGACGCTGAATGGGTCAATATGGGTGCCTATATGTTGAAAGGGAAAGCTCGAGAATGGTGGGGTACTATCCAGGGTATTCTGATGTCCAGCCCGGATGTGATTAGCTAGGACGAGTTTCAGTGGCATTTAAAGCCCAATATGTACCACGAGCCACTCAAAGAAAGATGCAGGCAGAGTTTTTGAATCTGGTACAAGGTGATATGTCTGTGGATGATTATGAGAGCCAATTTACCGCGCTATTAAGATATGACCAAAAGACCTTCAAGAATGAATAGCTCCGTACTGAGAGATTTGTATATAGATTGAAGCCCATCATCAGAGATACATTGATAGGGCTATGTATTACTGAGTTTGGAGATGCTCTGAGACGAGCACAAGAGATTGAGAGGGGAATTGAAATGGTACAATCCCAGAATGAGCTCAGAGCGATGAATAGGGATAAGGGCAAGAGGCTAGCGATTTCCCAAACAGATGTTTGGAGAGGTTCGTTCAGAAGAGGAAGGATTGAGGTACAGAATGATAGATTAGAGAGACCCAGAGCTTATCCCATCATTAGGGAGACCCTTCCAGATGTCAGGCCCGAGATAAGGGTTTGTAAAAATTGTGGCTAAATGGCATGAGGAAAGTTAAACTGGGTTGATCCAATGATGTTTTAGATATGGAGACATGATTCACATGGTGAAAGACTGGCCTCAACCTTAGAGACCACATGCTTGAAAGCCTACTAGACAACAGCCTCAGAGAGTGAATCCCTAGAGACGAGCCACTGCTGCAGAGAAAGGGAAGAAGCCTATTACACATAGACGTGTGTTTGCCCTGGATAAGGAAACCACAGACACTTCTGCAGAAAATATAAGAGGTACACTCTCTGTCTAGAATCATAAGGCTCATGTGTTGATTGATTTAGGGTCCACGCATTCGTTTATTTCTGAGTATTTTGTATGTAGATTAAATTTGAAGTTTGAACCTCTAGAGTATATACTACATCTAAATACCCTTATGCGTGAATCCCAGAGAATTGATTTGATTTGTAGAAGATGTGAAATAAAGGTGGGAGATAGAGTGATGTTAGCAGATCTAATAATATTAAATATGCATGGGTTTGATGCAATTTTGGGAATGGATTGGCTGGCAACCAATCGAGTGAGTTTAGACTGCTACACCAAGATTGTAACTTTCTCCCCACCTGAACCTTACAGTGTATGTTTGAAATATAGAGTAAATAGACGTATGGAATTTTGTAAGCAAATTGAAATTTTGATGTTGCTCGTGAGAGTACTAAATATTACTGTTTATGTAAAGGTTATAAAACACTTAACTCAGATGATGATCGGGAACATCTAAGGATTGAGGATATACCTGTGGTGTGTGAATTTCTGGATGTTTTCCCATATGAGTTACCTTGTTTACCACCAGAGAGAGAGTTGGAGTTTACCATTGATATGGAACCAAATACTCAGCCGATCTCTAGACCTCCATACAGGATGGCATTAGTGGAACTTGAGGAATTGAAGAAACAACTACAGGAGTTATTAGATCAAGGGTATATTACACCCAGTGTTTCACCGTGAGGAGCACCAATTTTATTTGTTAAGAAGAAGGATGGTAGTCTCAGATTATGCGTAGACTATCGATTATTAAATAAAGCCACGGCGAAGAATAAATACCCATTGCCTAGGATTGATGATCTGCTTGATCTACTAAGAGGGGCCTCAGTCTTTTCTAAGATTGATTTGAGATCGGGCTATCACCAATTGAGGATTAAGGAAGAAGATATTCCGAAGATGACCTTCAGGACAAGGTATGGCCATTATAAATTTCTAGTGATGTCATTTGGGTTGACGAATGCACCTGCAGCCTTTATGAAATTAATGAACGAGTTGTTCAAAGACTATCTAGATAAATTTGTGATAGTCTTTATTGGTGATATCCTGGTATACTTTCTGTTATATGAGGAACATGCACAACATTTGTGGTTAGTACTTCAGATACTCTGAGATAAATAATTATATGGGAAGCTTAGTAAGTGTGAGTTTTAGCTGGATCGGATAACTTTCCTTGGCCATATAGTCTCAGAGGAAGGAGTATCAGTGGATCCAAGTAAAGTAGAGGCTATGCTTAATTGGGAAAGATCAAGTATAGTTACAGAAGTCCGAAGCTTCCTTGGTTTGGCAGGGTATTATAGAAGATTTGTGGAAGGATTTTCCAAGATTGCCGCTCCTTTTACTAAGATCACACGTAAGGAGACTCCGTTCATATGGACTGATCAGTGTGAGCTCAATTTTCAAGAATTGAAGAGGAGATTGACAGCGGCACCTGTGTTGACTATTCCTGAGGGATCAGGTGGATTTTCAGTTTATAGTGATGCATCCCATCAAGGATTGGTCGCATATGGATAGCGACAATTGAAAGACCAGGAACGGAATTACCCCACGCATGATTTGGAGTTAGTCGCTGTGGTATTTTCCTTGAAGATCTGGCGACACTACTTATATAGGGAAAGATTCCATATCTTCACTGACCACAAGAGTTTGAGGTATTTGTTTGATCAGAAGGAATTAAACATAAGATAAAGGAGATGGATGGAACTCCTTAAGGATTATGACTACGAGATTTTGTACCATCCGGGTAAGGTGAACGTAGTTGCTGATGCCCTGAGCAGAAAGAGTATGATATCTGCTATGATGATCAGGGAATGGGATTTACTAGAGCAGTTCTCCGAAATCCGGATCAGAGTTAAAAAGGTAGAGATTGGATTTTTGGCTAGCATATGAATAGAGCCTAAGATCATGGATCAGATTAGAACTGGGCAGCTTATTGATAAGAGGTTGATAGATATGGTTAGCCAAGCTGAACAGACTTTCCAGTCGGATCTCATAATTAGTGAGGATGGATTGTTGAGATTCAGAGGACGAATTTGTATACCGGACGATGATACCATGAAGAGCTAGATACTGAGAGAATCCCACTGCTCTCTGTACCCAGGGAGTACTAAGATGTATCGAGATTTGAGAAAGGTGTACTGGTGAAGTGGTATAAAGCGAGATGTGGCAGAGTATGTGGCCAGATGTTTAGTATGCCAGCAAGTGAAAGCTGAGCATCGGAATCCCGGAGGACTACTGTAGCCTTTATCAGTACCTAGATGGAAATGGGAGCATGTCACCATAGATTTTATTATGGGTTTACTGAGGACCCGGAGAAGTCGTGATGCGATATGCGTCATAGTGGATAGACTGACCAAGCGTGCCCACTTCCTTGCCATCTAGAGCACAGATACTGTTGATGCCTTAGCTAAGTTATATGTCAGCGAGATAGCTAGATTACATAGGGCTCCTGAGAGTATTACTTCTGACAGAGATTCTCGATTTACTTCGAGATTTTGGACCCAATTTCAGGAACCCATGGGATCTCAATTGAGTTTTAGTACTGCCTATCATCCTCAGGCAGATGGTCAGTCAGAGAAGACTATTTAAACCCTAAAGGATATGTTATGGGCGTGTACGATGGATTTTAAGGGATCATGGGATGATCACCTACCCCTAGCAGCGTTTACGTACAATAACAGCTATCATGCGAGTATTGGAATGACACCTGTTGAGGCTCTATATGGTAGGAGGTGTAGATCCCTTGTAGCTTAGCAAGAAGTCAGTGACAGAAAGATAAATGCTTCCGAGCTTGTTGAGCAGGCTGTACAGAGTGTGAAACTCATATGTGAGAGATTATAGGCATCACATAGTAGACAGAAAAGCTACACGGATGTTCGTTGACGACCACTTGAGTTTGATGTTGGTGATCTAGTATTTCAAAAGATATCGCCGAGTAAGGGTATCATGAGATTTGGGAAGAAAGAGAAGTTGAGTTCGTGTTATATTGGACCATTCAAGATCCTTGAGAGGGTGAAAGAGGTAGCCTACAGATTGGCATTACCCCCATACATGTCTGGAACACACAACGCCTTTCATGTATCAATGTTGAGGAAATACCACCCGGACCTTCTCATGTCATAGAGTACGAAGAGATGGACATATAAGAGGACATGAGCTACACTGAAGAACCCGTTTGGATTCTCGGTAGAAAGGAGAAGGTACTTAGAACCAAGAGCATCCCATTAGTGAAAGTTTTATGAAAATATCACTCAATGGAGAAGACAACATGGGAGTTGGAGAGTATCATGAAGGAGAAATACCCCGATCTATTTGACGAGTTGAGTTGAATTTAGAGGACAAATTGTTTTGAAGGTGGGGAGGATGTGAGATCTGAGAATTTTACACTTATCAAATTATGTAATGAGAACATGAAGTGTAATTGATTAAACTAAATATGATGTATTCATTTATTGAGGTGGTATGGAAAGAAATTTTAAGTGATGAATAAGTCATAAATGAGATTTTATGAAAGTGTGAAACTATGGGACCAGATCGATCTTGGAGAAGAGAGGATCGATCTGGTAAGTTAAAAGTGACGAGGAAGAAGGAAATTCAGATCGATCTCCAATGGAAGAGGATCGATCTCCTTATGATTCTGTAATGAAGAGGTTAATCTCCTGAGGAAGGAATCGATCTCAAAATGTTTCTGTTAAGAAGAAGATCGATCTCCTCAAAGAGCAGATCGATCTCATGAAGCATTCTGTAAACTAGAGATAGATCTCATAATTGGAGCAGATTGATCTCATAAAGCCATGAAGAGATTGATCTCACCCCTCGCCAGATCGATCCTCTAGGCATAATTGCCCCAAATTGTCCCCAAATTCAAATACAGATCGATCTCGTGAAGAGCCGATCGATCTCCTACCCTCCGTCTATAAAAGGACCCTTGTGTTTTCCTGCATTTCATATTTTCTCTCTCTTTCAAACCTCCATTTCAACCGAATCCTAGCTTTCTCTCTCTTCCAAATCGCCCATTTTCATACAAATTAAGAGTTGTGGCCAAAAGGAAAGTTGCTGCTCACCTAAAGGAGAACAACATACTTGGAAATCGAAAGACGTATCAAATCGAGGTGTGAGTTGAGCACTCCACAAGTTGGGGTAATCTCTAAACTTCAATCTTGGATTTTGAAGTGATTTTTGGTGATTGTGAAGATGGGCATTGTGATGCAATAGCTGGGAGATGGTTAGAGATTGATGAAATTGTGATTTTGTTAGAGTGATAATGATATTAAGTAAAGTAAATTGGGATTTTTGTCTATAAATTGGAAATTTAGGCAATGATGTGATTTTGGTATGGGTATTATGCCTGAGAAATGTAGAATGTTGAGATGTAGTGGATGAGATGATGTATTGTGATAGTCATGAGAAATGGGATAATTGAGAGATTTAGGTATTAGTTAGAAATATGAGCAAATGTATGCTTAGTAATGCGATTGAGTTGAGATATTGATGTTTTTAACATCGTTTGGACAGCTCGGGAGTTTCAGAGTGGAATACGAGGCTAGTCCGTGATACGGGGGAACGATTGCACTATACGAGGTGCAAAGAGGTAAGGGAAAACTAAACTCATTGTGCATTTGTTTTGTCATTATATTGTAGCATGATTTTAAATTGAGAAAACAAGCATGTTTAATGTGTTGGGAATGAGAATTTCACACGATTTTATAGCCGGTTGGGGCCCAACTTTTATGAGTTATAAACTATATGTGAAAACATTTTATAACTATTTTGTGTTTTGGGCATAAACTATATGTGAAAACTATATATGAAAATGTGAAAAGTGTTTTGGGCCCTACATTAAGGCGCTCTGAGATTTGAGAAATGTGTGCTTGGTTTTGCCGGTTAAAGCTCGGGTTTAACATGTTTTGTGTTGAGTACAAAACGGTTTGAAATGAGTTTTGTGAAAGAAAACCATTATGAGCTTTATGTGAAAGCAAAATGATTTTTATGATAATGGCTATTGATTGAGACTTAGGTGTGTCATTTTGACTACACACCGGGCATTGCTCTAGTAGCATGTAAGTCCGATATTCCTCCATTCTGGTAATGTGAGATGACCCCTACTCTGGTAGCGTTGGTTACCTACCACGTGTGAATCCTAATTAATGGCTGTGCCACGTGTATTTGGTGGTTGTGCCACATGTAAATCCTAATCAGTGGTTGTGCCACGTGTATTTGGTGGCTGTGCCACATGTGAATCCTAATCAGTGGCTGTGCCACGTGCGAATCTAAATCAATGGTTGTGCCACGTGTGTTTGGTGGCTGTGCCACGTGCGAATTTTAATTAGTGGTTGTGCCACGTGTAGATTTTATTTAGTGGTCGTGCCACGTGCCTTACTATTGTAGTGATTTTTATCACATTTTAAAGAGAAATGTCATTATCGCATCTTGATTTCTACATGCTTGTAACCTTGAATTAAGACATTTATTATCATGTTTTTACATGCGCTTTGAGATGATGTTTTAACTATTCATGCTACATTTTCCACTGAGTTTATTGAGTTTATCATGTAAAATAAAATGATTGTGTGGTGCAAATCATTTTCTTATTAATGAATCCCTTATCCTCTTACTGAGTAATTTAGAGCTCACCCTGTTTTGTCCTTCCCCTAGATTTTTTCCAGTGTAAAGGATTTCCCTACGACGTACGGAGTAGTGGCTAGTGGAGGACTTGAGCTCCAGGCCATATATTGTATTTTGAGGTATCATTTATCTTTTCATGTACCCAGACAATTATTGTAATTATAGACACTTGATGTACAACTTTGTATGGGATGTATTACGATTAATTAACTTGGGATTGAGTAATGTATATGATATGATATATACTATTTAATGATGAGATCCTGAGGCATGATATGTATAATTACATTTGACACTGTACATGAATGCACCCTTAATTGTGATTTGAGTTTTAGAAGTTTTAATTTTGCCATATTTTCCGCACTTCTGGGGCGTGACAGATAGTAAGGCTAATAATTGCATAAATCATGTGTTTTTGAATGTTTCATAAAACACAATGCTTGTTTTGTGTAAACAAAAGGATAGGTTGGCTAGTGTTTTATTGATATTGTGGAATGGCGCATGTGAGGTGCTAATTATGTTTTGAGATTTGTTTCGAATGTATATGAGCAGCTTGTCTTGTCTATGTGATTCAAATTGCGCTGGAGCCTCGCTCGCGCTAGATTTTGATGTTTTGATTGTATGAAAAGTGTTGGAGCTTCGCTCGCACCTTGGTTTGAAACTTTGTTGATGTTTTATAAACCGTAATAGAGCTTCTGCTTGTATGTGGATTTCGAGTGGTTTCGTATGCATATAATCGTACTGGAGCTATACTCGTGCATGGTTTCATCATGTTTTGATGCATAAATGTCATACTGGAGCGCAGCTCGTACGAGGTGATTTAACAATAAAACATGAATCGTGCTAGAGCTTAGCTCACATGGGTTTTCACGCCGTGGTATATATGATGCCGTGGTGATAGTAATACGGATTGGTGTTCAGGGAACCCAATAGGTCTAACAGACCTCTTGAGTGGGGTGAGGGTGAGGCGCTAGGACCTGAATCCATGAACCCAAAAGGGGCGAGCAAAGCTATGAGGGGCTAGGACCTGGTATTAAGAGTACTCCTACGTGCACTTGAGACTATAGAGGTTACACTCGGTATGGGGTAGATAAGACCTACGGCAGGCACCCCCAACCATGATATGGGTCCGCGAAGTACGTTGTACCGTGTATATCACATAGAGTACGCTGTACCGCGTGGTTGAGATACTAATGAGAAAGTTTGACAGAGAACTAACCCACCTTTGTGCCAGCATGATGCCCCGCACACCTGTAAGACCCACTTTGTATGTATTGTTGCTATATTCCTTATGATTCACGCGATGTACACTTATATATATTCATCGAATCATAAGAAGAGCATTGACTAAATTAAATTTGAGGAGCAAAATAAAATGGAATATCGGTGGACGTCAGAAGTAAATAAATACGAGTCGAAATGGCCACTGATCAAACGAAAATGATCAGAATGAAGTTAACCGAAAATACGAAAATTAAATAAGAAAAGATGGAGGATGTATGAAGGAAGGTCAGGTTAAATTGATTTCGAAACAAGAACAGGGGTAAAATGGTAAAAATACCAAAACCCGATATTCAGGCGATAAGAAAATTTTAATTAAAAATAAGGATGCAAGATATCTTGATCGATAATGAGGAAATTATACAATTTTGGGTCAATTGATCAAGATTCAGAAATTTTAAAAAAAATATCAAAAAATTACCGGAATAATATCTCGAAAAACGCGAAGGAATAATATCAAAAATTTGGAGAAAAATATATTTAATAAATTAAATAAATTAAATTAGAATAAAAATAATATAAGTGAAATAATTAAACAAATTATAATAACAATAATAAAAAAAAAGAATCTGAAAAAAAAAAGTGGAGAGAGAAAGGCTAGGGAGAACCCGAAACCAGGAAACCGAAAGCGACCCGCGAACCCCCACCGTCGATTCCAACACACCGACGACCGACAGGCTTCGACGAAGCTACCAGGAGGAAGAGGAGAGACCGGCGAGCACGTGGGCACTGGAATCACGCCGTCAGGTGGCCGGAGCAAGCCGATCGGAGCAAAGGAAAACCGAGGGAGAAACGGGTCGATTCCCGACGAACCACCGTGTCTGGGCTGAAACGGAGGCCACCGACACACTCAGGGGAAGAAGCCGGTTCTTTTGAGATCGGTCATGGCCGGTGAGACGGCCGGAAACGCCGACGACGGCAATTGGCAGTAAACGACACTGTTTGGCCGAAAGGAAAGGGAAGGAAAAGGAGGGAAAAGGAAGGAAAGATGAAAGAAAAGAAAGGAAAAGGAAGGAAAGGGAAAGAAAAGAAAGGAAAAAGGGGAAAAAGGAAAGAAATTTACCGGGGACAGACTCGAGGTTCGGGTAAGTTGACCGAGGGTTGAAATTGACCTACGGGTAAATTTCAAAAATTTAATTTAATATTATTTTAATGGAAAATAATTCGAATTTACCTAATTGTGCAGCTTTACGACAGAGACTGAACGAGAGCCGATCGAGCTCTGATTTTCGTACCCCGCATCGTATCAGGTAAGTACAGTTTAATTTCCGCAATCTGAGTTCGTTAAATACCGAGCTTTAATTATTTTACGGAATTATGGATTAATTTCGCGTAGAAAGGAATATTATTCGGAGTCGTAATATAATTGCTGTAAATGGTATCCGGGCTATCCAATGAATTTGGATCGAAGCCCGATAATTATTAGAAAGCTGTATAAGCCCGGTATACCCGAAGAAGGGAATTAATAAATATAAAAAGGGCTAAAATGGGCCGAGACCCAATAAGGTAGATAAGGCCCAATACTTTAAAGTTGATCAGTAAATGCAATATACTGATCAGGATAATTGAATTATCCTCGACTATGTGGTTATATGCAGTTACGTACATTTGGTTGGCGTGCACTTGGGCCGAGAGGTTCGGTATCATCGAGACAGGTTTAGTCTGCGCGCGATTCCAAGTAAGGGAATTTTACGAACTGCTAGAGATAGCTTTACGAATTTTTGACGACCTTTACATTCCTTTAAATTGTCCGAAGGGTCTAGATTTGAGATAAAAATTTTAGGGCCCCGAATGGGCAAATTACCAAAATACCCTCGTCAAGGGTAAAATTCCAAATTTTAGGAAAAAGTGTAAGGAACAAGAACAAAGGGTTCCTGCTTGTTTTTGAAGTAATTTGGTACATGCATGAGTAGGTCAGCTAACTTTTAACTGAAATTTCACAACATTTCATATTTTCAACAAACGTCGATTTTCGTTGAAATCGATTTGAGAAATGTAGCCGCCTACGTGATCTTTCATAAAAGTGACGTGCTAGAGCTCAGCTCGCACGAGTTTTGATTTGTGCAATGATTTCATTAGTGCTGGAGCGAGAGCTCGCACTAGAGTTTTACCTGATTTTCATGACATGGTGCCGGAGTCTAACTCGCACCATATTTTTATATACGATTTTTCGTGACAGAGTGTTTGAGCTTAGCTCGCACTAGTTTTACTTGATTTACTGACAGTGTTAGAGCACCGCTCGCACTACTTTTCAGAGATCATACGATAAGCCGTGCTTGGAGCATCGGGTAGACTGTGTGTCACCAATTAAATAGGCCCGTACGTGCATTTTGAGACCTGGCATGTTAAAACAACCTGATGAGCCCGAAAGAGGGATAAGGGTTGGAGGTCCAGCTAATGAGCTCGAAAGAGGGATAAGGCTGGGGGTCCACGGAGTACGATGTACCGTGCAAGTAGCATGGAGTACGATGTACCGTGTGGTATCTTCGGATACAGCATCTTCGGATGCAGCATCGTCGGATGCCTGGGATCAGATAAGACTGACCGGATGGATTGACCCACCTCCCGGGTGGTTCCTGATCATGGTGAGAACCCGCACACTAGGATCCGTGTAGCTGAGGAACTCCCGAGGACACATATGGCCATAGTCCTGGTTATTACCGATATAAAGATGTTGCCTAGTCTCGTATCTCGTAGATTTATGTTTTCGAATAATGATATTTTCGAGAAACACAATTCCACGGATTTTGTGTGAGTCAAGGCGACCCGAGGGAAGGGTTGAGTCCTGACCTTATATGAAATTTTAACGAGAAATAAATGATTTAAAAAGATATGCATGTTAAGTTTTCATGCTTTTTGAGATTTCATATGAGTTATTTTACATGACATCATAACATAACATTTGTTTTGAAAATGTGTGGAGAAGGGGCGGTTTATGCATGGCACTACGTTCATGTAGGTTGTATTGTTATCTACTTATTCGTAGAATTGCCTTACTGAGCTTGATGTGCTCACCCCTTTCACTTTCTCACACAGATTTCTTCCAGTAGATTGGGAGGCGACTGGGTACGGCATTCTAGTTGTCCGCTGCTGCCTATCTTTTGAGGTATATACACGTTATATATATGGTTCTTGTATCTAAATAACATGAGCACAATATTATATTTTGTATGACACTGGGATGTATAGAGTGGGTATAAATATGTAATGAAATCGAAGAAATGTAGTGCAGAATATATGAATGTATATTTAAATTAAATTGTGCACTAATTGTAAATGTATGGAGAAGATGTGGGCACTGACATACAACCCAATTGTTGGTTATGGTTGGTCACGATCAGAGGTAAGTCTAAAATAATAAAACGCGAAAAATTAACTTTGATTTTTGGGTAGTTTGGGTCGTGACAACACCTGGATGCGTGTGGTCTGGGATGATTTATGATGTAATTAGCCATCATAGTCCATTGAGATATAGTGACCTATCTTCTTGCTTATTACATAATACCACATGGTCTTGATACTTTAGTGTGATTTTGACTGCCCAGGGTAGGCCCAAGTGAGAGGTTGAGCCTATGGGATTTGATTTGTGAAATAGTAATGATGTTTGTGATTGGGAAAATGATTTGTGATGTGATTGTATGTATTGAGAAAGAGATGTGTTTTCAAAAGGATGTTTCTTAAATGAATTGCCCTTTTCTATGGGATTTGACGATTGATGAGCATGAGAAGATTTGTACATGATAATTTTTCCATGTTTTGTATGCCATATTCCATGATTTAATTACATGATATATTTGTACTCATATGGCATAGTTTTAATTCCTCATGCTCCTGTTATAAATGATTTATGCATAACACTATCAGCATGTAGATAGAGTAGTTATCTACCTTACTTGCATTATTGCCTTACTGAGCATGTGGTTGCTCATCCCTCTCTACTTTCCCCATCTGCAGAGTGTGCATAGTGGCCCAGTGAGGACTGAGGCGTTTTGTTGAGTCATCCGTTGCATCTCCATCACCTAGAGGTATATACACAAAGATTCTTTTTGTATCTAAATAATGTACAAGCATAATAGACAATTTGTATTGTAATGTGGAGGATGTAAAAGTTAGAAAACGTGTCATGTATAACTTAACTTGAAATGAATGACACATCTTTTGATTATTTGAGAATGAATGTTGTAGATGTTTATTATTGGCTCGCAGCCTAACTGTGTAGTGGTAAGTTTGTTCACGACCGGGTAAGAAAAGGAAAACGCGAAAAAAATTTATTGAGATTTTCGGTTAGAAAGGATAAATTGGGTAGTGATCGAGATTGATATCAGAGCTGTGTTGGTCTGATGTGAGTCAGTAATAAAACGTAGGAAAAGTATATCCCCATATTACTGTGCATTTGTTTAAATATAATTGTGCATACCGTGATGGATTAAGCTTAATAAATTATTATTAATACAAGAAGTTAGGTAGTATGCCTGTTACGGGCCAAGGTAGAGGGGTGAGAGAAAGTGTTAGAGGTTGTAGAGGTAGGCTTGAGAGCCGTTCGGAGCCACAGACTGATCAAGCTCCACAGAACCCTGCTGAGAGATCAGGGGATACAGAGGCTCGCTTCGCTAGGATAGAGCAGAGTATAGAGAGCCTAGTTGAGATAGTCACTCAGGTATTGGGTTGTCGGTGACAGACGAGGTCCCGCAGCATAGCCTACTACTGGACAGCAGCGGCAAAGGTAGAAAGACCTCAGACTACTGAGACGGTGACACCTCTAATCCAGGATACAGCTTCTCCTAGTGCTCCACAACAGAGCGGTAGTGATTTGGGTTATGCCTGTGAGTTTAGCAGATTGTGAGAGTTCCAAGGGTTGAAACCTCCAGTATTCAGAAGGGTAAAGGACCCAGTAATTACTGAGGATTGGGTGTATGAGATGGAAAAACTGTATTGGTTCTTCAGATGCACATCTGCTGAAAAGGTAGCCTTTGCCGTGTTTATGCTAAAAGGCGAGGCAGAGCACTAGTGGAGATCCACCGAGGCTATTTTGAGGGCTAGACACTCCGAGATTTCATGGGAGATATTTTTGGAGGCCTTCAGGAGGCAGTTCATCCCAGCCACCGCACAAAGAAAATTGCGGATGGAATTTATGAATTTGGTTCAAGGGAACCACACTGTGGACGAGTATGAGTGCAAATTCATGTTTTTGGGGAGGTATGACCCGAATACTATGGGTAGTGAGACCGAAAAGATTCAAAGTTCGTTGATGGATCGAGACTAGCCATCCGAACTAAGTTAGCCCCATTTGATATTCAGACATGTGAGGAGGCGGTACATAAGGCTCAGTTATGCGAGCAAGACTTTCGGCGAAATGCCTCTGAGTTGGGGAAGATTAATGTCAGAAGAGATAGAGACCAGAAGAGATCCAGGATGGATAGAGTGGCCAAGAGAGGAGGTCAGAGATATTTTGAGAAGCGACCTAAGATTGAGGAGGTGCAGGAGAGAGCTGCTAGACGTTCTGCATATCTAGCTTTGACTGCGCCGAAAGGTATGGTTATGGGAGGACCACGGCCTACTACTGAGAGGTGCAGGAGATGTGATAGATTTCATGGGACTAGGCCTTCTCCAATGACCCCTGCAGTGTGTTACCGATGCGAGAGACCCAGACACATAGCTAAGTATTGTCCTGAGAGGATGGAGACTACCCCACAAAAGGGCAAGGAGCCGAAGAGAGCTCCAGTTGAGATAGATACCCCAAGGAAGAGGGCCACAACTGAAGAAAAAGGGAAGCAGACAGTGGTGTGAGCAAAGGAAGAGTGCACGCACTGGACCAGGACACCGCGGATGCATCGACAGATGTGATTAAAGGTACCATCCTAGTCTTTGATTTAGAAGCATTGATATTATTTGATCCTAGCGCCACGCATTCCTTCATATCACCTTCCTTTGCACATAAATTGTTGAAGTATGTGAAACCTACATTATTAGATAAAATATTGATGATTTCCACACCCATGAATGATAGTCAATTAACTGAGCATGTATGTAGGGATTATAAGTTGAAGATAGAGAGAAAGAAAATGACAGCCAATTTAATTTTATTGAAAATGAATGATTTTGATGTAATATTGAGAATGGATTGGTTGGCTTCCAATCGTGTTGTTATGGATTGCCATGCTAAGACATTGATGTTTTCAGGATTAGACAATCTTATTGTAAATTTTGATGAAAAGAAATGAAAGCACATGATTGATATAAATGAAAAGAGTACGATTTTACTTCAGCTACTTGAGAGATGGACTTATTTGTTAATGTTGAATGTTGATGTAATGACTTGTGATACTAATGGTGGAAAGGATTATGTGAAGGGTTCATTGCCTACGTGGTCGATATAGATAAGGCACATCCGAAATTGAGGGACATGCCTGTGATTTTGGATTATCCTAATGTCTTTCTGGACGAATTACCAAGACTACCACCTGAAAGGGAAATGAAATTTTGCATAGAGCTAGTGCCTGATACAGAGTCGATATCGAAACCACCATATAGGATGGCACCGATTGAGTTAGAAGAGCTGAAGAAACAGCTGCAAGAGTTGCTAGAGAAAGGGTTTATTAGACCGAGCGTCTCACCTTAGGGAGCACCAGTTCTGTTTGTAAGAAAGAAGGATGGAAGCCTCCGACTATGTATAGATTACCGGTTGTTGAATAAGGCCACCATTAAGAACAAGTACCCCTTTCCAAGAATAGATTATTTGTTGGATCAGCTCCTGAGAGCTCAAGTGTTTTTAAAGATAGATCTACGGTCAGGGTACCATCAGTTGAGGATCAGGAGTGGAGATGTACCCAAGACAATATTTTGTACCCGTTATGGCCACTACGAGTTCTTGGTGATGCCATTCGGATTAACGAATGCCCCCACAACATTTATGGCAGTGATGAATGATATGTTTAAGCCATACCTGGACAAGTTTGTAATTGTGTTCATGGATGACATATTGGTTTATTCCAAGTCCAGGGAAAATCATGAGGAGAACTTAAGGATAGTTCTGCAGACCCTCCGAGAAAAAGAGTTGTAAGCCAAACTCAGCACGTGTAACTTTTGGTTAGAGCAGATCCCATTTCTAGGCCATGTTGCGTTGAAGGATAGGGTATCAGTGGATCCATCCAAGATAGAGGCAGTTATACAGTGGGAATAGCCCAAGACAGTTACTGAGATCAAAAGTTTTTTGGGATTAGCAGGATATTATCAGAGATTTGTAGAGGGTTTTGATATCGACTACGCCCACTCTAAGTGACCTCGACGTTCTATCCGCAAGTGCACGGATCGTACATGTAAGACCCGAATTTAGTTAAAATACGAAATGAGCATGTTCATGAAAGGAAGGATTGAAATGGTCCCAAATTAAACGAACGAGATTCAGACTGGAGATAAGGATTCAAAACACGAAATTAAAAAATGCAAAAGGACTGAAATGAAATTCCCAAACACGTGCAAGGGCAAAACGGTCAAAAGATCGAAACTCGGTATAAATTCAACAAGAAAATTTAATTAAAAATAATGGATTTCAGAAATCTTGATCAATAACGAAGAAATAATTAAATTTCGAGTTAAATTGATCAAGATATGAATTTATTGGAATTAATCAAAATTTTCGCTCGGGCAATATCTCGAAAATACGGAGAAAATATACCGAAAAAAAGGTTAAAATAAAATAAAATAAAATAAATTAATTAATTTGGAATAAAATAATAATTTTTGGTAGATATTTTAGATTTTTAATATATTTTATTGATTAAAATATTAATAAAATTAAATAATAAATTAAATTAAATTAATTAAGTAAAAAAAGAAATCGAAAATCGCGAAACGCGATTTTCTGAAGTTGAAAAACGAAGACGAAAAAAGGGGCTCACCGGCGCACCATTGACAGGACTGAGTAGTCGACGAGGGTCAGCCAAGGAAGCCCGTCACCCGCGTGACCACCGGCAGTCGCGACGCGCTCCCCCAGCCACAGGGAAACCCGAAATCGACGATTGGAAGCTGCAAGGAAGAAAGGGACTTTCGTCGGCGTTGATGCCGATTTAGCCCCAACCGACCCCAGCCGAGGGTTCTCCAGGCCTAGGCAACACAATCGGTGGTGGCCATAATCGCCGAAACCGACGGACGGTGCCGAAAACGGCAGAAAAGGAAATGGGTATCGACGGCGAAGGGAGAACACACCAGACCGACCACTTTCTGGCGGCCTTGGACAAAATCGAGGCCAGATTTGAGAATCGGACGACCCAGCGGAGCTGCTGGCTACAGAAGCTGATGGAGAACTGACCGAAGAGACCCTGAACCGGTCGAACCGAAGTGAATCGGACTAAACCGGACCGATCTGAACCGGGTTGAACCGGACCGAACCGGTTCAGCTAATAAAGAGAGGAAAAATGGAGAAAAAGAGAGAAAGGAAAAAATGGGAAGAATTTTTGGGGATACACCGGACTTCGGGTAAGTCGGTAAGAGGTCAAAAGTGACTGATTTGATTTTTGAGAAATTTATTTAAATTATATTTAATCGGAAAGTAACTCGGGATTAAATATATAATTATGCAGTTTTGCGATAAAGCCTGAATGAGAGCCGATTGAGCTTCGATTTTTGTACCCCGCATAACATTGGGTAAGTACATTTTAATTTAGACAATTAGAGTCCTCGATACAGAGTTTCGATGATTTTACGAAATTTAAGGATTAATTTTGTATAAAAAGGAATATTAATCGAAATTGCAACGTAATTACCGTAAATAGTATACGGGCTATCCAATGAGTTTGGAACGAAGCCCGATGATTATTGGTAAGCTTAATGAGCCCAGTAAATTCGAAGAAGGGATTTAAATAGTATAAACGGGCTGAAAATGGGTCGAGGCCCATTAAGGTGCAACCGGGCTCAATAAAGTAAAACGTGCCCAGTACGTTAGATTTGATCAATAAATGTGATATACTGATAAAGATAATTGAATTGACCCCAATTATGTGGTTTTATGCAGTTCCGTAGACTTGGTTGACGCGCAGTTGGATTGAGAGATCGAGTATTATCAAGACGGGATAAGTTTACGCATGAATCGAGGTAAGGGAATTTTGTAGGTGCATAGAGATTTCTATACGTATTTTGAGGGGATTTACAGGGCCTAGAAATTCTTAAAGTATCTAAAAACGAAATAATAATTTTTACAAAAATCGGGGCACAGGTGAATAAAGAAAAAGACGATATTGCCCTGGGAGTAAAATTTACAAAAAGGGTAGTAAGGCAACTAAATTGCATGATTATCATGTTTTAATGTTTTATATGAATGTATTGCTTTGATTTAAGCAAATATAAACATAGGTTGGCTATTGATTTTATGAAATATACGAAAAGGGTACCGGTTACGATTTCAAAAGATGTTTTATCAAGATTGAGCCACCTATTATATTTACATGAGTAAAAAGAGTGCTAGAGTCTTACTCGCACTACATTTTACTGATTTATTACTCATAAAAGCCGTACTGGAGCATTGCTCGTACGAGAAATTTGTGTGTGCACAAAATCGTGTTGGAGCTTCGCTCGCACGAGATTTTAGATATCATGATATGCATAGTGTGGTGCTGAAGCTTTGCTCGCACTAGACGTGAGTTGACATGCATATAGTCTTGCGGAAGCCTCCTGTAGACTGTGTGTCGCAGAGAGTTGATATGCTCGCACGTATACTTTGAGACATGGGTTGGTTATCGACATAGCATTGGGGTGGATAAACCCTACGACAGGCACCCCTAGACTATGATATGGGTCCACAGAGTACATTGTACCGTGTGTGTCACACGGAGTACACTGTACCGTGCAGTCATGATGACTCAATGATGTTACTTGATATTCTGGCGGGTAGGATTTGACCCCACCTCCCGTTGCAGATGTGATGCCCTGCACATCGGGATCCGTGTAGCCTGGGATCACAGGGACAAATTATGGCCATAGTCCTCGATTTTCATACAGTAACCTACATGCCTCACATGATATCATACGGTCTGAATAGATCAGGACAAACCCGAAGGAGGGGTAATGTCCCGATTTATGTTTTTAAACGAGATGCGATTTAATGTATCAAGGTATTCCCGAGAGATGGGTTTAGCCTTGATGTGGTTGTTTTATGATGAAACAAATAAAGTTTTTAACGTGATGAGTTTATGATTAAACAAATAAGTTTTTAAGTGTTGAGTTCATGATGAAACAAATAAGTTTTAATGTGACGAGCATGAGATGTCATACATGATGATTTTTCCATGTTGATTTATATGTCGATTTCATGATTTCTCTTATATGATATATACATACATGTGGCATCGTTTTAGTCATACCTCATGCTCCAAATATAAACGATTTTATATCATGACATTATCAGCATGTAGATAGCATAGTAATCTACCTGCTTACATTATTGCCTTACAGAGCACATTTTGCTCACCCTTTCATTTTCCACCACACAGGGTATATTCAATAGAAGAGACAGACAGTAGTCTTGCATTTCGGTTATCCGCTGTTTCTTATCAAGACTAGGTATACACATTTGTATAATTTTTGTATCTGAACATATAAAGGCACAGTACTGTATATGGATGTAATATTGGGGATGTATTTAGTTTAAATAAATTGATATGTAAATGAAATATGAAAATGGAATGGTAAATAGGTGAGAGGTGACTAACACCGAATCATAGTCCAACTGTTAGTAGTGTAACTGTTCACGATGGGTAAGGAAATGAAAGAAAAAGCGAAAAATTTGTAGTGATTTTAGGTAATTTGGGTCGTGACAGTACAAGTAATAATGGGATTTGAGTCCCAGATTATCATCCCATAGAGAAGTGATTAGCCCAATTAACTACCGGTTAATCTTACCCTAAGTATATCCTAGCAAATTATGAATTGCTGATGGATGACTACATGGATAACAATGCTGAAAATAATAAAAACTATAAAATAAAGAAAATTAAACAGAGCTAAAATTACTTACAGAGCTCCGAGTAATTAAAAGCAACAACCTAAAAAAGATAATTAAAACATTTAATTAACGCAATTAAAAATGCAAATATGAAAATAAGAGAAAAAATTAATTAAACTAAAATTCAACAATCCTAAAAATAAAATATGCATGTAATTAAATTAATTAAGAGAAATGCAAACTAAACTAACCTAAAGTCTAATAAGATAAAATCTTACTAACTTAAGGAAATTCTTAAATCTAACTAAGAAATTAACTACCTATAAAATAATCCTAAATTAAATCTAATTCTAACTAATTACTACAAGATAAATATATAACTAATGCATGGAAAATAATTGTTTTTGGATTTTAGAATAAAATCTAACCTAAAAGAGCATAAAATAATTCTACTATTAATTTTACTTTTGCACTACCTAACACTAGATTTAACTCTTAATTTCTAAGTAAAACTAATTTTTATACTAATAGGCAAGAAACACTAACATGCAAAGTAAATTAAGACTATTTTTACCTAAAACTAACCTAAGCTAAAAAATTTAGATTAAAGGGAATAATAATAATAAAACACGATAACAACAATGCATAAAAATTGATTTATGACTATTTAGTGAAGCCAAACATGGCCTTGCTCAAATGTCCCAGCTGGCCTTGGTCCCGACTGTGCACTGTGCACTGTGCACTGTACAGTGCTCCAAGCAATTAAAAGCAAATACCTACAAAAATAATTAAAATAGTTAAAATGAATTAACGCAACTAAAATAAAATGCAAATATGAAAATAAAGAAATAAAGTTAAACTAAAATTTAAACAAACTTAAAATAAAATGCATGTAATTAAACTAATAAAAATTGCAAATTAAACTAACCTAAAATCTAATAAAAATGAAAACTTAAATGCATAAAATGAGTTTTAATCTAAATTAATTCTAATTGGAAAACCATTACTAAAATAAAAATAAAAATTAACTAATGTCATAATTAAATATAAATTCTATACTAATCAATCAATTGAACTATAGCTAATCATGCAAATAAAATTAAAATTCTAACTTCTTAAGCTAACAAATTAAATTGGAATTAACTATTCTAAAAATGCATGCAAAATGAATTAAATAGCTACAATGCAAATTTGCCAAACATGGCCCTCATCAAATGCTAAACCAAGTGGTCCCGACATGCAGGCACTGTGCTCATTTCTTCTCCAACAAAATTTGCTCCAGCATGCCCTGCACTCCTGGTTGCTGTACAAGCCGCACGGTACACCTGCACATCACCTGCTCAGCTCTTACTGCCACGCACCAGCCTCTGTCACTGACTATGCAATGTCCTGCACTGTACGTGCTTCAGTCCATTCTACTCCAGGCGTGTCCTGCTGCTCTTGGTTTTGTTCCAGTTGCTGTCCGTTTCTAATTCCAGATGCTGTGAGTGATGACCAGGTACTGCTCCAGGTGAGGTTTGCTTCTGCCATTGCTACTCGTCCTTAGTCTGCCCAGCGCTTGCTCTCGGTTCATGCGCTGGTCGAAATTGTCCAGCAGTACATCACTTGCTGCAAACCTCCAATACACCTATACAACAGCAGGACACCCAGGGACTGCTTTAACAGCAGCAACTGCCTCCTAGTCTAACATCATCTTCAGCCATTCCTCTCGGTTTGTCCTCTTCTTCTCAGTAACCTTAACAACAAAGCAACAAAAACCAGTTAGCACAACACTCATAGAAACAGTAAACATAAACCGAAACAGAGCATAACAGAGGATGATTATGGATGTTCTCCATTACTCTCACGGGCACCATCATCTGCTCCTCACTATAAGGCAATGACTCTACCCAGCCTAAAATTACAAGTTAATTAAGTGATAATAACCAAAAATTACCGAGATAGCAATGCAGTAATTAAAATGGATTTCAGAAATAAGAAAATACAGAAACAATTAATATGGATGCTAATGACTAAATGCAAGTAAGAATCAAATCATGAAGTGCATGTAAATAAAAATGAACTAAGGTGAGGAAAAAACAATGATGCATAGCTGAACATAAACTTAAACCCAAAAGTAAATGAAAATCACAACTACAACATCACCCGTGAGCTTCTTCCATTAAACAGGGAACTCAACATCCTCAGGTTGCTTCATTTTCTTCTCCAACCGTGTTCCACTTTGCTCTTGATGTGGACAAATGCTCAGCATCAACCCACATCAAGGCAATAGAACCAAAAGGTAGAAGAATGAATGAAACATTCTTGTCACCCGAATGCACCAAAGAAGATCAAGTCGAGAGTAAAAAAAATAATGGTTTATCAAACAAAGACATAAGTAAGTTTAGGAAACCGAGAGCTAGTAAAAGAGAGGCAAAAATTTTCCATAAAGTTTCATTGAATCAAATTTAAAGGAAATAAATGTGAGCTACAAATGAAGGAGCAAAGGAATGGAACTCTTCATAAACTAAGAAAGTTGCCATGAACAGTAAAATAAAATTGTTTGTTGGACGAAAACTATTCGAAAATTTAAAACAAGGAAAGCTTTAAAATTAACCTAAAAGCTACTCTTCCCTAAATTAAAACTACTCCTAAATTATTCTACACTACTCCTACCCTAGACTACTCACCCTACTCCTACTTCTACTTTTTTTTTTCAATTGCCATCATATTTTATTTATATACACAGTTAGGAGTACAATGGTAATTTTTCCATCCTAAATGAGTTGGCATTGTTTGACCACTTGTCTTTATTTGATTCGATGCAGAGTAGATATTTCCACGTCATTTGTCGATTTGTCCAATTAGTTGTGCGATGTGGCCCGATGTCCTTCGATCTTATCGTTTCGGAGTAAATAAAATACGGACACCTGACATTACGCGTGTCCAGATGACCGATAACTCGGTCTGTAAATTGGAAGTGGTTCAGTCTCTTTTAGCTCGTTTTAAGCCTAATTTCGACTGAAACGATTGAGTTTCATCTGGATTTAATTTACCTGCACATTAGAGAATTTTAATTAAATATAGAGATAATTAATAAAATAATATGGGGATTGAATAAATAATTAGGAAATTAAGCACAAATAATTCTATTAAAAATAGAATTATCATCTGTACATCTCACTGCAACTAAGCATGTCCTTACCCAGCTGCTTCTGCTTCAAGTCTCGACTTGCACACTGTACACGTTTCTCCTCCAAGCTTCATTCCCATCTGTCTCCAGGTTTCATTTCCAGGTGTTCCATGCTGGTTCCTGCTACGTCAAAGTACAGCTCTAGGCCACTGTCCAAGTGCTGTCCTACGCTTCCTCAGGTTCTATCTGCTTCGCTGAATCCTGGAGGCAATTCCTTAGCCACACATGTAGCTTCCTCGCCCTGCGTCCTTTTCGTTAGCAGTATACATACTGCTTTATTCCTTCAGCTTTAACCTACTCTTACAGCAATCAACTAACAATCACACCCTAAGTCAGTAGTAGTGTCCATCAATTACTCTATAGTAGAATTGGCTCCTGCATTGTTCCCAATAGTAGCCAACTCCCAGTCCTCACTCAAGCAGTACTCGACAATGCCACACTGAGAAACACGTATAAGCAGCAGCTAATGACAAAGACATTTAAAACTGTAAATATACTGCAATTATAAACTTTGATGATAACCATATTGATGAAAAACAAATGAACAGTAAATGATCTAAAAAAACAGAGGTTAACGGAGGAGAAATGTGCACCCAGTCATTGTAAAACTCGCGGTTTAAGGGATAAAAAAATAGAACATGGTAGTGCCAAGTTATAGGTTATATGACTTAAGAAGAAAGGCTACTAATATGTGAGGAAAATAAAAGATATATCGAGAGGAAAGAAGATCTAAACCGATAAAATGAAAATATGAAGATGAACAGTAGAAGATGATGAAGAACAGAGGAGAATAAAAAATGATTTTGGTTTAATGATTTGTTTCCTCATTACTGTTCAGCTACCCACCAAACAACACTCTCTCGGTACTAAATATAAACACATTCAAACAAGCTAAGAAAAATGGAAACTCCTAGAAACTAGTACATGAACATTAAACTATACATGAAGAAAATTGTAAAACATTAAAATAGAAATTTCCAGTAGCCACGGTTTCCTTCATTTCTCAATCAAGCCAGTATTGTTCCACCATTTCAGTATTGGAAGATAATACACAGTATTAGACCAGCAATACTGTATCAGAACATATTAATGGCATTGATGATCAAAGCATTACAAATGCTTTAGACTACAAACGAAAATGGAGTGAATGAAACATAAAACAAAAACAAGATAGTAACGGGTGAAGTAAAACTGAAATGATAAAGAAAAATTTCTAAACAGCAATACTGATGAACTGAAAACAAGAAATTTTCATAATAAACTAAGTTGAATAAAAAAAGAGCTATGGAGAAAAATGGAGGCTAAAAGCTATCCGGGAAAACAAGGAAAAAATTCTAACTTAAAGTTACCTAAAAAAACTATTCTACCCTAGATTAGATGATTCTTTTCAATTGCCATCATATTCTATTTATATACACACTTAGGGGTACAATGGTAATTTTCCATCCTAGATGAGTTGGCATTGTTTGGCCACTTGTCTTCATTTTATTTACTGTAGAGTAGATATTTCCATGTCACTTGTCGGTTTGTCCAGTTGGCTGTGCGATGTGGCATGGCGTGCATCTTCCAGAAGATTGGCACGGTGTCCATCGATCTCATCGTTTCGGAGCGAATAAAATACTAACACCCGGTATCCCACGTGTCCAGACGACTGGTGACTCGATCTGCAAATTGGAAGTGGTCCAGCCTCCTTTAGCTTGTTTTCAGCCCATTTTTATCTAAAACGACTGAGTTTCATCTGGATTTAATTTACCTGCACATTTAAGAATTTTAATTAAATAAAGGGGATAATTAACAAAAAAAGTGGAGATTTAAATAATTAATTAGGAAATGAAGCACAAATAATTCTAAAAAAATAGAATTATCACAGCCCCAAACTTGAGCTTTTGTTTGTCCTCCAGCAAAAAAAATGTAAGAATGACAAGTACCCGACATAATAATTTCCCCAATGTTATCCTCAAAGATAAAGTACAAACTATGATCTCAAAGATTCATAATTACAAGTCCAACATTCAGAATCATTCAATCATAAGTCCTAACCCAAATTGGACTCCGCGTGTGTGTGAAAATGTCAAAGCCACTACTCAGTACATTATCTGGATCAGATTATGCAAACACAGTGAATGCAAAGTCAATGACAAGTGATCATTCCCATAAGTTTACTTTTCACTTGGCTCTCCACAAATGTAGTCACACTTAACCAAAGATCAATAGGACTTCATTAAGCTTGTAATGTAAGGCTGGGGCTAAGGTATGATAAAGTCGATTTAGGTTTAATTACCCCTTAACATGCATTACTTCTAGGATCTTCAATATAAGAGCTCAAATTTATTTCCCCCAAACTTATTTATTTCATTAGACATTTTATTCTATTTTTGTATTTTTCATATTTCTTCTTTTCTTTTTCTTTTTCTTTCATTTTTTTCAATATATACTCCTTCACTATCACTTAATACCCATATGTACATAGTTCATAATATATCCCAATGACTTTTTATGCTTTCGGGGTAAGGGATAGGAACAGAGTATTTAAGCTACGAAAAAAAATATTTGCAGGTGTATTTATAGAGAATAACTTATTTGGCCCAGATAGGTGATTAGGGGTAGAATATGTATAAGGATGGCTAGAAAGGCTCAAACGATCCAAAGATGGCCTAAATCATCTCCTTAATTAAGTGTGATCTAATATTTCACCTCGAGATCAAATCAAACAAATTCTAGAATATGATGCACAAAATCAATTGAACAAATGCAAGCCTATGTCCACATAAGCTTTCTCTAAATAATTATACAGATTCATGACATGACATGTGCATAAAATGAGGAAATCACAATCAGAATCAAGATAAATTCAAGAATTCAACTTCATGCTTTTCCTATAATCATGCTTCTTATTCAATCAAAGTCAGACTAAATCATGGGGTCATATCATCAAAATATGGGAAAACTATATGCTAAGCACTAAATCATCCCAAAATCAAACAATTTAAGCTCATATTTTTGAAAACAATTTTGAACATTCTTTCTCAGATTTTTAAAAAAAATTTGAAACTTTTTCCAATTTTTTCCAAAATTGCTCAAGTGATATCCCTTCTCCCAAACTTAAAGTGCACAGTATCCTCAGTGTGCAGATAATATAAGAATTTAAGCTTAAGAACAGAGTACTCCCCTATCTGATGATGTTGAACAATCAAAGCTTGATTGAAAATGTAATGTTGTAAAAGCAATCTGCAAAATAAATAAAGAAGAAACAGCAGAAAAGAGAAAAGAACTGTACAAAAGATGCAAAGAAAAATGAAGCTAAGTAGCAGGATCAAAAGTAGGAGGGTCAGCTAAAGTGGTCACAGAATGCTGACGATCAAATCCTCCCTCGAAATAATGTTTCAGTCTACATCCATTAACCTTAAAGGGTTGCTTCAGAGGCTCATCCATAATTTCAATGGCTCTATAAGGGAATACTTGTTTAATGGTAAAGGGTCCTAACCATCTAGACTTAAGCTTTCCTGAAAACAACTTCAAGCGTGAATTAAATTATAGAACTTGTTGACCTGGCTCAAAGTGTCTCTCCTTGATTTTCCTATCATGCCATCACTTAGTCTTTTCCTTGTAGAGCTTGGCATTCTCATAAGCCTGCAACCTGAACTCATCTAACTGATTGAACTGTAGTAGCCTCTTCTCTCTTGTTGCATCTAAATTGAAATTCAAGTTTTTAAGGGCCCAATAGGCCTTGTGCTCAAGCTCCACTGGTAAATGATAGGCCTTACCATAAACAAGCTGATAAGGGGACATTCCTAAAGGTGTTTTGAAGGCTGTTCTATAGGCCCAAAGTGCATCATCTAACCTAATGGACCAGTCCTTCCTACTTAGGTTCACTGTTTTCTCCAAGATCCCCTTAATTTCCCTATTGGACAACTCTACTTGGCCACTCATCTGTGGGTGATAAGCAGTGGCTACCTTATGTTTGACCCCATATTTCTTTAAAAGCCCATCAAAACTCTGATTGCAAAAGTGGGATCCTCGATCACTAATGATAACCCTAGGTGTGCCAAATCTTGTGAAAATATTCTTATTCAAAAACCTTATCACCACCTTGGGGTCATTAGTCGGTAAAGCCACTGCTTCAACTCTACAACCACTAGAATATAGAGATTGCCATATGAATGAACAAAAGGTCCCATGAAGTCAATTCCCCACACATCAAAGAACTCTACTTCTAAAATATTAGTCAAAGGCATCTCATTTCTTTTGGAAATATTACCTACCCTCTGACGTCTACCACATTTTAATACAAAGTAGTAGGCATCCTTAAACAATGTGGGCCCATAATATCCATATTGTAAAACCTTAGCAGCTGTCCTTTCTCCTCCAAAGTGCCCTCTATAATCAGAAGAATGGCAATGTCTAAGTATATCTTCTACTTCTTCCATGGGGACACACCACCTTAAAATTTGGTCTTTACATTGTTTGTACAGGAAGGGTTCAACCTAAACATAATACTTAACATCACTCAAAAACATTTTCTTTTGCTGGGCAGTCAAATCAAGTGGCATCACATTGCTGACCAGGTAATTCATAAAATCAGCGTACTAGAGCAATTTGGAATGCCCAAAAGTAAATAACTGCTCATTAGGAAAGGACTCATTAATAGCTATACCATCTTCTTTAAGTCCACTCTCCAATCTAGATAGATGGTCAGCAACCTGATTCTCTGTTCCTTTCCTGTCCCTAATCTCCAAGTCAAACTCCTGTAGTAGGAGGATTCATCTAATCAGTCGAGGCTTTGCATCCTTCTTGGAGATTAAGTACTTAATAGCAGCATGATCAGTATAAACTATTACCTTAGTACCTATGAGATAGGAGCGAAACTTATCAAAAGTAAATACTACAGTTAACAGCTCTTTCTCGGTAGTAGCATAGTTTAATTGGGCCTCATTCAGAGTTTTACTTGCATAGTAGATAGCATGAAAGACTCTTCCTTTCCTTTGTCCTAGTATAGCCCCAACAACATAATCACTTGCATCACACATAAGCTCAAAGGGTAAACTCCAATCCGGAGCTATGATTACAGGGGCAGTAACTAATCTTTCCTTTAAAGTCTTAAATGCTCCTAAGCATCGTTCATCCAAGCAAAATGTAGTGTCCTTTTCCAGGAGATTACATAAAGGCTTAGATATCTGAGAAAAATCCTTAATGAACCTTCTGTAAAATACTACATGGCCTAGGAAACTTCTGATTCCTTTAACAGAGGTAGGGGGAGGTAAGCTTTATCCACTTCTATCCCCCTAGCAGAAATTTTATGCCCAAGCACTATACCTTCTTTCACCATAAAGTGGCATTTCTCCCAATTAAGCACTAAATTCGTTTCTTCACACCTCCTCAACACTAATGCCAAATTATGCAAACACAAATCAAAGCTATCCCCAAATATAGAAAAATCATCCATGAAAACCTCAAGAAAATCCCCCACCATATCATGAAATATGGCCATCATGCAACGCTGAAAGGTAGCGGGTGCATTACATAGGCTAAAAGGTATTCTCCCAAAAGCAAATGTCCTATATGGACAGGTGAAGGTAGTCTTTTCTTGGTCTTCTAGGGCTATAGCTATCTGATTGTACCCAGAATATCCGTCCAGCAAGCAATAAAATTTGTGACTAGCTAATTGATCTAGGATTTCATCAATGAAGGGTAAAGGGAAGTGGTCTTTTCTGGTGCCTTTGTTGAGTTTCCTATAGTCCATGCATACTCGCCAACCAGTGGTAGTCCTAGTGGGGATGAGCTCATTATTCTCATTTTCAATCACTGTCATCCTTCCCTTCTTAGGGACACATTGTACTGGGCTCACCCAGATCTGCCAAAAATGGGATAGATGATCCCTGCATCTCACCACTTAATGATTTCCTTCATGATTACTTTTTTCATTACAGGGTTTAATCGACGCTGATGCTCTATTGATGACTTATACCATTCCTCTAATAGTATCTTATGAATACAAATAGAGGGACTAATACCCTTAAGATCAGAGATAGACCAACCTATAGGCTTCTGATGCTCTCTCAAAACTTGTAATAATTTCTCTTCCTGATCACTGGAGAGAGCAGCAGACTCTATTACCGGTCGAGTGGAGGATTCACCTAAGTAAGCATACCTAAGGTGTGAGGGTAAAGGTTTGAGCTCTAATGCTAAAGGATCACTAGTGGATGGAAAGATATTTGAAGCTGGAATAGATGAAGGGTCTAAACTCTCAAATTGGGTAATTTCCTCAAAAATAATGACCTCTAATAATTGTAAAGTCTCATAGACCTCATCATCATCTTCACTGTATTCTCTAAGATCAACAGATTTCACTAAGGATGCTTCTAGAAGGTTTAAAGGATGAGTCTTGGAAAAATCCTCACTGATGTCCTTATCTACTAAATCCATCCTAAAACAATCGTGAGAATCATCAAGGAATCTTAGAGATTTGAAAACATTGAACTTCACTTCCTGATCTTGGACTCTCATCGTTAATTCCTCCTTCTGCACATCAATTAAATTTTTACCAGTCGCTAGGAAAGGTCTGCCAAATATAATGGGGACTTCCCTCTCTTCTTCCATGTCCAATACGATAAAATCCACAGGGAAAATAATTGTTTCCACTTTTACTAAGACATCCTCAATGACCCCCTTCGGATATTTAATGGATCGATCAGCCAACTGGAGGGTCACTGTAGTGGGCTTGGCATCCCCTATTCCTAACTTCTGATAGATAGACAAAGGCATTAGATTTATACTAGCTCCTAAATCACATAGGGCTCTACCAAAGAATAAATTTCTAATAGTGCAGGGTATGGTAAAACTCCCAGGATCCTTGAGCTTGGGGGTAATTTCCTCTGGATAATTGCACTACATTCCTTAGTTAAGGCCATTGTTTCATAATCTTCCAATCTTCTTTTCCTACTGAGGATATCCTTCATAAACTTCACATAGCTTGGCATTTTCTCTAAGGCATCTGCGAATGAATGTTGATGTGAAGTTTCTTAAAAATCTCAAAGAATTTGGCAAATTGTTGATCGAGTTTTTACTTTTGGAACCTCTGAGGAAAAGGTACTAGTGGTCTAATCGGGGAAGGTGTAGTGGAAACATGTGTAGCATCAGAGGATGAGGAAGGTTGTGACAAAGAAACAGGTACAGATGACGAAACGCCTCGCTTTGTTTCTTGTACAGCTTGATCAATTAGTTCCTACTCTTTCTAAGCTGCTTCTTTAGAACCTATAGGTTTTTCAAATATGGGCTTTTCAAGTATGGACTTAACTGGTGGATCGACTAGCTCTTTGCCACTCCTAAGGGTGATGGTTTCACATGCTCTTTACTCTCCCTTTGCCTAACAAGATTGGCTTCAGTGTTATTAGGAAGGGTCCCTTGAGGGTGTTGACTAAGAGCATTCGCTATTTGTCTCACCTGAACCTCTAAGTTCTTAATTGAAGTGGCTTGATTTTTTAGGATTGTTGTGAACATTTCCTCAAGCGAGGGCTTCTTTTCAGCTGCTGGTAAGTACTAGGGTTGAGGTGGTGGTGGTTGATGAAAGTGAGGTGGATGGGAGTGATTAGGTGGGTGATGTGGATATGACTGATGTGATAGATGGTGTGGTGGTACATGAACCGGTGGAGCTTGAAAACCAGGGGGTCCTACAAGTTTAGAATTAGAAGATTGCCTTTGGTTTTGGATCCAGGAAAAGTTAGGATGGTTCCTCCACCCTGGATTGTAGGTGTTTGACAATGGGTTGTTTTGTTGCTTCTGAAATGGGGCAACGTACTGAACCGATTCCAGGTTAAGCGGATAATTATCTACAGAGTGTGTACCACTACACAAATCACAGGAAAGAAAAGGACTTTGGACAGAATACAAAGGATTAGGACTGGTGGAGGATTATGCTGGGTACTGAGCGACTCTACCTTTTTCGTAAGGTTATCTATTTGAGAGGTCAAGGTAGACAGTGTGTCGACCTCATCGATACCCGCCAACTTCTTAGGCAGTTGCCTCTCCAAAGACCATTGATAGTTGTTAGCAGCCATCTTGTTTAACAACTCGTAAGCTTCCTCTATTTTGCACATTAAAGCTCCACCCACAGCAGCATCAACGATCGTCCTATTTTGGCTTATAAGTCCGTTGTAGAAGGTCTGAACTTGCAGCCACAAAGGTAGGCCATGGTGAGGGTACTTCCTAAGAAGCTCCTTATATCGTTCCCAAGCTTTGTAAAGAGATTCAGAATTGAACTGGGCAAAGGAAGATATGTCGCTACGGAGTTTGACCATTTTAGAGGAGGGAAAAACTTAGCTAGAAATTGATGGGCTAACTCATCCCAAGTAGAAATGGATCCTGAAGGCAAGGAGGTTAACCAGTGTCGCGCCCTATCCCTGAACGAGAAGGGGAATAATCTAAGCCTAAGCGCATCATCAAATAATCCATTGTGCTTGAATGTGTTGCACAGGTCCAGGAATTGCCCGAGGTGAGCATGCGGGTCGTCATGAGGAAGCCCACTGAACTGTAAAGAAGCCTACATCATCTGAAGGATTGAAGGCTTAATTTTAAAATTGTTTGCAGGCACAATTGGTGGCCTAATGCCGGTATAATACCCTCCAATAGTCGGTATCGTATAATCTCCAACGGTCCTAATTTCTCTATTTTCTCCCATGGTGTTTTGCAACAGAGCTAATAATTTCCTAGAATCCTTTCAAATTTTTCTAAGAGTTTGTTCGATTTTAGGATCTAAAGGAAAGCAATCATAACTCTTAGCTCTACGCATACAAACATTAACAATTCCTCAAGAATTTTTTTTTTTGGTGAGAGAGAAAATTAATTAATCTAGATTAAACTTCTAAATATTGATAACCTAAATATTTACAAGCTAAAATTACACCTAAGAATAATTTCACCGATACTAATTACTGGCTAATTGTCCTCCCCGACAACGGCGCCAAAAACTTGATGTCGACTATGCCCACTCTAAGTGACTTAGACATTCTATCCGTAAATGCACAGGTCGTACAAGTAATAATGGGATTTGAGTCCCGGATTATCGTCCCATAGAGAAGTGATTAGCCCAATTAACTACCGATTAATCTTACCCTAAGTATATCCTAGAAAATTATGAATTGCTGATGGATGACTACATGGATAACAATACTGAAAATAATAAAAACTATAAAATAAATAAAATTAAACAGAGCTAAAATTACTTACAGAGCTCCGAGTAATTAAAAGCAACAACCTACAAAAGATAATTAAAACATTTAATTAACGCAATTAAAAATGCAAATATGAAAATAAGAGAAAAAATTAATTAAACTAAAATTCAATAATCCTAAAAATAAAATATGCATGTAATTAAATTAATTAAAAGAAATGCAAACTAAACTAACCTAAAGTCCAATAAAATAAAATCCTATTAACTTAAGGAAATTCTTAAATCTAACTAAGAAATTAACTTAAAATAATCCTAAATTAAATCTAATTCTAACTAATTACTAACAAGATAAATATATAAATAATACATGGAAAATAATTTTTTTTTGGATTTTAGAATAAAATCTAACCTAAAATGGCATAAAATAATTCTACTATTAATTTTACTTTTGCACTACCTAACACTAGATTTAACTCTTATTTTCTAATTAAAACTAACTTTTATACTATAGGCAAGAAACACTAACATGCAAAGTAAATTAAGACTATTTTTACCTAAAACTAACCTAAGCTAAAAAATTTAGATTAAAGGGAATAATAATAATAAAACAAGATAACAACAATGCATAAAAATTGATTTATGACTATTTAGTGAAGCCAAACATGGCCTTGCTCAAATGTCCCAGCTAGCCTTGGTCCCGACTGTGCACTGTGCACTGTATAGAGCTGTATTTTCATTTCGAGATTATGCTCCAGAGGTGCTCTCGGCACCAGCCCTCTGCTCCATGCAATGGCCGCTGCTCCCTGCTCTCTGATTTGTACCAACTGCACAATACCATCATTATGCACTATCTGCTCCTGCCATGCTCCATTCCCTACAATAACAGCTCCCCATACTGCCACCAGCTTGTTTTGTACATCTCATTGTAACTAAGTACGTCCTTGCCCACCTGCTTCTGCTTCAGGTCTCGACTTGCACACTGTACACGTTTCTCCTCTAAACTTCATTCCCAGCTGTGGTTCGTGCTGTCTCCAGGTTTCATTTCCAGGTGTTCCCTGTTGGTTCCTGCTACCTCAAAGTACTGCTCCAAGCCACTGTCCAGGTGTTGTCCTACGCTTCCTCAAGTTCTATCTGCTTCGCTGAATCCTGGAGGTAATTCCTTAGCTATGCAGGTAGCTTCCCTACCCTTCATCCTTTTCGTTAGCAGTATATGTCAGACCTAAATTTTATGTAGCTTGTACCTTATGATTCCTATGTGTATGAACAATTTGTTATAATAATTGAATCATAAGAAGAGTATTTACTAGACTTAAAGTGTTAGTGAAATGATTTAACACGCAAAAGCTACATAAAAAGCATATAGTGAGCTATAAGTGTCACAGGCTAAATCGAGTGAATCTAAATCATTCTGACTGAAAATAAGAACTTAAAATGAGAGAGCATAGAGAGCTCATGAAGGAAAGTTAGCTTGATTTAGTCCCGAACATAGAAAACGAGAGTAAAAGCTAAAAAGAGTAAAATGGACCTTTTTAGCGAAATAAGGTGTTTCGGGTATAATTATCCACCGGGAACGGTTGAAACATAAAGACGAGAGTGTAAGACATAAGATATGACACTTTCAGAATTTTCAGAAAAAGTCAACTTGGTCAATGGTTAAGGAAAAAGTCAACTATAGTTAAGAAAGTGCACTTTTACCATAGTTGACTAATCATGGTTAAAAATTAACCTAAGTGTGGAGAAAAATTTGGGGAAAAATATTCTTGTCCAGAATACAAGATAATCATCCCTGAAAGTAAGGAAAATTTATTCGAAAGGATTCCGGATTAAATTTAATGGTTAAAAACGTAATAGGCCTAAGGTGAAAATTTTAAAGCCTATTAAGGTATACTAAACGTATATCGAAATTCTTAGGTCCTTTAGATCAAATTGTTGGACCAATTGATTGGCAAAATATTGAGACAATTAAAGGCCCGAGATATAGTAAAAATTTCAGCCCAAAAGCCCATTAAGAAAGCCCAAACCGAGAAGCCCAAATGGAAAGCCCATGAGATAAATATCTAACCATAGTTAAAGCTAACCATGACTCATAAGGTGACTCATTAGGTGACTCATGGCTAAGGCTTGCAAAGTCAAGCTTAATGGCTGGAAAGTAAAGATTAATGGCTAAGTAAGTGGCTTATAAAATCAGCCACACCATTGTCATCTTCATCACACCAAATTCGGCTAGAAGAAGAAACCATTGAAACATATTATCCAAGCTTTCTCTCAATAGAAATCACTAGGAATTAGGCATAATTAGAACTTACATCCTTCATGGAAGTTGTTCCAAATTGAAAGGAGAGTGACATATGTTGGAATTGGCTATCAAGGAGCCATAGAGTGCAAACTGAGAGCCTTCAAAGTATTCGACAAAGGGTGAAAACAACAATTGCTCCAGAGAGTATTGGAGGAGCAAATCGGACTGTTGAAACGAGCAGCGCAGAGAAAGTGAAATTTCTCGAGTGATTGCAAGTAAAGGACTTTTGTGAGTAGTTAGAGATACCTGCATGTATTTTAGTCTACTTTTACATTCACTTAAAAACTCTGAGGGTCAGAGAAAGTGAATAATAATTATTGTGGCCCGATAGTGACAAATTAAGATTTTGCCCCTAGTTAGTCAAAAAGTCAACTTTTGTGAAAAGTTGTGAAAAGTTGTAAAAAGCATGGTAACCACTATTTTGAGTCTTTAACTGCTGTTTAGCAGGAGAATAAATAGATGGGCTAATGATTTTAAGGTTGATGTGAATTAAGCACACTTTATAGTGCTGATTTTGATGTTTTGTAAATCATCCATTTTTAAAGAGCCATCTATCATATTTTGTGAGAATGAATCGTGCTGGAGCACAGCTCGCACTGGATTTCATATATTTTCCACATACATTAGTGCTGGATTTTGATTCGCACAAGATTTCCATGACATGCATGATAGAGTACTGGAGAGATTAGCTCGTACTCGAGTTTTACCTGAGATACCTGACAGAGTGCTAGAGCATTGCTCCTACTCGATTCTTCATGATTTATACATGACATAGTACTGGAGCTATTGCTCATACTTGATTTGATGATATTGTGCATAGCATGGTACTGGAGCTATTGCTCGTACTTGATTTGATGATATTGTGCATAGCATGGTACTGGAGCTATTGCTCGTACTTGATTTGATGATATTGTGCATAGTATGGTACTGGAGCTATTGCTCGTACTTGATTTAATACATGAACTATGCATTGACCTAGTTGCTGGAGGTTTACTCGCACTAGAGTTGAGTTTGTGATGTGAAACAGTGTTTGAGCGGAGTGTCGACTATGAGTCGCACTCAAAGGCGCGTACTGTATGTGATATATAATACATGTTACAAACCCATGCCCGCATCCTTGTGTGACTGAGTGTCACATTATGTGAGAGGATAACCGCATGAGGGTATTAGAGATGTGGTATGATATTCCATGGTTTGAGGGCTAAGGCCTATGGCAGGCAACCCGACTGTGATGTAGGGTCGACGGAGTACGTTGTACCATGCATGTGGCATGAGAGTACACTATACCGTGTGGTGTTATGGAGTTGAGGAGGATATAGCTGGCAGTTGTGATGGACTGACCCCCCTCCCATTGCAGCAGTGATGCCCCGCACGCTAGGATTCCATGTAGCTTGGGATCACATGTCGGATATGATCATAGTCCAGGATACTATTTGCATTTCACCACAGAGTCTCACATGATATATCACATTGATTGACTGATTTAAATTGCGGACAGACCTGAGGGATGGGTCGAACTCTGATTTTGTGATGTGAATTATTTAATGCCATATTTATTGTGATTTAAATATACATGGCATGATTTACATAAAGGCATGATTTATATAAAGATGCATTGTTTTGCACTACATGCCTACATTTGAGAAAGAAAGCATGATTTTTGTATATGGGATTTAATCTGTACAAGTATACATATATATATATATATTTAAAGACATGCTTTTAAAGTGAGTAAAGGAAATAATATTTTCAAGGCATAGCATTATTTTGAGTAGATAGTGTAGATATCTACTTGCTTGCCTGATTTCCTTACTGAGCGCGTTGTATGCTCACCCCCTTTCTTTACATCTCTCTACAGAGTATCAGCAGTAGAGCGAGAGTTATTGAGGGATAGTGTTCCTGAGTCCACTGCTATTTCCTATCGACCGTCAGGTATACAAATTTTGTACGGTTATGTATCTAAATATAGAAACAGCACAATGATGTATACGATATATATTATGGGAAATGTAATTGTGTTAGATTTTATTTAATCTCACATATAAAAGCAGTTACAGTCAGTAACAATATATTGACATGTATGTATGATAATGGATAATGTGGTAAGTGAGGATTCTGACATCGAATCACAACCCAACCATTGATGAGAGGAAAGGTAAGTTAAAAATAAAAAAAATTTATAGTGATTTTTGGTTAAGTCATGGATTGAGAACGGGTCCTGACAGAATGGTATCAGAGCAGAGGTTGGTCTGATGTGAGTCGATGTTAGAAAATAGAAAAGTGTACATCCCCATAGTACTGTGCTGTGTTTAGATATAACTGTATATACCAGATAGGAGATGGACTAATTCATTATTATGAATGTAGGGACTTTGCCTATATGGCAAATACGAGTAGTGGTAGGAGTATGAGAGGTAGGGCTCGAGGCTAGGGAGATAGACCCGAGGGACGAGCTACTGCCAAACCATTACCCACGCCTGAGACTCCAGGTGCTACTGAGGCGTTCGAGTGTGCTGAGATGTGCTTTACGAGATTAGAGCATAGTCTTGAGACGATTGTAGAGATATTGGCACAGACGATACCAAGTAGGTAGAGACAGGAGGCAGGAGCTGTGACAGGAGAGGCTGTTGCCCCTAATACACCTACGCAAACAGCTCATGCACCGAGGACAGTAGAGACTCCTACACCCCCATCGGTTTCGGGTGGTAGTGGATTAGGGTACGGATGTGATCTGCATCGGCTGTGAGAATTTCAGAAGTTTAGACCTCCATCTTTTAGTGGGGTCAAGGACCTTGTAGCTGCTGAGGAGTGGTTGGTGGAGATGGAGAAGCTTTATGGATTCTTCGAGTGTACGACCTCGAAGATGGTCGCATTTGCTGCGTTCCTACTGGAGGGAGCTGCAGAGCATTGGTGGAAGTCCACCCGACCTATATTGAGAGCCCGACACACAGATATCAGTTGGGAGATATTTCGGGAGGCCTTTAAGAGGCAGTTTGTACTCGATACCGCACAACGAAAACTACAGGTAGAGTTTTTGGGACTAAACCAAGGGAGTTTATCTGTGGATGAGTATGAGACTCGATTCCTATCCCTAGGAAGATATGATCCCGATATCATGTATAGTGAGGCCAGAAAGGTCCACAGGTTTATCGATGGGTTGAGATCGGTTCTACGGTCCAGGTTGGTTCCATTAGACATAGCAACATATGAGGAAGCAATGTGCAGGATGCAACTGTGTGAGCAAGATTATGAGAGAAATGCTTCTGAGTTCAGGAAGTTTAGCCGTAGCCGAGATATACAGAAGAAGAGGCCAACTAGAGATTTCGGTTATCGAGGAGGGAAGAAATTCTTTGGAAAGAGATCACGGGTGGAGGAGGCACGAGAGATATATTCTAGACCTCCTGCTTATCCGACTGTAGCCCCAGCAAAGGGCATTGTAATAGGAGGACAGAGACCTGCAGTTGATCAGTGCATAAGATGCGTTAAATAACATGGAAGTAGACTGTGTCCACTGACTCACATTGTATGTTTTCGATGTGGGAAACAGGGGCATATGGTTAGAGAGTGCCCAGAGATATTTATGACTGCACCACTGAGGGGTAGGGAGCCTGATAGAACTCCAGCTGGTACGTCTGTTCAGAGAGGTAGAGCGACGACAGAGAAGAAGGGGAAACAAGTGATGGGTCGAGGGCGAGTACATGCTTTGGACCAAGGGACAGCTGATGCTTCATTAGATGTGATTCGAGGTAACATCCTGATTTATGATATTGAAGCATATGTTTTAATTGATCCTGGTGCCACACATTCTTTTGTATCGCCTTCATTTGCATGTAAATTAGCAAGACATGTAGAGCGTACACCATTATGTGTGATGATGTTGATTAGTACGCCTATGAATAGTAGTCAAGTTGTAGAATATGTATTTAATGACTGCAAGTTGAGAGTAGGGGATAAGGAGATGACAGCCAATCTAATATTACTAAGTATGAGTGACTTTGATATAATATTAGGAATGGATTGGCTCTCTGCAAACCATGCTATTTTAGATTGTTATGCTAAGACAGTTATGTTTCCTAACCCTACTAGATATGTTGTAAAGTTTAATAAGAATAAATGAAAGGAGTAGTTGTGATTATTACATGATTACTGATTTTGAAAAACTTTAACATATCAAGGTTTCATTGCGTACGTGGTAGATATGGATAAGGCACATCCGGAGTTGTCAAATATTACTATGGTCAGTGAGTACCCAGATGTTTTTTCGGATGAATTGCCAAGGTTACCACCAGACAGAGAGATGGAATTCTGTATAGATTTGGTGCCTGGTACGGAGCCCATTTCGAGACCACCATATCGCATGGCCTTGGTTGAGCTGGAGGAGCTCAAGAGACAGTTACAAGAGCTATTGGATAGGGGTTTTGTTCGACCAAGTGTTTCACCTTGGGGAGCACCGGTTCTATTTATGAGGAAGAAGGATGGGAGCCTTCGATTGTGTATAGATTACCGATTGTTGAATAAGGCCACCATCAAGAATAGATATCCCATTCCACGCATTGATGACTTGTTAGATCAGCTTCAGGGAGCACAGGTCTTTTCCAAGATTGACCTGAGGTCTGGGTATCATCAGCTGAAGGTTCAGAGTGGAGATGTACCCAAGACAGCATTTCGTACCCGATGTGGCCATTATGAGTTCTTGGTCATGCCATTCGGATTAACGAATGCTCCAGCTGCTTTCATGGCTTTGATGAACGATGTGTTCATGCCATATTTGGACCAGTTCGTTATCGTCTTTATCGATGACATATTGGTGTATTCGAGATCCAAGGAGGAGCATGAGGAGTACCTCAGGATCGTGTTGCAGACTCTATGAGAGCATGAGTTATATGCTAAGCTCAGTAAGTGTGACTTTTGGTTGTCACAGATCTCATTTTTGGGACATGTTGTATCGAGAGATGGTGTATCAGTTGATCCATCTAAGATAGAGGCTCTAGTTCAGTGGGAACAGCCGAGGACAGTCACCGAGATCAGGAGTTTTCTGGGTTTAGCTGGATACTATCGGAGATTCGTTGAGGGATTTTCGAAGTTGGTTGCTCCGTTGACACGTCTTACTCGAAAGAGTGTACCATTCGTATGGAATGAGGATTGTGAGAAGAGTTTTGAGGAGTTGAAGCATCGATTGACCACCGCTATGATTCTTAGTATCCCTACCAGCTTAGGAGGATTTGCAGTGTCTACCGATGCTTCGCATCAAGGACTGGGCTGTGTATTGATGCAGGATGGGAAGGTAGTTGGTTATGGATCCAGACAGCTGAAGGATCATGAGAAGAACTATCCGACCCATGATTTGGAGCTAGCAGCAGTAGTGTTTGCGTTGAAGGTATGGCGCCACTAGTTGTATAGCAAGAAGTTCCAGATATTTACTGATCACAAGAGCCTCAAGTATCTGTTCTCACAGAAAGAGCTGAATATGAGACAGAGAAGATGGCTAGAGCTTCTGAAGGACTACGATTGTGAGATACTTTATCATCCGGGTAAGGCTAAAGTTATAGCCAATGCCTTGAGCAGGAAGAACCTAAGGATGGTATCATATATGATGGTTAGGGAACATGATTTGCTAGAGCAGTTTGCCAGCCTCAGTTTGGGAGTCGTGCCTTCTGACATGGATACAGGCTATGTGATAGCTAGTCTACGCTTGGAGCCGGATCTGTTGGACAGGATCAGAGTGGCTTAGCAGACTGATCCATTTTTTATGGATGTGAGTAGTCAGATGCAGAAGGGCACCGTGACTGATTTTGAGTCGAGTTCGGATGGACTACTGAGGTTTAGAGGCAGATTGTGTGTTCCCAAAGATCCAAGACTCAAGAGATTGATATTGGTGGAAGCTCATTCGTCGAGGTATACGTTACATCCAGGGAGTAACAAGATGTATCAGAACATCTGGAAGGTATACTGGTTGTCGGGTATGAAGAGAGATGTAGCAGACTTTGTGGCAAAGTGTCTCGTATGTCATTAGGTGAAGGTAGAGCATCAGAAACCTACAGGCTTATTGCAGCCTCTACCTATACCGACATGGAAATGGGAGCATATCACCATGGATTTCATGATGGGTTTATCGAGAACCTGCAAGAATCACGATGTTATATGGGTGATCATCGATAGACTGACGAAGTCAGCCCACTTCTTAACTATGAGAGCGACCGATACTCTGAGTTCATTAGCAGAACTGTATGTATGCGAGGTAGTGAGGTTACACGGTGTACTAGTACTAGTGAGCATAGTCTCTGATAGGGATTCCCGCTTCACTTCCTACTTTTGGGGACATTTTCAGGAAGCCATGGGAACCCAATTAAGTTTGAGCACCGCTTTCCATCCTCAAAAAAATGGTCAGTCAGAGAGGACTATACAGACTCTGGAGGATATGTTGAGAGCATGTGTGCTAGATTTTAGAGGCTCTTGGGAAGACCACGTGCCACTAGCCGAGTTCGCCTATAACAACAGTTATTATTCGAGTATCGGGATGGCACCGTATGAGGCTTTGTGTGGCCGTAGATGTCGTTCCCCTATTGGATGGGTAGAAGTGGGTGACCGTAAGATTTTCGCTCCTGACATGGTTACGCAAGCATCTGAGGATGTCCACTTGATAGTAGAGAGACTGAGGATGGCTCAGAGTAGACAGAAGATTTACCCTGATAGGAGACGTAGGCCACTAGAGTTTGCAGTTGGTGAATCCGTGTTTTTGAGAGTTTCTCCTTCCAAGGGCATAGCGAGATTTGGGAAGAGAGGGAAACTAAATCCTTGCTATATTGGATCCTTTGAGATACTTGATCGAGTGGGAGATAAGGCTTATAGGTTGGCATTGCCACCGAACTTATCAGGTGTCCATAACGTCTTCCACATATCGATGCTTCCAAAGTATCACCCGGATCCGGCACATGTGATTAGTTACGAGCCTTTGGAGCTCCGAGAGGACTTGTCATATGTAGAGAGACCGATTCAGATATTGGATAGGAAGGAGAAGGTATTAAGGTCGAAGACCATCGGGTTAGTGAAGATTCTCTGGCAGCATCATACTTCAGAGGAAGCTACTTAGGAGCTAGAGAGTCTGATGCGAGAGAAGTACCCTCACCTATTTAATGACTGACTTGGTTCTAATTTGGAGGACTAAATTTTCTAAGTGGGGGAGGATTGTCAGACCCAGATTTTATGTAGCTTGTACCTTATGATTCCTATGTGTATGAACACTTTGTTATAATAGTTGAATCATAAGAAGAGTATTTACTAGACTTAAAGTGTTAGTGAAATGATTTAACATGCAAAAGCTACATAAAAAGCCTATAGTGAGCTATATGTGTCACAGGCTAAATCGAGTGAATCTAAATCATTTTGACTGAAAATAAGAACTTAAAATGAGAGAGCATAGAGAGCTCATGAAGGAAAGTCAGCTTGATTTAGTCCAAAACATAAAAAATAAGAGTAAAAGCTAAAAAGGGTAAAATGGACCTTTTTGGCGAAATAAGGTGTTTCGGGTATAATTATCCACCGGGAACGGTTTAAACATAAAGACGAGAGTGTAAGACATAAGATATGACACTTTCAGAATTTTGAGAAAAAGTCAACTTGGTCAATGGTTAAGGAAAAAGTAACTATAGTTAAGAAAGTGCACTTTTACCATAGTTGACTAATCATGGTTAAAAATTAACCTAAGTGTGGAGAAAAATTTGGGGAAAAATATTCTTGGCCAGAATACAAGATAATCATCCCCGAAAGTAAGGAAAATTTATTCGGAAGGATTTCAGATTCAATTTAATGGTTAAAAACGTAATGGGCCTAAGGTGAAAATTTTAAAGCCCATTAAGGTATACTAAACGTATATCGAAATTCTTAGGTCCTTTAGACCAAATTGTTGGACCAATTGATTGGCCAAATATTGAGACAATTAAAGGCCCGAGATATAGTAAATATTTCAGCCCTAAAGCCCATTAATAAAGCCCAAATCGAGAAGCCCAAATGGAAAGCCCATGAGATAAATATCTAACCATAGTTAAAGCTAACCATGACTCATAAGGTGACTCATTAGGTGACTCATGGCTAAGGCTTGGAAAGTCAAGCTTAATGCTGGAAAGTAAATCTTAATGGCTAAGTAAGTGGCTTATAAAATCAGCCACACGATTGTCATCTTCATCACACCAAATTTAGCTAGAAGAAGAAACCATTGAAACATATTATCAAAGCTTTCTCTCACTAGAAATCACTAGGAATTAGGCATAATTGGAACTTGCATCCTTCATGGAAGTTGTTTCAAATTGAAAGGAGAGTGACATATGTTGGAATTGGCTATCAAGGAGCCATAGAGTGCAAACCAAGAGCCTTCAAAGTGTTCGGCAAAGGGTGAACACAACAATTGCTCCAGAGAGTATTGGCGGAGCAAATCGGACTGCTGAAATGAGCAGCGCAAAGAAAGTGAAATTTCTCGAGTGATTGCAGGTAAGAGACTTTTGTGAGTAGTTAGCGATACCTGCACGTATTTTCGTCTGCTTTTACATTCACTTAAAAACTCTGAGGGTCAGAGAAAGTGAATAATAATTATTGCGACTCGATAGTGGTAAATTATGATTTTGCCCCTAGTTAGTCAAAAAGTCAACTTTTGTGAAAAGTTATGAAAAGTTGTAAAAAGCATGGAAACCACTATTTTGAGTCTTTAACTGCTGTTTAGCAGGAGAATAAATAGATGTGCTAATGATTTTAAGGTTGATTTGAATTAAGCACACTTTATAGTGCTAATTTTGATGTTTTGTAAATCATCCATTTTTAAAGAGCCATCTATCATATTTTGTGAGAATGAATCATGCTGGAGCACATCTCGCACTGGATTTCATATATTTTCCACAACATTAGTGCTAGATTTTGATTCGCACTAGATTTTCATGACATGCATGATAGAGTACTGGAGCGATTAGCTTGTACTCGAGTTTTACATTAGATACATAACAGAGTGCTGGAGTGTTGCTCATACTCGATTCTTCATGATTTATACATGACATAGTACTGGAGCTATTGCTCGTACTTGATTTGATGATATTGTGCATAGCATGTTACTGGAGCTATTGCTCGTACTTGATTTAATACATGAACTATGCATTGACCTAGTTGCTGGAGGTTTACTCGCACTAGAGTTGAGTTTGTGATGTGAAACAGTGTTTGAACGGAGTGTCGACTGTAAGTTGTACTCAAAGGCGTGCATTGTATGTGATATATAATACATGTTACAAACTCATGCCCGCATCCTTGTGTGACTGAGTGTCACATTATGTGAGAGGATAGTCGTATGAGGGTATTAGAGATGTGGTATGATATTCCATGGTTTGAGGGCTAAGACCTATGGCAGGCACCCCGACTGTGATGTAGGGTCCACGGAGTACGTTGTACCATGCATGTGGCATGGGAGTACACTGTACCATGTGGTGTTGTGGAGTTGAGGAGGATATAGCTGGCGATTGTGATGGACTGACCCCCCTCCCGTTGCAGCAGTGATGCCCCGCATACTAGGATTCCGTGTAGCTTGGGATCACATGTCGGATATGATTATAGTCCAGGATACTATTTGCATTTCACCACAGAGTCTTACATGATATATCACATTGATTGACTGATTTAAATTGCGGACAGACCTGAGGGATGGGTCAGACTCCGATTTTATGATGTGAATTATTTAATGCCATATTTATTGTGATTTAAATATACATGGCATGATTTACATAAAGGTATGATTTATATAAAGATGCATTGTTTTGCACTACATGCCTACATTTGAGAAAGAAAGCATGATTTCTGTACATGGGATTTAATCTGTACAAGTATACATATATATATATATTTAAAGACATGCTTTTAAAGTGAGTAAAGGAAATAATGTTTTCAAGGCATAGCATTATTTTGAGTAGATAGTGTAGATATCTACTTGCTTGCCTGATTTCCTTACTGAGCGCGTTGTATGCTCACCCCCCTTTCTTTACATCTCTCTACAGAGTATCAGCAGTAGAGCGAGAGTTATTGAGGGATAGTGTTCCTGAGTCCACTGCTATTTCCTATCGACTGTTAGGTATACAGATTTTGTACGGTTATGTATCTAAACATAGAAACAGCACAGTGATGTATACGATATATATTATGGGGAATGTAATTATGTTAGATTTTATTTAATCTCACATATAAAAGCAGTTACAGTCAATAACAATATATTGACATGTATGCATGATAATAGATAATGTGGTAAGCGAGGATTCTGACATCGAATCACAGCCCAACCATTGATGAGAGGAAAGGTAAGTTAAAATTACGAAAAATTTGTAGTGATTTTTGGTTAAGTCATGGATTGAGAACGGGTCCTGACAGTATACATACTGCTTCATTCCTTTAACTTAAACCTACACTTACAGCAATCCACTAACAATCACACCCTAAGTCAGTAGCAGTGTCCATCAACTGTTCTATAGTAGAATTGGCTCCTACATTGTTCCCGACAGTAGCCAACTCCCAGTCCTCACTCAAGCCGTACTAGGTAATGCCACACAGAGAAACACGCACAAGCAGCAGCTGATGACAAAGAAATTTAAAACTATAAATATACTGCAATTATAAACTTTGATAATAACAACATTGATGAAAAGAAAATGAACAGTAAATGATGTAAGAAAAAAACAGAGGTTAACATAGGAGAAATGTGCACCCAGTCACTGTAAAACTCACGGTTTAAGGGACAAAAAAATAGAACATGTAGTAATGCCAAGTTATAGGTTATATGACTTAAGAAGAAAGGCTGCTAATATGTAAGGAAAATAAAAGCTATACCGAGAGAACAGAAGATCGAAACCGATGAAATGAAAATATGAAGATGAACAGTAGAAGATGATGAAGAACAGAGGAGAATAAAACATGATTTTGGTTTAATGATTTGTTTCCTCATTACCGTTCAGTTGCCCACCAAATAGCACTCTCTCAGTACTAAATATAAACACATTCAAATAAGCTAAGAAAAATGGAAAATCCTGGAAACTAATACATGAACATTAAACCACTCATGAAGAAAATTGTAAAACATTAAAATAGAAATTTCCAGTTGCCACGGTTTCCTTCATTTCTCAATCAAGCCAGTATTGTTCCACCATTTCAGTATTACAAGACAATACATAGTATTAGACCGACAATACTGCACCAGAACATATTAATGGCATTGATGATCAAAGCATTACAAATGCTTTAGACTACAAACGAAAATGGAGTGAATGAAATGTAGAACAAAAACAAGATAGTAACGGGTCAAGTAAAACTGAAATGATAAAGAAAAATTTCTAAACAACATTACCAATGAACTGAAAACTAGAATTTTTCATAATAAACTAAGTTGAATAAAACAAGAGCTATGGAGAAAAATGGAGGTTAAAAGCTATACGGGAAAACAAGGAAAAATTTTAACTTAATGTTACCTAAAAAAAACTATTCTACCCTAGATTACATAATTCTTTTCAATTGCCATCATATTCTATTTATATCACACTTAGGGGTATAATGGTAATTTTCCATCCTAGATGAGTTAGCATTGTTTGGCCACTTATCTTCATTTTATTTGCTGCAGAGTAGATATTTCTACATCACTTGTATGTTTGTCTACTTGGCTGTGTAATGTGGTCCGACATCTATCTTCCAGAAGGTTGGCACGGTATCCGTCGATCTCATTGTTTCGAAGCAAATAAAATACTAACACCCGGTATCCCATGTGTCCAGACGACTGGTGACTCGGTCTACAAATTAGAAGTGGTATAGTCTCCTTTAGCCAATTTTTAGCCCATTTTTGACTAAAACGACTGAGTTTCATCTAGATTTAATTTACCTGCACATTAAAGAATTTTAATTAAATAAAGGGGACAATTAACAAAATAAATTGGAGATTTAAATAATTAATTAGGAAATTAAGCACAAATAATTTTTAAAAAAATGAATTATAAATTTCTCCAGACTAGCTGCTCCGTTGACACGCCTCACACAGAAGGATGTTAAGTTTGTGTGGGATAAGGCATGTGAGAGAAGTTTTAAGGAGCTTAAGCGTCGATTGACTACTGCTCCAGTTATCACCCTTCCGACCAGCTCAAGAGGTTTCTCGGTGTATACGGATGCATCACACCAGGGATTGGGTTGTGTGCTTATACAAGATGAGAAGGTAATTACCTATGGATCTAGTCCATTGAAAGATCACGAGAGGAACTACCTGACACATGATTTGGAGTTGGTGGTCTAGTGTTTTCCTTGAAAATATGACGTCACTACCTCTATGGTGAGAAATTTCAGGTCTTTACAGATCATAAGAGCCTTAAGTACCTGTTCTCGTAGAAAGAGTTAAATATGAGACAGAGGAGATGGCTCAAACTTTTGAAAGATTATGATTGTGAAATCATATACCACCCGGGTAAGGTAAATGTAGTTGTCGATGCCTTGAGCAGGAAGAACCTTGGGTTGGTGTCTTATATGATGCTACGGGAACATGAGTTGTTGGAACAATTTGTGAACGTCAGTTTGGATGTAACCCCACCTGGATCAGAGAGAGTTGAGATCATGGCTAGTTTGAGACTAGAGCCAAAGCTGATTGGCTGAATTCGGCAGGCTCAGTAGAGTGATCAATGGTGTATCGATTGGTTGAGACAGATACAAGCAGGTATGGGTATCGATTTTGAGCTAACTACAGATGGCTTATTGAGGTTTAGAGACAGAGTAAGTGTTCCCAAGGATCCTGAGGTCAGGAGACTAATTTTATCAGAGGCTCACTCATCGAAGTACATGATACATCCGGGGAGTACTAAGATCTTCAGAAGGTTTACTGGTGGTTTGGAATGAAAAGAGACATTGCTAAATATGTCGCTAAGTGTCTCATTTGTCAGCAGGTGAAGGTAGAGTATCAGAAGCCTGCAAGGTTATTGCAGCCTCTACTGATATCGATATAGAAGTGGGAGCATGTCACCATGGATTTTGTAATGGGATTATCGAGGACTCGCAGAGGCCATGATGCCATATGGGTTATTGTGGATCAGTTGACTAAGTCAGCCAATTTCTTAGCTATAAGAGCTACCGATACTCTGAGTCAGTTGGTGAATTTGTATATTCGAGAGATAGTACCGTTACATGGTGTTCTAGTGAGCGTTGTTTCTGATAGGGATGTCTGCTTCACATCCCATTTCTTGGAACATTTTTAGGAAGCGCTGGGAACCTAAATGAGTTTTAGCACCGTTTTTCATCCTCACATAGATGGGAAGTCAGAGAGGATTATACAGACCCTTGAGGATATGTTGAGAATATGTGTGCTAGATTTTAGAGGCTCTTGGGATGATCACCTATAGTTAATCGAGATCGCCTATAATAACAACTATCATGCAAGTATTAGGATAGCACCCTATGAGGCACTGTATGGATGTAGATGTCGATCCCCCATTAGATGTGAAGAGGTTGGTGACAGACATATTTTTGCTCTGGATTTAATACAGCAGGCATCTGATGACGTCCAACTAATATGTGAGAGATTACGGACAGCTCAGAGCCGACAAAAGAGTTATGCTGACAAGAGACGGAGACCACTAGAGTTTGATGTAGGTGAGTCGATATTTCTGAGAGTTTCACCTTCGAAGGCTATAATGAGGTTTGGTAAGAAGGGCAAGCTGAGCCTTAGATATATCAGACCCTTCAAGATTTTGGAGTGAGTGGAAGATAAGGCGTATAGGTTGGCGTTGCCACTAGACCTGGTAAATGTTCACAACGTCTTCCACGTCTTTATGCTTTGGAAGTATCACCCGGACCCGACACATGTGATAAGATATGAGCCGTTGGAGGTCAATGAGAGTATGACATATGTTGAGAAGTCGGTTTGGATATTGGAAAGAAAAGGGAAAGTGTTATGGAATAAGACAATTCCCTTAGTGAAAGTTCTTTGGCAACATCACACAGTGGAAGAGACCACATGGGAATTGGAGAATTTGATACGAGAGAAGTACCCAGAATTGTTTTGAGATAACTTGGTTCTAATTTGGAAGACCAAATTCCTTAAAGGAGGGAGAATGTGAGACCCCATGTATGTATAGTTTGTGATATGTGTAAATGGATCAAATGAATGTGAAGCATAAGTGGTGTAAAGTCCATAAATGTAATGTACACATTTGTAATATGAGTTTGTAATGTACATACAAGTTTCATTGTGTATGAATATGGAGAAATGGACTTTTCTAAGTGATGAATGTAATTGGAACTCACAATGAGTAGTGTGGTAGAATGGAATGAAGTTGTACTTCCATTCTGTTTTGTAATGTATACCTTTGGATATACGATGAATGCACACAAGTTTGAATGTGTCTAAAGAATGAATGGATGTCATTTTCAAGCCTTAAAGGTGGTTGAATAAGAAAATGACCATGACAGCAAATTTAAGATATTTGGGTGTGAGTCGCTATAGAAAAACTGTAAAAAATCTAGAAAATATGAAGGCCGGATTGATCTCATAGGATGAGAGATCGATCTAGAAGAGTAAAAAATGCTCTTATTTGAGCAATGGAACAAGACAAATCGATCTCCAATGGAGCCAGATCGATCTGTTAAACATTTTGTAAAATGAGGGTCAATTCTTAAGGCAAACAGATCGATTTCCTTAGCTCTCGGGTTGGAGCAGATCGATCTTCCTTAGATGAAGATCGATCTCCTTAAGCTACTGCCTGAGACAGATTGATCTTAAGCTTTTGACAAATCGATCTCATGCATTCAAATTAACGTGAAAATGAGGGATTTAAGAGGACCAGATCAATCTCATCAAGTAATTTCTATCAATAGGAGCAGTGATGTCAGGACCCCAGTTTCAATCCTTGACTTTAACCAAAAACCACAATAAATTTTTTGCATTTTAACATACCTTTCTCCTCTTCAATGGTTGGGCTGTGATTCGATGTCAGAGTCTTCACTTACCATAATATCCATTCCCATACATACATGTCAATATATTAATTCTGACTGTAGCTGCTTTTATTATACATGTAAGATTTTATAAAATCTAATACAATTACATTCCCCATAATATATAACGTATACATCATTGTGTTGTTTCTATGTTTAGATACATGACTGTACATAATAAGTATACCTGATGAATCGATAGGAACTAGCAGTGGACTTTGGGACACTCTCCCACGATAACTCTCGCTCTACTGACGCTCTGTAGAGAGATGTAAAGAAAAGGCGGGTGAGCATAACGCGCTCAGTAAACAAATCAGGCAAGCAAGTAGATATCCACACTATCTACTAAAAATAGTGCTATGCCTTGAAAACATTATTTCCTTAACTCACTTTAAAAGCATGTCTTGAAATATAATATATATACTTGTACAGAATAAATCCCATGTACAGAAATCATGCTTTATTTCTCAAATGTAGGCATGTAATGCAAAACAATGCATTGTATATAAATCATGCCTTTATGTAAATCATGCCATGTATATTTAAATCACAATAAATATGGCATCAAATGATTCACAACACAAATTGGAGTCCGACCCATCCCTCAGGTCTGTCCGCAGTTTAAATCAGTCAATCAATGTGATATATCATGTGAGACTCTGTGGTAAATGCAAATAGTATCCTGGATTATGATCATATCCGAAAAGTGATCCCATGCAACATAGTACTCGGTGTGCGGCAATCACTGCTGTAACGGGAGGATGGTCAGTACAATGTCAACTGTCAGCTACGTAACACACGGTACAGCGTACACCTCGTGTCCCAAACACGGTACAAAGTACACCCATGGACCCTCACAGCCAGGGTGCCTCCCATAGGACTTAGCCCTCGAAACTATGGAAATAAGTATACCACGTCTATATCAACCTCATGCGGATATCCTCTCTAGCTATGACACACAGTCACACAAGGACTCAGGCATGGGTTTTAACATGTATTACATATCACATACAGTGTGCGGCTTGAGTGCGACTCACAGTCGTCACTCCGCTCAAACACTGTTTCACATCACAAAACTCAACTCTAGTGCGAGCAATCTCTAGCAACTAGGTCAATGCATAGTTTATGTATTAAATCAAGTACGAGCAATAGCTCCTAGTACTATGCTATGCACAATATCAAAATCAAGTACGAGCAATAGCTCCCAGTACTATGTCATGTATAAACCATAAAGAATCGAGTACGAGCAACGCTCTAGCACTCTGTCATGCATATATCATTCAAAGCTGAGTACGAGTGAGAACTCCAGTACTCTATCATGCATGTCATGAAAATCTAGTGTGTATCAAAACCCAGCACTAATATTATGTGGAAAACATATGAATCCCAGTGCGAGGTATGCTCTGGCACGATTCATTCTCACAAAATATGATAGATGACTATTTAAAAGGGATTGTTTAAAATCAGCACCATAAAGTGTGCTTAAGTCATATCAACCTTAAAATCATTAGCCCATCTATTTATTTTCATGCTAATAGGAATTAAACACTCACAATAGTATTTTTCATGCTTTTTGCAACTTCTCACAAAAGTTAACTTTTTGACTAACTAGGGGTAAAATCGTAATTTGCCACTATCGGGTCACAATAATTATTATTCACTTTCTCTGACCCTCAGAGTTTTTAAGTGAATGCAGAAGCAGTTGAAAATACGTGCAGGTATCTCTAACTACTTGCAAAAGTCACTTACCTCGGATCACGTCATGTGACCTCACTTCCTCGGTGCTGCTAAATCCCGCTGTCCGATCAGCTCTCAATGTAAACTCCGGAGCTGTAAATAACCATTCCTCAGGTTAATTATAATGTTCCTACTGTATTACACATTAATACAGTTTAATTTCCCTTAATGGGCCTTAAAATCCATAATGGGCCTAACTAGGCCTTAAGTCCATTTTCATTTTACTATTCACTTTTGTTGGGCCTATTGGGCTTGTGGGGCCCACCAACTCTTATTGGGCTTGTCTTAGGCCCATTACACCCTATTGGGCCTAAAAATATTGGGCTTGGCCCATTGGGCCTCTCGGCCACATGCCATGGCCGAGAGCTAGCCATTCTCGGTTTTCCACCATGGCATGCCATACATGCCTATTTCCTAGCCATTTTCACTTAGGTATTTTCACAAACACTTGGTAGGCAACATTACCAATCATCATATTGTTCATTTAGGCATTTTATCAAACACCTTGATTGCCAACAATTTACATGTATTAATTAATCAATTTGATTAATTCTAATTATACCATTTACACTAATACATGTGTACTAATCCATTTATGTCTTAAAATCAAATTGACATATTTCAATATCCCATTGATCACTCTCGGCCTAACCCTCTTCATGGTGATTTAATATGTTTCAATGCTTAAAACATATATCAACATACTTAAAATCATTCATACATTAACATATATGAAATTGGAAATTAGAAAATATACCAATTGTTGTGTTCACCCTTTGGCCGAAACTTTGGAGGCTCTCGGTTTGCACTCTATGGCTCCTTGATAGCCAATTCCGACATATGTTAATCTCCTTTCAATTTGGAATAACTTCCATGAAGAATGCAAGTTCCAAATATGTCTAATTCCTAGTGATTTCTAGTGAGAGAAAGCTTGGATGGTTATGGTTTCAATGGTTTCTTCTCTAGCCGGAATTGGTGTGGTGAAGATGACAATGGTGTGGCTGCATTTATAAGCCACTTACTTAGCCATTAAGCCTTACTTTTCAGCCATTTTGCTTGACTTTCCAAATCTGAACCATGAGTCATCTTATGAGTCACCTTATTAGTCATAGTTAACTTTAACTATGGTTAGATATTTATCTCATGGGCTTTTCCATTTGGGCTTCTCGGTTTGGGCTTTCCTAATGGGCTTTCGGGCTGAAATTTTTACTATACCTCGGGCCTTTTATTGTCTCAAAATTTGGCCGATCAATTGGTCCAACAATTCAGTCTAAAGGACCTAAAAATTTCGATATACGTTTAGTATACCTTAATGGGCTTTAAAATTTTCACCTTAGGCCCATTACGTTTTTAACCATTAAATTTATTCCGGAATCCTTCCGAATAAATTTTCCTTACTTTCGGGGATGATTATCTTGTATTCTGGCCAAGAATATTTTTCCCCAAATTTTTCTCCACACTTAGGTTAATTTTCAACCATGATTAGTCAACTATGGCAAAAGTCCACTTTCTTAACTATAGTTGACTTTTTCTTTAACCATTGACTAAGTTGACTTTTTCTCCAAATTTCAAAAGTATCATATATTATGTCTTACACTCTCGTCTTTATATTCCAACCGCTCCCGGTGGATAATTTCACCTGAAACTCCTTTCTCGCCAAAAAGGTCCATTTTACCCTTTTTAGCTTTTACTCTCGTTTTTGTATGTTCGGGTCTAAATCAAGCTGACTTTCCTTCATGAGCTCTCTACGCTCTCTTATTTTAAGTTCTTATTTTCAGTCAGAATGATTTAGAATGACTCGGCTTAGCCTGTGATACCCATCGCCCACATTAGGCATTTTATGTAGCTTTTGCGTGTTAATTCATTTCACTAACACTTTAAATCTAGTAAATACTCTTCTTATGATTCAACCATAATTACATAGTGTTCATACACATAGGAATCATAAGGAAATAAGCTACAAAAATCTGGGTCTAACAATCCTCCCCCACTCAGAAAATTTGGTCCTCCAAATTAGAACCAAGTCAGTCCTCAAATAGGTGAGGGTACTTCTCTCGCATCAGACTCTCTAGTTCCCAAGTAGCTTCCTCTGAAGTATGATGCTACCAGAGAATCTTCAACAATCTGATGGTCTTCGATCTCAATACCTTCTCCTTCCTATCCAATATCTGAATCGGTCTCTCAACATATGACATGTCCTCTCGGAGCTCCAAAGGCTCGTAACTAATCACATGTGACGGATCCGGGTGATACTTTCGAAGCATCGATATCTGGAAGACGTTGTGGACACCTGATAAGTTCGGTGGCAATGCCAACCTATACGCCTTATCTCCCACTCGATCAAGTATCTCAAATGGTCCAATGTAGCGAGGATTTAGTTTCCCTCTCTTCCCAAATCTCGCTATACCCTTGGAAGGAGAAACTCTCAAAAACACGGATTCACCAACTGCAAACTCTAGTGGCCTACGTCTCCTGTCAGCGTAACTCTTCTGTCTGCTCTGAGCTGTCCTCAGTCTCTCTACTATCAAGCGGATGTCCTCAGATGCTTGCGTAACCAAGTCAGGAGCAAAAATCTTACGGTCACCCACTTCTTCCCATCCAATAGGGGAACGACATCTACGGCCATACAAAGCCTCATACGGTGCCATCTCGATACTCGAATGATGACTGTTGTTGTAGGCGAACTCGGCTAGTGGCAGGTGGTCATCCCAGGAGCCTCAATAGTTTAGCACACATGCTCTCAACATGTCCTCTAGAGTCTGTATAGTCCTCTCTGACTGACCATCTGTCTGAGGATGGAAAGCGGTGCTCAAACTCAACTGGGTTCCCATGGCTTCCTGAAAATGTCCCCAAAAGTGGGATGTGAAGCGGGAATCCCTATCAGAGACTATGCTCACTGGTACACCGTGTAACCTCACTACCTCACGTACGTATAGTTCTGCTAATGAACTCAGAGTATCGGTAGCTCTCATAGCTAGGAAGTGGGCTGACTTCGTCAGTCTATCAATGATCACCCATATAGCATTGTGATTCCTGCGGGTCCTCGGTAAACCCATCACGAAATTCATGGTGATATGCTCCCATTTCCATGTCTGTATAGGTAGAGGCTGCAATAACCCTGCAGGTTTCTGATGCTCTACCTTCACCTGCTGACATACGAGACACTTTGCCATGAAGTCTGCTACATCTCTCTTCATACCCGACCACCAGTATACCTTCCGGAGGTTCTGATACATCTTGTTACTCCCCGGATGTAACGTATGCCTTGACGAATGAGCTTCCGCCAATATCAATCTCCTAAGTCCTGGATCATCGGGAACACACAATCTGCCTCTGAACCTCAGTAGTCCATCAGAACTCAACTCAAAATTAGTCACGGTGCCCTTCTGCATCTGACTACTCACATCCATACAAAATGGATCTGTCTGCTGAGCCACTCTGATCCTGTCCAACAGGTCTGGCTCCAAGCGTAGACTAGCTATCACATAGCCTATATCCATGTCAGAAGGCACGACTCCCAAACTGAGGCTGGCAAACTGCTCTAGCAAATCATGCTCCCTAACCATCATATACGATACCATCCTCAGGCTCTTCCTGCTCAAAGCATCGGCTACAACGTTAGCCTTACCCGGATGATAAAGTATCTCACAATCGTAGTCCTTCAGAAGCTCTAGCCATCTTCTCTGTCTCATGTTCAGCTCCTTCTGCGAGAACAGATACTTGAGGCTCTTGAGGTCAGTAAATATCTGGAACTTCTCGCCATACAAGTAGTGGCTCCATACCCTCAACGCAAACACTACTGCTGCTAGTTCCAAATCATGGGTCGGATAGTTCTTCTCATAATCCTTCAGCTGTCTGGATCCATAAGCAACTACCTTCCCGTCCTGCATCAATACACAGCCCAGTCCCTGATGCGAAGCATCGGTATACACTGTAAATCCTCTTGAGCAGGTAGGGATAGTGAGAATCGGAGCGGTGGTCAATCGACGCTTCAACTCCTCAAAGCTCTTCTCACAATCCTCGTTCCATATGAACGGTGCACTCTTTCGAGTAAGACGTGTCAACGGAGCAGCCAACTTCAAAAATCCCTCAACGAATCTTCGATAGTATCTAGCTAAACCCAGAAAACTCCTGATCTTGGTGACTGTCCTCGGCTGTTCCCACTGAACTACCGCCTCTATCTTAGATGGATCAACTGATACACCATCTCTCGATACGACATGTCCCAAAAACGAGATCTGTGACAACCAAAAGTCACACTTGCTGAGCTTAGCATATAACTCATGCTCCCGTAACGTCTGCAGCACGATCCTGAGGTGCTCCTCATTCTCCTCCTTGGATCTCGAATACACCAATATGTCATCGATGAAGACGATAACAAACTGGTCCAAGTATGGCTTGAACACATCGTTCATCAAAGCCATGAAAGCAGCTAGAGCATTCGTCAATCCGAATGGCATGACCAAGAAATCATAATGGCCATATCGGGTACGAAATGCTGTCTTGGGTACATCTCCACTCCGAACCTTCAGCTGATGATACCCAGACCTTAGGTCAATCTTGGAAAAGACCTGTGCTCCCAGTAGCTGATCTAGCAAGTCGTCAATGCGTGGAAGGGGGTATCTATTCTTGATGGTGTCCTTATTCAACAATCGGTAGTCTATACACAATCGGAGGCTCCCATCCTTCTTCCTCACAAACAAAACCGGTGCTCCCCAAGGTGAAACACTCGGTCGTACAAAGCCCTATCTAACAGCTCCTGTAACTGTCTCTTGAGCTCCTCCAGCTCGACTAAGGCCATACGATAAGGTGGTCTCGAAATAGGCTCCGTACCAGGTACCAGATCTATACAGAACTCCATCTCTCTGTCTGGTGGTAACCCTGGCAATTCATCCGGGAAAACATCTGGGTACTCAATGACCACAGTGATATCTGCCAACTCCGGATGTGCCTTATCCATATCTACCACGTACGCAATGAAACCTTGATATGTCGAAGGTTTTCTAAATCAGAAATCATGTAATAATCATACCTATTCCTTTCATTTATCTTTATTAAACTTTACAACATATCTAGTAGGGTTAGGAGACATAACTGTCTTAGCGTAACAATCTAACACAGCATGGTTTGCAGATAGCCAATCCATTCCTAATATTATATCAAAGTCACTCATACTTAGTAATATTAGATTGGCTGTCATCTCCTTATCCCCTACTCTCATCTTGCAGTCATTATATACATATTCTACAACTTGACTACTATTCATAAGCGTACTGATTAACATCATCATACATAAACGTGTACGCTCTACATGTCTTGCTAATTTACATGCAAATGAAGGCGATACAAAAGAATGCGTGGCACCAGGATCAATTAAAACATATGCTTCAATATCATAAATCAGGATGTTACCTCGAATCACATCTGATGAAGCATCAGCTGTTCCCTGGTCCAAAGCATGTACTCGCCCTTGACCCATCACTTGTTTCCCCTTCTCCTCTGCCGTCGCTCTACCTCTCTGAGCAGACGTACCAGCTGGGGTTCTATCATACTCCATGCCCCTCTATGGTGCAGTCACATACGGCGCTGGGCACTCTCTAGCCATGTGCCCCTGTTTCCCACATTGGAAACATACCATAGCACCCTGTGGACACGGTCTATCTCCATGTGATCTGTCGCATCTTCTACACTGATCTGCAGCAGGTCGCGGTCCTCCCATGACAATGCCCTTCGCTGGGGCTACAGTCGGATAAGAAAGAGGTCTAGCATATCTATCTCGTGTCCCCTTTATCCGTGATCTCTTACCGAAGGATCTCTTTCCCCCTTGATAACTAAAATCTCTAGCGGGTCTCTTCTTCTGCAAGTCTAGGCTACGGCTAAACTTCCCAAACTCGGAAGCATTCCTCTCGTAGTCCTGCTCACATAGTTGCGCCCTGCGCACTGCCTCCTCATAAGTCACTATGTCTAATGGGACCAACTTGCACCGTAGCACCAGTCTCAACCCGTCGATAAATCTATGGACCTTCCTGGTCTCACTGTACATAGTATTCGGGTCGTATCTTCCTAGGGATAGGAATCGAGTCTCATACTCGTCCACCGATAAACTCCCCTGGTTGAGTCTCAAAAATTCTGCCTGTAACTTTCGCTGTGCAGTGTCGGGAATAAACTGCCTCCTGAAGGCCTCCCGGAATATATCCCAACTGATATCCATGTGTCGAGATCTCAATATAGGTCGGGTGGACTTCCACCAATGCTCTGCGGCTCCCTACAGTAGGAACGCAGCAAATGCGACCATCTTCGAGGTCGTGCACTCGAAGAATCCATAGAGCTTCTCCAGCTCTACTAACCACTCCTCGGCAGCCACGGGGTTCTTGACCCCACTAAATGATGGAGGTCTAAACTTCTGGAACTCCCTCAACCGATGCAGGTCACATCCATATCCTAATCCACTTCCACCCGAAACCGATGGGGGTGTAGGAGTATCTACTGTCCTCTGTGCATCAGCTGTCTGCGTAGGTGTATCAGGGGTAACTGCCTCTCCTGTAGCAGCTCCTGCCTCCTGTCTCTGCCTACCTGGCATCGTCTGTGCCAGTATCTCTATAATAGTCTCGAGACCATGCTCTAATCTCGTGAAGCGCATCTCGGCACACTCGGGTGCCTCAGTAGCACCTGAAGCCTCATGCGTAGGAAGTGGTCCGGCAGCGGCTCGTCCCTCGGGTCTATCTCCCCGGCCTCGAACCCTACCTCTAGTAACTCTACCACTACGCGTATTTGCCATATCGGCAAAGTTCCTGCATTCATAATAGTGAATCAGTCCATTTCCTATCTGGTATACACAGTTATATCTAAACACAGCACAGTACTATGGGAATGTACACTTTCCTATTTTCTAACACCGACTCACATCAGACCAACCTCGGCTCTGATACTATCCCGTCAGGACCCCAATTTCAATCCTTGACTTTAACCAATAACCACAATAAAATTTTCGCATTTTAACATACCTTTCTCCTCTTCAATGGTTGGGCTGTGATTCGATGTCAGAGTCTTCACTTACCATAATATCCATTCCCATACATACATGTCAATATATTAATTCTGACTGTAGCTGCTTTTATTATACATGTAAGATTTTATAAAATCTAATACAATTACATTCCCCATAATATATAACGTATACATCACTGTGCTGTTTCTATGTTTAGATACATGACTGTACATAATAAGTATACCTGATGAATCGATAGGAACTAGCATTGGACTCTGGGACACTCTCCCACAATAACTCTCGCTCTACTGACGCTCTGTAGAGAGATGTAAAGAAAGGGCGGTGAGCATAACGCGCTCAGTAAGGAAATCAGGCAAGCAAGTAGATATCCACACTATCTACTCAAAATAGTGCTATGCCTTGAAAACATTATTTCCTTAACTCACTTTAAAAGCATGTCTTGAAATATAATATATATACTTGTACAGAATAAATCCCATGTACAGAAATCATGCTTTATTTCTCAAATGTAGGCATGTAATGCAAAACAATGCATTGTATATAAATCATGCCTTTATGTAAATCATGCCATGTATAGTTAAATCACAATAAATATGGCATCAAATGATTCACAACACAAGGACTCAGGCATGATTTATATCAAATGATTCGAAACTATGGAAATAAGTATACCACGTCTATATCAACCTCATGCGGATATCCTCTCTAGCTATGACACATAGTCACACAAGGACTCAGGCATGGGTTTTAACATGTATTACATATCACATACAGTGTGCGTCTTGAGTGCGACTCACAGTCGTCACTCCGCTCAAACACTGTTTCACATCACAAAACTCAACTCTAGTGCGAGCAATCTCTAGCAACTAGGTCAATGCATAGTTTATGTATTAAATCAAGTATGAGCAATAGCTTCTAGTACTTTGCTATGCACAATATCAAAATCAAGTACGAGCAATAGCTCCCAGTACTATGTCATGTATAAACCATGAAGAATCGAGTACGAGCAACGCTCTAGCACTCTGTCATGCATATATCATTCAAAGCTGAGTACGAGTGAGAACTCCAGTACTCTATCATGCATGTCATGAAAATCTAGTGCGTATCAATACCTAGCACTAATATTATGTGGAAAACATATGAATCCCAGTGCGAGATATGCTCTGGCACGATTCATTCTCACAAAATATGACAGATGGCTATTTAAAAGGGATTGTTTAAAATCAGCACCATAAAGTGTGCTTAAGTCATATCAACCTTAAAATCATTAGCCCATCTATTTATTTTCATGCTAATAGCAATTAAACACTCACAATAGTATTTTCCATGCTTTTTGCAACTTCTCACAAAAGTTGACTTTTTGACTAACTAGGGGCAAAATCGTAATTTGCCACTATCAGGTCACAATAATTATTATTCACTTTCTCTGACCCTCAGAGTTTTTAAGTGAATGCAAAAGCAATTGAAAATACATGCAGGTATCTCTAACTACTTGCAAAAGTCCCTTACCTCGGATCATGTCACGTGACCTCACTTCCTCGGTGCTGCTAAATCCTGCAGTCCAATCAGCTCTCAATGTAAACTCCGGAGCTGTAAATAATCATTCCTCAGGTTAATTATAATTTTCCTACTGTATTACACATTAATACAGTTTAATTTCCCTTAATGGGCCTTAAAATCCTTAATGGGCCTTAAAATCCTTAATGGGCCTAACTAGGCCTTGAGTCCATTTTTATTTTACTATTCACTTTTGTTGGGCCTATTGGGCTTGTGGGGCCCACCAACTCTCATTGGGCTTGTATTAGGCCCATTACACCCTATTGGGCCTAAAAATATTGAGCTTGGCCCATTGGGCCTCTCGGCCACATGCCATGGCCGAGAGCTAGCCATTCTCGGTTTTCCACCATGGCATGCCATACATGCCTATTTCCTAGCCATTTTCACTTAGGTATTTTCACAAACACTTGGTAGGCAACATTACCAATCATCATATTGTTCATTTAGGCATTTTATCAAACACCTTGATTGCCAACAATTTACATGTATTAATTAATCAATTTGATTAATTCTAATTATACCATTTACATTAATACATGTGTACTAATCCATTTATGTCTTAAAATCAAATTGACATATTTCAATATCCCATTGATCACTCTCGGCCTAACCCTCTTCATGGTGATTTAATATGTTTCAATGCTTAAAACATATATCAACATACTTAAAATCATTCATACATTAACATATATGAAATTGGAAATTAGAAAATATACCAATTATTGTGTTCACCCTTTGGCCGAAACTTTGGAGGCTCTCGGTTTGCACTCTATGGCTCCTTGATAGCCAATTCCAACATATGTTAATCTCCTTTCAATTTGGAACAACTTACATGAAGAATGCAAGTTCCAAATATGTCTAATTCCTAGTGATTTCTAGTGAGAGAAAGCTTGGATGGTTATGGTTTCAATGGTTTCTTCTCTAGCCGGAATTGGTGTGGTGAAGATGACAATGGTGTGGCTGCTGATGGGACCCTAAGGGTATCTACCGCAAGTGCACGGGTCGTCCAAGTAATAATGGGATTTTGAGTCCCGAGATATCGTCCCACAGGGAAGTTGTTAGCCTAATTAACTACCGGTTACTATTATCCTAAGTATATCCTAGCAATTTTATGAATTTTCAAAGGTGATCAACTAATCTAGAATTGAAAATACCAAAAGCAAGAAAATAATAAAACTATAAAATAAGTAACTAAAACCGAGCTCAGAGTACTTACAAAATTCCAAGCACTTAAAATCGAAAACCTGCAAAAGAAATTAAAACAATTAAAACTAATTAACCAAATTAAAATAAAATGCAAAATAAATGAAAAGACATGATTAATTAAACTAAAATCTAACTAACCTAAAAAATGCATGTAATTAAACTAATTGCAAATTAAACTATTCCTAATGCTAGATTAAAATTACTTAGAAACTAATTAAATCTAAATTAACTAACTAAACATGATTGACTACATCTAAATACATAATTAAAACTATTAACTAAACTAATTACATCATCTAACTAATCTTAAAAACTAATCTAACACTAACTATATGAAAAATGCATTAATCCCTAAATAAGCAACCAAACATGGCCTAAAGATTTTAAACAAATAGTAACTTTCCCACCAAAACACTGTTCCTCATTAATTTTCTGCATTTTCACGTGGTGCTCGGGTTGGTGGAGTAGATGAGTCCAGCTGATTGCTCACGGGTTTCGGTTCTGCCAGGCTACCAACTCTGCATCGGGTTGCTCGGTGCAGATTTTCTTGCATCGGGTTCCTTCTTGCTGTTTTTGCCTCTGTCCAGATTTTCTTGGGTTCCAGGCACTGCACCATTCCTACAAACTTCCACCTGCTGCCATTAACGGACCACACAGCAGCTGTACACTACAACAGAGCAGAACAGAGGATGAATTCGTCCCTGTTTGCTGCTTCGATGCTGTCTCTGCCTGCTTATGCTGCTGCCGTCTCTGTTCAGTCATGCATTGCTGCATCCATCCTCATCTACCGGTCGGAATCTCTTGACAGGAAACAAGCTTAAGCCAGACTACCATCAGCTTAACAACAAGAGCAGTGCACTCAATCGTGAGACAGAATTACACCGAGGACAACACCGAGAAGAATAGCATGCAGTAGAAGAAACGGAAGCTAGGATTAACATGCATTAAAGATTACCATTTATGTTGAGCAAACAATGAAACATGAACAAACATTGCAATGAAACACCAACAGAATATTAGAAGAAGATTTATCAAAGGTTGCATGGCAAAATAATGTGAAACCGAGAGCTACCAAAGAAACTAGAAACCGAGCCCCTTAAATGGTGAAAGATTGCTAAACACAACAATGAAGAAACACAAAGCAAGAAAACAGTGAAGAAACCGAAAGCTTGGATTGAAATTGCTTACATTAAAATGAGATTCAACAATGATAAAAGAAGACACTAGCATAAACAGTAAAAATTCTTTAAGGAAAATAGCTTAATCGGGAAAAGAAAAGAACAAGGAAAAATAAGCTATTCTACCCTAATCTACATTACCTTACACTACTCCTACTCCTAAATTACATTAACTTCTACTCCTAAAATTACATTCCTTTCAATTGTCATCTTCCTATTTATAAGCACACTAGGGGTAAAATGGTAATTTTCACATCCTTGATGAGTTGGCATTTTTTTTGGCCACTTGTCTTCACACCATTGGCTCCTTGAAAAGATATTTCCATGTCATCGATTTTCTTGTCCAATTGGATGTGTTAGGTGGCATGACTCGTGTTGTCCGCGTGGCTCAATCTCGATTTTAGCCCAATTCCGATCCATTTTCTACCGAAATATTCAAAACTCATCCGGATTTGATTTATCTGCAAAAATGAGAATTTTAATTAAATAAAGGGGATAATTAACAAAATAAATTGGGGATTTAAATAATTATTTAGGAAATTAAGCACAAATAATTCTAAAAATATAGAATTATCACACCCCCAAACTTGAGCTTTTGCTTGTCCTCAAGCAAAACAAAATGATTTTAGGAATGATAAGTACAAAACACAATAATTTCCCCAATATTATCCTCAAAGAAAAAGTATAGACTATGAAATCAAAGAATCACAATTACAAGTCCAGCACTTAGAATTATTCAATCATAAGTCCTAACCTAAATTGGACTCCTCGTGAGTGTGTGAAAAATGTGTAAGTCACTTCTCAGTATATTACTCGGATCAGATTATGCAACACAGTGAATGCAAAGTCAATGACATATGATCATTCCCATAAGTTTGTTTTTCACTTCTCTCTCCACTAATGTAGTCACACTTAACTAAAGATCATTAGGACTTCATTAAGCTTGTAATGTCAGGCTGGGGTTAAGGTATGATAAAGTCGATTTAGGTTCAGTTACCCCTTAACATGCATTACCTTCTAGGATCTTTAGTGTAAGAGCTCTAATTATTTCCCCCAAACTTATTTCTTTTGCTAAACTCTTTTTTCTTTTTTCTTTTTTTTTTCAATTTTTTTTTTTTACACACTCCTTCACTATCACTTAATACCCATATAGCTCACAATATATCCAATGACTTTTCATGCTTTCGGGGTAAGGGATAGGAAAAAGTATTTAAGCTACGAAAATTAAGTAGGCGTATTTACAAAGAAAAGCTTATTTGGCCCAGATGGGTGACTAGGGGTAGAATATGTACAAGGAAGGCTAGAAAGGCTCAAACGATCCAAAGATGGCCTAAATCATCTCCCTAATCAAGTGTGATCTAATATTTCGCCTCGAGATTAGATCAAACAAATTCTAGAATATGATGCACAAAATCAACTGAACAAATGCAATCCTATGTACACATAAGCTTTCTCTAAATAAATATACTGATTCATGACATGACATGTGCATAAGATGAGGAAATCACAATAAGAATTAAGAGAAATTCAAGAACTCAACTTCATGCTTTTCCTATAATCATGCTTCTAAGTCAATCAAAGTCATACTAATTCATGGGGTCATATCATCGGAATATGGGAAAACTACATGCTAAGCACTCAATCATCCCAAAATCAAGCAATTTAAGCTCATTTTATCGAAAAAATTTTGAAAATTCCTTCTCAGATTTTCGAAAAAATTTTAAAAATTTTTCCAATTTTTCAAAAAATTGCTCAAGTGATATCCCCTCCCCCAAACTTAACGTGCACAGTATCCTCAGTGTGCAGATAATATACGAATTTAAAGTTCAAGAATAGAGTACTCCCCTTTTCTAATGTTGATGAACAATCAAAGCTTTGATTGAAAGCATAAAACGAGAAAAGAAACCTGCAACACAAACAAAGAAAGACACAATAGAAAAGAAAAAGAAAAACGAACTATATACAAAGTGAAAGTAAAAACACAGCCCCTTCAAATGCAGCTGAAGAAGACAACACTCAGCAGCAAGGCGAAGAGTATGAGGGTCATCCAAAGTGGTGACAAGGTACTAACAGTTAACTCCTCCTGAGCCCTATCTATTTCCTTCCTTCTTTCAGATTTTATATGGTCAAGCTTTATGTTCTCCTCAATCTCTATCTTAAAACATTCTTGAGAGTCATCAGGGAGCTTCAAAGGTTTGAAAACATTAAGCTTTACTTCCTAATCTTGGACTCTCATCGTCAACTTCGTAGCATCAGAGGGCGAGGAAGGCAATGAATACGAAGAAGGTATAGATGAAGAAGCGCTTAGCTTTGTTTCCTTGGCAGCCCGATCTTTAGGTTCCTGCTCTTTCTGAGCTACTTCGTTAGAACCTATGTGTTCTTCAACTATGTACTGTTCAGGTTGGGACTTAACTTATGGCTCCTCTAGCTCTCTGCCACTCCTAAGGGTGATAGATCTAACTTGTTCCTTACCCTCCCCTTGCTCATCAGGATTAACTTCAGTATTACTAGGAAGGGTCCCTTGAGGATGTTGGCTAAGAGCACTAGCTATTTGTCCAACCTGAACTTTTAAGTTCTTAAGTGAAGCAGCTTGATCTTGCAGGATAGTCGTGAACATCTCCTCTAATGTAGGCTTCTTCTCAGCTGCTGGTGCATGGTAGAATTGGGGCTGCATAAATGCTGGTGGTGGTGGTGGTGGTGGTGATGGGTGATATTGAAATTGAGGTGGGGATGGATGATGTGGATGGTGGTAAGGAAATTGCTGCTGTGGTGGTACCTGAACTTGTGGAGCTTGAAAACTAGGGGGTTCTACAAATATGGAATTAGAAGTTTGCCCTTGGTTTTGGCTCCAGGAGAAGTTAGGATGGTTCCTCCACCCTGAATTATAGGTGTTTGAAAAAGGGTTGTTCTGTTGCGTAGGGAGAGCAACATACTGAACCGACTCTAAGTTGAGCGGACACCTATCTACAGAGTGGGTACCACTACACAGCTCGCATGAAAGAAAAGGACTTTGGACAGAATATATAGGGTTATGACTGTTGGGAGGATTATATTGGGTACTGAGCGACTCCACCTTCTTTGTAAGATTGGCAATCTGAGAGGTCAAGGTGGACAGTGTGTCAAGCTCGTACATACCCGCCGATTTCCTTGGCATCTGCCTTTCCGAGGACCATTGATAGTTGTTAGTCGCCATCCTTTCTAGCAACTCATAAGCCTCCTCCTCTGTTTTGCACATCAAGGCTCCACCCGAAGCAGCGTCCACTATGGTCCTATTTTGGCTTGTAAGTCCATTGTAGAAAGTTTGGACTTGAAGCCATAGAGGTAGGCCGTGGTGAGGGCACTTCCTAAGAAGCTCCTTATATCGTTCCCATGCTTCATAAAGAGATTCAAAGTCGTACTGGGCAAAGGAAGATATATTGCTACGAAGTTGGGCTAGTTTAGAGGGAGGAAAGAATTTGGCTAGAAATTGGTGGGCTAACCCATCCCATGTGGAAATTGATCCCGGAGGCAGAGAGGTCAACCAGTGTCTTGCCCTATCCCTAAGTGAGAAGGGGAATAATCTAAGCCTAACAGCATCGTCAGATAATCCATTATATTTAAATGTGTTGCACAAGTCCAAGAATTACCCAAGGTGAGCATGTGGGTCATCGTAAGGAAGCCCACTGAACTGTAGAGAAGTTTGGATCATCTGGATGATTGCGGGCTTAATTTCAAAATTGTTTGCATGGACAGCTGGTGGCCTAATGCCGGAATAATACCCTTCAATAGTCGACATTGCATAATCTCTGACTGTCTTAATTTTCCTATTTTCTGTCATGATGCTTTGCAGCGGAGCTATAAATTTCCTAGAATCCTTTCGAATTTTTCTAAGAGTTCGTTCGATTTCAGGATCTAAAGGAAAGCAATTAAAACTTCTGGCTCTACACTTGCAATCATCTAAAAGTCCTTAAAAAAATTTTTTTAATTTTTTTTAATTTTTCAATTTTTCAATTTTTTTTATTTTAATTAAGAGAAAATTTAACTAACCTAAGCTAAGGTTCTAAATATTTACAAGCTAGAATTACACCTAAGCATAATTTCACCGATATTAACTAATGGCTAATTAAGACTTCCCCGGCAACGGCGCCAAAAACTAGATGGGACCCTAAGGGTATCTACCGCAAGTGCACGGGTCGTCCAAGTAATAATGGGATTTTGAGTCCCGAGATATCGTCCCACAGGGAAGTTGTTAGCCTAATTAACTACCGGTTACTATTATCCTAAGTATATCCTAGCAATTTTATGAATTTTCAAAGGTGATCAACTAATCTAGAATTGAAAATACCAAAAGCAAGAAAATAATAAAACTATAAAATAAGTAACTAAAACCGAGCTCAGAGTACTTACAAAATTCCAAGCACTTAAAATCGAAAACCTGCAAAAGAAATTAAAACAATTAAAACTAATTAACCAAATTAAAATAAAATGCAAAATAAATGAAAAGACATGATTAATTAAACTAAAATCTAACTAACCTAAAAAATGCATGTAATTAAACTAATTGCAAATTAAACTATTCCTAATGCTAGATTAAAATTACTTAGAAACTAATTAAATCTAAATTAACTAACTAAACATGATTGACTACATCTAAATACATAATTAAAACTATTAACTAAACTAATTACATCATCTAACTAATCTTAAAAACTAATCTAACACTAACTATATGAAAAATGCATTAATCCCTAAATAAGCAACCAAACATGGCCTAAAGATTTTAAACAAATAGTAACTTTCCCACCAAAACACTGTTCCTCATTAATTTTCTGCATTTTCACGTGGTGCTCGGGTTGGTGGAGTAGATGAGTCCAGCTGATTGCTCACGGGTTTCGGTTCTGTCAGGCTACCAACTCTGCATCGGGTTGCTCGGTCCTGTCCAAGCCTTCTGCCCACTACCAGCTCCATGCATAACCGTGCACGTTTCCTTCTCCAGGTGGTTTGGTTGGTAGCTTGTCCAGGCGTGGTCATGTCCGCTGCTGCTTGTTACTGCCCAGCTCCCTGCTACTGCCGTGCAACTGCTCCTTCTTGCTGTTTTTGCCTCTGTCCAGATTTTCTTGGGTTCCAGGCACTGCACCATTCCTACGAACTTCCACCTGCTGCCATTAACGGACCACACAGCAGCTGTACACTACAACAGAGCAGAACAGAGGATGAATTCGTCCCTGTTTGCTGCTTCGATGCTGTCTCTGCCTGCTTATGCTGCTGCCGTCTCTGTTCAGTCATGCATTGCTGCATCCATCCTCATCTACCGGTCAGACAACACTGCTCTCTTGACAGGAAACAAGCTTAAGCCCGACTACCATCAGCTTAACAACAAGAGCAGTGCACTCAATCGTGAGACAGAATTACACCGAGGACAACACCGAGAAGAATAGCATGCAGTAGAAGAAACGGAAGCTAGGATTAACATGCATTAAAGATTACCATTTATGTTGAGCAAACAATGAAACATGAACAAACATTGCAATGAAACACCAACAGAATATTAGAAGAAGATTTATCAAAGGTTGCATGGCAAAATAATGTGAAACCGAGAGCTACCAAAGAAACTAGAAACCGAGCCCCTTAAATGGTGAAAGATTGCTAAACACAACAATGAAGAAACACAAAGCAAGAAAACAGTGAAGAAACCGAAAGCTTGGATTGAAATTGCTTACATTAAAATGAGATTCAACAATGATAAAAGAAGACACTAGCATAAACAGTAAAAATTCTTTAAGGAAAATAGCTTAATCGGGAAAAGAAAAGAACAAGGAAAAATAAGCTATTCTACCCTAATCTACATTACCTTACACTACTCCTACTCCTAAATTACATTAACTTCTACTCCTAAAATTACATTCCTTTCAATTGTCATCTTCCTATTTATAAGCACACTAGGGGCAAAATGGTAATTTTCACATCCTTGATGAGTTGGCATTTTTTTTTGGCCACTTGTCTTCACACCATTGGCTCCTTGAAAAGATATTTCCATGTCATCGATTTTCTTGTCCAATTGGATGTGTTAGGTGGCATGACTCGTGTTGTCCGCGTGGCTCAATCTCGATTTTAGCCCAATTCCGGTCCATTTTCTACCGAAATATTCAAAACTCATCCGGATTTGATTTATCTGCAAAAATGAGAATTTTAATTAAATAAAGGGGATAATTCACAAAATAAATTGGGGATTTAAATAATTATTTAGGAAATTAAGCACAAATAATTCTAAAAATATAGAATTATCAGCTGCATTTATAAGCCACTTACTTAGCCATTAAGCCTTACTTTTCAGCCATTTTGCTTGACTTTCCAAATCTGAACCATGAGTCACCTTATGAGTCACCTTATGAGTCATAGTTAACTTTAACTATGGTTAGATATTTATCTCATGGGCTTTTCCATTTGGGCTTCTCGGTTTGGGCTTTCCTAATGGGCTTTCAGGCTAAAATTTTTACTATACCTCGGGCCTTTTATTATCTCAAAATTTGGCCGATCAATTGGTCCAACAATTCAGTCTAAAGGACCTAAAAATTTCGATATACGTTTAGTATACCTTAATGGGCTTTAAAATTTTCACCTTAGGCCCATTACGTTTTTAACCATTAAATTTATTCTGGAATCCTTCCGAATAAATTTTTCTTACTTCCGGGGATGATTATCTTGTATTCTGGTCAAGAATATTTTTCCCCAAATTTTTCTCCACACTTAGGTTAATTTTCAACCATGATTAGTCAACTATGACAAAAGTCCACTTTCTTAACTATAGTTGACTTTTTCTTTAACTATTGACTAAGTTGACTTTTTCTCCAAATTTCAAAAGTGTCATATATTATGTCTTACACTCTCATCTTTATATTCCAACCGCTCCCGGTGGATAATTTCATCCGAAACTCCTTTTCTCGCCAAAAGGTCCATTTTACCCTTTTTAGCTTTTACTCTCGTTTTTGTATGTTCGGGTCTTAATCAAGCTGACTTTCCTTCATGAGCTCTCTACACTCTCTTATTTTAAGTTCTTATTTTCAGTCAGAATGATTTAGAATGACTCGGTTTAGCCTTTGATACCCATCGCCCACATTAGGCATTTTATGTAGCTTTTGCGTGTTAATTCATTTCACTAACACTTTAAATCTAGTAAATACTCTTCTTATGATTCAACCATAATTACATAGTGTTCATACACATAGGAATCATAAGGAAATAAGCTACAAAAATCTGGGTCTGACAAGTGAAATCTGCATTTTTTTTTAGATAGAACCATTCTTTCCATTTCAACCTTCAAAACCTATTTTTATCTCTTTAAAATCAACCATTTCCAGTAAGAATTAAAGGGGAGCTATTAGACACAAAGTTGTTCATTTCAAAGTGAAGAACAACATAGTTGGGAATCAAAACCTCATTATTAGTATTGAAGGAGCAATGGACATTTCCTTTTGGCGCAAGAAGAGAAACTAGATTTGGTAAGTTTCGAATACTCCAGCCCAAGTACATTTGTTTAATTATTGATGTTGGAGTAGATTGGTGTAAATATTTATGATAGAAACCATCTAGAAAGCAATGGAACACTTATAACCTCAATTATGTCTAGTGTGAGAAAATGTGGGTTGAATGAGTTGGATGATTTATGGGCATGGTAATGATTTGAGATAGTTAAATGGAGTTACATTGTGAGTTTGGGGAAAATTATGGAAAATGAGTATGTAAATGCTTGATAAATGCCATAGTGAAGAAATCAATGAAATATGAACACTATGAGCTTAATATCGATCTAATATCGATTTGGAATGAGTTAATAGGCCGAAAAGGATCCATAGACTTGAGTTATGGATATAGTAATGGAACGAGGCCTCATAAGCATTAATAGAGACTATAGGTCGAATCGACTATAGTAAACGCAAGAGTTAGATTATAATGGGCTAAATGTTGTGAAATACGTTTATGTGCAGTTTCGGAGAGTTCGTTGGAGATGAATCAAACCGCACAAGTAAGCAGTTTTAAGGAAGTGGAATCACACGTCGCGATTCCAAGTAAGGGAATTCTATAAGTATATAGAGGTAGCTGCTCGTATTTTATGGGTATATAGGGTGTTGTAAAAATGCATGCGTATTTAGAAATGTGTTTAACGATGTATGGAACAACTATGAGTATTTGTATGAGATTTGGTGGTTTGAAAGGGGTATTATAAAGAAATGGGATAGTAAGGCTAATAATTGCATAAATCACTTGTTTTTGAATGTTTCACAAAACAAAATGCTTGTTTTGGGTAAATAAAAGGATAGGTTGGCTAGTGTTTTATTGATGTTGTGGAATGACACATGTGAGGTGCTAATTATATTTTTAGATTTCTTTTGAATGTATATGAGTCACCTGTCTTGTCTATGTGCTTCAAATTACGCTAGAGCCTCGCTCGTGCTGGATTTTGATGTTTTCATTGTATGAAAAGTGTTGGAGCTTCGCTCGCACCTTGGTTTGAAACTATATTGATGTTTTATAAACCGTACTAGAGCTTCTGCTCGTACGTGGATTTCGAGTGGTTTCGTATGCATATAATTGTACTGGAGCTATGCCTGTACATGGTTTCATCATGTTTCGATGCATAAATGCCATACTGGAGCGCTGCTCGTACGAGGTGATTTAACAATAATACATGAATCGTGCTAGAGCTTAGCTCGCACAGGTTTTCATGTTGTGGTATGCATGATGCCGTGGTGAGGGTAATACGGATTGGTGTTCAGGGAACCCAATAGGCCTAACACACCTCCTGAGTGGGGTGAGGGTGAGGGGCTAGGACCTCATACTAATCCATTCAGGGAACCCAACAGACCTAACAGACCTCTTGAATAGGGTGAGGGGCTAGGACCTGAATCAGGGAACCCAAAAGGGGCGAGTAAGGCCATGAGGGGCTAAGACTTGGTATTAAGAGTATTCCCACGTGCACTTGAGACTATAGAGGTTACACTCGGTATGGAGTAGATAAGACCTACGGTAGGCACCCCCAACCATGATATGGGTTCGCGGAGTATGTTGTACAGTGTATATCACATGGAGTACGTTGTACCGTGTGGTTGAGATACTGATGAGAAAGTCTGGCAGAGAACTAACTCACCTTCGTGCCAGCATGATGCCTCACACACCTGGATGCGTGTGGTCTGGGATGATTTATAATGTAATTGGCCAATATAGTCCATTGAGATATAGTGAGCTGTCTCCTTACTTATTACATAATACCACATGGTTTTGATACTTAAGTGTGATTTTGACTACCCAGGGTAGACCCAAGTGAGGGGTCGAGCCTTCTGGGATTTGATTTTTGAAATAGTAATGATGTTTATGATTGAAAAAATGATTTGTGATTGGATTGTATGTATTGAGAAAGAGATGTGATTTCAAAAGGATGTTTCTTAAATGAATTGCCCTTTGCTATGGGATTTGACGATTGATGAGATTGAGATGATTTGTACATGATGATTTTACCATGTTTTGTATGCCAATTTCCATGATTTCAATACATGATATATGTATACTCATATTACATAGTTTTAATTCCTCATGCTCCTGTTATAAATGATTTGTGCATAACACTATCAGCATGTAGATAGAGTAGTTATGTACCATTCTTGCATTATTGCCTTACTTAGCATGTGGTTGCTCATCCTTCTCTACTTTCCCCCTCTACAGAGTGTGCATAGTGGCCCAGTGAGGACTGAGGTGTTTTGTTGAGTCATCCGCTGCATCTCCATCACCCAAAGGTATATACACAGAGATTCTTTTTGTATTTAAACAATGTACAAGCACAGTATTCAATTTGTATTGTAATGTGGGGGATGTAAAAGTTAGAAAACGTGTCATGTATAACTTAACTTGAAATGAATGACACATCTTTTGATTATTTGAGAATGAATGTTGTAGGTGTTTATTATTGACTCACAGCCCAACTGTGTAGTTGTGAGTTTGTTCACGACCAGGTAAGGAAAGGAAAACGCGAAAAAAAAATATTGAGATTTTCGGTTAGAAAGGATAAATTGGGTCGTGACACAACATTACCATCTCAAAATCCTCCTCATCACAACTTCCTTTTTTATCATCTTTTAGTTCTTCATGAGTTGTAGACTTTAGTGCTACTCCTACTCTTAGGAAGCTCTTCATTTCTTTTTAGCTTCATCTCATATGTAAGTAGTGACCCCATTAGTTCATCTATTGATAATGAGTGAGGATCCTTAAATTCCTCAATAGCAGTCACTTTGGCTTCACAAGATTTTGGTAGGCTATTTAGAATTTTCTTTACCATCTCTATGTTGGAATATATTTTGCCTAGAGATTTAAGTCCATTTATTATATTGGTAAACCTAATAAACATGTCACTAATAGATTCATCTTGTTTCATTCTAAACAATTCATAATCATGTGTAAGCATGCCTACTTTTGTCTCTTTAGCTTGAGTTGTACCTTCATGAGTAATTACCAACTTATCCCAAATTTATTTAGCATTCTCACATGTGGAGACTTTATTATATTCATTAGGACCTAAAGCACAAAACAAAGTGTGCATTGCCTTAGCATTCAATTGAGCTGATTTTATGTCTTTGGCATCCCATTCATCTCCCTCCTTAGGAATTTCGTTTCCTTCAACTTTCTTTGTAGGGATTTATGGGCTTTTGACAATAACTCTCCACACTTCATAATCATTCGCTTGAATGAATAACATCATCCTAGTCTTCCAATAAGTATAACTTTCACCATTGAATAAGGGAGGTCTAACCGTGAAGTGCCCCTCTCCTACTAAGCTAGTTGCTACACTATTTTGAGCCATAGGATCGTTATATACTCTTAGGATTTTACTCTTTTTTAATCAAAGAGCCTAAGCTCTGATAACAATTGTTGGCTCAACCGAAAGGGGGGGTGAATCGATTTTCTATTAATCTACCAAATTTAAAAATTAGCTAATATTGCACACAGATAAATTTATAACTGCAATAAGATGGAGAACAAATGTGCAGTAAATAAAGAGATAAGGGAAAGAAGTAGCAAACACAATGAGTTATAGAGGTTCAGCTAAATTCTTTGCCTACGTCCTCTCTTCTTGACCTTCTTGTCAAGGAGTCACTTCCACTATCAAGATGAGCTTTACAACTTCCTTTTCAAGGTTAAGGAATAACCTTTCTACCCACTTAGCAAGTATTGTTATTCAAACTCTTTTATAAGCTCTCTCACATAGGAACTCTCCCCTTTGCTTTAAGATAAAGAGTGAATACAATCAAGGCTCTCTTAATGGTTAGGTGATGAAAATGAATAGCTTAACTAAAGCTTTCAATGACAATTAAGTACACTTTTGCTAAAGACACAAAGAATGTTTTCTCAAGAATGCTCAGAGCTTCTCTGCTTTCTTCCTTCTTGTCTCCAATGTCTTTATGACTTATATTTATACACCCAATTGGTTGGTGAAGTATTTAATACAATTTTTCCCATTGAAACCCTGAAAAAGTAGCGGTTGGAGTTCTGCAGATGAATGCCAGATCGATCTTCTTACTTGAGAGGATCGATCATTTAGTTTCAAAACTTGTAAACACAAAGGTACTCCTAGAAAGGACGATCAATCTCATCATATAGATGGATCGATCTTCTCTTCTTGAGAAGTCAGTCATCACATTCTGTAAAACAAGGGAGATCAATCTCTTATTCAGGGGAGATTGATCTCTTTGCTATTGCTGCATTAAACAAATTTCTATTGTCTGGAGGAGATCGATCTCATAACCCCAAGAGATCGATCTCACAATGTTTCTTCCAAAAGGGGATCGATCTCACAACCCAAGAGATCGATCTTTCAATGATTCTGCCAAAAGGGGATCGATCTCAGGAGATCAATCTTACAATGATTCTCCCAAATGGAGACCGATCTCACTACCCAGGAGATCGATCTCTTGGCTTAAGTATTATTTTTCCAGCAGAAATTTAGTTTACAAGGTTTAAGGTTTCTAAGTTTAGATCTTCCCAAGTTTTCTAAGTAATTTTTATTACAATTGACAATATATTCTCTAAGACAATTACTTAGAAATAATACATTACAAATGATTTGAAGATTTAACATAAGTATATTTAAATTAATTTTTTGTCATTTCAAAATATATCATTCAAAGCTAACAAAGTCAATGCCACACAGGCATCCCCATGATGCACTTAGCACCGTAGGGCAATCACGTAGAACCTCCTACCGGTGCTAGAGATGGCTCTCATAGGATATGACTACCAGAAAATCTTTTTCAGGGATCGCCAACAATCTAAAAAAGATACCACCAAAATGGGTGTACAGTATAAATACGCAAATCACCTCAATTCAAAACCAAAAGTTCGAGAGAATAAACCATTGACTTTGAAAACGTGAAATATCATTTCAAAACAGACAACCATCATTTTTAACAACATTGCACTTTCCCAAATCATAGTCAAAACAGCCCATGCAACCAAGTTATAAATGTCGTGCAAGACTGGGTAAAATGATAAAATCAAAGATACGATGCTTGCATGCAATATGGTTTTAACACTTTTAAATCTGTTGGTACAAAAACAGTATGCTTACCCACTGTAACCGAGATTTGGCTATGGCTAGCAAAACAAACAACAGTTGTAGAATCAATTAAAAATAAAGTAAGGTGCAAACCAATCTAAGTAAGTCCTAGCTAATAAACTAAGCTAACATCCTATAGTTTTTAGTCCTATTGTAATTTAACCTAAGGTACCCTATTAGCAATAAATTATATAAACCCTTACCACCAAAACGATGTGCACATTAATATCCTTCCTCGCCTTAGGCATGCATATATGTGCTTAAGTCTCCTCGACAGTTAGTGGTGCGCTAACTACAATTCCACAAATAAATATTAACTTACAATCATTCGATCATAATATTTTTGACTATGAATTATACAAAACTGCTCATTTAGCATCTTCCATACTTGCGTATTTCTTAGTTATGACCAGGCGCACTACCTAATTCTTGCACGTAATTCAGGCTATTATCGATATCTTCCAAGATTCAGCATATTATTACTTATGGATTTATTATTTAGCTTTTTCTATTATACTTCAAACTAGTCGCAACCTTCTTTCCAACACCAAGTCATAACTTTCATCCAAAATACTGACTTGCAATCCTATACATGTGCTGATTACATGATAATTTCATGGTTTAATTCTTCATAGCCTATTTTAAACATGAATTCCCCATTTATCATCATTATAGCCGAAACTTTCAACCTAGTAATCCAACTTGTATATGTTAGATTTTAATCATAAAATCGCAGGACTACATTGTCCTTATTATAATTTAATGATTTAAGCTTTAGGTTCTCAAATGTAACAATTTTCCCCTAATTTTCCTAGTGGTCGAAACTAATCCTTTATGCCCATTACATGATTTCAACAATAAATTAAATCTAGCATGACAAAGAGTAAATTCAACCAAAATATATTCATAAATTTTATCCAAAATATCAGTTCCTAATCTAAATATCAAAATCCCCAATTTACAAATTATCTTACTTCTTCAAAATTATAATTAAATCGATTTCTACACTAATCATACTTCTATAACACAATTTGTATAGAAATTTAACTAGAGAAAGCTTTGGTTCTACCTTGAAATCCACAGGTACAACAATGGAGAAACAGAAAAAATGGGTTTTTGTTTGGTTTCGGTACTGTTGGCGTCAGAGGGGAAGGGAAAGGAATTTAAGGGATGGATAGGATGATAGTGGTCGTCGGAGCTCGCGTTTTGGGGGAGTCGATGTCTTCACCGGTGACTAGTTAGTGAAACAAAGGAAAATGGGGTTCGGGTTTGCTAGGTTTTTGGGTTTTCAGGTGAAGGGAGGGGAATCATTGGTGGTCGGAGAGGGAAGGAAAGCCGTCAGTTCGGGGTGGTTTCCCGGTCGCCGACGGTCTGGGTGTGGACAGTAAACGAAAAGAAAATAGGGAGAGGGAAGCCGGGTCACGCGAAGAAGAAAGTGGGGGGTCACACGATCCAATTCCAGTTTTCTTATTTATTTATTTATTTACCTTAATAACTATACCCACACACATGCATATAATTCACATTTTACTACTAAATTTTAAAGTTTCCATGTATTTTATTACTTGTACAAATTTTTATTACTTACATGTATATAATATATTTTCTCTCTTTAATTTATATTTCATCTTTTAATTATATTTTTCTATCAATTTAATTAGATTGTTATACCATATGTAATATACTAATTATCACATTTACATTATATTTATATTTAAATTTAATTTAGGTACATTAGTCTTAATTACTACATAATCTAATTTATTTTCTATTAATATTCTTATTAATATATTAATTTTGTCCAGATATACTAATTGGACCTTAGTAATGTAGTTACACCAATATTTAACTAGCTTTGGATTTTAAGGCTTTACCTTATTAAATTAAGCTCCTATACTCGACTCAACTATATAAGCTAATTTGTGCATTAACATTCAAGTAATATAATATTTAACTATATGTTGAGGCACAAGAGCTAGCAGTCTTACATTTCTCTTCACCTTATGGAATTCGGTCCTTCGAATTCTATAGCCAAGTCAAAAAAGATATGGGTATCTCTCTCGCATCAAGCTCTCCAACTCCCACATCGCTTCCTCAGTAGTGTGGTGTTGTTAAAGAACTTTTACAAGAGGTATGGTTTTAGACCTCAGGACTTTATCCTTTCTATCAAGAATCTGAATCGGCCTTTCTTCATAACTCAAGTCTTTCCCTATCTTCAAGGGCTTACATGCAATGATATGTGTAGGATCAGGCTATTATCTACGGAGCATGGACATATGAAACACATTATGTACCTCAGCTAGCTGGGGTGGTAAAGCTAGTCGGTACGCTACCTAACACACTCTAATATCTCGAAAGGTCCTATGTATCGAGGACTCAACTTGCCTTTTTTTTCCAAATCTCATAACGCCTTTCGTAGGAGAAACTTTCAAAAAGACATGATCACCAACAACAAACTTCAATTCTCTTCTCCAATGATCGACATAACGTTTCTGTCTATCTTGGGCTCTCTTGAGCCTTTCACGAATCATGCGAACCTTCTCGGATGCTTGTTCAACAAGATCTAGAGCATAGATCTTCCTGTCACCAACCTCTTCCCAAGCGATCGGTGATCTACATCTCCGCCCATAAAGAGCTACATATAGGGCCATTCCTATGCTAGCATAGTAGCTATTGTTATACGTAAACTCTGCCAATGGCAAGTGCTCATCCCACGAACCTGCAAAGTCAATGGCTTAAGCACGTAGCATATCCTCTAAAGTTTGTATAGTCCATTCAGACAGTCCATCAGTTTAAGGATGGTATGTTGTACTAAACTTTGTCTTAGATCCTAAGGACTCCTGAACTTGTTTCCAAAATTGAGAAGTGAACCTATAGTCCCTGTCTGAGGTGATACTAACTGGGGTTCCATGTCGTCTCACTATCTCCCTGATAAACAAATCTGGCAACACATTCAAAGGAGTAGTGGAGCTAATGGCCAAGAAATGAGCTGATTTAGTAAGCCTATCCACAATTACCCAGATTACGTTATGATTTCTTCGAGTTCTAGGTAAACCTATAACAAGGTCTATGGTTATGTGTTCCCACTTCTAAGTTGGCACAGGTAAGGGTTGAAGCAAACCTGCCAGCTTCTGGTGTTCTACCTTCACTTGTTGACATACAAGGCATTTAGCTACAAACTCTGCAACCTCTCTTTTCATTCTAGGCCATCAATAAACCTTACGTAGATTATGGTACATTTAGGTGCCTTCGGGATGTAAAGTGTATCTAATACTGTGGGCTTCAGTCAAAATCAGTCTCTTAAGATCCTCATCTCTAAGCACACATATCCGACCTTGAAATCTCAACAATCTATCACTACCAATCTCAAACTGCGTATTCTGGCCCTCATGAATCTGCCCAAATACCTCAAGCAACCTCTGATCAAACTTCTGAGCTTGTCTAATATGTTCCATCAACTTTGGTTCAACCCTGAGAGTAGCAATTACAGGAATCTACTCAGGAGGTGCTATGTCAATACTCAAACTCGTAAACTGTCCCAACAACTCTCATTCTTTCACCATCATATAAGACACTGCACTTAAGCTTTTCCTACTTAAAGCATTAGCTACAACATTAGCTTTTCCCGAATGATACAATATTTCACAATCATAGTCCTTTAACAACTTTATCCATCTATGTTGCCTCATGTTCAGTTCCTTATGGGAGAATAGGTATTTAAGACTCTTATGGTCTGTATAAATCTAAAATTTTTCTCCATAAAGGTAGTGCCTCAATATCTTCAATACAAATACTACAACTGTTAGCTCTAGATCATGTGTGGGATAGTTCTTTTCATGCTCCTTCAATTGTCGAGAACCATATGCTACCACTTTCCCATCTTGCATCAACACACATCCCAAACTGTTATGGGAAGCATCACTATACACCGTGAATCCTCCAAGACCATCTGGTATGGTAAGAATTGGTGTAGAAGTAATCGATGCTTGAGCTCTTGAAAACTGTGGTCACGTACATCGTTCCACTCGAACTTGATATCTTTACGAGCAAGATGTGTCAACGGAGCAGTAATCTTTGAGAATCCTTTTACGAACCTTCTGTAATACCTGGCTAATCCAAGAAAACTCTATATCTCCATCACCGTCTTTGGTCTCTCCCAATTGACTATTGCTTCAACCTTGGATGGATCAACAAACACCCCATCCTTATTCACTATGTGGCCCAAAAAACCAATATGTTCCATCCAGAACTACATTTGTCCAGCTTCGCAAAAAGCTTCCTTTCCCTAAGTGTCTAAAGGATAAGACACAAGTGTTGCTCGTGCTCCTCTGGGAACAGGAATACACTAGGATATCATCTAGGAAGACGATCACAAATTTATTTAGGTACTCCTTAAAAACATTATTCATTAGGTTCATGAATTCAGTAGGGGCATTCGTCAAGCCAAACGGCATGACCAGGAATTCGTAATGCCCATAGCGAGTTCGAAAGGCAATCTTGAGGATGTCCTCACCTCTCACCTTCAACCGGTGATACCCCGACCTTAAGTCAATCTTCAAGAACATATTGGTACCCTTTAATTGATCAAACAAATCATCAATCCTTAGTAGAGGGTATCGATTCTTGATTGTGGCCTTATTGAGCATTCAGTAATCAATACACAACCTTAAACTGCTATCTTTCTTTCTCACAAAATGCAAGACTCGTATTTTCAGATGTAAACCTTATGAATTCATAAGTGTGGTGATGTACTTGTAATGTGAAGCATAAGTGATGTAAAGTCCATAAATTTAATGTACGCACTTGTAATAAGAGATTGTGATATACGTAAAAGTTTCATTATGTATGAATATGAAGAAATAGACTTTTGTATGTGATGAATGTGAGTGGATTGCAAAATGAGTAGGTGGTAAAATGGAATGAAGTTGCATGAGTTGCAAAAATCTTTATACTTCCATTTAGCTTGGTATGGTATACCTTTGGTTATACAATGAATGCATACAAGTTTTAATGTGTATAATGTATAAATAGATGTCATTTTCAAGTCTTAAAGGTGGTTGGATGAGAAAATGACTATGGCAGTAAAATTAAGGATGTTTTATGTGAGTTACTGCAAAAAACTATAGCAAAATCTGGAAAATATGAATGCCAGATTGACCTCATAGGATGAGAGATCGATCTGGAAGAGCAAAAAATGATCTTATTCGAGTAATGGAGGACATATTGATCTCCAATGGGGCCAGATCGATATGCTAAACATTCTGTAAATGAAGAGATCGATCCTTAATGTAGGCAGATAGATTTCCTTAGCTCTCAGGTTGGAGACGATTGATCTCCTTCCTTAGCCAGATCGATCTCAAGCCTTCGACAGATCGATCTCATGCCTTCAAATGTCGTGAAGATGAGGGATTTAAGAGGACCAGATCGATCTTAGACCCTCGACAGATCGATCTCATCAAGTAATTTCTATAAATAAGAGCAGTGAAATATGCAATTTCGGGAAATAACCTCACTCTTCCATTTCAACCAAAAACCTAGCTTTCTCACTCCTAAATCCACCCATTTTCAGTAAGATTTGGGGAAAGACCATTAGATACAAAGTTGTTCATACCCAAGAGGAGAACAACATACTTTGGAATCAAAGCCTCATTTGTTGGATTGAAGAAGCAAGGGACATTTTTATTTGGAGCAAGAAGAGAAACTAGATTGGTAAGTTTCCAATACTTCAGCCCAAGTGCGTTTGTCTATTTATTGAGTTTGGAGTTGATTTGTATGTGTATTGATGGTTAAAACTACCTAGGGTGACCTAGAAAATAGAAGGAGTTAGTGTGAGAAAATGTGGGGTGAATGAGTTGATGATTTATGGGTATGCTAAAGTGTTTATGAGATAATGTGAATGATTGAGAAGGTTAAATGAAGCCACATTTCAAGGATAGTCAATTTATGAAAATGAGTATATAAGATATTTGATAAAATGCCATAGTGAAGAAATTGATGAAATATAAACACTATGAGCTTAATATCGATTTAATATCGATATATCATGAATCAATAGGCCTAAAATAATCAATGACTCGAGTTATGAGCAGAGTAATAAAACGAGACCTTATAAGTGTTAATGGAGGCTATAGGTTGAATCGACTATTGCAAACATAAGAGTTGTGTTGTATTGGACTAAATTGGTACGATATACGATTTTGTGCAATTCTGGAGAGTTCATTGGAGACGAATCGAACTGCACAAGTAAGCAGCTCTAAGGAAGTGGAATCACGTGACGCGATTCCAGGTAAGGGAAATCTTTGAGTATATAGAGATAGCTTCTTGTAAGACCCGAATTTAATTAAAAGACAAAAAAAAAATTAAATAAGAAAAGATGGGGGAAGTATGAAGGAAGTCGGGTTAAATTAATCCCGAACACGTGTAAGGGCAAAATGGTCAAAAAACCAAAGGTCGGTATAATTTCGATAAGAAAAATTTAATTAAAACATGGATTTAAGAAATCTTGGTCAATAAAGGTGAAATAAATTTATTTTGGGTTAAGTTGATCAAGATATTAATTTATTGGAATTAATCGGGATTAATCGGGATTTTTAGTTCGGAAAAATAATCCCGAAAATAATCGAAAAATATATCGAAAAGTCACCCGGGACAATATCCTGAAAATACGGGGAAATTATACCCGAAAAAGAAGTTAAAATATAATAAATAAATTAAATAAAATTAAATTGATAAATTTAGAATTAAATAATAATTTTAAGGATATTTTAAGGGATATTTGGGTATTTTTAGTGTATTTTAATGAATAAAATAAATTGTTAAATAATAATGAAAGGAAAAAAAAAAGGGGGGTCGGGGAGAGAGAAAGAAAGAAACAGAAACGGAAGCCGAAAACGGAGGCTGAAGACCGGCGAGCCACCGGCGACCGTTGAGCCCAGGCGAAGGGTGGAAAACGTAGAGCGACGCCCGACGAGCACGATGGTACCGGCGGTGCAGCCTACCGACGCCGGAGGAAGCCGATCGGAGGAGAGAAAGGCCGACGGGTTGAGGGGCTCGGTCCCGGCGAACGGCGACATCTTGGCTCCGATCCGACCCCGCAAAATGATCCCCAAGCCTAGACGATGCGATTGGTGGTGGTGGCAGCCACCGAAACCGGCGGACGGTGCCGGAAACGGCGAAAAAGCAAAATGGGTCCGACGACGAAGAGGAGAACAGCCGGACCGGCGGCGTTCCGGCGAGCTTGACCCAAACCGAGGCCAGATTCGTGATGCGGACGACCCAGCGGAGCGATTGGCGGTGGAAGCCGACGGAGAACCGGTCGGAAAAGGGGTGAACCGGCAGTGAATCGGTCGAACCGGAGAAAACCGGGGGTCTGAACCGGTCCGAACCGGACTGAACCGGTTCAGCCAAAAAGAGGGGAAAAAAGGAGGAAAAAAGGGAAAAAGAAAGAGAAAAAAAAATTAGAAAATTTCGGTGATGCAATCGAGTTTCGGGTAAGTCGATAAGCGGTCAAATTGACCCGATTTAAATTTAAAATATTTTATTTAATTAATTATCAACTGAAAATTTACCCGGAAAATTGTGGAACTTTGTAGCTCGACAATTGACATCCACCGAGGGCTCGAGATAGCCTCGATTTGCGGACTAGCATGGAATCTCGGGTAAGTGACCCTTATTTATGACAATTACCTCGTTATGCGTGATATTGATGTAATTTCCGCATAAATTGAATTAAATTATGGAAATTTAGATAAATTGTCGTAAATAATCGATTTAGGTATTCGAGAATTAGAACGAGGCCCAATAAATTACTGGTGGGTCCAATGAGCCCAATAGGCCTCGATAAAGTGAAAATTAAGTGGGAAACGGGCTTAAGGCCGATTAAGGCACATTAAGGTGCAATCGGGCCCAATAGGGGTAAATGGGCCCAGCGATTTAAATTAAGCCCAGAAAAGATTAAATACAATTAAATCATATGTTATCTGACCCGAGGAATGCTAATATGCAGTTCCGGGCATTGGATTGGAAGCATATCGGACTACGCGACAGGACTACATTGGAAAAGAAAAGGTCAGACTCGACAGGAAAATAAGGTAAGGGAATTCTGCGGACTGCTAGAGGTAACTTTACGCAATTTTAAATTCATATGCAGTCCTTTGAAATTATCTGAAGGGTCTAGAGGTCGAAGAACAATTTTAGTGCCCCGTCTGAGCAAAATTACTAAAATACCCTTGTTAAGGGAAAAATCTAAAAATTTAGGAAAAATTGGGAGGAGCAAGGACAAGAGGTTCCTGCTCGTTCTGGAGGTATTTCAACACATGCATGAGTAGGCTAGCTCACTTTTAAAGAAAAATGCATAGCATTGCATATCTTAATTGATGTGATTTCTGTGAAAACTATTTGGAAATAACCGAGCCGCCTACATGTTTTTATTTACATGTGACGTGCTAGAGCTCAGCTCGCACGATATTTGATTTGTGTGATGCATGCATTAGTGCTGGATCGAGAGCTCGCACTAGAGTTTTACATGCATAGGTGCTAGAGTATAACTCGCACCAGATTTCACATGCTTTTGCGTGACACGGTGCTAGAGTCTAACTCGCACCAGATTTTACATGATTTTCATGACAGGGTGCGGGAGTTTAACTCGCACCAGATTTTATAAGATTTTCATACGATTTATATACAGAGTGCTGAGCCTAGCTCACACTAGTTTTACTGGATTTGTAGAGTAGCGCTGTCTGCCCTTGGAGTCAGCCAAAAGGCCCAACAGGCTCAAAAGACCTCTTAAGTAGGGTGAGAGTGAGGGATGAGGTTGGCGGCCTTGTGGAGATGTAAAGCGGGCTCTGCCAAGTTTATTTGATTTGATGAGAGTGCTGAGCATCGCTCGCACCGATTTTTATGAGAACATACGATGAGCCGTGCTTGGAGCATTGGGTAGACTGTGTGTCACCGACTTAATAGGCTCGCACGTGCGTTTTGAGACTTGGCAACGAGTATTGAGTTATGAAAACCTCTGTGGGAAGCAGGCCATTTGGGCTGGAGTACCTAGAGTGATATGGGTCCATGGAGTACGATGTACCGTGCAAGTAGCATGGAGTACGATGTACCGTGGGGTATCTTCGGATACGGTATCTTTGTGATACAGGGTATCTTCGGATACGGTATCTTTGTGATACGGGGTATCTTTGTGATACGGTATCTTTGTGATACGGGGTATCTTCGGATACGGCATCTTCGGATGCGTGAGATCGGATAAGACTGACGGGTTGGATTGACCCACCTCCCGGGCAGTTCCCGATCAGGGTGAGACCTCACACACTGGGATCCGTGAAGCTAGAGGGACTCACGAGGACATATTGGCCAGTCCTGGTTATTACCGATATACAGTATTGCCTAGTCTCGTATCTTGTATATATATACGTATGTTTTCGATATCGATGCTTTTGAGAAACTCGATTTCCATGGTTTTGTGTGAGTCAGGATCAGCCGAAGGAGGGGTTGAGTCCTGACTTCATTGTGAAATTTTTAAAGAGAAAGAAATGATTTAAAATAATTGCATGTTGAGTTTTCCGTGCAAACTTGATTTACATAACATCATAACTTTCATATCATATGTTTTAAAATGTGTGGAGAAAGGGTGGTTTATGCACGGCACCACGTTCATGTAGGTAGTATGGTTACCTACTTGTTCGTAGGATTGCCTTACTGAGCTTGATGTGCTCACCCCTTTCATTTTCTCCCACAGATAATCTCCAGTTGAAGTTGAGGCGACTCAGTACTGCATTCCGGATATCCGCTGCTGCCCATCAACATAAGGTATTATATACACTTGTACATATTGTATCTACATAAGCATAGCACAGTAACATGTTTGTAAGCAACTTTAGGGGATGTATAAATAATGTAAACAATTATAAATGACTGGAGAAGAAATAAGTTAGATGGTAATTGAATGGTGGGACTGGCATTGACGCACAGCCCAATTATTAGTGGAGTGTTGGTCACGATTCGAGGACAGGTAAGAATGTAAGTAAGAAAATAATAAAAAGTGAAAAATTAACTCTGATTTTTGGGTAGTTTGGGTCGTGACATATAAAGGTGGTATCAGAGCACAATTGGTCTGATGTGTGTCAGTGTCAGTAATTAGGAAATTACATCCCCGTGTTACTGTGCTTAGTTAGATACAATAGTGTATATTGAGATGGGCTTGACTAAGAAATGGTTGAGAATGCAGGAATGCTTAATATGAGTCGCGTTAGATGAGATAGTGCACGAGGCAGAGGTCGTAGAGGTAGACCTGAGTCTGCTAAGTCGTGCTGAGTTGACCTGTGAGAATCAGAATGAAATTGGAATAGAGGCTAATGTTAAGCATGCCTCACTGAGTCCGATAGAGAGATCGGACAGTATTGAGACACGCTTCGCAATGGTTGGAGCGGAGTGTGGAGATTATTTTGAGGAGCTAATTGCTCAGATTATGAATAAGATCAGAGGGCGCAGCGGAGCATTGGTGAAAACCCGCTCGACCCATCTTAAGTGTTAAACATCCAGAGCTAAGATGAGAAATGTTTATGGATGTATTCCGATGACAGGATATCCCGGACACTGTTTAAAGGGAGTGATAGATAAAAGTCCTTACTCTGACCCAGAGGATTTAATTTATTGACGAGTATGGAGACTCGGTTATATTCTCGGCAGATATTACCTCGACACTATGAAAAGTGACAGTCGAGATGTCTAAAAGTTTATGGAATGGCTCGGATTGTCAATTAGAGACTGATTAGCCCGTAAGATATTACCTATATCAAGGCAGTACGCAGATTCGCAGTTGGGTAAATAAGAACATGAACTGCACGCCTCTAAGATTTGGAAAGGTAGTAAGGGCTGAAATAGAGACAGAAAAGAGAATCGAGAAATGACAAAGATGTTGAATGAGAAAATGGTAATTGGTTAAAGATTAGATTTGATGAGTTATGGGCTGAGATAATTGGTAAGGCCCTAGTGCATCCAATTTTGGCACTGTTGAGGGGCATTGTGATTGGCGGACCCCGACCTGCTACGAAGTAGAGTAGCAGTGTGATTACTGTAAGATGTGTGGTGGACACCACAGAAGGAGGGTCTACACTGTATTGATGAAAATGGCCGTTAAGTGTGATAAGACGGACCATTGATTTTGATCGCACAGAGTTGGGCGAGATCACCCCACGGAAAAGTAAAGAGACAGAGAATATAGCTGCAACGAAAAGGCAAGCCATAGCCGAAAGGAAGAAAGTAGGCTGTTGGACGAAGGCGAGAGGATGTTTTGGACCAGGACACTATTGATGTTTCATGGATGTGGTGTAAGATACCACACTTATTATGAATAATAAAGTACATATGTTTATTGATCCTAGTGCCACATATTTATTCATACTGCCTTCATTCACATATAAGTGAGTAAAAGGCATGAATGCCTACATCATTGGGCAATATTGATAAATGAGTACCCCAATAGAGGAGGATTAATTAACGGAATATGGATATTGAGATTTTAAGTTAAAAACAGGGGTGCAACAGTTGAATTTACAGGAGTAAAGGATTGTACTCACGGAATGATAATGACCAGAGTTTTATTATAATTGATACGCAAAGGAGAAAATCTTTAAGATAAGGTAGATTCTAAATACAAGACGTATTGGAGTAAGAGGCGTATGCTAGGTAAGAACATCCTTACGATATGAAGTAATTGGGATTAAGCAATTAGTAAGGAATATAAATTATAACTAAGGATAAAGATGGGTATAACCATAACCAGTGGTTGTGGTTAAGTCTGAAGGTTAATAAAGGTATTTCAAAATACCTCCCCGCCTGAAGACTTGACAGCGTCTAAAAGTATATATATATAATCTATAACGTGAAATCGATCGTCGTAATAACTACCTTTAGCATTAGGATATTTTTACTAAGACGATAAGAATATTAAAATTTGACAAATCATAAAGGTTAACATAGTAAAATTTAATAAGAGCCGTTAAGATAAGAATAGAAAATGGCGCAGGTTAGTACCTGAAAATGTAAGCAGTTGAGAAGGATCTTATACGCTTATGCGTAAATAAGTCAAGGATTGGATTTGTAATCATCATTATCGATGATATATTGGGTATAGTTAAAGTCTAGGGCAAATTATACGCAACAATTGGGAAATGACTTTTACAATGGGTTGCTGCGAGTTCTAAAAGGATATACTTGGTTGACACGTTTAATTAAGAAAACGTGATCTTGGAATGAGATGATAAATAAGATGATAGATGTGACATGAAATTTGGTGTAATGAAGTATGAACTGACCACTGTGATTAATTTCACCATACCCAACAGCTCAAGAGGTTCTCAGTGAGTATGGATACCTCAAAATTATGATGGAGCTGTGTATTGATGTATAATGGGAAGATAGTCAATTTTGGAGTCAGACAACTCCTTGATCGTGAAATAAACTATCTGACCCATGATTTAAAGTGGGCAATAGTATTTGTACCGAGGATATGGTACTATTATGTACATGGTGAGAAATTATGGATATGCACTGATCATAAAGCCCGAGTATCTGTTTTCACAGAAAGAGGCGAATATGAGAATATATAGTGGGTTAGAGCTTCTGAGAGGTTTTGATTTGTGAAAATTGTACCACCCAGGAAAGGCTAATGTGATGGCTGATGCCTTGAGTATAAAGAGCCTCGGAATGGTATTACATATGATGGTCAGGGAGCGTGAGCTGCTAGAGCAGTTATGAGCCTCAGTATTGATGTGATCCCTTCTGATGATGACAATGATTGTGTGACAGCTAGCCTGATGACTAGAACCGGATGAGAGTGCCAGGGATTTGACAGGCTTAGCGTGATGATCGGCAGGATGTCGATAGTTTGGGTCAGATTCAGAAGGGTACAGTGATAGAGTTCACAGTGGGTGATAATGATTTACAGAGAGGTTCAGAGACAGTATGGGTGCTCCCCAGGACCACAGTGGATGAGATAGTAATATTGTCAGAAGCTCACTCTTCGGGATATATAGTGCATATAGAAAGTAACGATTATATATATGAAATATCTAAAAAGGGTATTGGTGGTCAGATGTGGAAAGAGATAAGGTAGAGTATTAAAAGTCTGCAGAGTTATTGCAGCGCCTACCTATATCGACACGACACGAAAATGAGAGCAAGTCTCCATGAATTTTATGATGGGTTACAAAGAACCCAGGTGAATTACGAGGCTATTTGAATGATAGTCGACAGATTTTCTAAGTCTACCCACTTTCTGGTTATGAAATCCCCAAATACTCAAAGTGTGTATGAGGATTCAGGTATAAGAAAGATTGTGGAACATTAAGTAGCGTTCCAGTGAGCCTGGTATCATATAGGGATGCCCGCTTTACTTCCTACCTCTGAGGATAGTTTCAGGAAGCTATGGGAAACCCGACTGAGTATTAGCACAGCTTTTCATCCTCAGACAGATGGTCAGTCAGAGAAGACTGTACAAGTTCTGAAGGATCCGATGCCATTGATTTTATAAGCTCCTGGAATGATCAGTTGATTTCTAATTGAAGTCGCCAATAACGACAATTGGCAATTGAGTATCGGGATAACAAGATACGAGGCAATGTATGGCTGCAGGGGTTGTTCCCCAAATTTGGATAAGAAAAAGGTGAGTGACCGATAGAATCATTTTCGACTTGGATAATAAGTCTCTGAGGATGTTTAGTTAAGGATGAGAGATTAAGAACACCTCAGAGCAGCTAGACAAGCATTGGAATTCACCCTTGGTGAATCAGTATGATTGAAATATTTCTTGTCCTAAGAGAATAAGGACATAGCGAACTTTTGGAAGAAGGTAAATTGAGTTTCGCTGGATTGAATCTTCGAGAGATTTGACAAGTGGGAGATAAGACCTGTAGGCTGGTGTCATCGCTTGAATTAACAGGCACCCACAATGTGTCTCAGCTTTTGATGCTTCGGGAATACTATTCAGATCCAGCACAGGTGATTGGATATGAACTCCAAAAGTTCAATTTAATGGAAATACAAGTATATTGAAGAAGTTGATTCGGGCATTAAACAGGAAAGAGAAAGTATTGAGGTTTAAGATGATCTCCCTAATTAAAGTCCTTTGGTAGTAATACACTCCGGAGAAGGTTACATAAGAATTTAAGAGTATAATACGATCGATGTACCCAGAGTTGTATATGGACTCATATGAATTGGTTCTAATTTGGAGGATCAAATTCCTTAAGTGGGGGAGAGTTGTAAGACCCGAATTTAATTAAAAGACAAAAAAAAAAAATTAAATAAGAAAAGATGGGGGAAGTATGAAGGAAGTCGGGTTAAATTAATCCCGAACACGTGTAAGGGCAAAATGGTCAAAAGACCAAAGGTCGGTATAATTTCGATAAGAAAAATTTAATTAAAACATGGATTTAAGAAATCTTGGTCAATAAAGGTGAAATAAATTTATTTTGGGTTAAGTTGATCAAGATATTAATTTATTAGAATTAATCGGGATTAATCGGGATTTTTAGTTCGGAAAAATAATCCCGAAAATAATCGAAAAATATATCGAAAAGTCACCCGGGACAATATCCTGAAAATACGGGGAAATTATACTCGAAAAGGAAGTTAAAATATAATAAATAAATTAAATAAAATTAAATTGATAAATTTATAATTAAATAATAATTTTAAGGATATTTTAAGGGATATTTGGGTATTTTTAGTGTATTTTAATGAATAAAATAAATTGTTAAATAATAATGAAAGGAAAAAAAAAAAGGGGGGTCGGGGAGAGAGAAAGAAAGAAACAGAAACGGAAGCCAAAAACGGAGGTTGAAGACCGGCGAGCCACCGGCGACCGTTGAGCCCAGGCGAAGGGTGGAAAACGTAGAGCGACGCCCGGCGAGCACGATGGTACCGGCGGTGCAGCCTACCGACGCCGGAGGAAGCCGATCGGAGGAGAGAAAGGCCGACGGGTTGAGGGGCTCTGTCCCGGCGAACGGCGGCGTCTTGGCTCCGATCCGACCCCGCAAAATGATCCCCAAGCCTAGACGATACGATTGGTGGTGGTGGCAGCCACCGAAATCGGCGGACGGCGTCGAAAACGGCGAAAAAGCAAAATGGGTCCGACGGCGAAGAGGAGAACAGCCGGACCGACGGCGTTCCGGCGAGCTTGACCCAAACCGAGGCCAGATTCGTGATGCGGACGACCCAGCGGAGCGATTGGCGGTGGAAGCCGGCGGAGAACCGACCGAAAAAGGGGTGAACCGACGGTGAACCGGCCGAACCGGAGAAAACCGGCGGTCTGAACCGGTCCGAACTGGACTGAACCGGTTCAGCCAAAAAGAGGGGAAAAAAGGAGGAAAAAAGGGAAAAAGAAAGAGAAAAAAAAATTGGAAAATTCTGGGGATGCAATCGAGCTTCGGGTAAGTCGATAAGCGGTCAAATTGACCCGATTTAAATTTGGAATATTTTATTTAATTAATTATCGACTGAAAATTTACCCGGAAAATTGTGGAACTTTGTAGCTCGACAATTGACATCCACCGAGGGCTCGAGATAGCCTCGATTTGCGGACTAGCATGGAATCTCGGGTAAGTGACCCTTATTTATGACAATTACCTCGTTATGCGTGATATTGATTTAATTTCCGCATAAATTGAATTAAATTATGGAAATTTAGATAAATTGTCGTAAATAATCGATTTAGCTATTCGAGAATTAGAACGAGGCCCAATAAATTACTGGTGGGTCCAATGAGCCCAATAGGCCACGATAAAGTGAAAATTAAGTGGGAAACGGGCTTAAGGCCGATTAAGGCCCATTAAGGTGCAATCGGGCCCAATAGGGGTAAATGGGCCCAGCGATTTAAATTAAGCCCAGAAAAGATTAAGTACAATTAAATCATATGTTATCTGACCCGAGGAATGCTAATACGCAGTTTCGGGCATTAGATTGGAAGCATATCGGACTGCGCGACGGGACTACATTGGAAAAGAAAAGGTCAGACTCGACAGGAAAATAAGGTAAGGGAATTCTGCGGACTGCTAGAGGTAACTTTACGCAATTTTAAATTCATATGCAGTCCTTTGAAATTATCTGAAGGGTCTAGAGGTCGAAGAACAATTTTAGTGCCCCGTCTGGGCAAAATTACTAAAATACCCTTGTTAAGGGAAAAATCTAAAAATTTAGGAAAAATTGGGAGGAGTAAAGACAAGAGGTTCCTGCTCGTTCTGGAGGTATTTCAACACATGCATGAGTAGGCTGGCTCACTTTTAAAGAAAAATGCATAGCATTGCATATCTTAATTGATGTGATTTCTGTGAAAACTATTTGAAAATAACCGAGCCACCTACATGTTTTTATTTACATGTGACGTGCTAGAGCTCAGCTCGCACGATATTTGATTTGTGTGATGCATGCATTAGTGCTGGAGCGAGAGCTCGCACTAGAGTTTTACATGGATAGGTGCTAGAGTATAACTCGCACCAGATTTCACATGCTTTTGCGTGACACGGTGCTAGAGTCTAACTCGCACCAGATTTTACATGATTTTCATGATAGGGTGCGGGAGTTTAACTCGCACCAGATTTTATAAGATTTTCATACGATTTATATACAGAGTGCTGAGCCTAGCTCGCACTAGTTTTACTGGATTTGTAGAGTAGCGCTGTCTGCCCTTGGAGTCAGCCAAAAGGCCCAACAGGCTCAAAAGACCTCTTAAGTAGGGTGAGAGTGAGGGATGAGGTTGGTGGCCTTGTGGAGATGTAAAGCGGGCTCTGCCAAGTTTATTTGATTTGATGAGAGTCCTGAGCATCGCTCGCACCGATTTTTATGAGAACATACGATGAGCCGTGCTTGGAGCATTGGGTAGACTGTGTGTCACCGACTTAATAGGCTCGCACGTGTGTTTTGAGACTTGGCAACGAGTATTGAGTTATGAAAACCTCTGTGGGAAGCAGGCCATTTGGGCTGGAGTACCTAGAGTGATATGGGTCCATGGAGTACGATGTACCGTGCAAGTAGCATGGAGTACGATGTACCGTGGGGTATCTTCGGATATGGTATCTTTGTGATACAGGGTATCTTCGAATACGGTATCTTTGTGATACGGGGTATCTTTGTGATACGGTATCTTTGTGATACGGGGTATCTTCGGATACGGCATCTTCGGATGCGTGAGATTGGATAAGACTGACGGGTTGGATTGACCCACCTCCCGGGCAGTTCCCGATCAGGGTGAGACCTCGCACACTGGGATCCGTGAAGCTAGAGGGACTCATGAGGACATATTGGCCAGTCCTGGTTATTACCGATATACAGTATTGCCTAGTCTCGTATCTTGTATATATATACGTATGTTTTCGATATCGATGCTTTTGAGAAACTCAATTTTCATGGTTTTGTGTGAGTCAGGATCACCCGAAGGAGGGGTTGAGTCCTGACTTCATTGTGAAATTTTTAAAGAGAAAGAAATGATTTAAAATAATTGCATGTTGAGTTTTCCGTGCAAACTTGATTTACATAACATCATAACTTTCATATCATATGTTTTAAAATGTGTGGAGAAAGGGTGGTTTATGCATGGCACCACGTTCATGTAGGTAGTATGGTTACCTACTTGTTCGTAGGATTGCCTTACTGAGCTTGATGTGCTCACCCCTTTCATTTTCTCCCACAGATAATCTCCAGTTGAAGTTGAGGCGACTCAGTACTGCATTCCGGATATCCGCTGCTGCCCATCAACATAAGGTATTATATACACTTGTACATATTGTATCTACATAAGCATAGCACAGTAACATGTTTGTAAGCAACTTTAGGGGATGTATAAATAATGTAAACAATTATAAATGACTGGAGAAGAAATAAGTTAGATGGTAATTGAATGGTGGGACGGGCATTGACGCACAGCCCAATTATTAGTGGAGTGTTGGTCACGATTCGAGGACAGGTAAGAATGTAAGTAAGAAAATAATAAAAAGCGAAAAATTAACTCTGATTTTTGGGTAGTTTGGGTCGTGACACTTCTTGTACCTTAAACTCACGGGTGAATATAGGGCGTTTATGAAATGCATGATTGTTTACGAAAATGATTGTTGGTATGTTTGAATTGCTAGGAGTATGTATATGATTTGGATTAAGAAATGATTCTTAAAAAGGGCATAATAAGGCTAATAATTGCACAAATCACATGTTTTGATGTTTTTACAAAACACATTGCTTTGTTTTAAGGAAATCTACGGGTAGGTTGGCTAGTGTTTGAATGATGTTGTGGAATAGCACATGTGAGGTGCTAAACATGTTTTGATATTGTTTGAATGTATATGAGCCGCCTATCGCTGATAATTCTATATTTGTAGAATTATTTGTGCTTAATTTCCTAATTAATTATTTAAATCCCTAATTTATTTTGTTAATTATCCCATTTATTTAATTAAAATTCTCATGTTTGCAGATAAATTAAATCCGGATGAATTTTGAATATTTCGGTAGAAAATGGACCGAAATTAGGCTAAAATCTAGATTGAGTCACGCGGACAACACGAGTCATGCCACCTAGCACATCCAATTGGACAAGAAGATCGATGACATGGAAATATCTTTTCAAGGAGCTAATGGTGTGAAGATAAGTGGCCAAAAAAAATGCCAACTCATCAAGGATGTGGAAATTACCATTTTACCCCTAGTGTGTTTATAAATAGGAAAGAATGGCAATTGAAAAAAGAATGTAATTTTAGGAGTAGGAGTAGTGTTAGTGTAGAAGTAGTTAGAGTAATTTAGTTAGATTAGTTTAGTTGTTATTATTGTTAGAAGTTTTCCCCGTAACCATGTTCTACGTTACTATTCATCTTCATTTGTTTTCATTTATGAAAAGCTTTTCATGTTGATTTGCAGCCTCATTTACTCATCCTTCTTCTTGGTTTGGTTATAATCCAGTCTTTTATTTTTCAAGTCCTAATGCACAGCATTCATTTCCTAGTATAGTTCTTGGTTTTTACTTCCCATTTATAGTTTTATTTTTGTTTTGTTTTCGGTTCAATGATTCTCGGTTGCTTCCATTGTTAGTTTTATTTTTCCTTTTCGTTAGCTGTCCTTGTTACTCGAGAATGTGGGGAGCTGGTTTGATCTTATGAACCATGAAAGAAACTTGAGATCCTTGCAGCAAACCATGAACCGAGAGCAAAGCTGGACAGACCGAGAGCTTTCCTCTGTTCTCCCCTGTTATTTGTTTCCATTACTGTTCTTGATGTTTCTCCTGCAATGGTATCCATGATGATATTTCCCCTATACTGTGTGCACTCTGTTCTGTTGCAAGGTAGACAGGTCTTACAAGCGAGGAGTACGTGCAGCGAGCTGGGCATACCGAGAGCAGACCTGGATAGCAGGACAAGGAGGCAGGAAGTGCAGGACCAGTTCGAGGAGGCTAACATTTCCTGCTAGCTGGGTAGAGGTTGTGCACACCAGCAGTAGCATAAATCAGGAGCAGAAGCCGGACATGCCTTCAATACCAGCAGGAGGAGCAGACTTGGACGAGACATGGAGTGTAGGACAGAATCGAGAATGGAAGCTGGACACGCCTGGGCAGCAGTAGCAGGTAGCAGAGGACAAAAACCGTGAGGAATGCCAAGAGCAGCATCAGTGACTGAAGCAGGTTGAGAGCAGTTGCGGGCTTGCTGATGAATGAAACCGAAGCAATTGGAGACGTGCTGGAGCAGAGGGATGCTGGTACGTAATCTGCTGAGCAGTAAGGTGCCGTGCTATGTGTTGAGTGCAGGAAATGAAGAAAGCATGGCAGATGGCAGAACCGAGCAGGGCAGTTGGCAAACAGAAACTGAGGCAGAGAATGGCAGCCTGGATGTAGTGTGTAGTCTGAACCTGGAGCAGAACAAATGCAGACCTAGAGTAGCCTGGACCAGAGGACAACAACAGCACGTCCTTGCCAAAACCGTGAAAGCCTGGACTGAAAATGTTTTAGATGACACGTGAATAGTGTTTGGAGGGATAATTATATGGTTTAAAAATGCTTAAGGCTTGTTTGGCATTCAACTCTAGCAATTAATTCATTTTCATGCATTGTTAGTTTAGTTTAATTTCAATTTAATTTGTTAAGCTTAGTTTAGAGTCTTTAATTAAATTGCATGTTAGTATTCTTGCATAGTAGTATAAAACTTAGTTTTAATTAGAATGATAGTTAATTAAGTGTTCATTTAGAATTAGATTAGGGTAAATTTATTTCATTAAATCTTAGGTTAGTTTAAATTGCATTTTGATTAAGTAGTTAAATTGCATTTTAGGTTTGTTAAATTTAGTTTAATTTATCTTACTTTGTTATTTTCATAATTGCATTTTATTTTAATTGCGTTAATTAGTTTTAACTGTTTTAATTTCTTTTGTAGGTTTTTGATTTTAATTGCGTAGAGCACTGTAGTAATTTTGCTCGGTTTTATTTTCTTTATTTTATAGTTTTATTATTTTATTGCTTTCAGTATTTTTAATTTTAGCCATGTAGATCACTCCCTTTAATTTCATAATTTGCTAGGATATACTTAGGGTAAGATTAACCGGTAGTTAATTAGGCTAGTCAACTTCTCTGTGGGATGATAACTCGGGACTCAAATCCCATTATTACTTGTACGACCCGTGCACTTGCTGACAATATCCTTTGGGCATATCAAGTTTTTGGCGCCGTTGTCGGGGAAGTTTTAATTAGTCGTTAATTAATATCGGTGAAATTATGCTTAGGTGTAATTCTAGCTTGTAAATATTTAGGTTGTAAATATTTAGAGCCCTACTTAGGTTATTTGAATTTTCTCTTAATTAATTAAAAAAAATTTCTAAAGACTTTCGGATGTTTGCATGCGTAGAGCCCGGAGTTTTAATTGCTTTCCTCTAGATCCTGAAATTGAATGTACTCTTAGAAAAATTCGAAAGGACTCTAGGAAATTATTAGCTCCGCTGCAAAACATCATGGCAGAAAATAGTGAAATTAGGACAGTCGAAGATTATGTAGTGCCGACGATTAGAGGATATTATTCTGGCATTAGGCCACCAGCTGTCCATGCAAACAATTTTGAAATTAAGCCTTCCATCCTCCAGATGATCCAGACTTCATTGCAGTTCAGTGGGCTCCCTCACGATGACCTACATGCTCACCTTGGGCAATTCCTGGACTTGTGCAACACATTCAAACATAATGGATTATCTGATGATGCACTTAGGCTTAGATTATTCCCCTTCTCACTTAGGGATATGGCGAGACACTGGTTAACCTCCCTGCCTCCAGGATCTATTTCTACATGGGACGAGTTAGCCCATCAATTTCTATCTAAGTTTTTTCCTCCCTCTAAAATGGCCCAACTCTGTAGTAATATATCTTCCTTTGCTCAGTACGACTCTGAAACTCTTTATGAAACATGGGAACGATATAAGGAGCTTCTTAGGAAGTACCCTTACCATGGCCTACCTTTGTGGTTGCAAGTCCAGACCTTTTACAACGGACTTACAAGCCCAAATAGGACCATTGTTGACGCTGCTGCCGGTGGAGCGCTAATGTGTAAAACAGAGGAGGAAGCTTACGAGTTGTTAGAAAAGATGGCGGCTAACAACTATCTATGGTCCTCGAAGAGGCAAATGCCAAAGAAGTCGGCAGGTATTTATAAGCTCGACACACTGTCTACCTTGACCTCTCAAATCGCTAATCTTACGAAGAAGGTAGAGTCGCTCAGTACCCAACATAATCCTCCCACTAGTCCTAACCCTGTGTATTCTGTCCAAAGTCCTTTCCCTTCATACGATCTGTGTAGTGGTACACACTCTGTGGATAGCTGTCGACTTAACCTAGAATCGGTTCAGTATGTTGCTCCACTTCATAAGCAACAGAGCAACTCCTTGTCAAACACCTACAACCTAGGGTGGAGGAACCATCCTAACTTCTCCTGGAGCCAAAACCAAGGGCAAACTTCCAGCTCTAAACTTATAGGACCCCCTCGTTTTCAAGCTCCACCGGTTCATGTACCACCACAGTCGTAATTTCCATTTCCATACCATCATCCATCCCCACCTCAATTTCAGCATAATCCACCTCATTTCCACCAACCACCACCACCACCACAACCCTACCATGCACCAGCAGCTGAGAAGAAGACCTCGCTTGAGAAAATGTTCATGACTATCGTGCAAAAGCAACCTGCTTCAATTAAGAACTTGGAGGTTCAGGTGGGACAAATAGCAAATGCTCTTAGCCAACGTCCTCAAGGGACCCTTCCCAGTAACACTAAAGCTAATCCTGTTAAGCAAAGGGAAGGTAACAAATAGTCAAATCAATCATCTTAGGAGTGACAAAGAGCTAGATGAGCCACCAGTTAAGTCCAGCCCTGAACAGCACATAGTTGACGAATCCTTAAGTTTTAACGAAGCAACTCAGAAAGAGCAGTAACCTAAGGATCAAGCTGCAGAGGAATCCAAGTTAGATGCTTCTTCATTTATACCTTCTTATATTTTATAGCTTTCCTCACCCTCTGATGTTATACATGTTTCCACTACATCCTCTTCGGTTAGACCACCAGTACCTTTTCCTCAGAGGTTTTAAAATAAAAAACGGGAACAACAATTCGCCAAATTTCTTAAGGTTTTTAAGAAACTCCACATCAACATTCCTTTCGCAGATGCTTTAGAGAAAATGCCAATTTATGTGAAGTTTCTGAAGGATATCCTCTTTAGGAAAAGGAGATTGGAAGACTATGAAACGGTGGCCTTAACTGAGGAATGTAGTGCCATTATCCAGAGAAGATTACCCCCAAGCTCAAAGATCCCGGGAGTTTTACCATACCATGCACTATTGGAAATTTATTCTTTGGTAGAGCCTTGTGTGATTTAGGAGCTAGTATAAATTTGATGCCTTTGTCTATTTATCATAAGTTAGGAATAGGGGATGCCAAGCCCACCACAGTGACCCTCCAGTTGGTTGATCGATCAATTAAATATCTGAATGGGGTCATTGAGGATGTCTTAGTAAAGGTGGATAAGTTTATTTTCCCTGCAGATTTTATCGTGTTGGACATGGAGGAAGATAGGGAAGTCCCCATTATACTAGGTAGACCTTTCCTAGTTACTGGTAGAATAGTAATTGATGTACAAAAGGGGGAGTTAATGATGAGAGTCCAAGATCAAGAAGTAAAGTTTAATGTTTTCAAACCTTTGAAGCTCCCTGATGACTCTCAGAAGATAGAGATTGAGGAGAATATAAGGCTTAAGCATATAATATCTTAGAGAAAGAAGGAAGTAGATAGGGCTCAGGAGGATTTAATTGTTAACATTCTGTCACAATTTTGGCTAATCCTCTTACTCTTCACCCTGCTGCTGAGTGTTGTTTTCTTCAGCTGCATTTGAAGTGGCTGTGTTTTTATTTTTTTCACTTTGTATATAGTTCATTTTTTTTCTTTTTTGTTTTGTCTTTCTTTGTCTTTGTTTCAGGTTTATTTTCTAGTATTATGCTTTCAATCAAGCTTCAGTTGTTCATCATCATCAGAAAAGGGAGTACTCTGTTCTTGAGCTTAAATTCTTATATTATCTGCACACTGAGGACACTGTGCACTTTAAGTTTGGGGGAGGGGATATCACTTGAGCTATTTTTTTGAAAAAATGGAAAAATTTTCAAAATTTTTTCAAAAATCTGAGAAAGAATTGTCAATTTTTTTTGATAATATGAGCTTAAATTGCTTGATTTTGGGATGATTTAGTGCTTAGCATGTAGTTTTCTCATATTTTGATGATAAGCCCATGATTTAGTCTGGCTTTGATTGACTGAGAAGCATGATTATAGGAAAAGCATGAAGTTGAATTCTTGAATTTTTCTTGATTCTGATTGTGATTGCCTCATCTTATGCACATGTCATGTCATGAATCTGTATATTTATTTAGAGAAAGCTTATGTGTACATAGGATTACATTTGTTCAGTTGATTTTGTTCATCATATTCTAGAATTTGTTTGATCGAATCTCGAGGTGAAATATTAGATCACACTTAATTAGGGAGATGATTTAGGCCATCTTTGGATCGTTTGAGCCTTTCTAGCCTTCCATGTACATATTCTACCCCTAGTCACCCATCTGGGCCAAATAAGCTTTTCTCTGTAAATATATCTGCGTTATTTTTCTTAGCTTAAATACTTTGTTCCTATCCCTTACCCCAAAAGTATGAAAAGTCATTGATATAAGCTATATGGGTATTAAGTGATAGTGAAAGAGTATGTAAAAAAAAAAAAAAAAAGAAAATGAAAGAAAAAGAAAAAGAAGAAAGAAGAAAAATTCAAAAAAAAATGTTTAGCAAAAGAAATAAGTTTGGAGGAAATAGTTAGAGCTCTTACATTATAGATCCTAGAAGTAATGCATGTTAAAGGGTAATTAAACCTAAATCGACTTTATCATACCTTAGCCCCAGCCTTACATTACAAGCTTAATGAAATCCTATTAATCTTTGGTTAAATGTGACTACATTTGTGGAGAGAGAAGTGAAAAGCAAACTTATTGGAATGATCACATGTCATTGACTTTGCATTCACTGTGTTGCATAATCTGATCCGCATAATGTACTGAGAAGTGACTTAGACATTTTTCACACACTCACAAGGAATCCAATTTGGGTTAGGACTTATGATTGAATAATTCTAAGTGCTGGACTTGTAATTGTGAGTCTTTGATTTCATAGTCTGTACTCTTTCTTTGAGGATGATATTGGGGAAATTATTGTGTTTTGTACTTGTCATTCCTACAATTATTTTGTTTTGCTTGAGGACAAGCAAAAGCTCAAGTTTGGGGTGTGATAATTCTATATTTTTAGAATTATTTGTGCTTAATTTCCTAATTAATTATTTAAATCCCCAATTTATTTTGTTAATTATCCCCTTTATTTAATTAAAATTCTCATGTTTGCAGATAAATTAAATCCGGATGAATTTTAAATATTTCGGTAGAAAATGGATCGGAATTGGGCTAAAATCGAGATTGAGCCACGCGGACAACACGAATCATGCCACCTAGCACATCCAATTGGACAAGAAGACTGATGACATGGAAATATCTTTTCAAGGAGCCAATGGTGTGAAGACAAGTGGCCAAAAAAATGTCAACTCATCAAGGGTGTAGAAATTACCATTTTACCCCTAGTGTGTTTATAAATAGGAAAGAATGGCAATTGAAAAAAGAATGTAATTTTAGGAGTAGGAGTAGTGTTAGTGTAGAAGTAGTTAGAGTAGTTTAGTTAGATTAGTTTAGTTGTTATTATTATTAGAAGTTTTTCCCGAAACCATGTTCTACGTTACTGTTCATCTTCATTTGTTTTCATTTATGAAAAGCGTTTCATGTTGATTTGCAGCCTCATTTACTCATCCTTCTTCTCGGTTTGGTTATAATCCAGTCTTTTATTTTTCAAGTCGTAATGCACAGCATTCATTTCCTGGTATAGTTCTCGGTTTTTGCTTCCCATTTGTAGTTTTATTTTTTTTTGTTTTCAATTCAATGATTCTCGGTTGCTTCCATTGTTAGTTTTATTTTTCCTTTTTGTTAGCTGTCCTTGTTACTCGAGAATGTGGGGAGCTGGTTTGATCTCATGAACCATGAAGGAAACTCGAGATCCTGGCAGCAAACCATGAACCGAGAGCAAAGCTGGACAGACAGAGAGCTTTCCTCTGTTCTCCCCTGTTATTTGTTTCCATTACTGTTCTTGATGTTTCTCCTGCAATGGTGTCCATGGTGATATTTCCCCTATACTGTGTGTACTCTGTTCTATTGCAAGGTAGACAGGTCTTGCAAGCGAGGAGTACGTGCAGCGAGCTGGGCATACCCAGAACAGACCTGGACAGCAGGATAAGGAGGCAGGCAGTGCAGGACTAGTTTGGGGAGGCTAACGTTTCTTGCTAGCTGGGTAGAGGTTGCGCACACCAGTAGTAGTACAAATGGGGAGCAGAAGTTGGACATACCTTCAATACCAATAGGAGGAACAGACTTGGACGAGACATGGAGTGCAGGACAGAATCGAGAATTGAAGTTGGACACGCCTGGGCAGCAGTAGCAGGTAGCAGAGGACAAAACCATGAGGAATGCCGAGAGCAGCATCAGTGACTGAAGCAGGTCGAGAGCAGTTGCGGGGCTTGCTGATGAATGAAACTGAAGCAGTTGGAGAGGTGTTGGAGCAGAGGGATGCTGGTACGTAATCTGCTGATCAGTAAGGTGTCGTACTGTGTGTTGAGTGCAGGAAATGAAGAAAGCATGGCAGATTTGTGACGCCTCGAAAACGCAAAAAATAGGGCTAATTTAAAACTTTTTACTCATCAATTAATAATTAAGGGTGCATTCCTGTGCAGTGTCATACATCATCATACTTATCATGCCTCAGGATCTCATCATAAGATAGTATATATCGTATCATATACATTACTCAATTCCAAGTTAATTAATCCTAATACATCCCGTACATCATTGTACAATAAGTGTCAGTAAATATAACTCTAGTCTGGATACATGAATATTAAATATATACCTCAATACATAAAATATGACCTGGAGCTCAAGTCCTACACTAGCCTCTAACCCGTACGTCGTCGGGAACTCACTTCACTTGAAGCAATCTAGGGGAAGAGAAAACAAGGTGAGCTTCTAAATCACTCAGTAAGGGGGTAAGGGAACTCAGTTATATAAACCATATCACACATCAAAAGTATGTATTTGTATATGAAACTTAGTATACTCATTTGAAATCGTAGTATGAAAGTTCTCGAAACATCATCATCTCATAGCTCACAAATCATGTGAAAACATGAAGTTAAAAAAGCTCAATATAGAGCATTCACAAGCATGTGTAAATATATGCAATAATGGCTTTTCTCAAAATATGTGATAAAAATCACCTCGGTAAATAACACGTGACAAAGTCACAAAACACAACTCATGTGTAAAACAAGACTAGGCAATAAAAATCATATAAAACTCGTCATGGCACATCAAATATATAATCTCCTCTGGGTGCGCATCCCAGGCATCCTCGTGTAGAGGGAACGTCGACAATATGGTCGTATGCATGGTATATTGGACTTATATATTACCAAAACTAGGCCAGGCCTTACATGCTACCAGAGCAATGCCTCGCCTCATGCACACTATCACATGGTCCCTGGGTCGGTTCCCAGGCGGCCCACTCTCTCGGTCTTACATGTTACCAAAGCAAGGCCACCCAACATTACCAGAAGGGGGTCATCTCACGTTACCAAAACGAAGGCATCTCTCGATACCAAAACGAAGGAATATTAGACTTACATGCTACCAGAGCAAGGCCCGGACTTACATGCTACCAGAGCAAGGCCTCCCAACGCTACCAAAGCGGAGGAATAATCGGACTTACATGTTACCAGAACAAAGCCTGTGGTCCCTGGGTCGGTTCCCAGGCGTCCCACTATATCGGTCTTACATGCTACCAAAGCAAGGCCCGATGTGTATTCAACACGACACGCCTAAGTCTCAATCATTAGCCATTATCTTATAAAACGTTTTGCCTTCACGTAGAACTCATAATGGTTTTCTCTCATAAAACTCATTTAACACATTTGCGTACTCAACACAAAACATATTAAAATCGAGTTCTCACCGGTAAAACACGCACACATTTTCTCAAATCTCAACATTGCCTTAACGTAGAGCCCAATTTACTTTTCACGCAAACTCAACGGTTTATAAAGCAATTTCACACTCAGCTTATAAACTCATAAAATAATGGGCTCCAACCGGCTATAAAAATCGTGTGCAATTATATCACAACACAATACTAAACATGCTTGTATTCTCAAATCATAGTTCATGCTACAAACAATTCATCAAAACACATACATAAATGGTTTAGTTTTCCCTTACCTCTTTGCACCTCGTATAGTGCAATTGTTTCCCCCGTATCACGAACTAGCCTCGAATTCCACTCTGGAACTCTCGAGTTGTCCAAACGATGTTAAAACATCAATACTCATCATCACAGTAACCTCAATTCTCAAAATCGAGCATAATTGCTCATAACAGCTCAAATTTCTCAATTCTCATAACTCTATCACAAACCACAATCTCGCTCACAACACCTCAACATTCTACATTTTCCATGCCACAATATCTATGCTAATTCACCACATTGTCTAAATCTCCATTTATAGCTCAAAATTCTTAAAATTACCAAAGTTGCTAAATATCATCATCACTCCAACTACATTGTAATTTTATCAATCCCTAATCATTTTCCAGCTATTTCAACACAATGCCAACAACCATTATCACCAAAATCATCTTAAATATCAAGATCGAGGTTTAAAAATTACCCAAAACTTGTGGAGAGCTTATCTCTTGCCTCGATTCAATCTGTCTTCCGATTTCCAAGTATGTTGTTCTCCCTTTGATGAGGAACAACTATCCTCCTTGCCATAACCTCTGATTTGGACAGAAATGGGTGCTTTGGATGAGTGAGAAAGCTAGGGCTCGGGTGAAAATGGGCTTTGAAGAGAGAAAGAAAAAAATTATAGGAGAAAGCAGGGGTTCTTTATATAGACGGAGGGTAGGAGATCAATCTGGCTCTTGATGAGATCGATCTGTATTTGAATTTGAGGGCGATTTTAGGCAATTTTATGCTTAGGAGATCGATCTGTCGAGGGGTGAGATCGATCTCTTAATGGCTACATGAGATCGATCTGCTCCATTTATGAGATTGATCTCTAGTTTACAGAATGCTTCATGAGATCGATCTGCTCCTTGAGGAGATCGATCTTCTCCCAAACAGAAACATTTTAAGATCGATCCCTTTCTCATGAGATCGATCCCTTCATTACAGAATCATAAGGAGATCGATCCTCTACCATTTGAGATCAATATGCTCGCTTAAATTCCTTCTTCCTTGTCATTTTTAACTCACCAGATCGATCTCTCCTTCTCCAAGATCGATCTGACCTCATAGTTTCACACTTAGGTTAAACACTTAACATGTAAATCTCCAAATATAATTTCCACAATTTGCTACTTAGATTATTTTTCATTTATCACATATACATTTCACTTAGCTCAATAAATTATACTTCAAGTTCATATTACATAATTAAAATATGTCTAAAATTCTTAGATCTCACAAGATTGCATAACCGAGCAGGGCAGTTGGCAACTAGAAACCGAGGTAGAGAACAGTAGCCTAGATGCAATGTGTAGTCCGAACCTGGAGCAGAACAAATGCAAACTTAGAGTAGCTTGGACCAGAGGACAACAGCAGCACGCCTTGCCAAAACTATGAAAGCTTGGACTGAAAATGTTTTAGATGACATGTGAATAGTGTTTGGAGGGATAATTATATGGTTTAAAAATGCTTAAGGCTTGTTTGGCATTCAACTCTAGCAATTAATTCATTTTCATGCATTGTTAGTTTAGTTCAATTTCAATTTAATTTGTTAAGCTTAGTTTAGAGTCTTTAATTAAATTGCATGTTAGTATTCTTGCATAGTAGTATAAAACTTAGTTTTAATTAGGATGATAGTTAATTAAGTGTTCATTTAGAATTAGATTAGGGGTAAATTTATTTCATTAAATCTTAGGTTAGTTTAAATTGCATTTTGATTAAGTAGTTTAATTGCATTTTAGGTTTGTTAAATTTAGTTTAATTTATCTTGCTTTTTTATTTTCATAACTGCATTTCATTTTAATTGCATTAATTAGTTTTAACTGTTTTAATTTCTTTTTTTTTGGTTTTTTATTTTAATTGCATAGAGCACTGTTAGTAATTTTGCTCGGTTTTATTTTCTTTATTTTATAGTTTTATTATTTTATTGCTTTCAGTATTTTTAATTTTAGCCATGTAGATCACTCCCTTTAATTTCATAATTTGCTAGGATATACTTAGGGTAAGATTAACCGGTAGTTAATTAGGCTAGTCAACTTCTCTGTGGGACGATAACTCGGGACTCAAATCCCATTATTACTTGTACAACCCGTGCACTTGCGAACAATACCTTTTGGACGTGTCAATCACGTTTGTGTGAATTAAATCGTGCTGGAACCTCGCTCGCACTGACTTTTGATGCTTTCACTTGTACAAAACGTGCTGGAGCTTAGCTCGCACTTTGATTTGAAATTGTGATGATGTTTTATAAGCCGTACTGGAGCGTTGCTTGTACGTGGATTTTAAGTGGTTTTTCTTATGCATATAACCATACTGGAGTTATGCTCGTACGTGGTTTCTTCATGTTTTTATGCATAAATGTTTTACTAGACCGTTGCTCGTATGAGGATAATTATTAATGATGCATGAATCGTGCTAGAGCTTAGCTCGCACATGTTTTCACACTGTAGTATGTAGGATGCCATGGTGAGGATAATACGGATTGATGTTTAGGGAACCCAAAAGGTGCGAGTAAGGCCATGAGGGGCTGAGACCTGACATTAATTCGAATTGGTGTTCAGGGAACCCAAAAGAGGTGAGCAAGGCCATGATGGGCTAGGACCTGACATTAATACATTCAGGGAACCCAAAAGGGGCGACCAAGGCCATGAAGAGCTAAGACCTCGAAAATATCATTTCCTTAACTTATTCTAAAAGCATGTCTTTAAATATATATATACTTGTACAGATTAAATCTTATGTACAGAAATTATGCTTTCTTTCTCAAATGTAGGTATGTAGTGAAAAATAATGCATCCTTATAATATCACAATGCCTTTAGATAAATCATGCCATGTATATTTAAATCACAGTAAATATGGCATTTAAATCATTCACAACACAAAATCGGATTTCGACCCATCCCTCAGGTCTATCTGTATCATAAATAAATCAGTCAAGTGATATATCATGTGAGACTCTGTGGTGAAATGCAATAATATCCTGGACTATGGCCATATCTTATAATAGTGATCCCAGGCAACACAGTACTCGGTGTGCGGGGCAATCACTGCTGTAACGGGAGGGGGGTCAGTCCATCACAACCGCCTGCTATAACCTCCTAAACTCCATAACACCACATGGTATAATGTACCCCATGCCACTAGCATGGTACAACATACTCTGTGGACCCTACATCATAGTCGGGGTGCCTGCCATAGGTTTTAGCCCTCAAACCTTGGAATATACATACCACATCTCTAAATCCACATGCGAACATTTCATAGTGTGACACTCAGTCTACACAAGGAAATCAAGCACGATTTTTCAACATGTCTTATATATCACATAAAATACAGTGCGCGCCTTTGAGTGCCACTCACAGTCGACACTCCTTTCAAACACTGTTTCACATCACAAACTCAAACTCTAGTGCGAGTAAACCTCCAGCAACTAGGTCAATGCATAGTTCATGTTTCAAATCAAGTACGAGCAATAGCTTCAGTACCATGCTATGCACAAAACTCATCAAATCAAGTACGAGCAATAGCTCCAGTACTATGTCATGTATAAATCATGAAGAATCGAGTACGAGCAACGCTCTAGCACTCTATCATGTATCTCATGTAAAATTCGAGTACGAGCTAATCGCTCCAGCACTCTCTCATGCATAAATCATATAAAACTGAGTACGAGTAATAACTCCAGCACTCTATCATGCATGTCATGGAAATCTAGTGCGAATCATACATCAACACTAATATATGTGGAAAATATATGAAATCAAGTGCGAGCTGTGCTCTACCATGATTTTTTCTCACATCATTTGATAGATGGCTCTTTAAAAAGGGACGATTTTCAAAACATCAAAATCAGCATTATAAAGTGTGCTTAATTCACATCAACTTAAAAACATTAGCCCATCTATTTATTCTTCTGCTAAACAGCAGTAGAACACTCAATATGGTGGTTTCCATGCTTTTTACAACTTTTCACAAAAGTTGACTTTTTTTCCTAACTAAGGGTAAAATCATAATTTGCCATTATCGGGTCCAATAATTATTATTCACTTTCTCTGACCCTCAGAGTTTTTAAGTGAATGTAAAGGCAGACGAAAATACATGCAGGTATCTCTAACTACTCACAAAAGTCCCTTACCTGCAATCACTCGAGAAATTTTACTTTCTCAATGCTGCTCGATCCAGTAGTCCAATTCGCTCCTCCAATAATCTTTGGAGCTGCATATAACCATTTATCAGGTTAATTATATTTTTCCTATTGTATTTCAGATTAAATACAGTCTATTTCCCTTAATGGGCTTTATAAACTTTAATGGGCCTAACTATGCCTTAAGCCCATTTCCATTTTACTATTCATTTTCATTGGGCCTATTGGGCTATGGGGCCCACCAACTCTTATTGGGCTTATCTGAGACCCATTACATCACATTGGGCCTAAAATAATTGGGCTTGACCCGTTAGACCTCTCGGCCACATGCCATGGCCGAGAGCATCCCATGCCGTCGGTCACACCATGGCATGCCATCCATGTCCATTTGTTTAGCCAAATTCACTTAGGCATTTTCACAAACACTTGGTTGGCATGTCTTAAGCCTTTCCTATAGTTCATGTTGGCATTTTATCAAATACCTTATGTGCCATATCATACAACCATCCATATGAACAAACTGATTATAACTAACCATGTCATAATCATGTATACATGCATATCAACCTATATATGTCTTAAAATCACATGGGTATTTATCAAAACTCATATACCAACTTTTGGCCATCACATGTTCATATTGTTTTCATGTGTTTCAATCCATAAAACATATACCAATCAACTCCATATTACTTATAGATTAACATATATGAAGTTGGAAGCTTGAAATTATACCTAGTATTTGTGTTCACACTTGGCCGAAACTTTGACTCCTCACGGTTTGGACACTATGGCTCCTTGATATCCAATTCCAACATATGTCACTCTCCTCTCAATTTGGAACAACTTTCATGAAGATTGCAAGTTCCAAATATGCATTTTTCCTAGTGATTTCTAGTGAGAGAAAGCTTGGACAACTTTTCAGTTATGGTTTCTTCACTTTGCCAAAAATGAAAGGATGAAGATGATTATGTGTTGGCTGGTATTTATAAGTCCATTAATTAGTCGTTAAGCTAAAATCCAGCCACCTTAATTGACTTTCAAAAAGTTTAGGTAATGGTTATCATTTTAGACTTTGTTACCTTTCATTAATGGCTTTTAACTTATTCAAATGGGCTTTCAATTGGGCTTCTCGGTTTGGGCTTTTCCTTTAGGCTTTTGGACTGAAATTTTTACTACCTATTGGGCCTTCAATTGTCTTAATATTGGGCCCACATTGTCCCAACAATTTGGCCCATTGGGCTTCCCAAATTCAGCCCACACTTATGATACCTTAATGGGCTTTAAAATTTTCAACTTTGGCCAATTGCGTTTTTAACCATTAAATTAAATCTGGAATTCATCCAAATAAATTTTTGTTACTTTGTAGTATGAATATCTTTTATTCTAGTGAAAACTATTTTTTCCCAATTTTTTCTCCATACTTAGGTTAATTCCTAACCATGGTTAGTCAACTATGGTAAAAGTCCACTTTTCTTAACTATAGCTGACTTTTTCCTAAGTTGACTTTTTCTTAAAATTTTGAAAGTGTCATATCCTATGTTTTACAGTCTCGTCTTTACATTTTGGCCGATTCCGAGAAGTGAATATACCTAAAACACCTCGAACAGCTTAAAAGGTATGTTTTGCCCCTTTTTGGCATTTACTCTACCTCTATGTGTTCGGGACCAAATCAAACTGACTTTCCTTCATGAACATTCTATATTTTCACATCATAAGTTCTTCTCTTCAGTCAGAATAATTTAGCTCCATTCGATTTAACCTGTAGCCCTCATAGTTCACATTAGGCCATTATGTAGCTTTTAAGTGTTGAAGCATTTCACTAACACTTAAATCTAGTAAATACTCTTCTTATGATTTAAATAACTCAATACATGTCTGTACATGTATAAATCATAAGGAACAAGCTATATAAAAATACGGGTCTGACATAAGATGTATCAGAACCTCCGAAAGGTATACTGGTGGTCAGGTCTGAAGAAAGATGTGGGGAATTTTCTGGCAAGATGTCTCACATGTTAGCAAGTGAAGGTATAGCATTTGAAACCTGCATGGTTATTGTAGCCTCTAGCTATATCGACATGGAAATGGGAGCATATCACCATGAATTTCATGATGGGTTTACCGAGGACCTAGAGGAATCACGATACGATATGGGTGATTGTTGATAGACTAACGAAGTCAGCCCACTTTCTAGCTATGAGAGCTACCGATACTCTGAGTTCATTGGCAGAGTTATATGTACGTGAGGTAGTGAGGTTACATGGTATTCCAGTGAGCATTATTTCAGATAGGGATTCCTGCTTCACTTCCCACTTTTGAGAACATTTTCAGGAAGTCATGGGAACCCAATTAAGTTTGAGCATCACTTATCATCCTCAGGCAGATGGTTAATCAGAGAGGAAAACACAGACTCTAAAGGATATGTTGAGAGCATGTGTGCTGGATTTTAGAGGCTCTTGGGATGATCATTTGCCACTAGCCGAATTTGCCTATAACAACAGTTATCATGTGAGTACCGGGATGAGACCGTATGAGGCTTTATATGGCTGTAGATGTCGTTCCCCTATCGGTTGGGAAGAAGTGGGTGACAGAAAGATTTTTTCTCCTGATTTGGTTACACAAGCCTCTGAGGATGTCTGGTTGATTATTAAGAGATTAAGGATAGCTCAGAGTAGACAGAAAAGCTATGCTGACAAGAGACGGAGGCCACTTGAATTCACAGTTAGTGATTTAGTATTTCTGAAGGTTTCTCCTTCCTAGGGTATAACGAGATTTGGAAAGAAAGGTAAGTTGAGTCTTCGCTACATTGGACCCTTTGAGATACTGGACAAAGTGGGAGATAAGGCATACAGATTAGCTTTGCCATCGAAATTATCAGGAGTACACAATGTCTTCCACATTTTGATGCTGAGGAAGTATCAACCAGATCCAAATCATGTGATTTGGTATGAGCCATTGGAGCTCATAGATGATATGACATATGTAGAGAAACTGATACGGATACTGGATAGAAAGGAAAAAGTCTTGAGGAATAAGACTATAAGGTTAGTGAAGATTCTCTGGCAGCATCACGCTTCAAAAGAAGCTACTTGGGAGCTAGAGAGTTTGATACGAGAGAAATACCCCCAGTTTTTTGTAGAGTAACTTGGTTCTAATTTGGATGACCAAATTTCTTAAGGTGGGGAGGATTGTAAGACCTGAAATTTAACATGTAATCTTTATGAGCTTAAGATGTATAGATAAGTAACAATTTATATAAATTATGAGGAATAGATATTTTGAAGTTATACATGTGGATGAAATGAAAAATTGATGGGTAAGTGAATTAAATAGCAATGTAATGTGAGTTGGGATGGAAAATTGAAGCAGAACTGCTTCAGGAAGGGAGCAGATCGATCTCATTGGCAATACAGATAGATTTCCTTAAGGCTCGGGTTACGATAGATCGATCTCATTGCAAGGCCAGATCGACCTCCTTAAGGTTCTGAGTTGTGCAGATCGATCTCATGCTTAGGGGCAGATCGATCTCATTAGGCCTGAAAGGTTGGTTTTGAGGAGAAAAATGCAGGGGAGATCAATCTCATGTGGTTAGCAGATCGATCTCATAGAGACAATTCTATAAATATTGAACCTCTGCAACCTCTATTTCACGAGGACACTATTCCATTCAAGAACCAAAGCTAAACCTAACATTTTAACACTAGGAAACGTCAGTTTGCAACTAGTTTTGAGTAAGATTCAGTTAAGCAAAGTTGTTCTTGGCTAAAAGGAGAACAATGTACTTGGAAACAAGAAGTTGGAATCAAAGATTGAAAGAACTAAGAGGATTTTACCAATTTTAGAGAAAAAGAGGAAATCTCAGTTAGGTAAGATTTAATGCACCAAGTTGATATATGTTAAACTAGGTGTATTGGTGAGTTAATTGATATATGTATGAATCGTTGGAAATAAAAAGGATCATGAAAAATGAGCATGACCTAGCTATTGGTATGGAAGTGAGAAAATGATGAGGGAATGGTGTTGGCATAAATCTAATGATGGAATATGCATGTATGGAATATTATAAGGTAGTTTTATGAAATGCATAAATAGGAAATGAAGAGAAATGAAGAGAAATGAAGATAGATGTATGAAAAATATGGGATAACACCATAATGGTAGCGAGTGATGAGTTTGATGTATTAAGTTGAAATTTGGCAAATGAAACAAATATATTACGGTATACTAACGTAAATAATTATAACAACTTCCAAAATCATATTTGAAAGCTGATCGGACTGCGAGAATGAGCAGTACAGAGGAAGAGAGGTCACCTGATGTGATCCTAGGTAAGGAAATTTCGTGAGTAGCTAGAGATAGCTACACGTATTTCGAATAGATTTTCAATATTATATGATATATGAATTCCCATAAATAGGCATGTTATTGTGATAGGGACTAATGAGGATAAGTGTGTTTTATCCAAAAATAGGGTGAAAATACCTCAAAAACATGTTGTGACTGAGATTCATGAATTGCATGATAGAATGACTAATGTTTTCATGTATATGCGAAAATAACACATTTTAGTGCGGATTTGGTTTAATTGGGTGAACTATGATTTGAATAGCCATCTATCTGGTTTTGTGTGAAAACCATCAATGTTAGAGAATACTCGCACTATATTTTGCGATACGCATCATATAGTACTGGAGAATCTACTCATACTAAATTTTGAATGCGATTTATGCATGTTAGAGTACTGAGAGAATTGCTCATACTTAATTTTGTGATTGATGCATTATAGAGTATTGGGAGCTATGCTTATACTCAGTTTTACATGATAGAGAGTACTGGGAGCTTAGCTCGTACTCGGTTTCATATATTACACATTATGGACTATTGGGAGCTTTGCTCATAATCATGTTTTATATGACATAGTGATGGGAGCATTGCTCACACTAGAATTATATCATTGTGTGATGGTCGTGTTGGGAGTTTACTTGCACGCATAAGTTTTAAAAAGAGCATGAAACAGTCGTACTGGGAGCCTGTACTGACTGTGTGTCGCACCGATATATTATATGCTCACACGTGCGTTATTTTGAGATATGGCCGAGCGCTATCGAAACAACCCATGGTATGAGGACTAAGACTCATGGCGAGCATCTCGGCTATGCGGTATATCCAAGGTATGAGGACTAAGACTCATGGTGAGCATCCCACCTTGAGATAGTGTTCATGGAGTACTGTGTACCGTGTATGTCACATGGAGTACGCTATATCGTGAGTACTTGAATGTACTTAGATAAGACTGGTTAGTAGTGAGAGTGGGATCCAGTGGGATCCAGTAGGATCTGGTGTGCTCTAGGATCAGGTCCTCAGTTAAGAGCTGACGGTAGAGATTTGACCCACCTCCCGTTACAGCAATTGTGAGACCCCGTACATTGAGTACTGTGTTGCCTGGGATCACGAAAAATGAGTTATGATCATACACTCAGAACATGTAGTCGCCTATCTCGGTTTTCTTTTCATGCAATGTGAACTAATATTTCTTGATTGAATGATCACTTGGTTTTATTATATGAACATGTGAATTTGTGAGTTGTGAAAAGGGCAACCCAAGGGATGGGTGAGGCCCAGATTTTCATGTTTTTAAACATGATGAAATGCCATATTATTTGTTTTCATTGAATGACATGAGAAAATGTGATTTGTGTGAAATTACATGAAAAATGCAATATTTTGCATAAACTGTTGAGGTTGTTATACCAGCATATTTCCAGTTTTATAATTGATGTTTTGTATCTATACATATATATTACCTAAAGCTTTGAGAGAGATGCATGCTTTAGATACAAATGGGTAAGGAAAAGATTTCAAGGCATAAACATTGTATTTTGTAGATAGTGCGGTTATCTACTTGCTTGCCCGATTTCCTTACTGAGCTGTGAGCTCACCCCCTTATTATTTCCCTCTTTACAGAGCATCCACAGTAGGTGGACATGGCTGAGGACTGATATTCCCTGACCCGCTGCATATCCATCTTGTGATAGGTAAGCACACTTGACATTTTGTACTGAACATTGTAAAAGCACAGTTATGTAAATTAACATACGGTCGGGATATATATGTACAAATACTTGTATTAATGTATAAGAGCTTACATTATTGAAAAGAATATTAAATTGTATGCTTGTTATGAACGAATGTGAATGGGTGACTAATATTAAATCACAGCCTAACTAATTGGTGCGGAGTGTTGACAGAAGAAGAGGTAAGTGAAATGTGAAATATTTGTGGTGATTTTGGTAGGTCATGTGTGAGAGAAGGGCGTGACACATACCCATCTTACGAAAGGTATACGCAATTGAATCGTTTTGTACTAAACAAAGTAAAAGCACAGTTATGTAAACAAATGTACGGTCGGGGATGTATATGTGCAAGTATTTGTATTAATGTATATAAGACTACTGTAAAAAAAGAGTACTTACAGTTAATAGATAACTGTATTGACATGTATTGTGAGACCCTATGTATGTATAACTCTGTAATATATGTTAATGGAATTATAAGACAAATGATTTCGGATCATGTGAATGTGAATGAATTTGCAATGGGATGAATGAGTGTCAAGATACAAATAAAGGATAAATAAGGGCCAAAGTGGCCTCAAACTAAACGGATAGAACTTAAGCATCCGGACTGGAGATAAGCATTTAAAAACACAAAATGATAATGCATGGATTGCAAATTTTGTGTATCCATTCTAATTTCTAAGCAATACACATAAGTTCTATAACACGAAAATCATAGGAAACAAACCTTTCCATGCTCGAAGTGTGAATAGATTGCAAAATGACTAGTGAACCAATCAAATGCAAGTTATCCCTTGGAAATTTTGGAAAAATTACAGCAGAAGGGCTACAGATGAAGGACAGATCGATCTCCTATCTAAGGCAGATCGATCCCTTGTGCAAGCAGAGTAATTCCAAGTGAAACTGCTAGGGCCAGATCGATCTCCCCATTGAGCAGATCGATCTCCCTATTGAGCAGATCGATCTCCCCGATGAGCAGATCGATTTGCATTAGCCTCTGCCAAGCCCAGATCGATCTCCCTTTAATTACAGATCGAGCTCCATTTGATTGTGTCAAGAGTAGATCGATCTCTCCCCATGAGCAAATCGATCTCCTTAAGCTTTTGCTAAGCCAAGATCGATCTCTCCCCAATGAGCATTTCGATCTCTCCTATTTCAAACCTGAGAATTTGATGGCTAAAACCAAAGGACGATCGATCTCTTTACCCTAACATATCGATCTCATCACTCTCAATCTATAAATACCCCACGACAAAGCCTTTTTCTTTAACAAACCAACACACCTCTTCCATTTTCACCCAAAATACCAAGCTTTCTCTCTCTAGAATACACCTTCTTCCAAAATGAATTGGGAAAAAGTTATTAGGGCAAAAGTTGTTTATTTTGAGGAGGAGAACAACATAGCTTGGAGCCAACATTCAACTCATTGGATTGAAGGAGCTAAGAAGTCTTCCAAACTTGGAAAAGAAGAAAGTCAAGCTAGGTGAGTGTCCAATACACCAACTCTAGGTATATCTACCTAGTTGTTGTTGTGAGTAGATTAGTGTATCTATTGATGATTGAAACTACCTAGAATGTAATGAAAGAAGCATAACCTAGAATGAGTCTAGTGTGAGAAAATAGAATGTGGTTGATTAGGTGATAAAAAGGATTATATCAAGTTGCTAGTAGAGTAATGTGCATGATTTTGAGATTGTTGGATGAAGCCACATTGTGAGATTAGTCAAGTGATAAAAATGTGCATAAATGGTGTTGTAGAGAATGCATAAATGATGGAAGCTTATGGATAAACATTTATGCCAAGTGTTTGACAATAAAACAAGTGTGTTACTAGTTAAATTGACTAGAAATGGCATAATGATGGCCAAGTGTGATAATGGTTCAAACTTAATGAAATAGGCTCGATGAGATATATCAATTAGTTAAAGTCTGAATATGAGTTATCGGTATTGACTCATATGAATTATGAATGTGTGCAGCTCCCGAGGATACATCTGGAGCAAGTTAAGCCAAATAGTGAAAAGAAGGAAAGGAAGGGAGAGTTACTTCCAAGAGAATCGAGGTAAGGGAATTGTGTTAGCCCTAGGGATATATGTACGCCTTTCGGGCGCATAGGCAATTTTTAACATATCTAAGAGTCATAGGATAAAATGGATGTTTGAAGGGCAAAGAATTGGGTTTTTGAGAAATGTGCACTAAAAGAAAGAGCATGATGCTTTTGAATATTTTTATTGTTTTTTTTAGCATGAGATTGGTAGGTTGGCTAGCATTTGAAATGATTTGCACAAAAATAGGTTGATTTGGTTTTCATAACCATGCTTTACAAAGAATGAGCCACCTACATGTGTTTTGTGGAAGTGAAATGTGCTAAAGCGTTGCTCGCACGAGATTTGACGTGTTTTATACATGCATTAGTGCTGGAGCGATGCTCACACTAGAGTTTTACATGGATTTTATGACATTGTGTTAGAGCCTAGCTCGCACTAGTTTTCATATGAGTTTTAACATGGTGTTGGAGCATAGCTCGCACTAGATGTCCACTACACTTGTTGTCGTGCTTGAGATTACTCGCACGTGGTTTTATTATATGTCGAGAACCGTGCTGGGAGCTTCGGGTAGGCAGTGTGCCACACTGATTGAATAGGCGCGTACGTGCATATTGATATGTGGCAGGATATATTGTGATGATATGGGTCCATGGAGTACGCTGTATCGTGCAAGTAGCATGGAGTACACTGTACCGTGAGTGATATTATATATATGTCGTTTTCAGACGATGGATTCTGGTGTGGACCGACGGGTTGAACGTAGTCCACCTCCCGTACAGAAGCAGATAGAGGTGATACCCCGCACACTAGGATCCATGTAGCCTAAGATCACAGAGAATATGGCCATAGTTATAGTTATTACCCTTATTGATATTATATGCCTATCTCACATGTCTATTGTAAAATGAGAAATCCACGTTTTGAAAGGTGTTTGTGAGTCACGATAGTCCATGAGAGGGGTTGAGTCCTGTCAAGTGATGATTTTGTATCGGTTTGTGTTGAGATGTGAAATGCTTTATAAGTGCACTTTGCATGATGATTTACCATGCCTTGATTTTATTTACACATAATGATTTTCTATGCTATGTTTTGAGAACTGTGCACTGATTTAAATAGCATGAATTGCTTTACATGTCATGAACACAAGCATGAGCATACGTTTCGGAGTATGCCTAATTAATATGTGATTTAAGCATGGCATCACGACCACGCAGATAGTACAGTTATCTACCTACTCGCATGATTGCCTTACTGAGCGCGTGGTTTGCTCACCCCCCTTAGTTTCCCCCCTCTAGAGAGCACTTATAGTAGATAGTGGGTGACTGAGGATTGGATTTTGGTGTCCGCTGCATCCCATCACACGAGGTATACACATTTGTATAGTTTTGTATCTAAACATGTCAAAGCACAGTCATATCTTTAAATGTAATTTTGGGAATGTAAAAGATTGTAAACACATGTAAACAGTAACTCTGATTTAGAAAATATAAGTGTTTACATTTAAATGAATTATAATTTGAAATGGTATGAATGGATGAGATTGACACTGATACACAGCCCAACTGTTGGAGGTGTAGTTGTTCACGATCAGGTAAGGTAAATGTAAAGAACAAACAATAAGAATTGGATTAAATAATAAGCGATAAATGAAAAACAAAAAATTTATAGTGGATTTTCAGTGGATTGAGGGTCGTGACATGTATGCATGTTATGAAATGGATGTGGTTGTAGTGACTAATATCGAATCACAACCCAACGGTTTGGTGATTGAATTGTGACAGAAGGAAAGGTAAGTAAAATGCAAAATATTTGTAGTGAATTTTGGTAAGTCACGAGCAGTCTGACAGAGGTTGAGTTATATCTTATGAATAAATTACTGTATGACTAATTATTATAGAATTTTCAGTTTAAAGAACTAGGCTTACAATGTCGTTCTTATTAACTCAATAGCACTATTCACTAAGGTGGAGGTTTAAATCAAAACAGATACCTTCATTTTATGCATAAGAATTCATTAAGTTTTAGATTTACTCTATTTTGAAAATGGTGGGAGATTGTTAGAAAATTTCAAAATGGTGGAAAAACAATAAATTAAATATGAAATTTATATTGGTGTATGCCCTAAAGCCATCTCATATAACATGAGACATGGTACCATGGCTATATATGTTCAATTATGGTAAGTAACATAAAAGGTTTTCTTTTACCATTTGGATCGACCAATAGATGATTATTAGTTACTAAATGAATAAAGCTCCTAAAATTATATATAAGCCTTGCAAGAAAAATGTAAACGGTTACAATTATGAGAATCCTTATACATAAAGCTCTGTTCCTAAAATAAGTTCTTAATCATCGAGATAGGACATTGATAGTGCTTAAAGATTGGCACATGCCAAGCATCCTTACTTTTGAAGTAAGCAACTGATCTCATAAGTTGAAATATGGTAATATTTAAGGATAGCATGAGGATGTTTATTCAAGAATAAGTTCACTAAATATTGATCACTGTGAGATCCATTTAGTGGTGTCATTTAAGTGTTTATGGAAGTACTCTCACACATCAGTCGTGCAAGTGATCTTATGTGTTTTGTCCTACTTTACTGTAAGACCCAAAAATTTACATGTAATCCTTGTGAGTTTGTGAATGTATAGACAAGTCACAATCTATATAAATTATGAGGAATGGATGTTTTGAAGTTGTAAAGGTGTATGAAATGAAAATGGATGGTTAAGTAAATTAAATACCAATATAACAGTGATTTGGGATGGAAAAGTATAGCAGAACTGCTTGAGCAGATCGATTTCCTTACCAATACAGATCGATCCCATAGGTTTAATATGAGAGAATAAGGTATCTGCAAGTGGCGGATTAATCTTTTAGCAAGAACAGATCAATCCCTCAATGAAGCAAATCGATTTCCTTAAGGCTCGGGTTGCAACAGATCGATCTCATTGCAAGGCCAGATCGATCTCCTTAATGTTCTGAGTTGTACAGATCGATCTCATGCTTAGGGGCAGATCGATCTCATTAGGCCTGAAAGGTCGGTTCGAGGTGAAAAGTGCAAGGAAGATCGATCTCATGTGGTTAGCAGATCGATCTACAAGAGCCAATTCTAGAAATATTGGACCTCTGCAACCTCTGTTTCACGAGATTCACTATTACATTCAAGAACTAAAGTTAAACCTAACATTTTAATACTAGTAAACTTCAGTTTGCAACCCGTTTTGAGTAAGATTCAGTTAAGCAAAGTTATTCTTGGTGGAGAGGAGAACAACATACATGGAAAACAAGAAGTTGGAATCAAAGATTGCAAGAGTAAGAAGGATTCAACCAATTTTGGAGAAAAAAGAGGAAAATCTCAGTTAGGCAAGATTTAATGCACCAAGTTGATATATGTTAAACTAGGTGTATTGGTGAGTTAATTGGTATATGTATAAATTGTTAGAAATAAAAGGATCATGAAAATGAGCATGACCTACATATTGGCATGGAAGTTAGGAAATGATCAAGAAATGGTGTTGACATAAATTTAATGATGGAATATGCATGTATGAAAGATTATAAGTTAGTTTTGTGAGATGTATAAATTTGAAATAAGGAGAAATGAAGATAGATACATGGAAAATATGGTATGACACCATAATGGGGGAAAATGATGAAATCTATATATTGAATTTAGATTTGACAAATGAAACAAGTATAATACGGTGTACTAACGTAAATACGTATAACAATTTCAAAAATTATATTGGAAGCAGATCTGTAAGGCTCGTATTTTCAGTGGTAACCTTATGAACTCATAAGTACATACATGTACATGCTATGTGAAGCATAAGTGATGTAAAGTCCATAAATTCAATGTATACACTTATAATATGAGTTTGTGATGTACGTACAAGTTTCATTATGTAGGAATATGAAGAAATGGACTTTTGTATGTGATGAATGTGAGTGGAATGAAAAATGAGTAGTGTGGTAAAATGGAATGAATTTGCATGAGTTGCTTAAACCTTTATACTTCCAATTGGTATTGTATTGAATACTTTTGGTTATACAATAAATGCACACAAGTGTCGTAAAATGGAATGAATTTGCATGAGTTGCTTAAACCTTTGTACTTCCATTTGGTTTTGTATTGAATACTTTTGGTTATACAATAAATGCACACAAGTTTTAATGTGTATAAAGTATGAAAGGATGTCATTTTCAAGCCATAAAGGTGGTTGGATGAGAAAATGACTATGGTAGCAAAATTAGGATGTTTGTGTGAGTTACTACGAAAAATTGCAGCAAAATCTGGAAAATATGAATGCCAGATCGATCTCATCGAAGGAAAGATCGATCTGGAAGAGCAAAAACTACTCTTATTTGAGCAATGGAACAAGGCAGATCGATCTCCAATGGGGCCAGATCGATCTGCTAAGCATTATGTGTAGAAGGAATCGATTTCCTTAGCTCTCGACCAAGAGTAGATCGATCTTATCCTTGTGCCAGATCAATCTCCATAAGCTATTGCCTGGAACAGATCGATCTCCTGTTTATGAGCAGATCGATCTCATGAAATCAAATGCACTAAAAAGTAAGGTGGTGGAGAAGGAGAGATCGATCCTCTCACCATGCAGATCGATCTCCTAGTGAAATTTCTATATAAGAAAAGAGATTACAGGCTGAAAGGCACAGTGACCTAAAACCTCTTAATTTTTACTTAAGTGTTCAAACACTTTTCATAGACAAACCACCCTTTCTAGCCGGAACTAAGAGACGTTTCCATCTATGAAGTTGTTCGTTAGCCAGAGGAGAGCAACATAGTTGGAAACGAGACCTCGATACAATAAATCGAAGGTGTTGGTCGATATTATGAGATTTTAGACCAAGTGGCAAGAAAAGTAAACTAGGTAAGCTTTCAGGCTACCAAATTCTAGTATGTTAACCTAGCTACTGCTATAAACCTATTGATATATGGGAAGATAGCTAGAAGTGACTATAACATGTGAAGTCACTAAGGACCTATGTTAGGTCAAAGAGGAAATAAGAGAATAAAATGGTATTTTAATGATTCGAGAGTATAGAAATGATGACTGATACGTTTGATGTGTATCTGCAGCGTCTGGAGAGATAGATGCAGCTGTAAATGGTGACATGTGAAGCAGTGTGAGACGAAGAGATATACTATAAGATCAAGGTAAGGGACTTATGTGAGCTATAGAGATAGCTATACATATGTTTTCTTGCCTGCTGAATGCACATGTATGCGATAAATACATAAATATTAATATGGCTAGATAGAAAAATCCGCATGAAAATAAGTCAATAGTATGAGATTTGCATGAATTCTATGATTCTTATGAAAAGAGGTTTTACAAATGTTTTGAGAAAGAAAAACAATAAACGGGCTCACGGTTTAACTATTGAGGGAAATGGTTTTAAGGAGTGATTGAAGGAGAATTGCCCTCTTACTCCTAATTATACACGAAGCTCTTTCTATTTCCTTTCTATGTGAAATTGTGCTAGAGCCTAGTGGCAATGGTAGATTGAACAACCTTGCTTACACATTATTTTAAAAAGGGATTTTTGAGAAAAACAAAAGAGTGCTCGATGCCTCGGGTAATGTTGTGTGTTCCACTCAAGCTGCTCGCACTAGATTTTGGGAATCATGCTAGAGCCTCAAGTATTGCTTTGTGTCTTGCTTTGATTTTTGCTCGTAAGTGACCCTCTCGATTAAAAGTGATGGGACAGTTATGCTAGATGCCTCAATGATATTGTGTGTTCTGTTCGAGAGCTCGCACCGTGCTCGATGCCTTAGATATGCTGTGTGCTTCCCTTTGAGTTGTTCGCACGTAGTCTCCTGAACTTCTGTGTGATGAGTAAAACTATGCTAGATGCCTCGGGTATGTTGTGTCTCGTACACTGAGTTGCTCGCACAAGAGTTTATGAATTGCTGTGTGATGGATAAAACCGTGCTAGAGCCATTGTGTACTGCTGTGTGTCTGGCATTGACCTGCTCGCACGTAATTTTGAGACAACGAAAATTGGGGATAAGAATCCAAGGGAGCACGATGTACCATGAGTGCTAGCCATGGGGTACAATGTACCGTAAGTTAAGTTAGGCTGACGAGATGGTTAATCCCCCTCCCCAAGCATAGGGTTCCTGCACACCTGATCAATGTAGCCTGGAATCCGACTATGGCCATAAGTCTTTATGTATCTAAGTGATACGAAATTATCACTACTGTGTTAGGTGACAAATGTCTTCCCTTGTTGTGTGTCTAGGGAATGTGTGGTAACCCATGATTATGTCTCATATAAACATTGACTTGCTGTGTGCAAAGTGATTTCGAAATGAACCTGTGTGGTTTTAAGTAAAACATTTTCTATATATGAACTGTTTGAATAGATTATGCTGTGAAAAGCTGTGTACTATTGTGCGATTATGCATATACCCATCTAGCGAATTAATGGTTTCGCATTTATGGAATTAATGGTTTCGCATTTATGGAAGTTGATTTAAAGAAATTCATATTGTGTTATAAGGAAAATAAATATATATCTATTTTAGCATGTAGATAGTGTAGTTATCTACCAGCTTGCATTTTTCCTTACAGAGCGTGTTATGCTCACCCCTTTATTTCCTCCTCCATAGATACTACGCAGTAGTGAGTACTGCAGTCATCCCTGCTAAGGTGTTCTCCAGTTCTCCAACTGTATATAGAGGTATACACTTGGGATGAAAAGAAATTTTTTATATCCTGTAAATTAATGCACAGTCCAGTGATATTTTGTACGTAAAGGATGTATAGTTAATAGAAACTGATGTGAATGCTTCCACAAATTTATAAAAGTCCAGCTTTTATTTTATTTCAGTTAAATGAATTTATATGAGATGTGGATTGGATGTTAACTCTCAGCCCAACTGTAAGTGGTAAGTGGTAAGGTAAAGGTCACATACTGGTATAGAGGGTCGTGTCCACGACAGAATGGTATTAGAGCTGAGTTGGTCTGATGTGAGTCATATCCACAGTTAGGAAATTATACATCCCTAAAGTAATGTGCATAATTAGGATACAAATGTGTATACCAAGCGGGAAATGTGACTGAGACACTTATTTTGAGTATGCAAGATGTCTTATAGATGATGTACTCCTCAAGGAGAGAGTTCACGCTCTCAAGGGCATAAGATGAGCCTGAGAGACGTAGTGGGTCTAGTTCTCGTAAAGATCCACCAGAGCTTAGTGAGGTCGCTGAGGCCCGTATAGTGCAATTATCGTGCAGTGTAGACACAGTGATGGAGATGTTTACACAGGCAATGGCCAGAATAGACAGTAGACAGGAAAACCCTACTGGACAGGCTATAACACCTGAGAGGGATAAGCCAGTACAGCCTGCACTGAGATCTCAGGCTGCAGAGGAAGAGATACCTGCACCTCCCCCAGTTCAGGATAATCCCCCACCGGTTTAGGATCCTGTAGTTCCACAACAGGTTAGTGGAGAGGGAATTTACGATTGTAATTTTGGTAGACTCAGAGAATTTTGAAAGTTCGGACCACCTTCGTTTAATGGGGTGAAGAACCCAATGTCTGTTGAGCATTGGATATGCAGTATGGAGAAGCTCTACAGATTCTTTCATTGCTTCGATACAGAGAAGGTCACCTTTATAGCTTTTTTGTTAGAGGATGAGGTTGAGCATTGGTGGATGGCCACATAGCCGATGTTGAGTACACGACACCTAGTTGTGACATCGGATATATTTTTGGATACCTTCAGGAGGCAATACATTTCAGCTACTGCTCAGAGGAAGATGCAGTTGGAATTCATGAAATTGACTCAGGGGAACCGGATAGTGGATGAGCATGAGTCTAGATTCACGTCTTTGGGTAGATATGATACAGTGACTATGAGCCTTGAGGACAAAAAGGTTCAAAAATTTTCGGAGGGACTGAGACCTTCCATTAGAGCTCGACTAGCTCCATTGGACATTACCACCTATGATGAGGCAGTATGCAGAGCTCAGCTATGTGAGCAAGACTATGAGTTGCACGCCTAGGAGTTGAGTAAGAGTGGTAAAGTTAGAGATAGAGACCAGAAGAGGTTAGATGATGACAAAGGGTTCCGAAAGGGTGGAAGGTTATTCGGTAAGGGGCCTATGATTGGGGAGACAAGAGAGAGGCCAACGAAGCCTCCAGTTCATCCAACATCGAGGGGCATATTTATTGGTGGACCTCGACCTACCACAGAGCAGTGTAGGACATGTGATAGATATCATGGGGGTAGACCATGCCCGTTAGTGATGAGATCTTGTTATATGTGTGGTAAACTAGGGCACATAGTTCGAGAGTACTCAGAGTTGATTGATACAGCCCTACAGAAGGGCAAAGAGCCAGAGAAGGCCATGATTGAAACACGTACACCTAAGAGGAAAGCCACAGCTGAAGAGAAAGGGAAACAAGCTGTTGGTCGAGGGTGGGTGTTTGCTTTGTACTAGACTTCTGTAGAGACTTCTAAGGATGTGATGAAAGTTACCATCCTAGTCTTTAATTTTAAAGCATTAGCATTGATTGATCCTGGTGCCACGCATTCATTCATATCGCCTACTTTTGCATATAAATTGATTGAACATGTAATACCTATACCTCTAGGTAGGACTTTACTTATAAGCACTCCACTTAGAGAGAATGTAATGACAGAGTATGTCTGTAATGGTTGTAAGCTAAAAGTAGGGGAAAAGGAGATGTTAGCTAATCTTATTCTATTAAACATGAAAGACTTCGATGTAATATTAGGGATGGATTAGTTAGCTGGAAACTAAGCCGTCTTAGACTATTATGCTAAGACAGTAATGTTTCCTACCCCTGAAAAGCATGTTGTAAGCTTTGCAAAGTAATGAAAGAAGTAGTAAATTATGTCCAAGGACAAATTATTTTATTAATTAAATGTGATTGTGATGTGTTGAAGGTTTTGTAGCCTATGTGGTTGATTTGGATAAGGTGTATCCAGATATGGTTGACATCCAAGTGGTGAGAGAATTCCCTAATATCTTTCTGAAAGAATTACCAGGGTTGCCACCAGATAGAGAAATGGAATTCTATATTGATTTGGTGCCTGAAACTGAACCGATATCCAAACCACCATATCAAATGGCTTTAGTGGAATTAGAGAAGCTAAAGAAACAGTTGCAAGAGCTGTTGGATAAGGGTTTTATCAGACCGAGTGTATCGCCTTGGGGAACACTGATTCTGTTTGTGAGGAAGAAAGATGGGAGTCTTTGACTATGTATAAACTATCGGTTGTTGAATAAGGCTACCATCAAGAACAAATATCCCCTTCCACGGATTGATGATCTATTAGATCGGTTGCAAGGAGCACAGGTCTTTTCAAAGATTCATCTGAGGTCTGGGTATCATCAGTTGAGGATTCAGAGTGGCGATGTACCCAAGATAGCGTTCAGGACCCGTTATGGCCATTATGAGTTTTTGGTTATACCATTTGGGTTGACGAATGCTCCTGCAGCATTTATGGCTTTAATGAATGATGTATTCAAGCCATACCTAGACAGATTCATGATCATCTTTATAGGTGACATATTGGTCTACTCGAACTCCAAGGAAAAGCATGAGCAGCATTTGAGAACAGTATTACAGACCCTCCAAGATGAGGAGTTGTATGCTAAACTCAACAAGTGTGATTTATGGCTGAATGAGATATCGTATTTGAGATATGTAGTCTCGAGAGATAGTGTATCAATTAATTCATCCAAGATAGAGGCTATGGTACAGTGGGAAAGACCCAAGACGGTTACAGAGATCTGAAGTTTCTTGGGTTTAGTAGGTTATTACAGATGATTTGTCGAGGGGTTCTCTAAGCTGGCTGCTCCATTAACTCATTTCACCCAAAAGAATGTGGTATTCGAGTGGGATGATAAATGTGAGAAAAGTTTCCACTAGTTAAAGAACAGACTGACCACCACACCTATTCTCACCATACCCACCAGCTCAGGAGGTTATACAGTGTATACAAATACCTCGGGATAGGGACTGGGTTGTGTGTTGATGCAAGATGGGAAGGTAATAGCCTATGGATCCAGACAGCTTAAGGACCATAAGAGAAACTACTCGACCCATGACTTAGAGTTGGCAGCTGTAGTATTTGCATTGAAAATATGTGGCCACTACTTATACGATGAGAAATTCCAGGTGTATACAGATCTTAAGAGCCTCAGATATCTGTTTTCACAGAAAGAATTGAATATGAGGCAAAAACGATGGATAGAGCTTCTGAAAGATTATGAGTGCAAGATATTGTACCATCCAGGAAAGGCTAATGTTGTGACAGATGCCTTTAATAGAAAGACCCTCTGAATGGTATCGCACATGATGGTTAGGGAATATGAGCTGCTCGAGCAGTTTGCTCACCTCAGGTTGGATATAGACCCTCTTGATATTGATAGAGACTGTGTGATAGTTAACCTACTAGTGGAATCAGATTTGATTAATCAGATATGCCAAATTCAGCATGCCGATCTACTGTGTGAGGATTGTACGAGTCAGATTCAGAGGGGTGATGTGGCGACCTCTTTGTGAGTGGTGATGGCCTACTGAGGTTTAGTGGCGGGATTTACGTTCCCAATGACCCATAACTAAAGAGATTGATTTTGACAGAAGCTTATTCATCGAGATGCACATTGCATCTGGGAGGTAACAAAATGTACCAGAACCTCCGAAAAGTGTATTGGTGGTCCGGAATGAAAAGAGATATCGCAAAGTTTGTGGCAAGATGTCTGATATGTCAGCAAGTAAAGGTAAAGCATCAGAAGCCGGTAGAGTTATTACAGCCTCTACCAGTACCGACCTGGAAATGGGAGCACATCACCATAGATTTCATCATGGGATTACTGAGGACTAAGAGGAACCAAGATGTTATCTTGGTAGTGGTTGACAGATTGACGAAATCTGTCCACTTTCTAACTATGAAAGCTACAGATACCTTGAGTCACTTAGCAGAGTTGTATGTGTGGGAGATAGTGAGGCTACATGGTGTGCCAATGAGCATCGTATTAGATAGGGATTCCTACTTCACTTCTCATTTTTAGGAACAATTCCAAGAAGCTATGGGAACCCGATTGAGTTTCAGTACTGCTTTCCACCCTCAAACCGATGGTTAATCTGAGAGAACTATCTAGCCGTTAGAGGATATGTTGAGAAAAAAGTGTTATGGATTTTAAAGGCTCCTGGGATGATCACCTACCATTAGCCAAATTTGTATACAATAATAGTTATCACTCGAGTATCGGGATGGCACCATCTTGAAGCCTTCTATGGTAGAAGGTGTCGATCCCCAATTGGTTGGGAAGAAGTGGGTGAAAGGAAAATCTTGGCTCCTGATTTGGTATAGTAAGCCTTTGAGGTTGTTTATTTGATATGTGAGAGATTGAGAACATCTCAGAGCAGGCAGAAAAGTTACGCTGAAATCAAACGAATGTCGCTAGAGTTCATTGTGGGTGACTTTGTATTTTTGAAAGTCTCTCCCTCGAAAGAGATAATGAGGTTCTATAAGAAGGGTAAGTTTAGCCCATATATCAGACCATTTAAGATATTGGAACGTGTAGGAGATAAGGCCTACAGAATTGCATTGCCACCGGAGTTGGCAGGCATTCATAACGTCTTCTACGTATCGATGCTTTGAAAGTACCATACAGATCCAAGTCATGTGATTCGGTATGAGCTATTAGAGCTCAAAGATGACTTGACATATGTAGAGAAATCGATCTGGATACTAGATAGGGAAAAAAGTGCTACGAAATAAGACAATTTCACTTGTTAAAGTTCTCAGGCAGCACTACAATTTAGACGAAGTGACTTGGGAGCTAGAGAACTTGATACAGGAGAAATACCCCCGACTTTTTGAGAAGTAACTTGGTTCTAATTTTGAGGACCAAATTCTTTTAAGGAGGGGAGGAATGTGAGGCCCGTATTTTCAGTGGTAACTTTTTGAACTCATAAGTATATACATGTACATGCTATGTGAACCATAAGTGATGTAAAGTCCATAAATTCAATGTACATACTTATAATATGAGTTTGTGATGTACGTACAAGTTTCATTATGTAAGAATATGAAGAAATGGACTTTTATATGTGATGAATGTGAGTGGAAGGAAAAATAAGTAGTGTGGTAAAATGGAATGAATTTGCATGAGTTACTTAAACCTTTGTACTTCCATTTGGTTTTGTATTGAATACTTTTGGTTATACAATAAATGCACACAAGTTTTAATGTGTATAAAGTATGAATGGATGTCATTTTCAAGCCTTAAAGGTGGTTGAATCAAAAAATGACTATAGCAGCAAAGTTAAGATGTTTATATGAGTTACTGCAGAAAATTGCAACAAAATCTAGAAAATATGAATGCTAGATAGATCTCATTGAAGGAAAGATCGATCTGGAAGAGCAAAAAATGCTTTTGTTTGAGCAATGGAATAGGGCAGATCGATCTCTAATGGGGCCAGATCGATCTGCTAAGCATTATGTGTAGAAGGAATTGATTTCCATAGCTCTAGTCCAAGAGCAAATCGATCTCATCCTTGTGCCAGATCGATCTCCATAAGCTACTGCTTGGAACAGATCGATCTCCTGCTTATGGGTAGATCGATCTCATGAAATCAAATGCACTAAAACGTAAAGCGGTGAAGAAGGAGAGATCGATCCTCTCACCATGCAGATCGATCTCCTAGTGAAATTTGTATATAAGAAACGAGATTTGAGGCTGAAAGGCACAGTGACCTAAAACCTCTTAATTTTTACTTAAGTGTTCAAACACTTTTCCTACACAAACCACCCTTTCTAGCCGAGACTAAGAGATGTTTCCTCCTACAAAGTTGTTCGTTAGCCAGAGGAGAGCAACATAGTTGGAAACAAGACCTCGATACGATAAATCAAAGGTGTTGGTCGATATTACGAGATTTTGGACCAAGTGACAAGAAAAGCAAATTAGGTAAGCTTTCAGGCTACCAAATTCTAGTATATTAACCTAGCTACTGCTATAAACCTATTGATATATGGGAAGATAGCTAGAAGTGACTATAACATGTGAAGTCACTAAGGACCTATGTTAGGTCAAAGAGGAAATAAGAGAATAAAATGGTATTTTGATGATTCGAGAGTATAGAAATGACGAATGATACATTTGATATGTATTTGCAGTGTCTGGAGAGATAGACGGAGCTGTAGATGTAAATGCTGACATGTGAAGCAGTGTGAGACGAAGAGATACACTGTAAGATCAAGATAAGGGACTTATGTGAGCTATAGAGATAGCTATACGTATGTTTTCTTGCCTGCTGAATGCACATGTATGCGATAAATACATAGATATTGATATGGCTAGATAGAAAAATACGTATGAAAATAAGTCGATAGTATGAGATTTGCATGACTTCTATGATTGTTGTGAAAAGAGGTTTTGCAAATGTTTTGAGAAAGAATAACAATAGATGGGCTCCCGGTTGATTGAAGGGAGAATTACCCTCTCACTCCTAACTATACATGGAGCTCTTTCTATTTCATTTCTGTGTGAAATTGTGCTAGAGCCTAGTGGCAACGGTAGATTGACCAGTCCTATTCGCACATTATTTTAAAAACGGATTTTTGAGAAAAATAAGAGTGTTCGATGCCTTGGGTGATGTTGTGTGTTCCACTCGAGCTGCTCGCACTAGATTTTAGGAATCATGCTAGAGCTTTGAGTATTATTGTGTGTCTTGCTCTGATTTTTATTCGCATGTGACCCTCTCGATTTAAATTGATGGGACAGTTATGCTAAATGCCTCGATAATACTGTGTGTTCTGCTCGAGAGCTCGCACCGTGCTCGATGCCTCAGATATGTTTTATGCTTCCCTCTGAGTTGCTCGCTCGTAGTCTCCTGAACTTCTATGTGATGTGTAAAGTCGTGCTAGATGCCTCAGGTATGCTGTGTGTCTTACACTGAGTTGTAGCACGAGAGTTGATGAATTACTGTGTGATGGATAAACTGTGCTAGAGCCTTCATGTACTGCTGTGTGTCTGGCATTGACCTACTCACACGTGATTTTGAGACAACGAAAATGGGTGATAAGGATCCAAGGGAGCACGGTATACCATGAGCATTAGCCATGGGGTACGATGTGCCGTGAGTTGAGTTGGGCTGATGGGATGGTTGATCTGCCTCCCCAAGTGTAGGGTTCCTACACACCTGATCACTGTAGCCTGGAATCCGACTATGGCCATAAGTCTTTATGTATCTGAGTGATACGACATTGTCACTACCGTGTGAGGTGACAGATGTCTTCCCTTGCTGTGTGTCTGGGGAATGTGTGATAACTCATGATTATGTCTTATATGAACATTGACTTGCTATGTGTAAAGTGATTTCGTAATGAACCTGTGTGGTTTTAAGTAAAACATTTTCTATATATGAACTGTGTGAATAGATTATGCTGTGAAAAGTTGTGTGCTACTGTACGATTATGCATATACTTATCTAGCGAATTAATGGTTTTACATTGATGGAAGTTGATTTAAAGAAATACGTCTTGTGTTATAAGGAAAATAAACATATATGTATTTTAGCATTGAAATAGTGTAGTTATCTACCTGCTTGCATATTTTCCTTATTGAGCGTGTTATGCTTACCCTTTATTTCCTCCTCCACAGATACTACGCAGTAGTGAGTACTGCAGTCATCCCTACTAAGGTGTTCTCCAGTTTTCCAGTAGTATAGAGAGGTATACACTTGTGATGAAAAGAAAAATTTTTTATCCTATAAATTAATGAACAGTCCAGTGATATTTTGTACGTAGCAGATGTATAGTTAATAGGAACTGATGTAAACGCTTCCACAAATTTATAAAAGTCCAGTTTCTATTTTATTTCAATTAAATAAATTTATATGAGATGTGGATTGGATGTTGACTCACATCCCAACTGTAAGTGGTAAGTGGTAAGGTAAAGGTCACAGACTGGTATAGAAGGTTATGTCCACGACATGATCGGATTGCAAGAAGCAGCACCTAGGAAGAGAGGTCACTTGACGTGATCCGAGGTAAGAGAATTTTGTGAGTAGCTAGAGATAGCTACACATATTTTGAATAGAATTTGAATATTATATACTATATGAATTCTTGTGAATATGCATGTTATGGTGATAAGAATTAATGAGGATAAGTGTGTTTTATCCAAAAATAGGGTGAAAATACCTTAGAAGCATGTGGTGACCAAAATTCATGAGTTGCATGATAGAATGACTAATGTTTTCATGTATATACAAAAACATGCACATTTTAGTGCCTACTTGATTTACTTGGGTGAATTTCGGTTTGAATAGCCATCTATCAGGGTTTTGTGTGAAAACCATAAGCGCTAGAGAATAGTCGCACTATATTTTGAGATATGCATCACATAGTACTTGAGTGTATTCTTGTACTAAATTTTTAATGCGATTTATGCATGTTAGAGTACTGGGAGCATTGCTCATACTCAGAATTATGATTTGATGCATTATAGAGTATTAGGAGCTATGCTCATACTCAGTTTTACATGACAGAGTACTGGGAGCTTAGCTCGTACTCAATTTTCATATATTATACATAATAGAGTATTGGGAGCTTTGCTCATACTCGAGTTTTACATAACATAGTGTTGGGAGGATTGCTCACACTAGAGTTATATTATTATGATATGGTCGTGTTGGGTGTTTTACTCGCACGTACTAAATTTAAAAGAGCATGAAACAGCCTTGTTAGGAGCCTGTGCTGACTGTTTATCACACTGATATTATATGCCCACACGTGCATTATTTTGAGATAAGGCTGAGGGCTATCGAAATAACCCATGGTATGAGGACTAAGACTCATGGCAAGCATCCCGACTATGAGGTATATCCAAGGTAAGAGGACTAAGGCTCCTGGCGAGCATCCCACCTTAAGATAGGGTTCATGGTGTAGTGTGTATGTCACATGGAGTACATTGTACCGTGAGTACTTGAATGTACTTGGATAGGACTGGTTAGCAGTGGGAGCGGGATCCAGTGGGATCTGGTGTGCTTCGAGATCAAGTCCTCATTTGAGAGCTGACGGTAGAGATTTGGCCCACCTCCCGTTACAGCAATTGTGAGACCCCGCACATCGAGTACTGTGTAGCCTGGGATCACGAAAAATGAGTTATAATCATAAACTCTGAACATGTAGTCGCCTATCTCTATTTTCTTTTCATGCAATGTGAATCAATATTTCTTGATTGAATTATCACATGGTTTTATGATATGAACATGAGAATTTGTGAGTTGTGAAAGGGTAACCCAAAGGATGGGTGAGGCCCAGATGTCCATGTTTTTAAACATGATGAATGCCATATTATTTGATTTAATTGGATGACATGAGAAAATGTGATTTGTGTGAAATTACATGAAAAATGCAATATTGTGCATAAACTACTGAGGTTGTTAAACCAGTATATTACCAATTTTATAACTGATGTTTTGTATCTATATATATATTGCATGAAAGCTTTGAGAGAGATGCATGCTTTAGATACAAATGGGTAAGGAAAAGATTTCAAGGCATAAGCATTGTATTTTGTAGATAGTGCGGTTATCTACTTACTTGCCTGATTTCCTTACTGAGCTGTGAGCTCACCCCCTTATCATTTCCCTCTTTACAGAGCATCCACAGTAGGTGGACACGGCTGAGGACTGATATTCCCTGATCCGCTACCTATCCATCTTAAGAGAGGTATACACACTTGACATTTTATACTGGACATTGTAAAAGCACAGTTATGTAAACTAATGTACGGTCGGGATGTATATGTACAATAATTGTATTTATGTATAAGAGTTTATATTATAGAAAATAATATTAATTCTAAGTATGTTATGACTAAATGTGAATAGGTGACTAATATAGAATCACTGGTGATTTTGGTAAGTGCCTATGAGAGAAGGGCGTGACATTTACCCCTACGGATTTAGATAATCTCCAAAGGCTGATCAAGGTTCTTTTAGATATAGTCTGAATCATCTAAAGATGGATGAATAGTCAAGATGAGGGATTCATCACCATGAGTGACTTGGAGGGGCAATATCTCGTTCATTCTAACTCATATTGAATCAAGCATTTTTTACCAGAGCAATGTAAGTATTTTAGTTAATATTAGCAGCACAAGGACAAATATGGAAATTAATATAAAGTAGACATTGTACCATGCTTCCTAAATTTCTCAAATATTATGAAGAAATGATATAATTAGATTATAATACTACAGTGAATTGGTTAGTCAAACCTCTTTGACATTTTGTAACATTGAGGTGGTCATGATGTGTTGCTAGACATTGGTCATAATCTATGAATTTAAATAAATATTTGAATTAGTTGCCAATATGTTGAAAACTTAATAGGTCACAAACAAAGAACAATAATTGGATTAAAATGAATTGACAAGTCTTAAGGAATTTGAAATTTCTCAATTAAAATTTTATTGGTGGAATTATAACTAACTATGTGAACTTAATTAAAATTTTAATAAAGTTGATTTAATTAAATTTTTTTAATTAAATCATAATGCCCTAATTTATAATGTCATAAGTTGAATTGAAAGAGTCTAATTAAATAATAGGAATCACCACTTTTGGTTAAAAGGATATTGGGTATAGTTAAATATGTTTAGTTTATTAAATTTATCCACATTTTAGTTAAAAAGAAGAGTTTAATTAAATTAGTCTCTTTACTTCATTATCAAAGTTTTAATGGATAATGGAAATACAGTTATAATTCAAATAAAAAGCTCAGTAGGTTAGAAGAATTAAAATGCTTCTAACCTATAAGAGGATACACTATGATCAGTTACTTTATGCACAAGACATTGATAGTAACTTGCTATATGAAACGCTATAAAAATCGACAAGCTCTAAAAACCCTGTGGCATTCTTCTCTACAAAGCTTGTGATATTTTTTGAGATAAAATCCCTATAGCAATCAATAAGCATTGGTAACCATATGGAATTCCTTACAAGTTTTTTTATTCTCAAACCTTACACCTCAAAATCAACAAGCACAGAGGTTGTGCTCCCTGTGCTAGTTTCTCTTTGGTGTGATGGGATTTGTTTCTTGCTTGTTAAAAGACGATGTTTTTCCCAGTGATAAGAGCATAGTGATTTGGAGCTTGTTCATGGTGAGTTTTTAAAACTTGAGCTGCTAGCATTGTTCGGGGCTGGACAAGTGGATGACTTGATTTGTAACTGTAAGACCGCTAGCTCTTATAACTCAACATGTAGTTAAATACTATATTACTTGAATGTTAATGCATACATTAGCTTATATAGTTGAGTCAGGTATAGGAACTTAATTTAATAAGGTAAAGCCTTAAAATCCAAAGCTAGTTAAATCTTGGTGTAGCTACATTACTAAGGTCTAATTAGTATAATTTAGACAAAATTAATATATTAATAAGAATATTTATAGAAAATAAATTAAATTATGTAGTAATTAAGACTAATGTACCTAAATTAATTTTAAATAAAAATATAATGTAAATGTGATAATTAGTATATTACATATGGTATAACAACGTAGTTAAATTGATACACAAAATATAATTAATAGATGAAATATAAATTAAAGAGAGAAAATATATTATATACATGTAAGCAATAACAATTTTTACAAGTAATAAAATATATGGGAACTTTAAAATTTAGTAGCAAAATGTGAATTATATGCATGTATATAGGTATAGTTATTAAGTTAAATAAATAAATAAATAAATAAATAAATAAATAAATAAGAAAACTGGAATTGGATCGCGTAACCCCCCCTCTTTCTTCTTCGCGCAACCTGACTCCCCTCTCCCCATTTTCTTTTCGTCTGACGTCCATACCTAGACTACCGCGACCAGAAAACCACCCTGAACCGAAGGCTTTCTTTCCCTCTCCGACCATCGAGGGTTCCCCTCCCTTCACCTTAAAACCCACAAACCCAGCAAACCCGAACCCTTTTTTTCTTCTGTTTCGCGAACCAGTTACCGGCGAAGATGCTGGCTCCCCCAAACCACGAGCTCCGATGACCACCATCATCCCATCCATCCTTTCAATGCCTTTCCCTTCCCTTTCGACGCCAATAGTATCGAAACCAAACAAAAACCCATTTTTTTATGTTTCTCCATTGTTATACCCGTGGACTTCAAGGTAGAACCAAGGCTTTCTCTAGTTAAATTTCTATAAAATTTGTGTTATATAAGTATAATTAGTGTAGAAATCAATTTAATTATAATTTTAAAGAAGTTAGGTAAAGTTAGGGTGTAAGACCCGTAATTTCATATGTATTCTTATGATTTCGTAATGTACAGACAAGTTACATTTGATATGAATCAAAAGAAATGAATGTTTTTCAGTCCCAAATATGCATGAAATGCAAATTGAGTAGTTAAGCAAATCAATATGAAGTTAACATTGTTTTTTTTGTGAAACACTGCAGCAAAAATGCTGCAGATAAAGGGTAGATCGATCTCATAAGCAAGGGGAGATCGATCTCATGGCTTGAAACACAATGCCAAAGCATTCTGCAAGGGGGAGATCGATCCCTCATTCAAAGCATGTCGATCTTGGATAGGTTTTGGTTGAGGCAGATCGATCTCTAAAGGGTTCTGCATAGCACGGATCGATCTCATACCAAAGGGCAGATTGATCTCATACTAAGGAGCAAATCGATCTCACCTTTTCAATGTTGAATTCTGGAAGAGTAATGACACAGAGTAAATTGATCTCACCTTCTCAGAATCGAATTTTGAAGAGATAAATACAGGGCAGATCGATCTCTCATGGTTAGCCAATTGATCTCCAAGGGTAATTCTACATATACTGGACTGCTGCACCTTCAATTCCTCGAGAAACAACCAATACATCATTGAAACAAAGTGAAACCTAACCTTCCTACTCCAAAAAATCATCCATTTCAATCAGTTATGAGTGAGATTTGTTTCAGAAAAGTTGTTCCTTGTGAGGAGGAGAACAACATAGTTGAAAACTAGAAGTTAAAATCAAGGATTGAATGAGCAAAGAGAATTTCCCCCAATTTGGAAAAAAGAGGAAAAATCAAGCTAGGTAAGATTCAATACACCAACTTCAAATATGTTAATATAGATGTCTTGGTGAGTTGATTGGTGTATGTTTGAGTTGCTGAAAACACCTTTAACATGTAAAATCTCCATGACCTAGATTTTTGGCTTGGATAAGAGAAAATGAGAGAAAGTTGAGTAGGCATGGATTCAATGATGTTGAACCATGTCGTGATGTTATTAAGTATGTATATATGATTGTAAGATAGTTTTGTGAAATACATGTGTTGGAATGGACTTAAGAAAGAGTAAGGTCCAATGAGATGTAATAAGGCCAAATAAGTGTAAAAAGGGCTAAATGCATTGATTTGAGGTTCATGCTAGTGAAAATTTAGTATATTAAGGCATATTGATGTGAATGGTTATCTACAGCTTCGGAGTTTAGATTGGAAGCTGATCGGACTGCGAGGTTTAACAGCACCGAGGAAGTGAGGTCACGTAACCTGATCCGAGGTAAGAAAATTTTGTGAGTAGCTAAAGGTAGCTACACGTATTTTGAATAGAATTTTGAGTATTTATATTGTACATAAAATTCCAAGTATAGAAAAGTTTGGTAAGAACCAATAAGGTAAAATTTTGGTTTTACCCCAAATATGGGTAAAAATCTTAGGAAGCATGTTTGTGACTAGTTTTAAAGTTGCTTGATAGTTGCATAGATAGATTGTCTAATGTTTTCATAATATATGCGAAAATAGCACGTTATAATGTCGATTTTATTTAATGGAGTGAATTCATTTGAAATAAGTCATCTATCGGTTTGTGTGAAAAACAATTAGGGCTAGAGAATAATCACACTAGATTTTACAAGATATGCATCACATACTACTTGAGTAATTCTCGTACTTGATTTTAATGCGATTTGTGCATGATAGAGTACTGGAGCGTTATTCATACTCAATTTTATTGATTAATGCATGACAGAGTATTGGAGCATTGCTCGTACTCAGTTTTACATGATATAGTGCTGGGAGCATTGCTCGTACTAGATTTATATGACTTGTGCATGAGTTCATGTTGGAGTTTACTCGCACGTACCAAATTTGAAAGAGATAGCATGAAACAACCGTGTTGGGAGCCTATGCAGACTGTGTGTCGCACTAATTATATGTTCACATGTGCAAAAGTTTGGGATATGGCTGAGGGCTATCGAAACTATTATCCATGGTATGAGGGCTAAGACCTATGGCAAGCACCCTGCTATGAGGAATGAGTCCATGGAGTACTTTGTACCTTGTATGTCACATGGAGTATGATGTACCGTGAGTGCACGATGATATAGATTTGTGAGCTAACGGTTAAGGATTTGACCCACCTCCCATTATAGCAAATGTGAGACCCCGCACACCGAGTATTGTGCAGCTTGGGATCACGAAAAATGAGTTATGATCATAATCTCGGAACAAGTAGTCGCCAATCTCACCTTACAGATATTTCTTGTTTGAATTGTCACATGAGTTTTTATAAATTGAGTAGACCCGAGGGATAGGTTGAACCTTGGCATGTGACCTTGTGTGTGAAAAGGGTTACCCGATAGATGGGTGAGGCCTAGATTTTTCATGTTTTTAACATGATGAAATGCCATATTGTTTTGATTTAATTGAAATGGCATAAGAAAATGTGATTATATTAATTACATGAGAAATACAATGTTTTGCATAAACTGCTGAGATTATTAAACCAACATGCTTTCAGTTCATACTGACTATTTGTATCTAATATATATTGCATAAATGTTTCAAGAAAGACACATGATTTAGATCCTAATCGAAAAGGAAATGATTTAAGGGCATGAGCATTTTATTTTATAAATAGTGTGGTTATCTACTTGCTAGCCTTAATTCCTTTTTGAGCTGTGAGCTCACCCCCTTTTTATTTTCTCCTCTCTACAGAGCGTTCACAGTAGTTGGACACGGCTGAGGACTGGTATTCCTTTATCCGCTGCATACCCATCTTACGGAAGGTATACACATTCGAACGTTTTGTACTGAACAATGTAAAGGCACAGATATGTAAACGAATGTACAGTCAGGGATGTATATGTATAAGTAATTGTATTAATGTATATGAGTTTACTTTTAAGAAAAGAGTACTTACAGTCAATAGATAATTGTATTAACTTGTATGCATGTTATGGAATGAATATGGTTGAGGTGACTAATATCGAATCACAGCCCAATGGTTTGGTGTTGAGTTATGACAGAAGGAAAGGTAAGTAAAATGCAAAAAATTTGTGGTGGCTTTTGGTAAGTTGCGGGAGGTCGTGACATAGGGTTTTTAAATTGGGGATTTTGATATTTAGATTAGGAACTTATATTTTGGTTAAATTTTATGAATATATTTTGGTTGAATTTACTCTTTTTCTTGCTAGATTTAATTTATTGTTGAAATCATGTAATGGGCATAAAGGATTAGTTTCGGCCACTTAAGAAAATTAGGGGAAAATTGTTACATTTGAGAACTTAAGGCTTAAATCATTAAATTATAATAAGGACAATGTAGTCCTGCAATTTTATGATTAAAATCTAACATATACAATTTAGATTACTAGGTTGAAAGTTTCAGGGTTTAGTATAATTCATAGTCAGAAATATTATGAATGAATGATAGTAAGTTAATATTTATTTGTGGAATTGTAGTTAGCGCACCACCATTTGCCGAGGAGATTTAGGCACATATATATGTGCCTAAGGCGAGGAAGGATATTAATTTGCGCATCGCTTTGGTAGTAAGGGATTTATATAATTTGTTGCTAAGAGGGTACCTTAGGTTAAATTAAAATATGACTAGAAACTGTAGGCTATTAGCTAGGACTTACTTAGACTGGTTTGCACCTTACATTATTTTTAACTGATTCGACAACTATTGCTTGGTTTGCTAGCCATAGTCAAATCTTGGTTATAGTGGGTAAGCGTACAGTTTTTGTACCAATAGATTTAAAATCGTTAAACCTATATTGCATGCAAGCATCGTATCTTTGATTTTATAATTTTACCCAGTCTTGCACGACATTTACAACTTGGTTGCATGGGTTATTTTGACTATGATTTTGGAGAGTGCAATGTTGTTAAAAATGATGGTTGTCTATTTTGAAATGATATTTCACGTTTTAAAAGTCAATGGCTTATTTTCTCGAACTTTTGGTTTTGAATTGAGGTGATTTGCGTACTTATACTGTACACCCATTGTGGTGGTATCTTTTTGAGATCACCAACTATCCCTGAAAAAGCCTTTATGGCAGTCATGTCTTGTGAGAGCCATCTCTAGCACGGGTAGGAGGTTCTACGTGATTGCCCTATGGTGCCAAGTGCTTCATGGGGATGCGTGTGTGGCATTGAGTTTATGGGTCGTAAGAGCCACCTCTAGCATCGGTGGGAGGTTCTATGTGATTGCCCTACGATGCCAAGTGCTTCATGAAGATGCCTTCGTGGCATCGAGATCTTTATGCTACCTACTACTGTAGACATTAATCTCGTCTTCAGTACTCTGGTTTGAAACCTGATCAGTTAGGATAGGGCGGTAGTCATTATGCTAATAGGTGTATTCAGTATGTAACTGGTTCCATGCAAGCTAAGGATTGTGCCACTTCTCATATATTTTTGTTGAATGTTTGAATTGAGGCCATGCATTATTTTGTCAGATTTACATATTTTCGGTAAGAGTGTCGGGTTACTGAATTTCAAGCTTTCCCGTGTCTTGATTTTGCACCTTGGTTTATAAGCTATGAGTTAAGTTTGCATGTTTTGTGAAGTGTTCTGATTTTAAAAGGGGTTGTTTAATATGACTCATTTTTATTCCCCACGATTTATGATATCCTTACCTTTTAAGACTTAAAACTGAAGCTTGTGCATAGTTTTAAAAATGCATGTTGTAATTGATGATAACTTTGATTTACCCTAGCATGGTATTTTATTAGCTTCGATTATATGTCTTCCTTATTGAGCGTGTGGTTGCTCACCCCTTTCTTTAAAACATTTCAGATTGATTCGTGGGTGAACCACTCAGAAATTGTTGATTCCTCTTGTTAAGTGCGCGATTCTCGTGCTCAAGGTATACGCAACAACAAGTGTAAAGTTTTTGTTTCAGACTTATATGTATGCACGGACATATGTAAATTGTTGTTTTAGGATGTATTAGTTGTTTCTTTATAGAGGTAGGAATTTTAAGGAAGTGAATTAAGGTTCTCCTATATATATATTGATTGAAGATAACGAGGTAAAATCTCGGTTTTAAAGTTGGAAGTCAATATTACCTTTTCATGACAATACACATTTCTAAGTAGGTTATTATAAAGCTAGGTTGAATTTGGAATTTGATGAACAGTCATGATGTTGAAATCTTTTGATTGTTAGTTGTGGATAGTTAGGGTTGCAGATGTGATTGCTTGGTGTGATTGGTAGTGGTTGCGTGATTGAGATTGAGGGTATTGGTTGTATATTGATATTATATACAAGATGGGTTAGGTCCAATTGCAGCCGTTATGCTGTCAAAATTTGTAGAAAATTTTATGACTTTAATAAATTGCTTTACCTAATAGTTTAAAAACCTTAACCTATATCAGACACGAAACTACAAGTAAAAGATCCTAAAGGAATAATAATAATAATAAACACTAACCAATATTAGTTTACTTTAAAATGCCTCCGCTTAGTTACGCACTTTAGAGTAGTGGTAGAAGTCACGGGACATGACAACCTTTTTGGTATCAGAGCAGCTTGTAGTTAGACCGTGTAGGTGTAGGTTAGCTAGTATAGCAATACATCCCATGTACCGTGCATGTCTGAAATTTATATTTTATGTTTGCGTATACTTTTGATTGTTACTAAGTGTGTTGGGTCCTTGGTATAGAAATCATAAGTAATTATGAGCGAGAGATGAGGAAGAGGCCTAGGTAGTGGGAGATAGGCTTCGCCACCTCTAGTACCTCCTCCTCCCCCAGTCGAGTAGTCCGAACTCTCGAATGGCTAGACTAAAGCAGATTGTGGAGCAAATGTCTGCTACACTTACCCAGTTCATGGCTACTTTCGTAAACATCAGGAACATGCCATAAGCTCCACCACCACCACCCAACCATAACCAGACCCCCAAGATCTTCCACCACCAGCTCCACAAGTACCTCAACCACCACCTTCTCCACCTACTCCACCACAACCCCAAGTGGTACAACTACCAGCCCGAGACCCGGTGGATAGGACATGGCCCGATTGAAGCAATTTCAAAAAATGAATCCATCAGTCTTCATAGGAGTTAAGGACCTTGATAAAGCCAAAGAGTGGATTTTGAAATTGGAGAAGATGTTCAGGTACATTTAGTGCAGTAGTGTTGAGAAGGTGGCGTTGGCTACCTACATATTGGAGAGTGAGGCAGATCATTAGTGGACGTCTGTCGAGACTATTTTATTGGCTAAGCACATAGAGATAACTTGGGAGATCTTTCTTGAGGCATTTAATAAGTAATACATTCTGGAATGTGCTCAAAGAAAGAAAGAAGAAAAGTTTCTGAGTTTGGTCTAAAGTAATATGACGGTGGACCAATATAAGTCAAAATTCTCTGCACTCCTCCGATATGATCCCGACGTAGCCCGGAATGAGTTTAAGAAGACTGTTAAGTTCATCTATGGGCTGATACCGGTGATCCGAAGTAGGTTAGCACCTTTGAACCTACAAACTTATGCCGAAGCCATCCAGAGGGCACAATTTATAGAACAAGATATGGAATTATCCCAAACTGAGTTTCAGTCGAGACTAAGGAGTCAGGGCAGGAGATATTATGATAAAAGCTCTTTTCAGAATATGGGGCAGAGTAAGAGGCTGAGGGTCAGTGCATCTCATGCTTTGGCAACTAGACCGAGGCCTTTCCTTACTCAGAGTGCCCCTGCACCGTATCAATTCCCTAGTGTAGATGATGTGAGACAAGATACCCAGTTAACATGTGAGACCCCGTATAGGTCAAAACCTTGTATATATATGTAAATGAATTCATAAGTATGGTGATATACTTGTGATGAGAAGTATATGTAATGTAAGTCCATAAGTTTAATGTACACACATGTAATAAGAGTTGTGATTGTACGTACAAGTTACATTATATAGGAACATGAAGAAATGGACTTAAACATGTGAGAATGTGAGTAGAATGGATTATGAGTAGTGTGGTAAAAATGGAAGGAAGATTTGCATAAGTTGTGCACTTTCATTTTGTTTATATCATATACCTTTGGATATACAAAGATTCTATACAAGTTTTAATATGTATGAAGTATTATTGGATGCCATTTTTAAGTTTCAAAGATGATTGGATGAGAAAATGACTATGACAGCAAATTAAAGTTATTTTGGTGTAAGTACCTACAAAAAACTTCAGTAAAATCTGGAAATATGAAGGCCAAATCGATCTCATTGGATGATAGGTCGACCTAGAAGAGCCAAAATGCTCTTATTTTGAGCTATGGAACAGGACATATCGATCTCTAAGGGAGCTAGATCGATCTCCTAAACATTCTGCAAAATGCATATCGATTTTGGATAGAACAGATCGATCTCCTTAGCTCTCTGTTTGGGAGCAGAACGATCTTAAGCTTCGACAGATCGATCTCATGCTTGAAAATGCCATGAAAAAAAGGAATTTAAGGGGACCAGATCGATCTCCACCTAAGGCAGATCGATCTCATCAAGCTGAATCTATAAATAGGAGCAGTTAGATCTGTAGATTTCGGGACAAAGCCATTTCCTTCCATTCCAAACCTAAAAAAAAAACCTAGATTTTACTTTCTAAATCTAGCCATTTTCAAGATGATTTGAGGGAAGTCTATCAGACATAAAATTGTCCACATCGAAGAGAAGAACAACTTAGCTTGGAGTCATTTTCCTCATTTGTGGATTGAAGGACAAAAGGTGCATTTCCATTTGCAGTGTGAGATTTGAGAATTTCAGACATATTTCAATTATGTAATATAAACTTGAAGTATAATTTATTGAGCTAAGTGAATTGTGGGAATGATAATTGGAGATTTATATGTTAAGTGTTTAAAATAAGTGTGAAGCTATGAGGACAAATCGATCTGGGAGAAGGAGAGATCGATCTGGTGAGTTAAAAAGGACAAGGAAGGAGGAATTTAAGGAGCAGATCGATCTCCAATGGAAGAGGATCGATCTCCTTATGATTCTGTTTGAGAGAAGATCGATCTCATAAGGAAGAGATCGATCTCCAAATGTTTCTGTTTGGGAGAAGATCTATCTCCTCAAGGAGCATGGTGGCTGTCAAAACCAACAATAATAATTCCTACTCAAAATAAATTTAAACTGTAGTATAGTTGAGTAGGGTCATTTCCCAAGAGATTGGTTAGATTTATTTTTTCTGCAAAAGATTTAAAAAGAAAATATAATTTGGGGATTTGTTGTAATGAAAATAAAAAGAAAAATTAATAAACTAAAATGTAGGCAAAGAAAAATCAATATGATGAAAACATCTAACCAAAGGAATAATTTTAGAATGGGTTCAGGGAATTGATCATTGATGCAAAAATAAATTCTTTTAATATTTACCAAATTGGTTATGGTTATTGGTACGACCTAACAACCTAGCCCTCCTTACTTCTTCGATAATCAGGATACGATCTCTAATTATTTCTCTTGTCAGTTAAACAACCTTAGATACGATCTTAAGATTTAATTCACCAACAGCATTGAAAACTAGAGAGACTACCAATTCTAACCAACAAACACACATGTAGGTTCATTTAAGCTAGATTATATATCTTCTTAACAGAGAATCGAAATCCTGTCTGAAATCAATTATGTTATTTACCACTTATATTAGAATGCCTAAACAATTACGGATTCAGGTTTCTAATTGGTGATATATTATCCTGACAATTGAACAAAGGGCCCTTTTTGCACAATCCATCAAAACAATAATTTAAATAAGAACAGAAGACATATAAATAATAAAGATATAAAAGAATAATATAAAACTAATTAGATCTCACAATTCTTGAAAAACCCAAACTTTAATTATCCTTTGGCTAGACTAAAGATTTAGCAAGCCATAAGTTCAGAGGAAAACACTAAGGAAAATATAAAATTGTATGAAGATTCAAGATTTCATAATTGAGATCCCCAGCCTCTTCCACTCTTAGTCTATAAATACTAAATATCCTAACCCCAGAATCTGTTTCCAAAGGAAAGTTCTCTGATTGAGTTTGATTACAATTAAACTTCTTTCCTTTTTCCACCACTTACCAAAGATAGTAATTACAAATCTCTTTCTTAATAATTAAAATCTTCCTCTTGCCATCTTTAGACTGTTTCAGTCAACTTTAGTTACAAGAGATAGATCTTGACTTGAATTCCAAGATTTCTTCTGATTTTGTGACTTGAGCAGAATTTGCAGTTTTTAATCCATTTTGTCCATTTTCCTTCATTCACAATACAAAATAGAAAATATAAGTCAAATCCAAAAATTAAGCATATAAAATAATTTAAATCATGGGAAAATATGACAATTAATATGTATAATATGCAACTTATCAAATTCCCCCACACCTAAACCTTGCTTGTCCTCAAGCATACACTAGTCTAAATTTATAATCTCTTCTCATCATTCCTTCATACTCTTCCTATACTTATCCAAAACACATTCATTTTAATAATTAAAACACAAGTTTTTAAAATGAATTCTCATAACACACATGAATAGCACCTTAATGACTCAATTAAATTCATAAAGTACATAGGATCCAACACCCTCGCAATTGGATTTCACTCATCACATTCTTAGTGTTTAAGGCATATATCAATGAACTCTCAAGTCATTGCATAGAAGATTTCTTACCATAGGCTTGCAAATTCATCATATCTCTCCCACCAATAAATAAATTAAGATGCAAAAATCTAAGGGTCTAAAAGGGTTGTATCGGGGCTTAGGTAAGGTATGATAAAATGATTTTTAGGTTTTAAAAATTGAAAGAATCATACAAAACTTTTCACACAAAATTCAAATTAATGATTTCAAAAGACTGCTTCAATCACATAATTTTCAGAACTAATTTCTAAGCAATAAAAATTACACTTCTCTTTCTCTTTTTTTTTTTTTCATTTTTCATTTCTTCATTTTTTTTTTCAACTCTTTTTTTTTTCGATTTTCTTTTTCAAAAGAGAAGAACTCAATGAAAGCAATAGCTTGAAATACTAAATTTTCAACATATGCAATCTTTCCAAAAATATTTTGAAGTTTCATGTGCATAAGTCTATATGATTTTTCAATTCAAGGTTTAAAAAGATGGAAAATCAACAAAAATGGTTTGTTATGGTTTGTAATGTGGTTTAATTCAAAGAAAATGTCAGGCTCAACGTGGTTTCTCTAGGGGTTAATTATAATAAGGTAGGCTTGAAAAGAAAGGTATAATGACAAGAAAAAGGGTTTAACCTAAATGCCCTTATTTGATTAATTGCATCATATTCATCAAAGGGGTTGATTAAGACATGTATGACAGAGCAAGTTCTAGAATAATCAACTATGTATGACAATCACACAAACAAAGAAATAGAGCATGATTGAATGAGTGCTCATAGGCTCAAATCTCACCAAAAAATGGTTATGTGTGTTAGATCCTATACACTTTTTCATCTAATGAATTAAAAGTAACTAATCAGTGTTTTAAAGAGAATTCAAAATTGTGTAAATCAATTTTTTTTTCTTCATGGGATAAGTATTGAAAAAATCTAGAACTCAAAGAAATCACAAACATTAACTAATGTACCTTTTGGAAAATTTTTTTTTTAAATTTGCAAAAATTTTCATGAAAATTAATCGAGAATGAAAGGAAAAGAGAGGAAACATCAGAGTCACAATTAAATATCCTTCCCCACACCTAGACTATACATTGTCCCTAATGTATCAAAATAATTGCTCATTAACTTTTAAAAGAATTAAGAGAATTAAGAAACTTCCCTGAAAAAAATTGAGCAGTGTAAAGCATTGCGTTGATGTCCCCTATTTTGTCATTCCGAGCACGCTTACGAGCGAAAGAAGCTCATTGATTTCCACTGCTAGCTATAGAGAAATTTCTCATACTGGCAATTGTCGGTGGAGGGGTCTCGCGCGACTCCGGGAAGGGACTAGCGGTCTGTTGCTGCTGAAGGGTGAGGCTGTCGGTGAAGACAGGCGCGATGACCGGCGATGGAGTGCTGGAATGTGGGTCTCGGCCTTGCTGGCTGTTGAAGTCGGTGCTGGGTCTGCTGCCGAAAAGTGGGAGATTGAAGTTGGGGAGCTGCTGCAATCGAAAATGGAGCTCAGGAAGGGGATCGGTCTCGGTTCTGCTGATTCAATTCCGGTGGGTATGTGTCGCCGGAACTGAATGCTGCAGTCGGTTCCGGTGAGGGTGTTCGGGGTACTTGAAGATGGTTGCAGATTGCGGGTTGCTGATCGTGGATGCCGATTCTATACTGCTGATTGGATATTGAAGAAGCAGGTGCGCAGCTGCTACCGATGGAGTTGGAATGGGTTTTGGTTGCTGGGCTGTCGAAAAGAGGGAGGTCGGGGGTACTGCTGGAACTGTTGCCGGATGGAGCTTGCTGCCGTTTGATGCTGTCTGTTTATGGGGCTGCTGCAGGTACTGCTCGGGCTACTGTGGAAGGTTGGGCTCGTCAGCTGTGGGACTGGAATTGGGAGTGACCGGCGCATGTGGATGGAGCTGGTCGGATGGATTCGATGGTGAGACCGGCGGTGTTGCCGGAGCTAGTGCCGGTTGGTGATTGGAGGTGCTGAAGACGGCACCAAAAAGGGACGGTGAAGATGGTGCCTGCGAGAGAGAGAAAATTTCAGTTGGATGAGAAAGAAAAAAATATAAAATATAAATAATAAAAATAAAAAATAATTTTTTTTTTTTACAACAGAAGTTGGGATTTCATAGGGCGTGCCCACGCCCTATTGAAAACCAGCTTCTGTAAATTTTTTTTTAACAGTAAAAGTCTCTTGATGACAGAAGTATTGTGTTGATAGGGCGTGGGCACGCCTTATCCACAATGCTCTTCTGCATTTTTTTTTATTCAAATTTTTTTTTAAACTCAAAACAAAATTAATTTTACTACTAATAAAACAACAAAAATTAAAAAAAATTAAGCGCCTTTCTTTAAAGTCTTTGGCTAGACACAGTCATGTTCAATTATATGTTGGACATTTCAACCCAATTCGTTCATCTTCATGCCCTTGTAAACCTTCGTAAAAAGGCTTTAAACGATGACCCTTGACCTTAGAGGTCTTACCTGTATCCAAACTTTGAATTTCAATTTTACCACGAGGAAACACATTAGTAACAATATAAGGACCTAACCATCTAGAACGAAATTTACTAGGAAATATTTTTAATTTAGAATGAGATAGTATAACTTTCTGACCAATATAAAATTTTTTCTTGGAAACTATATGATCATGAAAGCCTTTATCTCTTCCTTGTAAATCCTAGAACTCTCACAATCATTATTGATATTAAACTTAATGATTTCATCATCAAATTCCATTGTAAGTGTACCATCATGCACATCAATTTTAGTCCTAGATGTTTTTAAGAAGGGCCTTCCTAGTAAAATTAACGATCTAGATGAGTCGTCATCATCCATATCAAGCACATAAAAATCAGCAGGGAAGATCAATCCATTTACTTGTACCAGAACATCCTCTAGAACACCTTCAGGATAAACGTTAGATCTATCAGCAAGTTGAATAACCACACCAGTCTCTTTTAATGGTCCAACATTCAAAGATTTAAAAATAGACAGAGGCATGACATTAATTGAAGCTCCTAGATCTAACATTGCTCTTTCAATTTTAAGATTACCTACCTTACAAGGGATAGTAAACATACCTGGATCCTTGCATTTAGGAGGTAACTTTTTTTGAAGGACAGCTGAAACATTTTTACCCATGCTAACAAATTCATTACCTTTCAATTTCCTCTTGTTGGTGCACAACTCCTTAAGAAACTTTGCATATCGAGGTATTTGTTTAATTGCATCAAGTAAAGGAATATTTACCTCAACCTTACGAAAGATGTCAAAAATTTCCTTTTCCTCCTCATCCTTTTTGGATTTAGATGATTTGAAAGGAAAAGGAGGAATTGGTGCCAAAACTTTTTGTTGCATGACATTAGGTTCCTTAAGGTGATCGAACTGTGGCTGGGATACAGTAACTTCCTTTTCAGCTTCTTCTTCTGGAATGCGCTTTCGGGTTGTCTTGCTAGACTCCCCTACCTCGGTTCCACTCCTCAAGGTCATTGCACTAACATTATGTTTAGGGTTGATAATTGTTTGTGAAGGCAATTTTCCTTGAGATTCCAGTCTGCTTACAGAAGTGGCTAGCTGACTCATTTGATCTTCCAGCTTCTTGATGCTTGTTCTTGTCTCCTGTTGAAATTGTTGTGTGTTAATTGCAAGTGATTTAACAATTTCTTCAAGAGACGTACCTGAACTTGAGGATGGCTGATGTTGCTGTAGTTGTGGAGCAGGCTGGTTATATTGAGAATTCTGAAATTGAGGCCTTGCTCCGTAACTAAAGTTGGGATGATTTCTCCACCCTGGGTTATAAGTATTTGAATATGGATCGTGATTCCTTTGGGGTGGACCTGGAAATCCTCCAACTGCATTTACGTGCTCATGAGGTTCATCTTGAAGTGTGGGGCACATGTCGGTTGGGTGTCCAGTAGCAGCACAAATTCCACAGGCTTTAACTTGTTGTACATTTCCCATTCCTATAGCCAATTGTTGGACAACAGACGTTAGACTAGCTATTTGATTTTTAAGAGAATGTGTATTTACCTCGTTTATTCTTCTATGAGGTATGTCTTGTCTGAATCCAAACTGTTGGGAGTTGGCAGCCATGGTGGAAATCAAATCTCTAGCCTCTTTAGGCGTCTTATTCACTATCGCACCTCCACTGGCTGCGTCCATCATCCTTCTTTCCATGGGTAACAATCCTTCATAAAAGTATTGAATTAAGAGCTGTTCAGAAATCCCATGTTGAGGACAACTTGCACAAAGTTGCTTAAATCTCTCCCAGTATTCGTGAAGAGTCTCAATATCTTTCTGCCTGATTCCACATATCTCTCTTCTAATGCTAGCAGCTCTTGAAGTAGGGAAAAATTTGTCAAGGAACAATCTCACCATTTTAGTTCACGTGGTTATAGAACCAGGAGTTAAATAGAACAACCAATCTTTTGCTCTATCAGCTAGTGAGAACGGGAAAGCTCGCATTTTGATTTGCTCTTCAGTAACTCCTTGTGGTTTCAGGCTTGAACATACCACATGAAATTCTTTTAAGTGTTTGTGAGGATCTTCATTCTCAAGACCATGGAACTTGGGAAGCAAATGGATCAAACCCGATCTTAATTCAAAATCTGCTTGCAGAGTTGGGTTATGAATGCAGAGGGGTTGTTGATTGACAGGTGGTGCAGCCAACTGCCTTAAAGTTTGTTCATCTTCAGCCATTATTTCTTCAGTACCTGCACGAAAAGAAGAAGGAAAAAAAAAAGAGACAGTAAAATAAATCTAATTAAAAACCAATCCCCGGCAATGGGGCCAAAAATTGGTGGCTGTCGAAACCAACAATAATAATTCCTACTCAAAATAAATTTAAACTGTAGTATAGTTGAGTAGGGTCATTTCCCAAGAGATTGGTTAGATTTATTTTTTCTGCAAAAGATTTAAAAAGAAAATATAATTTGGGGATTTGTTGTAATGAAAATAAAAAGAAAAATTAATAAACTAAAATGTAGGCAAAGAAAAATCAATATGATGAAAACATCTAACCAAAGGAATAATTTTAGAATGGGTTCAGGGAATTGATCATTGATGCAAAAATAAATTCTTTTAATATTTACCAAATTGGTTATGGTTATTGGTACGACCTAACAACCTAGCCCTCCTTACTTCTTCGATAATCAGGATACGATCTCTAATTATTTCTCTTGTCAGTTAAACAACCTTAGATACGATCTTAAGATTTCATTCACCAACAGCATTGAAAACTAGAGAGACTACCAATTCTAACCAACAAACACACATGTAGGTTCATTTAAGCTAGATTATATATCTTCTTAACAGAGAATCGAAATCCTGTCTGAAATCAATTATGTTATTTACCACTTATATTAGAATGCCTAAACAATTACGGATTCAGGTTTCTAATTGGTGATATATTATCCTGACAATTGAACAAAGGGCCCTTTTTGCACAATCCATCAAAACAATAATTTAAATAAGAACAGAAGACATATAAATAATAAAGATATAAAAGAATAATATAAAACTAATTAGATCTCACAATTCTTGAAAAACCCAAACTTTAATTATCCTTTGGCTAGACTAAAGATTTAGCAAGCCATAAGTTCAGAGGAAAACACTAAAGAAAATATAAAATTGTATGAAGATTCAAGATTTCATAATTGAGATCCCCAGCCTCTTCCACTCTTAGTCTATAAATACTAAATATCCTAACCCCAGAATCTGTTTCCAAAGGAAAGTTCTCTGATTGAGTTTGATTACAATTAAACTTCTTTCCTTTTTCCACCACTTACCAAAGACAGTAATTACAAATCTCTTTCTTAATAATTAAAATCTTCCTCTTGCCATCTTTAGACTGTTTCAGTCAACTTTAGTTAGAAGAGATAGATCTTGACTTGAATTCCAAGATTTCTTCTGATTTTGTGACTTGAGCAGAATTTGCAGTTTTTAATCCATTTTGTCCATTTTCCTTCATTCACAATACAAAATAGAAAATATAAGTCAAATCCAAAAATTAAGCATATAAAATAATTTAAATCATGGGAAAATATGACAATTAATATGTATAATATGCAACTTATCAGAGCAGATCGATCTCATAAAGCCATAAAGAGATCGATCTCACCCCTCGACAGATCGATCTCCTAGGCATAAATTGCCCCAAATCGTCCCCAAATTCAAATGCAGATCGATCTCATCAAGAGCCAGATCGATCTCCTACCCTCAGTCTATATGAGGAATCCCTGCTTTCTCCTGCAATTTCACTGTCTCTCTCTTCCAACCCCCATTTTCACCGAGCCATAGCTTTCTCACTCATCCAAAGCACCCATTTTCGTCCAAATCAGAAGTTGTGGCAAGAAGGAAAGTTGTTCCTCACCCAAAGGAGAACAACATACTTGGAAATCGAAAGACGGATTGAATCGAGGCAAGAGATAAGCTCTCCACAAGTTTTGGGTAATTTCTAAACTTTGATCCTTATATTTGAGACGATTTTGGTGATAATAGTTGTTGGCATTGTGTTGAAATAGCTGAAAAATGATTAGGGATTGATGAAATTACAATGTAGTTGGAGTGATGATGATATTTAGCAACTTTGGTAAATTTAGGAATTTTGAGCTATAAATGGAGATTTAGATAATGTGGTGTATTAGCATAGATATTGTGGCATAGGAAATATAGAATGTTGAGGTGTTGGGAGCGCGATTGTGGTTTGTGATGGAGTTATGAGAATTGAGAAATTTGAGGAGTTATGAGCAATTATGCTCGATTTTGAGAATTGAGGTTGAGGTGATAATGAGTATTGATGTTTTAACATCGTTTGGACAGCTCGGAAGTTCCAGAGTGGAATGCGAGGCTAGTCCGTGATACGGGGGAAACGATTGCACTATATGAGGTGCAAAGAGGTAAGGGAAAACTAAACCATTTGTGTATGTGTTTTGATGAATTGTTGTAGCATGAACAATGATTTGAGAATACAAGCATGTTTGGTGTTGTGTTGTGATATAATTGCACACGATTTTTATAGCCGGTTGGAGCCCATTAATTTATGAATTTATAAGCTGAGTGTGAAATTGCTTTATAAACCTTTGAGTTTGCGTGAAAAGTAAATTGGGCTCTACGTTAAAGCTATATTGAGATTTGAGAAAATGTGTGCGTGTTTTGCCGGTTGGAACTCGATTTTAATATGTTTTGTGTTGAGTACACAAATGTTTTAAATGAGTTATATGAGAGAAAACCATTATGAGTTCTACGTGAAGGCATAACGTTTTATAAGATAATGGCTAATGATTGAGACTTAGGCGTGTCATGTTGAATACACATCGGGCCTTGCTCTGGTAGCATGTAAGATCGATATAGTGGGACGCCTGGGAACCGATCTAAGGACCACAGGCCTTGTTCTGGTGACATGTAAGTCGGATTATTCCTCCGCTTTGGTAGCGTTGGGAGGCCTTGCTCTGGTAACATGTATGTCCGATATTCCTCCGTTTTGGTAACGAGAGATGCCTTCATTTTGGTAACGTGAGATGACCCCCGTTCTGGTAACGCTGGGTGGCCTTGCTTTGGTAGCATGTAAGACCGAGAGAGTGGGCCACCTGGGAACCGACCTAGGGACCACGTTGTAGTGTACATGAGGTGAGGCATTGCTCTGGTAGCATGTAAGGCCGGGCCTTGTTCTGGCAACATATAAGTCTAATATACCATGCATACGACCATATTGTCGACGTTCCCTCTATAAGAGGATGCCTGGGATGCGCACCCAGAGGAGATTATATATTTGATGTGCCATGACGAGTTTTAATTGAGTTTTATTGCCTAGTCTCGTTTTACATATGAGTTGTGTTTTGTGACTTTGTCACGTGCTATTTACTGAGGTGATTTTTATCACGTATTTTGAGAATAGCCATTATCGCATATATTTGCACATGCTTGTGAGTGCTCGATATTGAGCCTTTTTACCTTCATGTTTTCACATGATTTATGAGTTATGAGATGATGATGTTTTGAGAACTTTCATGCTACGATTTCAAATGAGCTTCATAAACAAATACATATTTGTGATGTGTGATATGGTTTATATAACTGAGTTCCCTTACCCCCCTTACTGAGCGATTTGGAAGCTCACCCTATTTTCTCTCCCCCCAGATCGCTTCAAGTGAAGTGAGTTCCCTGCGGCGTACGGGTTAGAGGCTAGTGGAGGACTTGAGCTCCAGGCCGTATTTTGTGCATTGAGGTAGATATTTAATATTCATGTACCCAGACTAGAGTTATATTTACAGACACTTATTGTACAATGATGTACGGGATGTATTAGGATTAATTAACTTGGAATTGAGTAATGTATATAATACAAAATATACTATATTATGATGAGATCCTGAGGCATGATAATTGTGATAATGTATGACACTGCACAGGAATGCACCCTTAATTGTGAATTAATGACTAAAAAGTTTTAAATTAGCCCTATTTTCCGCGCTTTCGGGGCGTCACAGAGTTTTCATGGTATCAGAGCTTAGGGTGTTTAGTACTGTCAGTGTCGGTTAAGTGAAATAGAATACATCCCAAGTGTCTGTAATAGTCTAGTCATGAACTGAATCTGAGGATTGAGATTTCAATCGATTTTGATATGTACGCGCAGGAGACGAGTTGAGATAGACAAAGAGTAAACGACGAGGTCGTTCGAGGAGGCAGGCAGAGTCCCCTCCGCCACCTGTTCCACAACCAGAGAGTCCTAACTCTCGATTTAATCGGATTGAGACCAATGTGAGGCAAGGTTTTGAGCAGATGGCAGCGTTATTCGCACAACACTTTGGAGTTAATGCCTCGGGTACTACTCCTACACCACCACAGGGACCTCCCAAACCCCCAATGCCTCCCGTCACTCAGCCTGATGATAGAAGTATGGTCCAACTGAAGGGCTTTTTGAAAATGAATCCACCTGCATTTAGGGGAAAGAAGGATCCTACAGAGGCTGAGGAGTGGTTGACGGAGTTGAGAGTTATATTCGACTATCTGGGGTGCACTGATGCTGAGAGGGTCAGTATGAGTGCCTATATGTTGAAAGGGAGAGCTCGAGATTGGTGGGGTACTACCTAGGGTATTTTGATGTCCCACCAGGATGTGATTGGTTGGGAAGAGTTTCAGATAGCCTTTAGGGCCCAATATGTACCACGAGCTGCCTAGAGAATGAGGCAAGCAGAGTTTTTGAGTTTGGTACAGGGTGACATGTCTGTAGATGATTACGAGAGCCGATTTATCGCTCTGCTGAGATATAATCCAGAGACTTTCAAGAATGAAGAGCTCCGCACAGAGAGATTTGTGTATGGATTAAAGCCCATCATCAGAGATCGATTGATTGGGCTGTGTATTACTGAGTTTGGAGATGCTCTGAGACGAGCATAAGAGATTGAGAGGGGAATTGAAATTGTACAGTCCCAGAATGAGTTTAGAGCAGTGATTAGGGACAAAGGCAAGAGGCCAGCGATATCTCAAGCAGATGTTCGGAGAGGTTCCTTCAGGAGAGGAAGGATTGAGGTACAGAAGGGCAGATTGGAGAGACCTAGAGCTTATCCTATTATCAAGGAGACCCCTCGATATGGCAGGCCGGAGATAAGGGTTTGTAGAGACTGTGGCCGATTGCATGAGGGAAGTTGTACTGGGTCGATCCGTGGATGTTTTAGATGTGGTGACATGGATCACAGAGTGGAGGACTGTCCTCAACCTCAGATACCACATGCTCCGAAGCCTACTAGACAGCAGCCTCAGAGAGTGAATCCCCAGAGACCGGCCACTACTGCAGAGAAAGGGAAGAAACCTGTGGCACAAGGACGTGTGTTTGCCCTGGATAAGGAAACTACGGACACTTCAGCAAAAACTATAAGAGGTACACTTTCTGCCTGTAATCATAAGGCTCATGTATTGATAGATCCAGGATCCACGCATTTGTTTATTTCAGAGCATTTTGCATGTAGTTTAAATTTGAAGTTTGAACCTCTAGAGTATGTACTACATGTAAATACCCCTATGCGTGAATCCCAGAGAACTGAGTTAATCTGTAAAGGATGTGAAATAAAGGTGGGAGATAGAGTGATGTTAGCAGATCTAATCATGTTGAATATACATGGGTTTGATGTAATTCTGGGGATGGATTGGTTGGCAACCAATCGAGTGAGTTTAGACTGCTACACTAAGATTGTAACTTTCTCCCTACCTGAACCTTACAGTGTACGGCTGAGATATTGAGGAAATGAATATGTAAAATTCTAGTAAGTAATTTGAGAATTTTAATATTATTTTGGAGAATATTAAATATGATTGTTCATGTGAAGGTTACGAAACACTCATCTCAGACGATGAGCGGGAACATCCGAGGATTGAGGATATACCTGTGGTGTGTGAATTCTCGAATGTTTTCCCAGATGAGCTGCCAGGTTTGCCACCAGAGAGAGCTAGAGTTTACCATTGATCTAGTACCAGATACTCAGTCGATCTCTAAACCTCCGTACAGGATGGCATTAGTGGAACTTGAGGAATTGAAGAAACAACTACAGGAGTTATTGGATCAAGGGTTCATTAGGCCCAGTGTTTCAGCATGGGGAGCTCCAGTTTTATTTGTCAAGAAGAAGGATGGTAGTCTCAGATTATGCGTAGACTACCGGCTGTTGAATAAGCCACGGTGAAGAATAAATACCCACTGCCCAAGATTGATGATCTACTTGATCAACTAAGAGGGGCCTCAGTCTTTTCTAAGATTGATTTGAGATCGGGCTATCAGGAATTGAGGATCAAGGATGAAGATATTCCCAAGACGGCCTTTAGGACAAGGTATGGCCATTATGAATTTTTGGTGATGTCCTTTGGATTGACGAACGCCCCTACTGCATTTATGAGGTTGATGAACGAAGTGTTCAGAGACTATCTGGATAAATTTGTGATAGTCTTTATTGATGATATCCTGGTATACTCTCGGTGGTATGAGGAGCATGCACAGCATTTGTAGTTAGTACTTCAGATACTCCGAGATAAGCAATTATATGGAAAGCTTAGTAAGTGTGAGTTTTGGCTAAACCAGATAGCTTTCCTTGGTCATATAGTCTCAGAGGAAGGAGTATCAGTGGATCCAAGTAAAATAGCAGCTGTGCTTAGTTGGGAGAGACCGAGGACAGTTACTGAGGTGCGAAGCTTCCTTGGTTTGGCAGGGTATTACAGAAGATTTGTGGAAGGATTTTCAAGGATTATCGCTCCTTTGACTAAACTCACGCGTAAGGAGACTCCGTTCATATAGACTGATCAATGTGAGCTCAGTTTTCAGGAGTTAAAAAGGAGATTGATAGCGGCACCTGTGTTAACTATTCCTGAGGGATCAGGAGGATTTTCGATGCATAGTGATGCATCTCATCAAGGATTGAGGTGTGTGCTTATGCAGCACGGAAGAGTGGTCGCATATGGATCGCGACAGTTGAAAGACCATGAGCGGAATCACCCCACGCATGATTTGGAGTTAGCCGCTGTGGTATTTGCTTTGAAGATCTGGCGACACTACTTATATGGGGAAAGATTCCAGATCTTCACTGATCACAAGAGTTTGAGATATCTCTTTGATCAGAAAGAGTTAAACATGAGACAAAGGAGATGGATGGAACTCCTTAAGGATTATGACTGCGAGATTCTATATCATCCGGGTAAGGCGAATGTAGTTGCTGATGCCCTGAGCAGGAAGAGTATGATATCTGCTATGATGATCAGGGAATGGGATTTACTGGAGCAGTTCGTCGAACTCCGGATCAGAGTTAAAGAGATATAGGCTGGATTTTTGGCTAGCTTGCGAATAGAGCCCAGGATCATGGATCAGATGAGAAATGGGCAGCGCAGTGATCAGAGATTGATAGATATGGTTAGCCAAACTGAGCAGAGTTCGTAGTCGGATCTCACCATCAGTGAGGATGGATTATTGAGGTTCAGAGGACGGATTTGTGTACCGGACGATGATACCCTGAAGAGACAGATACTGAGAGAATCCCACTGCTCGTGATACACCATGCACCCAGGGAGTACTAAGATGTACCGAGACTTGAGAAAGGTGTATTGGTGGAGTGGTATGAAGCGAGACATGGCAGAGTATGTGGCCAGGTTTTTAGTATGCCAGCAAGTGAAAGCTGAGCATCGGAAGCCCGGAGGACTGCTACAGCCCTTACCTGTACCTACATGGAAATGAGAGCATGTCACTATGGACTTTATTATGGGTTTACCGAGGACTCAAAGAGGTCGTGACGCTATATGGGTTATAGTGGATAGACTGACCAAGAGTGCCCACTTCCTTGCCATCAAGAGCATAGATACTGTGGATGCCTTAGCTGAGCTGTATGTCAGCGAGATAGCTAGATTACATGGGGCTCCATTGAGTATTACTTCTGATAGAGATTCCTAGTTTACTTCCAGATTTTGGACCCAATTTCAGGAGTCTATGGGATCTCGATTGAGTTTTAGTACTGCCTATCATCCTCAAACAGATGGTCAGTCAGAGAGGACTATTCAGACCCTGGAGGATATGTTGAGGATGTGTACGATGGATTTTAAGGGATCATGGGATGATCACCTGCCCCTAGCAAAGTTTGCGTACAATAACAGCTATCATGCAAGTATTAGAATGGCACCCTTTGAGGTTCTATATGGTAGGAGGTATAGATCCCCTGTAGCTTGGGAAGAAGTCAGTGACAGAAAGATAAATGCTCCCGAGCTTGTTGAGAAAGCTGTACAGAGTGTGAAACTCATATGTGAGAGGCTACGGGCTGCACAGAGTAGACAGAAAAGCTACGCGGATATGCGTCGACGGCCACTTGAGTTTGATGTTGGTGATGCAGTATTTCTGAAAGTATCACCGAGTAAGGATATCGTGCGATTTGGGAAGAAAGGAAAATTGAGTCCTCGATACATAGGACCATTCGGGATTCTTGAGAGAGTGGGAGAGGTAGCCTACATATTGGCATTACCCCCACAGATGTCCGGAATACACAACGTCTTTCATGTGTCTATGTTGCGGAAGTACCACCCGGACCCTTCTCATGTTATAGAGTATGACAAGATGGACATACAGGAGGACATGAGCTACACTGAGGAACCCGTCCAGATTCTTGATAGGAAGGAGAAGGTACTTAGAACCAAGAGCATCCCATTAGTGAAAGTTTTGTGGAAACATCACTCAAGGGAAGAGGCAACGTGGGAACTAGAGAACCTCATGAAGGAGAAATACCCCCATCTCTTTGACTAGTTGAGTTGTATTTGGAGGACCAAATTCTTTTAAGGTAGGGAGGATGTGAGATCTGAGAATTTCAGACATATTTCAATTATGTAATATAAACTTGAAGTATAATTTATTGAACTAAGTGAATTGTGGGAATGATAATTGGAGATTTATATGTTAAGTGTTTAAAATAAGTGTGAAGCTATGAGGACAGATCGATCTGGGAGAAGGAGAGATCGATCTGGTGAGTTAAAAAGGACAAGGAAGGAGGAATTTAAGGAGCAGATCGATCTCCAATGGAAGAGGATCGATCTCCTTATGATTCTATTTGAGAGAAGATCGATCTCATGAGGAAGAGATCGATCTCCAAATGTTTCTGTTTGGGAGAAGATCGATCTCCTCAAGGAGCAGATCGATCTCATAAAGCCATAAAGAGATCGATCTCACCCCTCGACAGATCGATCTCTTAGGCATAAATTACCCCAAATCGTCCCCAAATTCAAATGCAGATCGATCTCATCAAGAGCCAGATCGATCTCCTACCCTCAGTCTATATAATGAATCCCTGCTTTCTCCTGCAATTTCACTTTCTCTCTCTTCCAACCCCCATTTTCACCGAACCCTAGCTTTCTCACTCATCCAAAGCACCCATTTTCGTCCAAATCAAAAGTTGTGGCAAGAAGGAAAGTTGTTCCTCACCCAAGGGAGAACAACATACTTGGAAATTGAAAGACGGATCGAATCGAGGTAAGAGATAAGCTCTCCACAAGTTTTGGGTAATTTCTAAACTTCGATCTTTATATTTGAGATGATTTTGGTGATAATAGTTGTTGGCATTGTGTTGAAATAGCTGAAAAATGATTAGGGATTGATGAAATTACAATGTAGTTGGAGTGATGATGATATTTAGCAACTTTGGTAAATTTAGGAATTTTGAGCTATAAATGGAGATTTAGACAATGTGGTGTATTAGCATAGATATTGTGGCATAGGAAATATAGAATGTTGAGGTGTTGGGAGCGCGATTGTGGTTTGTGATGGAGTTATGAGAATTGAGAAATTTGAGGAGTTATGAGCAATTATGCTCCATTTTGAGAATTGAGGTTGATGTGATAATGAGTATTGATGTTTTAAGATTGTTTGGACAGCTCGGGAGTTCCAGAGTGGAATACGAGGCTAGTCCGTGATACGAGGGAAACGATTGCACTATACGAGGTGCAAAGAGGTAAGGGAAAACTAAACCATTTGTGTATGTGTTTTGATGAATTGTTGTAGCATGAACCATGATTTGAGAATACAAGCATGTTTGGTGTTGTGTTGTGATATAATTGCACACGATTTTTATAGCCGGTTGGAGCCCATTAATTTATGAGTTTATGAGCTGAGTGTGAAATTGCTTTATAAACCTTTGAGTTTGCGTGAAAAGTAAATTGGGCTCTACGTTAAGGCGATATTGAGATTTGAGAAAATGTGTGCGTGTTTTGCGGGTTGGAACTCGGTTTTAATATGTTTTGTGTTGAGTACACAAATGTTTTAAATGAGTTTTATGAGAGAAAACCATTATGAGTTCTACGTGAAGGCATAACATTTTATAAGATAATGGCTAATGATTGAGACTTAGGCGTGTCATGTTGAATACACATCGGGCCTTGCTCTGGTAGCATGTATGACCGATATAGTGGGACGCCTGGGAACCGACCCAGGGACCACAGGCCTTGTTCTGGTAACATGTAAGTCGGATTATTCCTCCGCTTTGGTAGCGTTGGGAGGCCTTGCTCTGGTAGCATGTAAGTCCGATATTCCTCCATTTTGGTAACGAGAGATGCCTCCGTTTTGGTAACGAGAGATGCCTCCGTTTTGGTAATGTGAGATGACCCCCGTTCGGGTAACGCTGGGTGGCCTTGCTTTGGTAGCATGTAAGATCGAGAGAGTGGGTCGCCTGAGAACCGACCCAGGGACCACGTGATAGTGTGCATGAGGCGAGGCATTGCTCTGGTAGCATGTAAGGTCGGGCCTTGTTCTGGTAACATATATGTCCAATATACCATGCATACGACCATATTGTCGATGTTCCCTCTATACGAGGATGCCTGGGATGCGCACCCAGAGGAGATTACATATTTGATGTGCCATGACGAGTTTTAATTGAGTTTTATTGCCTAGTCTCGTTTTACACATGAGTTGTGTTTTGTGACCTTGTCACGTGCTATTTACTGAGGTGATTTTTATCACGTATTTTGAGAATAGCCATTATCGCATATATTTACACATGCTTGTGAGTGCTCGATATTGAGCCTTTTTACCTTCATGTTTTCACATGATTTATGAGTTATGAGATGATGATGTTTTGAGAACTTTCATGCTACGATTTCAAATGAGCTTCATAAACAAATACATATTTGTGATGTGTGATATGGTTTATATAACTGAGTTCCCTTACCCCCCTTACTGAGCGATTTGGAAGCTCAACCTATTTTCTCTCCCCCCAGATCGCTTCAAGTGAAGTGAGTTCCCTGCGGCGTACGGGTTAGAGGCTAGTGGAGGACTTGAGCTCCAGGCCGTATTTTGTGCATTGAGGTAGATATTTAATATTCATGTACCCAGACTAGAGTTATATTTACAGACACTTATTGTACAATGATGTACAGGATGTATTAGGATTAATTAACTTGGAATTGAGTAATGTATATAATACAATATATACTATATTATGATGAGATCCTAAGGCATGATAATTGTGATGATGTATGACACTGCACAGGAATGCACCCTTAATTGTGAATTAATGAGTAAAAAGTTTTAAATTAGCCCTATTTTTCGTGCTTCCGGGGCGTCACATTCAGCAAAGAGGAAATCAAGCTAGGTGAGTTTCTAAAGCACCAACTTAAGTGCATTGTTAAGCTATTGATGTTTGGGGTAGATTGGGGTGCTTGGTATTGTTAGAAACTATCTAAAATGCATTGGAATGATCATGACCTAGAAATGGTCTAGAGTGAGAAAGTGGAATGTATTGAGGTTAATGAGGGACGAGATATCAAGAAGTGAAAATAGTGTTATGGGTATGATTTTAAGTTGTTGTTAGTGGATAGGTTGTGAGATTTACCACAAGAGGTAAAATATGGATTTAGGCATTAGTAAAATGCATAATAAATTATACTGACAAGTGATGTCAAAATGTGAGTTAACAACATTTACTCAAGTGATTTTGATGGATGAATTTCAGCTCCCGAGGATACACCAGAGTAAGTCGAGATAAGAACGTGAGAAGCGCAAAGGAAGAGAGAGTCGCACCACCAGTAAATCGAGGTAAGCGAATTGTGTGGACTCTTAGAGATATCTATGCGCAATTTGGGCGCTTAAATGCTTTGCTAGAATGCATGAGAGATTAGGAAATGATATTGGGTGATTGAAGGGTAAAAGTTGGCTGTTTGAGAAATGTGCATGAAAACAAAAGCATAATGCTTTGGAAAATCATGTTTTATTGCTTTTAGTAAGTGATTAGTGGGTTGGCTAACATTTGAAATGAATTACAAAAGAAATGAGATGTTTTGGTTTGTTAACCATACTTAGTAAATAATTGAGCCACCTACATTGTTTTCATGAGAAGGAAAGCGTGCTAGAGTATGACTTGCACGAGATTTGATGTGTTTTATACGCATGAGTGCTGGAGCTTAGCTCGCATTAGTTTTCACATGGATTTTTACTTAATTTTGGCATGGTACTGGAGCATAGCTTGCATTAGATGCCCACCATACTTATTGGTGTGTTTGGAGTTTCGGGCAGAATGGGTGTCACACCGATTAAATAGACTCGTATGTGCATTGTTTTGACATGTTGATAGCCATGTTAGGAGCTTCGGGTAGACAAGAGGGATTAAATAGGCTCACACGTGCATTTTTTAGATGTGGCGTGATATGATGTGTTGATTGGGTCCACAGAGTACATTGCACCGTGCAGGTAGCATGAAGTATGATGTACCATGTTGAGATTGTGATATGCCATCTTCGGACGAGATCTGCTATGGACCAGTGGGTTGGACTTGACCCACCTTCCGTGTGGAAGCAGATAGTCGTGATAACCTGCACACCTGATCCGTGTAGTCGGTATCACAGGATATGGCCATAGTCTTAGAGGATATTTCCCTTGTTGTATTGCCTATCTCACATGTCTATTGCTTTATGAATAAATCCATGTTTGAAATGTTTTGTAGGTTAGGATAGTCCGAGGGAGGGACTGAATCTTGACTAGAGTTGAATTGTTTTGAGATGAAAGTATGTTAATGGTTTTTTTAAAAGTGCACTGATGCATGATGTTTAATGTCATGCTTTTCTTGAGAAATATGCATGATGATTAATGCCATGCTTTACGTATGAAATATGCATGATGGTTAATCCATGCTTTGAATGGGTTTTGTGCACTAAATTTAATAGCATGAATTGCTTTACATACCATTAACACAATCATACACTCATGTTTTGAGATAAAATGATGAACTAAATGCTTTTGAGCATGGCATCACGATCACGTAGATAGTACAGTATCTACCTGTTCGCATGATTGGCTTACTGAGCGTGTGGTTTTCTCACCCCCTTATTTTACCCCTCTCTATAGAGATTTAAATATAGATTGAGCGTGACTGGAGACGTTCCCTTTTTTATATACGCTGCATCTCATCGTTAAAGGTATACACACTTGAATTATTTTGTATCTAAATTAGAGATAGCATAATAGCATTTTGTATGTAAACATTGGGGATGTAAAGCAATGTAACCACTTGTAAACAGTAACTCTGATGTATTTATCAAAGTGTTTTCTTTTGAAATTAAATTGTTATTGATAGATGAGGTAGACATTGACACACAACCCAACCTGTTGAGTGTTTAGATGATCACGATCGAGCCAAGGTAAGGACAAGAAATAATGAACGCATGAGAATGTGAAAAATTTACGCGTATTTTGGTAAGTTGAGGGTCATGACAGAAGTTGGTATCAGAGCTCAAGTTGGTCTGATGTGTGTCATGTGTAAAATAATTAATAAGTTGAAAAATTACATCCCCATGTTACTATGCTTGTTTAGATACAAATTATGTGTGTGTCAATGGGTTGACTAAGAATTTAATGTGAATGTAGGGAATTGAGCGATTATACCTAATACCAGTCGCGGTAGAGGGTCGAGGGCGTAAGTTAGAGGCTGTAGAGGTAAGCCTAGGGGTCGTGTTGAGCCTGAAATACACGAGGCTCAGGAACAGATTGAGGTGGAGGTTGAGGTCAAGCACGCTCCACAGTGTCCAGAGGAGAGGCCCGAGAGTACTGAGGCTCATTTCTCAAGGATTGAGCGGAGCATTGAGATGATATTATAGTTGGTCACCCAATCTTTATCGGGAGTTGACAGTGGACAGAGTCCCACTACACAGGGTGATGCCGAGCAGGCAGCAGCTCCAGAGGCATGAGCACGACTAGCTCAGAGGCCACAGACGACAGATACCCCACCTGCACAGGATATGCCTACACCTATTGCTACACCACAGGCCAGTAGAGGCTGGTGTTACGATTATGATTTGGATAGACTACGGTAGTTTCAGATGTTTGGACCGCTGTCTTTCAGTGGAGTTAAGGGCCCAGTAGCTGCTGAGGATTGGATAAATGAGATCGAGAAGCTGTATAGGTTCATTGAATGCACTAATACCTAGATGGTACCGTTTGCCACGTTTGTGCTGAAGGGATGAGTAGAACATTGGTGGAAGTCCACCAGGCCTCTTTTGAGAGCCTGACATACTAAGATCAGCTGGGATATATTTTTGGAGGCATTCCGGAGACAGTATGTTTTGGATACTGCACAAAGAAAGATGAAAATGACATTTTTGGGACTGGCCCAAGGGAGTAGGACAGTGGATGAGTATGAGACGACATTTATCTCCTTAGGCAGATATGATCCCAACACAATGAGTAATGAGGTTGAGAAAATTCAAAAGTTTGTGGATAGACTGAGACCGACCATCAGGTCAAGATTGATTCCTATGGATTAACCTATGAGGGAGCAGTGCACAGAGCACAATTGTGCAAGCAAGATGTCGATAGGATTACCTCTGAGTTTGGAAAGGTTGGTAAGATGAGGGATAGGGATAAGAAGAGACCAACGATGGATAGAGGCTTCAGCTATAAGGAAAGCAAGAGATTTTCTAGAAAGAGGCCGAGGATCGAGGAGATTCGAGAGAGGACAGTTAATACTCCTATGTATCTAGTCATAGCTCCAACTAAGGGAATTGTGATTGGAGGGCCACGACCTACGACAAAGTAGTGCGATAAGTGTGGTAGGTACAATGGTAATCGACCATGTTATGGACCTCAGGTAGTATGCTTCAAATGTGAGAAACTAGGACACATAATCAGAGATTGCCCAAAGATGACAGAGAGAGCCCCACATAAGGGCAAGGAGACAGAGAGAGATCCAGTTAGAACAGTTGCTCCGAGGAGGAGGGCTACAATTGAGGAAAAGGGGAAGCAGGCAATGGGTGTGAGCAGAGGACGAGTGCACGCACTGGACCAGGACACTGCGGACCAGTCTTCGGATGTGGTTAAAGGTACTATCCAACTCTCTGATTTAGAAGCATTTGTATTGTTTGATCCTGGTGCGACGCATTCTTTTATGTCGCCATCCTTTTCACATAAATTGATGAAGCATGTAAAACCCACACTGCTGGATAAGATGTTGTTGATATCTACCCCTATGAATGATAGTCAATTGACTGAGCATGTATATAGGAGTTGTAAATTGAAGATAGGAGGAAAAGAAATGGCAGCCGATTTAATTATTAAAAATTGGTGATTTTGATGTAATCCTAAGGATGGATTGGCTGGCTGCAAATCATGTTATTATGAATTGTTATGCAAAAACTTTGATGTTTCCAAAGATAGACAATCTTGTAGTAAATTTTGTGAAATGAAATTAAAGAACATGATTATTATAAGTGTGATGAGTACAATCTTGATACAGGATGTATGAAAGATAAATCTGTTTATCAATTTTGTGTATGAATATGATGATTTTTGTTACTAATGGTGGAAAGAATGATGTGAAGGATACATTGCTTATGTGGTTGAGACGAAAAAGGCACGTCCGAGTTGATAGACATCTCAGTGGTCAGGGAATTTTCAAATGTTTTCCTGGATGAATTACCAAGGTTACCTCCATATAGGGAGATAGAATTTGGTATAGAATTGGCACCTGGTACAGAACCGATATCCAAGCCACCATACAGAATGGCCCAAGTTAAGTTGAAAGAACTAAGGAGACAGCTACAAGAGTTGCTGGAGAAGGGGTTCATCAGACTGAGCGTCTCACCTTGGGGAGCACCAATTCTATTTGTAAGGAAGAAGGATGGAAGCCTCCGATTGTGTATAGATTATCGGTTGTTGAATAAGGCCACTATCAAGAATAAGTATCCCCTTCCACGCATTGATGACCTGTTGGATCAGCTTAAGGTAGTGCAGGTCTTTTCTAAGATAGATCTGAGATCTGGGTACCATCAGTTGAAGATACGGAGTGGAGGTGTACCCAAGATAGCCTTCTGCACCTGATATGGACATTATGAGTTTATGGTTATGCCATTCGGGTTGACGAATGCTCCTACAGCTTTTATGTCGTTGATGAATGAGGTATTCCACCAGTATTTGGATCGATTCATGATTCTGTTTATTGATGATATACTGGTGTATTCAAGGTCTAGAGAGGAGCATGAACGACACCTGAGGATAGTGCTGCAGACCCTCCGAGAGAAGAAGTTGTATGCTAAACTCAGTAAGTGCGACTTTTGGTTGGAACAAATATCTTTTCTGGGTCATATAGTATCAAAAGATGGAGTGTCAGTGGATCCATCTAAGATTGAAGTCGTGGTTCAATGGCAGAGACCCCAGACAGTGACAGAGATCAGAAGTTTCCTAGGTTTAGTTAGATATTATTGAAGGTTTGTGGAGGGATTCTTGAGGTTAGCTGCTTCGTTAACCCATCTCACGAGGAAAAAAGTTAAATTTGTGTGGGACAATAAGTGTGAGGAAAGTTTTGAGGAGTTGAGGATGAGGTAAACTACAGCTCTGATACTCACCACTCTTACCAGCTTAGGAGGTTTCTCGATGTATGCAGATGGTTCACACCAAAGATTGGGCTGTGTGTTGATGCAGGATGGAAGGGAAGTTGGATATGGGTCTAGACAGTTGAAGGATCATGAGAGGAATTACCCGACCCATGACTTGGAGTTGGCAGCGGTGGTGTTTGCGCTGAAGATATGGCGCCACTACCTTTATGGAGAGAAATTCCAAGTGTTTACGGACCATAAGAGGCTTAAATACCTGTTCTCGCAGAAAGAGTTGAACATGAGACAGAGGAGATGGCTTGAACTCTTAAAGGATTATGATTGTGAGATCCTATACCACTCGGGTAAAGCAAATGTGGTTGCTGATGCATTGAGTAGGAAGCATCTCGGGATAGTATCATTTATGATGATCAGGGAACACGAACTGTTGGAATAGTTCACAAACCTCAATTTGGATGTGACCCCGCCCAGTGCTAATGGTGGTGTTATGGTAGCTAGCTTGCAGTTGGAATCGGATCTGGTAGATCGAATCCAACAAGCTCAGCAGATTAATTAGCAGTGCAGTGATATTGTCGGACAGATACAGAGGGGTACAGAGATGGAATTTGAGTTGAGTTTAGATGGATTGTTGAGGTTCAAAGGTAGGGTATGTATTCCTAATGATGCAGAGATTAGAAGGTTGATCTTGATAGAGGCTCACTCATTGAAGTATACGATACATCTAGGAAGTACAAAGATGTATCAAAACCTTCAAAAGGTTTATTAGTGGGATGGGATGAAAAAGCACATTGCAGAAAATGTTGCTAAGTGTCTCGTTTGTCAGCAGGTGAACGTAGAGCATCAGAAGCCTACAGGGTTATTGCAGTCTCTACCGATACCGACTTGGAAGTGGGAGCACGTCACCATGGATTTTTTGATGGGATTACCAAGGACCTGGAGAGGTCATGATGCCATATGGATGATTGTGGATCGGTTGATGAACTCAGTCCATTTTCTAGCTATGAGAGCTGTCGATACTTTGAGCCAGTTAGCGAACTTGTATGTGCGTGAGATAGTGAGGCTACATGGAATTCCAATGAGTGTTGTTTCTGATAGGGATGCCCGCTTCACTTCCCACTTTTGGGAACATTTTCAGGAAGCGATGGGGACCCAGCTGCTTTTCAGCACCGCGTTTCATCCTCAGAGAGATGGTCAGTCAGAGAGCACTATACAGACCCTAGAGGATATGTTGAGCGTGTGCATTGAATTTTAGAGGCTCCTGCGATGACCATTTGCCACTCGTAGAGTTCGCCTATAATAATAGCTTTCATGCGAGTATCGGGACGGCACCATATGAGGCATTGTATGGGCGTAGATGTCGTTCCCCTATTGGATGGAAAGAGGTTAGTGACAGACAAATCTTTGCTCTCGACTTGGTTAGACAAGCCTCTAAGGATGTCCAGTTGATTTGTGAGAGGTTACAAACAGCTTAAAGTAGACAAAAGAGTTATGCTGATAGGAGACGGAGACCACTAGAGTTTGATGTGGGTGAGTCAGTGTTCTCGAAAGTTTCTCCTTCGAAGGGAATTATGAGATTTGCTAAGAAGGGCAAGTTGACCCCTAGATACATTGGACCCTTTGAGATTTTGGAAAGAGTGGGAGACAAGGCTTATATGTTGGCATTGCCACCAAAATTGGAAAGTGTTCACAATGTATTCCACATATCCATGTTAAGGAAGTAACACCCAGACCCGACACATGTAATAAGGTACGAGCCTTTGGAGCTCAATGAAGGTATGACCTATGTTGAGAAGTTAGTTCGGATATTGGATAGAAAAGATAAAGTGTTAAGGACAAAGACAATTCCCTTGGTGAAAGTCCTTTGGCAACATCACATTGTGGAAGAAGTCACATGGGAATTAGAAAGTTTGATGCGGGAGAATATCCCGAGTTATTTACGGAATGATTTGGTTCCAATTTGGAGGACCAAATTTTCTAAGTGGGGGAGAATGTGAGACCCCGTATAGGTTAAAACCTTGTATATATTTATAAATGAATTCATAAGTATGGTGATATACTTGTGATGAGAAGTATATGTAATGTAAGTCCATAAGTTTAATGTACACACATGTAATAAGAGTTGTGATTGTACGTACAAGTTACATTATATAGGAACATGAAGAAATGGACTTAATCATGTGAGAATGTGAGTAGAATGGATTATGAGTAGTATGGTAAAAATGGAAGGAAGATTTGCATAAGTTGTGCACTTCCATTTGTTTATATCATGTACCTTTGGATATACAATGATTCTACACAAGTTTTAATGTGTATGAAGTATTATTGGATGCCATTTTCAAGTATCAAAGATAATTGGATGAGAAAATGACTATGGTAGAAAATTAAAGTTGTTTTGGTGTAAGTACCTACAAAAAATTATAGTAAAATCTGAAAATATGAAGGCCAGATCGATCTCATAGGATGAGAGATCGATCTGGAAGAGCCAAAATGCTCTTATTTTGAGCTATGGAACAGGACAGACTAATCTCCAAGGGAGCCAGATCGATCTCCTAAACATTCTGTAAAATAAAGATCGATCCTGGATGGAACAGATCTGCTGGCTCTACCGAGAGGGGGTGAATCGGTTTTCTAAGGTTTATGACAAATTTAAACTATATTAAGTCAAATTGCAAATAATGAATAATCAATATAATGTAATAGAATAAATTTGAAGGAAGATAGGGGTAAGAAAAAGCAAACTCAGTAGTTTATAGAGGTTTGGCCAATCTCTTGCCTACGTCCTCTCTTCTTGACCTCCTTGTCAAGAGCTTCCTTTCACTCTATTAATGAATATTACACACTCCCTTTTTCAGGTTAAGGAATAACCTCTCTACCCTTTATACACAAATAAATATTCACCCTTTTACAAAGTTTATCTCACTGAGGAATACTCCTCTTCTCTCTTGAAATAAGGATGAATACAATATCAAGCTTTTCTTATGTGGGTAGGATAGATATAGCTTTTTGACAAAGGCTTATACAACAATATCAATAAATGAAGATTGAAGACAAATAGAATGTTGGAATGAAATTCTTGAGAATGTATAGAATTTACAGCAAGTGTCTCTCTAATCCCAGTGTCTTCAATGCTTGATTTTATACTGGAGGATTGGTAGTTGGAGCATTAAATGTTGTTTTTCCTGTTGAAGGTTTTGCAGAAAGAGCCGTTGGAAACCTCCAGTAGAGTGTCAGATCGATCTCCAATCTTGACCAGATCGATCTCTTAGTTAAATTTCCTGTGGTGACAAAGCAAATTGAAGCAAGGAGATCGATCTCATATATGTAGAGATCGATCTTACAATTTGAAAATATTAATGAAGATCGATCTATCGAACTAGAAGATTGATCTTCCAATCTCTCTGTTTGAGGTAAGATCGATCTCCAGATCGATCTAGCAAGTATTCTCATAGAGAGGAGATCGATCTCTAATTAACCCAGATCGATCTGCTTAGCTCTCTGACTTTGAGGAGATCGATCTCTTCCTATACCAGATTGATCTCATGAACTCTCTGTTTGAGCATAGATCGATTTACAGATCGATCTACTGCTTTTACCAATTATTTTAGAGGAGATCGATCTCTTCCTAGATCAGATCGATCTCATAAACATCCTGTAATAGACAGATCAATCTTATAACCCTTATAGATCAATCTCTGCTTCCTCAACACCTTGTACAGATCCTTTGAGAATTCAATCCTTTAGAAGATTAATCTTATAGTCTCATGAGATCGATCTCTCATACTAGAAACCCAGGAGATTTATCTCTCATCTCACCAGATCGATCTCTCATCCTTAAACACTTAGTTTCTGGTACTGATAATTTCTAAACATGTTTTAAATCATTTCTATATTATTGAATTTACTTGTTTTGTCATTTCAAAATATATTAACTCAACAATCTCCCCCTTTTTGATGTGACAAAACTTATTTAATAAACATGCTTAGTTACTCATTTGCATTATGTACAAATTGTGTTTTGCTTTCACAAACTCCCCCGTTTTGTAAGCTCCCCCTTACTTTTAGCCTCTTAACTCCCCCTTAATTTAATCATTCCTTTAAATCATTAAACATGTTTTGTTAACATTCTTCTCCCCCTTTTTGTCATATCAATGGCAACAAAGATATAAAGGCAGTTAATTTTCACAAGAAATGTCATGTCATTTCAAAATGGAAAATCATTATAACACATTTCAAAAAGAACTATCATGTCATTTCATAAAATAAACATGTAAGCAAATGACGTTTCTAACAACAAATAGTAAACATGAAAAATTATCTAAACTATTCTTAACATTCGTGTCCTACTGCTGAGGAGGAAATCGCTCCAAAAGTTCCTCGACGCGAGTGCGAGTAACCTGCAGATCATCAAATATCGCCTGCTGTGTGGCATGAAGGTTTGCAAAACCTTCATCCATCTTTCGGTTAAGTTCCATAATCATCATCACAATTGATTCCATTCCATCGGATGATGGTGCAGGTGCATTGGGCTGAGCAGTTGACGAAGATGGAACCTCAGTAGGTGCAGCAGGTGGATCAGAAGGCTCTGCTGATGGGTCTTCTTCCATGGCTGCCTCAGACTGCTGTTCTTGCTTCTTCCTCCATTCTCCTCGAAAGTCCTTATAGTACCCCATGTGATAAAGTGTGCCAATGTTTAATACGCTCTTTGGGGAAGGCACTTCACCAGTCTCACAGCTACAATCGATCCAGAGTCGTAGTAGGTATACCAGCGGTTGTGGAAAAACTATCGTGGAGGCTTGGCCGCATACGATCTTCAGCCAATCTTCGTATATGAAGTGGACCAGATTGGATTTTTGACTTAAGGAGTGGAGGTGGTGGAGCCAAAATCGATCTAATCTCCTAACCGTGGAATGACGGGTACCAAAGGGTCTAAGATTCCACGAGATGATAAGGTGGAGTAACCTCGGGTGCATCGGTAGGTCACTCGCCTTATCCTCGGGAAGGTCAAATTCTAAAGGGACTTCTTCCTCTTCATTGGTCAACCATTTATCTTTTATTTTGAACACTTGGGCTAATATAGATGTGTCTATAGGGATTGATTTAGACATGACATAAGTTTTAAACCCTAGAATTTTGCAGGCATCATCAGGGTCATAGATGAGTTCAGCGTTAGAAAAGAATGCCCTGATGATGTTTGGAGGTACGGGGGTATTGATTTGAAGAAATGGAAGCCAACCAAATTCTTCCATTTTTGACAGGTACAGAAAGTCAATGCAATTTAAAAATGAGAAATCAATTGTTCACCAATGTTTAATTAGCATAGTCGAGAAATACTCTTCATATCGTTTCCTTTTTGCAGGTGTTTGAAAACACCTGTTAAAGGTAGTGACTGAAGAGGCAGAAGGTGGTTGTGAGGAAGAGGGTCTAGGCTCTCTATTGGCTGCTCTCTTAAGACGAGGCATAACTGTATACTAAGAGATGACCTAGACACACACAAGGATTGTACTAAACACACCTAAGCACTAGTTTGAAGAGTTCTCTAAAACCTAGGCAATGAAACAGTGCTAAAATTGCCCTAATGAAGATTTCAGCAAAAAATAAGAAATTTTTGAAGAAAAATTCAGTAATGTAGGTTACTGGAACACTAAACGATGAAGAGATTTGACAAAAACCTTACCGAGATCGATCTGGGAGGGAGAATCAAAGGTTGAGGTGTGACAGGGGGTTAGGGATTTGAAAATTTGGGTTTTTGAGATTTGGGAATTTTGAAGCAATTTTTATAGTCAAGGCTAAGGAGATCGATCTATCGCGGCAACAGATCAATCTGTCATTTCCAGAGACTTGAAGAGATCGATCTGCTGAATCAAAGGATCAATCTTCAAAACACAAAAGCTCAAGGAGATCGATCTGCCAAATGAATAGATCGATCTCTTGTTTTACAAAGGCTTAATGAGATTGATCTGCCAAATGCATAGATCGATCTGCTATTTTACAGAGGCTTAATGAGATCGATCTGCCAAATGCATAGATCGATCTGCTATTTTATAGAGGCTTAAGGAGATCGATCTTATAGTAAAGAAGATTGATCTTGCCTAGCTTAACCTTTTTGCTTTAGGCCAATTTGGTGCATGAAGATCGATCTATGGTGATAGGAGATTGATCTCTCATACTTTTTGCCCAGAAAAATCATGGAAAAATTCATTTAAAATTACTTTGAAATCAAGGTTTTGAAGTAGATAAATCTTAAGGAACATTCATGAGTCCTAATTCACCTCTAAGAACATAAAACCTATCTCTATCAAGAGGTTTGGTGAATATATCAGCTATTTGATGTAAAGTGTCAATATACCCTAGAATTATATCTTCCTTTTAAACATGGTCTCTAAGAAAATGGTGCCTAATCTCAATATGCTTAGTTCTAGAGTGTTGAATAAGATTCTTAAATAGATTGATGGCACTGGTATTATCACATTTGATGGAGACTTGCTTTATGTCAATACCATAGTCTTTCATTTATTGTTTAATCCATAACATTTGAGCACTACAACTACCTGTTGCTATATATTTTGCTTCAGTTGTGGATTGAGCTACACTATTTTGTTTCTTAGAGAACCATGCGATTAATCTATTCCCTAAGAATTGACATGTACCTGAAGTGCTCTTCCTATCTATTTTACAACCCCCAAAATCTGCATAAAAAAAATGCATGAAGAGCAAACGTGGAGTCCTTAGGGTACCAAAGTCCTAGAGAGGGAGTGTCTTTAAGATATCTAAAGATCCTTTTAGTGGCTAATAAGTGTGACTCCTTAGGAGAGGATTGAAATCTAGCACAAAGGCATACACTAAACAGAATATCTGGTATACTTACAGTAAGGTAAAGCAATGAGCCAATCATAAACCTATAGAGTTTAGTGTCTACACACTTACCACTTTCATCTTTATCAAGCTTGATGTTGGTGCCCATTGGAGTTGCTTGAGGTTTACAATTATCCATTCCAAATCGTTTGAGCAATTCCTTAGTATATTTTGCTTGATTGATGAAGGTTCCATCCTTAGTTTGCTTCACTTGAAGTCCCAAGAAGAAAGTGAGCTCTCCCATCATGCTCATTTCAAATTCACCTTGCATGTTATTAGCAAACTCTTGGCATAAAGATTCATTAGTTGATCCAAAAATAATGTCATCTACATACACTTGAACAACTAGTAAATCTTTATTTTTATTTTTGATAAACAAAGTAGTATCTACTTTTCCTCTTGAAAATCCTTTTTCTATTAAGAATTTTGACAATCTTTCATACCATGCTCTAGGAGCTTGTTTGAAACCATAAAGTGCCTTAGAGAGTTCGAATACATGTTCAGGAAATTTATGACTTTCAAAATCGGGAGGTTGCTCAACATAAACTTCTTCATTAATGAAACCATTTAAGAATGTACTCTTCACATCCATTTGATATAATTTGAAGTTTTTATAACATGCAAAGGTAAGTAGCATTCTTATTGCTTCTAATCTAGCTACCGGTGCATCAGTTTCATCATAGTCTATTCCTTCTTCTTGTCTATAGCCTTGTGCAACTAGCCTAGCTTTGTTTCTTATGATCACACTATTTTCATCCATCTTGTTCTTGAAGATCCATTTAGTTCCAATTATAGAGTGATCACTAGGCCTAGGAACTAGTTTCCATACTTTGCTTCTCTCAAATTGATTTAATTCTTCTTGCATGGCTACAAACCAATTATTGTCATCTAAGGCTTCATTGACATTTCTAGGTTCAATTTGAGATACAAAGGCTATATATTGACACACATTCCTTAGTGATGATCTAGTTCTAACCCCAAGAGTTGGATCTCCTACTATTTCACAATTTTTTACATATCCTAATTCTCTTGGTGCTCTAGACTCTCTTTCTAATATTTCTATTTCTTCTTCATCTTCTTTATTAATGTCAAGTTTCTCTAATAGATCATTTTCTAAGTTTGAGATTTCTTTTAAGTTCTCATTAAATATTTCTATATCCTCATCATTGGTTGAACTTTTACATAAATCATTTGACTCATCAAATATTACATGAATTGATTCTTCAACCATCAATGTTCCTTTATTATATACTCTATATGCCTTTGAATTCAAAGAATACCCTAAAAAGATTCCCTCATCACTTTTGGCATCAAATTTTCCTAAATTGTCTTTTCCATTATTTAAGACAAAGCATTTACAACCAAAGGGGTGAAAATAGCTAATATTAGGCTTCTTACCCTTGTAAAGCTCATAAGGGGTTTTCTTTAAAATTGGTCTAATCATAGCTCTATTAATGATATAGCAAGATGTATTTATAGCTTCAGCCCAAAAATATTTAGGTAAATTATTTTCACACAACATGGTTCTTTCCATTTCTTCCAATGTTCTATTTCTTCTCTCAACTACCCTATTTTGTTCTGGTGTCCTAGGGATTGAAAAGTTATAACTAATTCCTTGATCATTGCAATATTCATCAAATCCAATATTTTCAAACTCCTTGCCATGATCACTTCTAATACTAGTTATAGTGTAACCTTTTTTCATTTTGAGTCACTTTTGTATAGGCAATGAATTTTTCTAAGGCTTTATTTTTTACTCTAAAAAAGAACACCCAAGTGAACCTAGTGTAATCATCTACAATTACAAACCCATAATGTTTCCCACCTAGGCTTGTTGTTCTAGTTGGTCCAAATAGATCTAGATGAAGTAATTGAAGAGGCCTAGTGGTTGATACACTATGTTTAGGTTTAAATGTTGTTCTTTTATGTTTTCCTTTAACACAAGCTTCACATATTCTGTCATGGTTAAAAGACAACTTAGGTAATCCCATAACAAGATCTTTTCTACCCAACTTAGATAACACATGCATGCTAGCATGACCTAGTCTTCTATGCCACAACCAAGGTTCTTTTTCCTTGTCTACCATTAGGCATATGTTTTCAGTTTTAAGTTCATTTAGATAGACAATGTATATATTACCTTGCCTATGACCTAGGAAAAGAACTTTCTTAGATTTAGGATCTATAACATGACATTTCAAGCAATCAAAACTTACTTTGTAACCTTTGTCACAAAGTTGACTAATACTTAGTAAATTATGTTTTAGACCCCTAACAAGCAACACCTTTTCTAATGAAAAGTAGTCATTACCTATTGATCCACTTCCTTCAACTTGGCCTTTGGAGTTGTCCCCAAATGTAACTTCTCCACCAACTTTTAATTTAAATGAGTTGAAGTGGCTTCTATCGCCAGTCATGTGTCTTGAGCATCCACTATCCAAGTACCAAGCCTCCTTTGTTTTAGCTTTGTGGCAATGCTCAATAACCTATAATCAAAATTCAAACTCATGTCTTAGGTACCCAAATTCTCTTGGGTCCTTTGGAGTTAGTGAATGCAATTCTTGATCCCTTTGGGATCCATTTTACTAAAGCATTAATATCTTTTGAGTTAACTATTTCTTTTGGAACCCAAATTCTTTTTACTATTTTTTCTCTAAGAGTGGTCAACTTCATATTGCAATTATATGATGCATGCCCCTTCTTATTACAATGTGAACAAATAGTTTAGGGTTTATTCATGTTCTTTCTAGCTATGAAACTTTTGAGATGGGTCTCTCTACTTTTTCCATCATATCCTAATCCATTTTTATCAAAGAAGGCCGTTTGAGTTTCTAGCATGTTATCTAACTTTTGTTGACCCATATAAAATCTATTAAAAGAATTATGTAAATTACTATTTTTTTCTTTTAGGTCACAAATTTCAAGATTTGTAATTTCTAGTTTCTTTCACATTCTAACTTATCCTTTAGTATTAACTCATTTTCTTTCTTCAATTTGGATATTAATTTTTTGTACTTCCTACTCATGCATTCATATTCCAATGCAAGATCATCAAAAGCATCTTGCAATTCATCAAACGAATATTCATTGAGATCTGAAGTTACCTTTTCATCTTCAATAGCCATGAAGCATATGTTGGCAATGTCCTCATGTGAATCATCATCGGAGCTATCACTGTCGCTCCAAGTTGCCATCATTACCTTCTTCTTGTGATACCTATCATTTGTTCTTTTAAGAAGAGGGCAGTTAAATTTAATATGTCCTAGTTTTTTACATTCATAACATACAATGGTATCTTTTTTACTTAGCTCTTCTTGATCTTTCTTGTGATTTCTCTTACCACTTCCACTTGCCCTCATCCTCATAAATTTGTTAAATCTTTTGGCAAACATTGCAATTTCAATATCTTCTTCACTACCACTCTCATTTTTATTCTCCTCTAGAGTAGTAGATTTCAGAGCTACTCCCACTTTCTTGGTTGGCTCTTCATTTCTTCTTAAATTCATTTCATAAGTGAGTAGTGATCCTATTAATTCATCTAGTGACAATGTGTGAGGGTCTTTAGATTCCTCAATTGCAGTCACTTTAGCTTCCCATGATTTTGGTAGACTATTTAATATTTTCTTGACCATTTCTATATTATAGTAGATTTTTCCTAAGGATTTTAATCCATTTATTACATCAGTGAATCTAGTGAACATATCACTAATTGACTCTCCTTCTTTCATCCTAAATAGCTCATAGTCATGTGTGAGTATTCCTACCTTAGTCTCTTTTACTTGGGTTGTACCCTCATGAGTTATTGCCAATTTGTCCCAAATTTGTTTAGCATTATCACAATCGGAGACTCTATTGTATTCATTTAGCCCTAAAGCACAAAATAGGGTGTGCATGACCTTAGCATTTAGCTGAGCACATTTTACATCATTCGAATCCCACTCATCTTCTTCTTTAGGGATATCTCTTCCCTCTATTCTTTTAGTTGGGATTTGAGGTCCTTTAGTTATAATCCTCCATATCTCATAATCATTTGCTTGAATGAAGAGCATCATCCTAGTTTTCCAATAAGCATAATGTTCACCATTGAACATAGGGGGCCTAACTGTAGAATGCCCCTCTCCTACTAGATTGGTTGCTACATTGTTATGAGCCATTAGATCATTTCTAACTCTTAGGAAGTTATTCCTCTATGATCAAAGAGTCCTAGCTCTGATACCAATTGTTGGCTCTACCGAGAGAGGGGTGAATCAGTTTTCTAAGGTTTATGACAAATTTAAACTATATTAAGTCAAATTGCAAATAATGAATAATAAATATAATGTAATAGAATAAATTTGAAGGAAGATAAGGGTAAGAAAAAGCAAACTCAGTAGTTTATAGAGGTTTGGCCAATCTCTTGCCTACGTCATCTCTTCTTGACCTCCTTGTCAAAAGCTTCCTTTCACTCTATCAATGAATGTTACACACTCCCTTTTTCAGGTTAAGGAATAACCTCTCTACCCTTTATACACAAACAAATATTCACCCTTTTACAAAGTTTATCTCACTAAGGAACACTTCTCTTCTCTCTTGAAATAAGGATGAATACAATATCAAGCTTTTCTTATGTGGGTAGGATAGATATAGCTTTTTCACAAAGGCTTATACAACATATCAATAAATGAAGATTGAAGACAAATAGAATGTTGGAATGAAATTCTTGAGAATATACAGAATTTACAGCAAGTGTCTCTCTAATCCCAGTGTCTTCAATGCTTAATTTTATACTGGAGGATTGGTAGTTGAAGCATTAAATGTTGTTTTTCCCATTGAAGGTTTTGTAGAAAGAGCCATTGGAAACCTCCAGTAGAGTGTCAGATCGAACTCCAATCTTGACTAGATCAATCTCTTAGTTTAATTTCCTGTGGTGACAAAGCAAATTGAAGCAAGGAGATCGATCTCATATATGTAAAGATCGATCTTACAATTTGAAAATATTAGTGAAGATCGATCTGTCGAACCAGAAGATCGATCTTCCAATCTCTCTGTTTGAGGCAAGATCGATCTCCAGATCTATTTAGCAAGTATTCTCGTAGAGAGGAGATCGATCTCTAATCAACCCAGATCGATCTCTTTAGCTCTCTGACTTTGAGGAGATCAATCTCTTCCTATACCAGATCGATCTCATGAACTCTCTGTTTGAGCATAGATCGATCTACAGATCGATCTACTGCCTTTACCCATTGTTTTAGAGGAGATCGATCTCTTCCTAGACCAGATTGATCTCATAAACATCCTGTAATAGATAGATCGATCTTATAACCTTTATAGATCGATCTCTGCTTCCTCAACACCTAGTACAGATACTTTGAGAATTCAATCCTTTAGAAGATCGATCTTATAGTCTTATGAGATCGATCTCTCATACTAGAAAACCCAGGAGATCGATCTCTCATACTAGAAAACCCAGGAGATCGATCTCTCATCTCACCAGATCGATAACTCATCCTTAAACACTTAGTTTCTGGTACTGATAATCTCTAAACATTTTAAAATCATTTCTACATTATTGAATTTACTTGTTTTGTCATTTCAAAATATATTAACTCAACAAGATCGATCTCCTTAGCTCTCTGATTGGGAGCAGATCGATCTCAAGTTTCGACAGATTGATCTCATACTTGAAAATTCTGTGAAAAAATAGGAATTTAAAGGGACCAGATCGATCTCCACCTAAGGCAAATCGATCTCATCAAGCTGAATCTATAAATAGGAGCAGTTGGATCTGTAGATTTCGAGACAAAGCCATTTCCTTCCATTCCAAACCCAAAAAAAAACCTAGATTTTACTCTCTAAATCCAGCCATTTTCAAGAAGATTTGAAGGAAGGCTATCAGACATAAAGTTGTTCACATCGAAGAGAAGAACAACTTAGCTTAGAGTCATTTTGCTCATTTATGGATTGAAAGACAAAAGGTGCCCATTTGGAGCAAAGAGGAAATCAAGCTAGGTGAGTTTCTAAAGCACCAACTTAAGTACATTGTTAAGTTATTGATGTTTGGGGTTGATTGGGGTGCTTAGTATTGTTAGAAACTATCTAAAATGCATTGGAATGATCATGACCTAGAAATGGTCTAGAGTGAGAAAGTGGAATGCATTGAGGATAATGAGGAACGAGATATCAAGAAGTGAAAATAGTGTTATGGGTATGATTTTAAGTTGTTGTTAGTGGATAGATTGTGAGATTTACCATAAGAGGTAAAATATGGATTTAGGCATTGGTAAAATAGATAATAAATTATATTGACAAGTGAAGCCAAAATGTGAGTTAACAACATTTACTCAGGTGATTTTGATGGATGAATTTTAGCTCCCGAGGATACATCAGAGCAAGTCGCGATAAGAACGTGAGAAGCGAAAAGGAAGAGAGAGTCGCACCACGAGTAAATCGAGGTAAGGGAATTGTGTGGACTCTTATAGATATCTATGCACAATTTGGGCGCTTAAATGCTTTGCTAGAATGCATGAGAAACTAGGAAATGATATTGGGTGATTGAAGGGTAAAAGTTGGGTATTTGAGAAATGTGCTTGAAAACAAAAGCAGAATGCTTTAGAAAATCATGTTTTGTTGCTTTTAGCAAGTGATTGGTGGGTTGGCTAACATTTGAAATGAATTACAAAAGAAATGAGATGTTTTGGTTTGTTAACCATACTTTTCAAAGAATTGAGCCACCTATATTATTTTCGTGAGAATGAAAGCGTGTTAGAGTATGACTCGCACAAGATTTGTTGTGTTTTACACGCATGAGTGCTGGAGCTAAGCTCATACTAGTTTTCACATGGATTTTTACTAGTTTTGGCATGGTGCTGCAGCATAGGTCGCATTAGTTGCCTACCTTACTTGTTACCATGTTTGGAGCTTTGGGTAGATTGGGTGTCACACCGATTAACTAGGCTCGCACGTGCATGGTTTTGACATGTTAATAGCTATGTTAGGAGCTTGGGGTAGACAAGAGGTCATACTGATTAAATAGGCTCATACGTGCATTTTTGAAATATGGCGTGATATGATGTGTTGATTGGGTCCATGGAGTACACTGTACCGTGCAAGTAGCATGGAGTACGATATACTGTGTTGAGATTATGATATGCCATCTTCGGACGAGATCTGCTATAGACCGGAGGGCTGGACTTGACCCACCTCCCGTGTCGAAGCAGATAGTGGTGAGAGACCAACCATCAGGTCCAGATTGGTTCCTCTGGATATTTTGACCTACAAGGAGGCAGTGCATACTGCATAATTGTGCGAGTAAGATGTCGATAGGATTGCCTCTAAGTTTGGAAACGTTGGTAAGTTGAGGGACAGGGATAAGAAGAGACCAATGATGGATAGAGGCTTCAGCTATAAAGGAAGCAAGAGAGTTTTTGGAAAGAGGACGAGGATCAAGGCAATCCGAGAGAGGACAGTTAATACTCCCATGTATATGGCCATAGCTCAAACTAAAGGAATTGTGATTGGAGGGCCACGGCCTACGACAGAGCAGTACGATAAGTGTGGAAGGTACCATGGTACTCGACCATGTTGTGGACCTTAGGTAGTATGCTTCAGATGTGGAAAACCAGGGCATATAATCAGCGATTGCCTAGAGATGATAGAGAAAGCCCCACAGAAAGGCAAGGAGACAAAGAAAGCTCCAGTTAGGACAGCTGCTCCAAGGAGGAGGGCTACAGCTCAGGAAAAGGGGAAGCAGGCAGTGGGTGTGAGCAAAGGACGAGTGCACTCATTGGACCAAGACACCGCGGATCAGTCTTCAGATGTGGTTAAAGGTACCATCCAAATCTTTGATTTAGAAGCATTTGTATTGTTTGATCCTGGTGCCACGCATTCTTTTATATCGTCATCCTTTGCACATAAATTAATGAAGCATGTAAAACCCACACTGTTTGATAAGATGTTGTTGATATCTACCCCTATGAATGATAGTCAATTGACTGAGCATGTATATAGGAGTTGTAAATTGAAGATAAGAGGAAAAGAAAGGCAACCGATTTAATTTTATTAAAAATGGGTGATTTTGATGTCACCCATTTTTGCTAGGAAATTGAAGAGAAAACTCGAGACTGTAGGTTATATAATTAAGGTTAAGACAACAATGAAAGAGTCACAAACAACCGAGGTAGTATATACTAACTAAGAAATTAAGAGAGGTGATAAGGTGGTGTTAGCTAACCTAATTTTGCTAAAAGTGTTAGATTTTGATGTCATACTTGAAATGGACTTGTTAGCTACACATAGAGCTAGTTTACACTGTTTTAGGAAAGTTATGATGTTGTACATACCCGAAACGTGTGTTGTAACTTTTGGAGATGAATGAATAAATGAATAAGTAGATCTTTTGTGTGCCTGTTATGGGTCTAAAGATTTATTTAATGTATAAAGTTTTCATAACTTTTATGGAATGTGTTGAGAAGCCGAAGCTCGACCTCAATGACATCCCGGTAGTGAAAGACTATCCCGATGTATTTCCAGAAGAGTTACGTAGATTACCCCCAGATAAGGAACTAGAGTTTTCCATCGACTTGGTGCTAGAAACTCAACCTATATCTAAATCCCCATATCGGTTGGCACCTATAGAGTTGGAAGAGTTAAAGAAGCAACTCTAAGAGCTGTTAGACAAGGGCTTCATCTGCCAAAGGTTGTCACCTTAGGGTGCACCGGTGTTTTTTGTGTCACGACCCATTTTATCCAATTCATCTAAAAATCACTGCAAATTTTTTGCATTTTCCTTTCCTTACCCGATCGTGAACAACTCACCACTACATAGTTGGGCTGTGACTCAATAATAATCATCACTCATCATTCATTTTAAAATAAATCAAAAGAAGTGTCATTCATTTGAAAGTTAAGTTATACACTTATACATGACACGTTTTCTAACTTTTACATCCCCCACATTACAATACAATTGACTACTGTGCCTTTACATGTTTAGATACAAAAAGAATCCCCGTGTGTATACCTTTTGGCGATGGAAGTAGCGGATGTCCAAAATACAACACCTCAGTCCTCACTGGACTACTACATATGCTCTGTAGAGGGGGAAAGTAGAGAAAGATGAGCAACCACACGCTCAGTAAGGCAATAATGCAAGCATGGTAGATAACTACTCTATCTACATGCTGATAGTGTTATGTATAAGTCATTTATGGTCGGAGCATGAGAAAATAAAACTATGCCACATGGATATACATATATCATGTATTGAAAATCATGTGAATATGCATAAAGCATGGAAATATCAACATGTAAAACCATCTCATGCTCTTTCTCATTAAATTTCATCAAAAAAAGGGAAATTCATTTAAGAAACATCCTTTTTAAATCACATCACATCTCATCACAAATCTCTTCATCAAATTTCAGCACATCTCATCATAAATCAAATTATCATTTCTTTAAATCACAAAACCCACAAGGCTCGACCCCTCCCTCAAGTCTACCCTGGACAAATCACAATCACACTCATGTATAAAAATCATGTGGTATTATGTAATGTTAAGTGAGACAGGTCGATATAGTCTCAAAGACTATGTTGGCCAACAATGTCATAAATCATCCCAGACCACAAGGATCTCGGTGTGTAGGGTATCATGCTGAAACGAAGGTGGGTTAGTTCTCCGCCAGACTTTCTCATTAGTATCTTAACCACGCGGTACAACGTACTCCATGTGATATACACGGTACAACGTACTTTGCGGACCCATATCATGGTTAGGGGTGCTAGTCGTAGGCCTTTTCTTTTACATCTCTCTACAGAGCATCATCAGTAGAGCGAGTATGCTCGAGGGATAGTATTCCTGTTGTCCATGCTATTTCCTATCGATTGACAGGTATACATATTTTGTACGATTATGTATCAAACATAGAAATAGCACAGTGATGTACACAATATATATTATAGGGAATGTATTTGTATCAAATTTTATATGAGCTCGCATACATTATAAAAGAAATTACAGTCATAAGATAATGTATTGACTTGTATGTATGAAAATGGATGAATGATATGGTAAGCGAGGATTCTAACATCGAATTACAGCCCAACCATTTATAATGAGAAAGGTAAATTAAAATGCAAAAAATTTGTAGTGGTTTTGGTTAAGTCAAGGAAGGGTCTTGACAGAATGGTATCAGAGCAGAGGTTGGTCTGATGTGAGTCGGTGTTAGAAAATAGGAAACTGTACATCCTCATAGTACTATGTTGTGTTTAGATACAAGTGTGTATACCAGATGGGAGACGGACTAATTCATGATTGTGAAAATAGGAACTTTACCTATATGGTAAAAACTCGTAGTGGAAAAGGGATGAGAGGTAGGGCTGAGGCCATGGAGATAGGCCTGAGAGACGAGCTGCTGCCGAACCATTACCTACCCATGAGACTCTAGGTGCTACTAAGGCACCAGAGTGTGCTGAGATGCGCTTTACGAGATTAGAGAGTAGTCTAGAGACGATAGTAGAGATATTGGAACAAGCGATGCTAGGTAGGCAGGGACAAAAAGTAGGAACTGTGACAGGAAAGGCTGTTGCCCCTGATACACCTACACAACCAGCTCATGCACCACATACTACAGATACTCCTCCACCCCCACCAGTTTCAGGTAGTAGTGGATTAGGGTACGGATGTGATCTGGATAGGTTGCGACAGTTCCAGAAGTTTAGACCTCCATCTTTTAGTGGGGTCAAGGACCCTGTTACTGCTGAGGAATGGGTTGCTAAGATGGAGAAGCTTTATGGATTCTTCGAGTGTACGACATCGGAGATGGTCGCATTTGTTGTGTTCCTACTGAAAGGAGCTGCAGAGCATTGGTGGAAGTCTACCAGACCCATATTGAGAGCCCGACATACAGATACTAGTTGGGAGATATTTCTAGGTGCCTTTATGAGGCAATTTGTTCTCGATACTGCACAACGAAAACTACAGGCTGAGTTTTTGGGATTGAACCATTGGAGTTTATCCGTGGACGAGTATGAGACTCGATTCCTATCCATGGGGAGATATGACCCAGATACCATGTGTAGTGAAGCCAGGAAGGTCCACAGGTTCATCGATGGATTGAGACCGGTTCTGCGGTCTAGGTTGGTCCCATTAGATATAAACACCTATGAGGAAGCAATGTGTAGGGTGTAACTGTGCCAGCAAGATTATGAGAGGAATGCTTTCGAGTTTGGGAAGTTTAACCGGAGCTAAAATATACAGAGCAAGAGGTCGGCTAGAGATAGAGGTTTCAGTTATCGAGGAAGGAGGAAACTCTTCGGTAAGAGACCATGGGTTGAGGAGGCACGAGAGAGAGCTCCAGTTGATCCTTCTGCTTCGAAAAGGAGAGTGACAGCAGAAGAGAAGGGGAAGCAAATTGAGAGTGGGGAATAAGGATATGACAGCCAATCTAATATTGCTAAGAATGAGCGACTTTGATGTCTTCCTAGGAATAGATTGGTTATCTGCAAACCATGCTGTTTTAGATTGTTATGCTAAGATAGTTATGTTTCCTAACCCTACTAGATATGTTGTAAAGTTTAATGAAAATAAATGAAAGGAGTAGTTATGATTATGATATGATTTACTGACTCAGAAAACCTTCAACATATCAAGGTTTCATTAGGTTTCATTGCGTACGTGGTAGATACGGATAAGGCGCATTCGAAGTTGTTAGATATTCCTATGGTCAATGAGTACCCAGATGTTTTTTCGGATGAGTTGCCAAGATTACCACCAGACAGAGAGATGGAGTTCTGTATAGACTTGGTGCCTGGAACAGAGCCTATTTCGAGACCACCATATCGCATGGCCTTAGTTGAGCTGGAGGAGCTCAAGTGACAGTTGTAGGAGCTGTTGGATAGGGGTTTTGTTAGACTGAGTGTTTCACCTTGGGGAGCACCGATTTTATTCTTAAGGAAGAAGGATGGGAGCCTCCGAGTGTGTATAGATTACCAATTGTTGAATAAGGCCACCATCAAGAATAGATACCCCCTTCCACGCATTGACAACTTGTTAGATCAGCTTCAGGGAGCTCAGGTCTTTTCTAATATTGATTAGAGGTCTGGGTACCATCAGCTGAGAGTTCAGAGTGGAGGTGTACCCAAGACAGCGTTTCATACCCGATATGGCCATTATGAGTTCTTGGTTATGCCATTCAGATTGACGAATGCTCCCACGGCTTTCATGGCTTTGATGAACGATGTGTTCAAGCCATATTTGGATCAGTTTGTTATTGTCTTCATTAATGACGTATTAGTGTATTCGAGATCCGAGAAGGAGCATGAGTAGCACCTCATGATGGTATTGCAGACTTTACAAGAGCAGCAGTTGTATGCTAAACTCAATAAATGTGACTTTTGGTTGACAGAGATCTCATTTTTGGGACATGTTGTATTGAAGGATGGTGTATCGATTGATCCATCCAAGATAGAGGCGGTAGTTCAATGGGAACAGCCGAGGACAGTCATCGGGATCAAGTTTTTTTTGGGTTTAGGTAGATACTATTTGAGATTCGTTGAGGGATTTTTGAAGTTAGCTACTCTGTTGACACGTCACACTCGAAATAGTGTACTGTTCGTATGGAACAAAGATTGTGAGAAGAGTTTTCAGGAGTTGAAGCGTCGATTGACCACCGCTCTGATTCTCACTATCCCTACCAACTTAGGAGGATTTACAGTATATACCGATGCTTCGCAGCAGGGACTGGACTGTGTATTGATGCAGGATGGAGGGTTGTTGCTTATAGATCTAGACAATTGAAGGATCATGAGAAGAACTATCCGACCCATGATTTGGAGTTAGCAGCAGTAGTGTTTGCGTTGAAGGTATGGTGCCACTACTTGTATGGTGAGAAGTTCCAAATATTTATCGACCACAAGAGCCTTAAGTATCTGTTCTCACAAAAAATATTGAACATGAGACAGAGAAGATGGCTAGAGCTTCTGAAGGACTAAGATTACGAGATACTTTATCATCCGGGTAAGGCTAACGTTGTAGCGGATGCTTTGAGTAGGAAAAGCCTTGGAATGGTATCATATATGATGGTTAGGGAAGATGAGTTGCTAGAGCAGTTTGCTAACCTCAATTTAGGAGTTGTGCCTTCTGAAATGGATACAGGCTATGTGATAGCTAGTTTACGCTTGGAGCCAGATCTGTTGGACAGGATCAGAGTGGCTCAGTAAACTGCCCCGTTTTGCATGGATGTGAGTGGTCAGATGCAAAGGGGTACAAAGACTGATTTTGAGTTAAGTTCAAATGGACTACTGAGGTTCAGAGGTAGATTGTGTGTTCCCGAGGATCTAACACTCAGGAGACTAATATTAACGGGAGCTCATTCTTCGAGGTACATGTTACATCCGGGGAGTAACAAGATGTATCAGAACCTCCGAAAGGTGTACTGGTGGTCGGGTATGAAGAGAGATGTAGCAGATTTTATGGTGAAATGTCTCGTATGTCAGCAAGTGAAGGTAGAGCATTAGAAACCTGTAGGGTTATTGCAGCCTCTACCTATACCGACACGAAAATGGGAGCATATCACCATGGATTTCATGATGGGTTTACCAAGGACCCGTAGGAATCACGATGCTATAGAGTTGATCGTCGACAGACTAACGAAGTTAGCCCACTTTCTAGCTATGAGAGCTACCTATACTCTGAGTTCATTGGCAGAGCTGTATGTACGCGAGGTTGTGAGGTTACATGGTGTACTAGTGAGCATAGTCTCTGATAGGGATTCCCGCTTCACTTCCCACTTTTGGGAACATTTTCAGGAAGCCATGGGAACCTAGTTGAGTTTGAGCACCATTTTCCATCCTCAGATAGATGGTCAGTCACAGAAGGCGATACAGACTCTGGAGGATATGTTGAGAGCATGTGAGCTAGACTTTAGAGGCTCCTGGGATGATCACTTGCCACTAGCCGAGTTCGCCTACAACAACAGCTATCATTCGAGTATCGGGATGGCACCTTATGAGGCTTTATATGACCGTAGATGTCGTTCCCTTATTGGATGGGAAGAAGTGGGTGACCGTAAGATTTTCACTCCTGACTTGGATACACAAGTATCTGAGGAAATCCCTTTGATTGTAGAGAGATTGAGGATAGCAAAGAGTAGACAGAAGAGTTACGCTGACAAGAGACGAAGGCCACTAGAGTTTGTAGTTAGTGAATCCGTGTTCCTAAAAGTTTCTCCTTCCAAGGACATAGCGAGATTTGGGAAGAAAGGAAAGTTGAGTCCTTGTTATATTGGACCCTTTGAGATACTTGATCGAGTGAGAGATAAGGCCTATAGGTTGGCATTGCCACCAGATTTGTCAGGCGTGTATAACGTCTTCCATATTTCGATGCTTCGGAAGCATCATCTAGATCCGACACATGTGATTAGTTATGAGCCTTTGGAGCTCCAAGAGGACATGTCGTATGTTGAGAAACAGATTCAGATACTACATAGGAAGGAGAAGGTCTTGAGATCGAAGACTATCAGATTGGTGAAGGTTATTTGGCAGCATCATACTTCAGAGGAGGCTACTTGGGAACTGGAAAGTCTGATGCGAGAGAAGCACCCCCATCTGTTTGATGAATGACTTGGTTCTAATTTGGAGAACCAAATTTTCTTTGTTGGGGAGGATTGTCAGACTCGTATTTTTATGTAGCTTGTTCCTTATGATTTATACATGTACAGACATGTATTGAGTTATTTAAGTCATAAGAAGAGTATTTACTAGATTTAAGTGTTAGTGAAATGCTTTAACACTTAAAAGCTACATAAAGGCCTAATGTGAACTATGAGGGCTACAGGTTAAACTGAATGGATCTAAATCATTCTGACTGAAGAGAAGAACTTATGATGTGAAAATATAGAAAGTTCATAAAGGAAAGTCAGTTTGATTTGGTCCCGAACACATAGAGGTAGAGTAAATGCCAAAAAGGGGCAAAACAAACCTTTTAAGCCGTTCGAGGTGTTGTAGGTATATTCACTTCCCAGAATCAGCCAAAACGTAAAGACGAGAGTGTAAAACATAGGATATGACACTTTCAAAATTTTGAGAAAAAGTCAACTTGGTCAATGATTAAGGAAAATGTCACCTATAGTTAAGAAAAGTGGACTTTTACAATAGTTGACTAACCATGGTTAGGAATTAACCTAAGTATGGAGAAAAAATTGAGAAAAAATAATTTTAGCTAGAATGTAAGATTTTCATCCTTTGAAGTAAGGAAAAATTATTTGGATGAATTTCAGATTTAATTTAGTGGTTAAAAACGTAATGGGCCAAAGTTGGAAATTTTAAAGCCCATTAAGGTATCATAAGTGTAGGCCGAATTGTTGGGCCAATTTGTGGGCCCAATATTGAGACAATTTAAGGCCCAATAGGTAGTAAAAATTTCAGCCCAAATGCCTAAAGGAAAAGCCCAAACCGAGAAGCCCATTTGCATAAGTTAAAAGCCATTAATGAAAGGTAACAAAGTCTAAAATGATAACCATTACCTAAACTTTTTGGAAGTCAATTAAGGTGGCTGGATTTTAGCTTAATGACTAAGTAATGGACTTATAAATACCAGCCAACACATAATCATCTTCATCCTTTCGTTTTCGGCAAAGTAGAGAAACCATAACCGAAAAGTTTTCCAAGCTTTCTCTCACTAGAAATCACTAGGAAAAATGCATATTTGGAACTTGCAATCTTCATGAAAGTTGTTCCAAATTGAGAGGAGAGTGACATATGTTGGAATTGGCTATTAAGGAGCCATAGTGTGCAAACCATGAGGCTTCAAAGTTTCGACCAAGTGTGAACACAAATACTAGGTCTAATTTCAAGCTTCCAACTTCATATATGTTAATCTATGAGTAATATGGCGTTGATTGGGATATATTTTATGGATTGAAACACATGAAAACACTATGAACATGTGATTGCCGAAAGTTGGTATATGAGTTTTGATAAATACCCATGTGATTTTAAGACAAATATAGGTTGATATGCATGTATACATGATTATGACATGGTTAGTTATAATCAATTTGTTCATATGGATGGTTGTATGATATGGCACATAAGGTATTTGATAAAATGCCAACATGAACTATAGGAAAGGTTTAAGACATGTCAACTAAGTGTTTGTGAAAATGCCTAAGTGAATTTGGCTAAACAAATGGACATGGATGGCATACCATGGTGTGACCGACGACATGGGATGCTCTCGGCCATGGCATGTGGCCGAGAGATCCAATGGGCCAAGCCCAATTATTTTAGGCCCAATGTGATGTAATGGGTCTCAGGTAAGCCCAATAAGAGATGGTGAGCCCCACAAGCCCAATAGGCCCAACGAAAATGAATAGTAAAATAAAAATGGGCTTAAGGTATAGTTAGGCCCATTAACGTTTATTAAAGCCCATTAAGGGAAATAGACTGTACTTAATGTGAAATACAGTAGGAAAAATATAATTAACCTGATAAATGATTATATTGTCACGCCCCGAAAATGTGGAAAATATGGCTAATTTAAAACTTTTTACTCGTTAATTCACAATTAAAGGTGCATTCCTGTGCAGTGTCATACATCATCATAATTATCATTCCTCAGGATCTCATCACTAGAATTTATATATCATATCAAATACATTAATCCATCTCAAGTTAATTAATCCTAATACATCCCATATAATGTTATACATCAAGTGTCTGCAATTACAGTAATTGTCTGGGTACATGAAAGGATAAAAGATACCTTAAAATACAATATATGGCCTGGAGCTCAAGTCCTCCACTAGCCACTACTCCGTACGTCGCAGGGAAACCCTTTTCACTTGAAGAAATCTGGGGGGAAAAGAAAACAGGGTGAGCTTCTAAATCGCTCAGTAAAGGGGGTAAGGAACTCATTTCATAAACCAAAATGCACATCACAAAATGTTTATTTATATGTGAAACTCATTTGAAAACCATAGCATGAAAGTACTCAAAACGACATTCTCATGTGTCAAGTCATGTGAAAACATAAAGTAAAAGGCTCACTCTAGAGCAATAACAAAGCATGTGAAAATAATGCGATAAACGCTTTCTCAATGCACGTGATAAAATCACTGAAATAGTAATGCACGTGGCACAGCCACTAAACACACGTGGCATAGCCATTGATTTAAATTCACACGTGGCATAGCCACAAAACACACGTGGCATGGCCACTGATTTAAAATCACTCGTGGCATGGCCACTAAACACACGTGGCATAGCCAGTGATTTAATTTCACTCGTGGCATAGCCACTAAACACACGTGGCATAGCCACTGATTTAAATTCACATGTGGCATGGCCACTAAACACACATGGCATAGCCACTGATTTAATTTCACTCGTGACATAGCAACTAAACACACGTGGCATAGCCACTGATTTAAATTCACACGTGGCACAGCCACAGAATAGGGTTTCACGTGGCAACGGCCACCAAATTGGGTTTCACACGTGGCAACGGCCACCAATGGGGTATCACGTGGCAACGGCCACCAATGGGGTATCACGTGGCAACGGCCACCAATGGGGGTTTCTCACGTGGCAACGGCCACCAAATGTGGTATCACGTGGCAACGGCCACCAAGGGGGTTTCTCACGTGGCAACGGCCACCAAATATACGTGGCATAGCCACAGAATGGGTTATTCTCACGTTACCAGAACGGAGAAGAAATCGGGCTTACATGCTACCAGAGCAATGCCTGGTGTGTACTCACAACTACACACCTAAGTCTTATCACATAAGACTGGTTTGCCTTCACGTAGAACTCATAGGGGTTTTTCACTCATAAAACTCAATTGAAAACCGTTTTGTACTCAACACAAAACGTAATAAAACCGAGTTCTAACCGGCAAAACACGCACACATTTCTCAAATCTCGATATTGCCTTAACGTAGAGCCCAATTCATTACTCACACAAAATTCAATGGTTTATAAAGCAATTTCACACTCAGCTTATAAACTCATAAAATTATGGGCTCCAACCGACTATAAAAACCGTGTGCATCTCAATACAACACTCAACATGCTTGTTTTATAAACCACAAATCATGCTATAATAGTTTACAAATCACATACACAAATGGTTTAGATTTCCCTTACCTCTTTGCACCTCATATAGTGCAATCGTTTCCCCCGTATCACGGACTAGCCTCGCATTCCACTCTGGAACTCCCGAGCTGTCCAAACGATGTTAAAACATCAATACTCAATTATCTCATAAACTTCAATTATCAAAAATCGAGGATAATTGCTCATAACACCACAAATCTCTCGATTCTCGTAAATCTACCCCAAACTACACTCTCATTCACAACATCTCAATGTTCTACATTTCTCATGCCAATTATCTATGCTAATTCACCACATTGTCTAAATTTCCATTTATAGCACAAATTCTCAAAATTGCCAAAATTTCCAAATATCATTACCACTCCAACCACATTGTAATTTCATCAATCCCTAATCATTTTTCAGCTATTTCAACGCAATGACAACCACCAATATCATCAAAATCATCTCAAATATCAAGATCGAGGTTTAGAAATTACCCAAGGCTTGTGAGACGCACAACCCACGCCTCGATCCGATTCGTCCTTCGATTTCCAAGTATGTTGTTCTCCCTTTGATGAGGAACAACTTTCCTTCTTACCACAACTCTTGATTTGGCCGAAAATGGGTGTTTTGGATGAGTGAGAAAGTTAGGTTTTCGATGGAAATGGGGTTGGAAGAGAGAGAAAGTGAGGTTACAGGAGAAAAATAGGGGTTCCTTATATAGGCTGGAGGTAGGAGATCGATCTGTCGAGGGGTGAGATCGATCTGCGTTTAAATTTTGGGGACGATCTGGACAATTTTATGCCTAGGAGATCGATCTGTCGAGGGGTGAGATCGATCTCTTTATGGCTTTATGAGATCGATCTGCTCCTAAGGAGATCGATCTTCTCCCAAACAGAATCATTTGGAGATCGATCTCTTCCTCATGAGATCGATCCTTTCTCAAACAGAATCATTTGGAGATCGATCTCTTCCATTGGAGATCGATCTGCTCCTCAAATTCCTCCTTCCTCGTCATTTTTAACTCACCAGATCGATCTCTCATTCTCCCAGATCGATCTATCCTCATACTTCATGCTTATTTTACACACTTAACATATAAATCTCCAATTATAATTCCCACAATTCATCTAGCTCAATAATTTACACTTCAAGTTCTTATTACATCATTAAAATATATCTAAAATTTTCAGATCTCACATCCTCCCCACCTTAAAAAGAATTTGGTCCTCTAAATTCAACTCAACTAGTCAAATAGATGGGGGTATTTCTCCTTCATGAGACTCTCTAGTTCCCACGTTGCCTCTTCCATTGAGTGATGTTTCAATAAAACTTTCACTAATGGGATGCTCTTGGTTCTCAGTACCTTCTCCTTTCTATCGAGAATCCGGACGGATTCCTCAGTGTAGCTCATGTCCTCTTGAATGTCCATCTCGTCATACTCTATTACATGGGAAGGGTCCGGGTGGTACTTCCTCAACATAGACACATGAAAAACATTGTGTATTTCGGACATCTGTGGGGGTAATGCTAATCTGTAAGCTACCTCTCCCACTCTCTTAAGAATCTCGAATGGTCCTATGTATCGAGAACTCAATTTCCCTTTCTTCCCAAATCGCATGATACCCTTACTCGGTGATATTTTCAGAAATACTGCATCACCAACCTCAAACTCGAGTGGTCGTCTACGCACATCCGCGTAGCTTTTCTGTCTACCTTGTGCAGCTCGTAACCTCTCACATATGAGTTTCACACCCTGTACGGCTTGCTCAACAAGCTCAGGAGCATTTATCTTTCTGTCACCGACTTCTTCCCAAGCTACAGGGGATCTACACCTCCTACCATATAGAGCCTCAAAAGGTGCCATTCCAATGCTCGCATGATAGCTGTTATTGTATGCAAACTCCGCTAGGGGCAGGTGATCATCCCATGATCCCTTAAAATCCATCGTACACGCCCTCAACATATCCTCCAGGGTCTGAATAGTCCTCTCTGACTGACCATTTGTCATAGGATGATAGGCGGTACTGAAACTCAATCGAGATCCCATGGACTCCTGAAACTGGGCCCAAAATCTGGAAGTAAATCGGGAATCTCTATCAGAAGTAATACTCACTGGAGCCCCATGTAATCTAGCTATCTCGCTGACATACAGTTCAGCTATGGCATCCACAGTATCTGTGCTCTTGATGGCAAGGAAGTGGGCACTCTTGGTCAATCTATCCACAATGACCCATATCGCGTTACGACCTCTTCGGGTCCTCGGTAAACCCATAATAAAGTCTATAGTGACATGCTCCCATTTCCATGTAGGTACATGTAAAGTCTGTAGTAGTCCTCCAGGCTTCCGATGCTCAGCTTTCACTTGCTGGCATACTAAACACCTGGCCACATACTCTGCCACGTCTCGCTTCATACCACTCCACCAATGCACCTTTCTCAAGTCTCGGTACATCTTAGTACTCCCTGGGTGCATGGTGTATCGCGAGCAGTGGGATTCTCTCAGTATCTGTCTCTTTAGGGTATCATCGTCCGGTACACAAATTCGTCCTCTGAACCTCAATAATCCATCCTCACTGATGGTGAGATCCGACTGCGAACTCTGCTCAGCTTGGCTAACCATATCTTTCAATCTTTGATCACTGCGCTGCCCAGTTCTAATCTGATCCATGATCCTGGGCTCTATCCGCAGGCTAGCCAAAAATCCAGTCTCTACCTCTTTAACTCTGATCCGAAGTTCGGTGAACTGCTCCAGTAAATCCCATTCCCTGATCATCATAGCAGATATCATACTCTTCCTGCTCAGGGCATCAGTAACTACATTCGCCTTACCCGGATGATATAGAATCTCGCAGTCATAATCCTTAAGGAGTTCCATCCATCTCCTTTGTCTCATGTTTAACTCTTTCTGCTCAAAGAGATATCTCAAACTCTTGTGATCAGTGAAGATCTGGAATTTTTCCCCATATAAGTAGTGTCGCCAGATCTTCAAAGCAAATACCACAGCGGCTAACTCCAAATCATGCGTGGGGTAATTCTGCTCATGGTCTTTCAGCTATCGCGATCCATATGCGACCACTCTTCCGTGCTGCATAAGCATACACCCCAATCCTTGGTGAGATACATCTCTATACACCGAAAATCCTCCTGATCCCTCAGGAATGGTTAACACAGGTGCCGCTGTCAACCTCCTCTTTAATTCCTGAAAACTGAGCTCACATTGATCAGTCCATATAAATGGAGTCTCCTTGCGCGTGAGCTTAGTTAAAGGAGCGGCAATCCTTGAAAATCCTTCCACAAATCTTCTGTAATACCCTGCCAAACTAAGGAAGCTTCGAACCTCAGTAACTGTCCCCGGCCTCTCCCAATTAAGCACAGCCTCCACCTTGCTTGGGTCCACTGATACTCCTTCCTCTGAGACTATATGACCAAGGAAAGCTATCCGGTTCAGCCAAAACTCACACTTACTAAGCTTTCCGTATAATTGCTTATCTCGGAGTATCTGAAGTACTAACCACAAATGCTGTGCATGCTCCTCATACGACCGAGAGTATACCAGGATATCATCAATAAAGACTATCACAAATTTATCTAGATAGTCTCTGAACACCTCGTTCATCAATCTCATAAATGCCGCAGGGGCGTTCGTCAATCCAAAGGACATCACCAAAAATTCATAATGGTCATACCTTGTCCTGAAGGCCGTCTTTGGAATATCTTCTTCTTTGATCCTCAATTGGTGATAGCCCGATCTCAAATCAATCTTAGAAAAGACTGATGCCCCTCTTAGCTGATCAAGTAGATCATCAATCCTGGGTAGTGGGTATTTATTCTTCACCGTGGCTTTATTCAACAACCGGTAGTCTACACATAATCTGAGACTACCATCCTTCCTCTTAACAAATAGTACTGGCGCTCCCCACGGTGAAATACTGGGTCTAATAAACCCTTGATCCAGTAACTCCTGTAGTTGTCTCTTCAATTCCTCAAGTTCCACCAATGCCATCCTGTAGAGAGGTTTAGAGATCGGCTGAGTATCTGGTACCAAATCAATGGTAAACTCCAGCTCTCTCTCTGGTGGTAAACCTAGCAATTTATCTGGGAAAACATCCAGAAATTCACACACCACAGGTATATCCTCAATCCTCGGATGTTCCCGCTCATCTCTGAGATGAGTGTCTCATAACCTTCACATGAACAATCATATTTAATATTCTCCAAAATAATATTAAAATTCTCAAATTACTTACTAGAATTCCACATATTCATTTCCTCAATATCTCAATCGTACACTATAAGGTTCAGGTAGGGAGAAAGTTACAACCTTAGTGTAGCAATCTAAGCTCACTCGATTGGCTGCCAACCAATCCATTCCTAAAATTACATCGAACCCATGTATATTCAACATGATTAGATCTGCTAACATCACTCTATCTCCCACCTTTATCTCACATCCTCTACAGATTAACTCAGTTCTCTGGGATTCACGCATAGGGGTATTTACATGTAGTATACATTCTAGAGGTTCAAACTTCAAGTTTAATCTACATGCGAAATGCTCAGAAATAAAGGAATGCGTGGATCCTGAGTCAATCAACACATGAGCCTTATGATCACAGACAGAGAGTGTACCTCTTATAGTTTCTGCCGAAGTGTCTGCGGTCTCCTTATCCAGGGCAAACACATGTCCCTGTGCCACAGGTTTCTTCCCTTTCTCTGCCGCAGTGGCCCGTCTCTGGGGATCCACTCTCTGAGGCTGTTGTCTAGTAGGCTCCAATCCATGTGGTTTCTGAGGTTGAGGGCAATCCTTCACCATGTGACCCATGTCTCCACATCTAAAACATCCATGGATCGACCCGGTACAACTTCCCTTATGCATTCGGCCACAATTCCTGCAAAACCTTGTCTCTGGCCTGACATCTGGAGGGGTCTCTCTAATGTTAGGGTACCCTCTGGGTCTCTCTAATCTGCCCTTCTGCACCTCAATCCTTCCTCTTCTGAAGGAACCTCTCTGAGCCTCTGTTTGGAAAAGTGCTGGCCTCTTGCCCTTATCTCTATTCACTGCTCTGAGCTCATTCTGGGATTGTACCATCTCAATTCCTCTTTCAATCTCTTGTGCTCGTCTCAGAGCATCTCCAAACTCAGTAATACATAGCCCTATCAATCTATCTCTGATGACGGGCTTCAACCCATACACAAACTTCTCTGTGCGGAGCTCTTCACTCTTGAAGGTCTTTGGGTCATACCTCAATAGCGCTGTGAATTGGCTCTCATAGTCATCCACAGACATGTCACCCTGTACCAAACTCAAAAACTCAGCTTGTTTCTTTCTCTGGGCGGCTCGTGGTACATATTGGGTCCTAAAGGCTGTCTGGAACTCTTCCCATCCAATCACATCCTGACGGGAGACAGAATACCCTGGGTAGTACCCCACCAATCTCGAGCTCTCCCCTTCAGCATATAGGCACTCATACTAACCCTCTCAGTATCGGTGCACCCCAGAAAATCAAATATAACTCTCAATTCCGTCAACCACTCCTCAGCCTCTGTAGGATCCTTCTTTCCCTTAAATGCGGGTGGATTCATCTTCAGAAAATCCTTTAGTCAGACCATACTTCTGTCCTCAGGCTGAGTGACGGGAGGCACTGGAGGTATGGGGGGTCTTTGTGGTGGCGTAGGGGTAGTATCCGAGGCATTAACTCCAAAGTGTTGCGCGAATAACACTGCCATCTGCTCAAAACCTTGCCTCACATCGGTCTCAATCCGATTAAATCGGGAGTTATGACTCTCTGGTTGTGGGACAGGTGGCGGAGGGGACTCTGCCTGCCTCCTCGAACGACCTCGTCGTTTACTCATTCTCTATCTCAACTCGTCTCCTGCGCGTACATATCAAAATTGATTGAAATCTCAATCCTCAATTTCAGTTCATGACCAGACTATTACAGACACTTGGGATGTATTCTATTTCACTTAACTGACACTGACAGTACTAGACACCCTAAGCTCTGATACCAAGAAAACTCTATCACGCCCCGAAAATGCAGAAAATAGGGCTAATTTAAAACTTTTTACTCGTTAATTCACAATTAAAGGTGCATTCCTATGCAGTGTCATACATCATCATAATTATCATTCCTCAGGATCTCATCACTAGAATTTATATATCATATCAAATACATTAATCCATCTCAAGTTAATTAATCCTAATACATCCCATATAATGTTATACATCAAGTGTCTGCAATTACAGTAATTGTCTGGGTACATGAAAAGATAAAAGATACCTTAAAATACAATATATGGCCTGGAGCTCAAGTCCTCCACTAGCCACTACTCCGTACGTCGCAGGGAAACCCTTTTCACTTGAAGAAATCTGGGGGGAAAAGAAAACAGGGTGAGCTTCTAAATCGCTCAGTAAAGGGGGTAAGGAACTCATTTCATAAACCAAAATGCACATCACAAAATGTTTATTTGTATGTGAAACTCATTTGAAAACCATAGCATGAAAGTACTCAAAACGACATTCTCATGTGTCAAGTCATGTGAAAACATGAAGTAAAAGGCTCACTCTAGAGCAATAACAAAGCATGTGAAAATAATGCGATAAACGCTTTCTCAATGCACGTGATAAAATCACTGAAATAGTAATGCACGTGGCACAGCCACTAAACACACGTGGCATAGCCACTGGTTTAAATTCACACGTGGCATAGCCACAAAACACACGTGGCATGGCCACTGATTTAAAATCACTCGTGGCATGGCCACTAAACACACGTGGCATAGCCACTGATTTAATTTCACTCGTGGCATGGCCACTAAACACACGTGGCATAGCCACTGATTTAAATTCACACGTGGCATGGCCACTAAACACACGTGGCATAGCCACTGATTTAATTTCACTCGTGGCATAGCCACTAAACACACGTGGCATAGCCACTGATTTAAATTCACACGTGACACAGCCACAGAATAGGGTTTCACATGGCACCGGCCACCAAATTGGGTTTCTCACGTGGCAACGGCCACCAAATGGGGTATCACGTGGCAACGGCCACCAATGGGGTATCACGTGGCAATGGCCACCAATGGGGTATCACGTGGCAATGACCACCAATGGGGGTTTCTCACGTGGCAACGGCCACCAAATGGGGTATCACATGGTAACGGCCACCAAGGGGGTTTCTCACGTGGCAACGGCCACCAAATATACGTGGCATAGCCACAGAATGGGTTATTCTCACGTTACCAGAACGGAGAAGAAATCGGGCTTACATGCTACCAGAGCAATGCCCGGTGTGTACTCACAACTACACACCTAAGTCTTATCACATAAGACTGGTTTGCCTTCACGTAGAACTCATAGGGGTTTTTCACTCATAAAACTCAATTGAAAACCGTTTTGTACTCAACACAAAACGTAATAAAACCGAGTTCCAACCGGTAAAACACGCACACATTTCCCAAATCTCGATATTGCCTTAACGTAGAGCCCAATTCATTACTCACACAAAATTCAACGGTTTATAAAGCAATTTCACACTCAGCTTATAAACTCATAAAATTATGGGCTCCAACCGGCTATAAAAACCGTGTGCAATTAAATCTCAATACAACACTCAACATGCTTGTTTTATAAACCACAAATCATGCTATAATAGTTTACAAATCACATACACAAATGGTTTAGATTTCCCTTACCTCTTTGCACCTCGTATAGTGCAATTGTTTCCCCCATATCATGGACTAGCCTCGCATTCCACTCTGGAACTCCCGAGCTGTCCAAACGATGTTAAAACATCAATACTCAATTATCTCATAAACTTTAATTCTCAAAAATCGAGGATAATTGCTCATAACACCACAAATCTCTCGATTCTCGTAACTCTACCCCAAACTACACTCTCATTCACAACATCTCAACGTTCTACATTTCTCATGCCAATTATTTATGCTAATTCACCACATTGTCTAAATTTCCATTTATAGCACAAATTCTCAAAATTGCCAAAATTTCCAAATATCATTACCACTCCAACCACATTGTAATTTCATCAATCCCTAATCATTTTTCAGCTATTTCAACGCAATGACAACCACCAATATCATCGAAATCATCTCAAATATCAAGATCGAGGTTTAGAAATTACCCAAAGCTTGTGAGACTCACAACCCACGCCTCGATCCGATTTGTCCTTCGATTTCCAAGTATGTTGTTCTCCCTTTGATGAGGAACAACTTTCCTTCTTACCATAACTCTTAATTTGGCAAAAAATGGGTGTTTTGGATGAGTGAGAAAGTTAGGTTTCGGTGGAAATGGGATTGGAAGAGAGAGAAAGTGAGTTTGCAGGAGAAAAACAGGGGTTCCTTATATAGGCTGGAGGTAGGAGATCGATCTGTCGAGGGGTGAGATCGATCTGCGTTTTAATTTTGGGGACGATCTGGGCAATTTTGTGCCTAGGAGATTGATCTGTCGAGGGGTGAGATCGATCTCTTTATGGCTTTATGAGATCGATCTGCTCCTAAGTAGATCGATCTTCTCCCAAACAGAATCATTTGGAGATCGATCTCTTCCTCATGAGATCGATCCTTTCTCAAACAGAATCATTTGGAGATCGATCTCTTCCATTGGAGATCGATCTGCTCCTCAAATTCCTCCTTCCTCGTCATTTTTAACTCACCAGATCGATCTCTCCTTCTCCCAGATCGATCTGTCCTCATACTTCATGCTTATTTTACACACTTAACATATAAATCTCCAATTATAATTCCCACAATTCATCTAGCTCAATAATTTACACTTCAAGATTCTTATTACATCATTAAAATATATCTAAAATTCTCAGATCTCACATATATGCAGCTCCAAAGATTATTGGAGGAGCGAATTAGACTTCTGGATCAAGCAGCGTTGAGAAAGTAAAATTTCTCGAGTGATTGCAGGTAAGGGACTTTTGTGAGTAGTTAGGGATACCTGCACATATTTTTGTCTGCCTTTACATTCACTTAAAAACTCTGAGGGTCAGAGAAAGTGAATAATAATTATTGGACTCGATAGTGGTAAATTATGATTTTGCCCTTAGTTAGGAAAAAAAGTCAACTTTTGTTAAAAGGTGTAAAAAGCATGGAAACCACCATTTTGAGTGTTTTACTGCTGTTTAGCAGAAGACTAAATAGATGGGCTAATGTTTTTAAGGTTGATGTGAATTAAGCACACTTTATAGTGCTGATTTTGATGTTTTAAAAATCATCCTTTTTAAAGAGCCATCTACCGAATGATGTGAGAACAAATCGTGCTAGAGCATAGATCGCACTTGATTTCATATATTTTCCACATATATTAGTGTTGATGTATGATTCGCACTAGATTTCCATGACATGCATGAAAGAGTGCTGGAGTTATTACTCGTACTCAGTTTTATATGATTTATGCATGAGAGAGTGCTGGAGCGATTAGCTCGTACTCGAATTTTACATGAGATATATGACAGAGTGCTAGAGCGTTGCTCGTACTCGATTCTTCATTATTTATACATGACATTGTACTAGAGCTGTTGCTTGTACTTGATTTGATGAGTTTTGTGCATAACATGGTACTGGAGCTATTACTTGTACTTGATTTGAAACATGAACTATGTATAGACCTAATTGTTGGAGGTTTACTCGCACTAGAGTTTAAGTTTGTGATGTGAAACAGTGTTTGAGCAGAGTGTCGACTGTGAGTTACGCTCAAAGGCGCGCACTGTATTTTATGTGATATATAAGACATGTTGAAAAATCGTGCTTGATTTCCTCATGTAGACTGAGTGTCACACTATGAAATATTTCCATGAGGATTTAGAGACGTGGTATGTATATTCTATGGTTTGAGGGCTAAGACCTATGGTAGGCACCCCGACTGTGATGTAGGGTCCACGGAGTACGTTGTACCGTACGAGTGGCATGGGGTACATTGTATCGTGTGGTGTTATGGAGTTGAGGAGGTTATAGCTAGCGGTTGTGATGGACTGACCCCCTCCCGTTGCAGCAGTGATTGGCCCGCACACCGAGTACTGTGTTGCCTGGGATCACCATTATAGGATATGGCCATAGTCCAGGATATTATTGCATTTCACCATAGAGTCTCACATGATATATCACTTGACTGATTTATTTATGATACGGATATACCTAAGGGATGGGTCAGAATCTGATTTTGTGTTGTGAATGATTTAAATGCCATATTTACTGTGATTTAAATATACATGGCATGATTTATCTAAAGGCATTGTGATATTATAAAGATGCATTATTTTGCACTACATGCCTACATTTGAGAAAGAAAGCATAATTTTTGTACATGGGATTTAATCTGTACAAGTATATATATATATATTTAAAGACATGCTTTTAAAATAAGTTAAGGAAATGATGTTTTCAAGGCATAGCATTATTTTGAGTAGATAGTTTAGATGTCTACTTGCTTGCCTGATTTCCTTACTGAGCGCGTTTTATGCTCACCCCCTTTTTCTTTTACATCTCTCTACAGAGCATCATCAGTAGAGCGAGTGTGCTCGAGGGATAGTATTCCTATTGTCCGTGCTATTTCCTATCGATCAACAGGTATACATATTTTATACAGTTATGTATCTAAACATAGAAACAACATAGTGATCTATACAATATATATATATATATTATGGGGAATGTATTTGTATCAGATTTTATATGAGCTCAAATACATTATAAAAGAAATTACAGTCAGTAGATAATGTATTGACTAGTATGTATGAAAATGGATGAATGATATGGTAAGCGAGGATTCTGACATCGAATCACAGCCCAACCATTTATGATGAGAAAGGTAAGTTACAATTCGAAAAATTTGTAGTGGTTTTGGTTAAGTCAATGGAGGGTCTTGACATCTTATTACTCCCCGGATGTAGCATGTACCTCGACGAATGAGCTTCCGTCAATATAAGTCTCCTGAGCTCTGGGTCCTCGGGAACACATAATCTACTTCTGAACCTCAAAAGTCTATCAGAACTCAACTCAAAATCAGTCTCTGTTCCCCTCTATATCTGACTACTCACATTAATGCAAAACGGATCAGTTTGCTGAGTCTGTCTAATCCTGTCCAACAGATCCGGCTCCAAGCGTAGACTAGCAATCATACAGTCTGTATCCATGCCAGAAGGTACAACTCCTAAACTGAGCCTAGCAAACTGCTCTAGCAACTCATGTTCCCTTACCATCATATACGATACCATCCCTAGGCTTTTCCTGCTCAAAGCATCAGCTACAACATTACCCTTTCCCGGATGATAAAGTATCTCACAATCATAATCCTTCAGAAGCTCTAGTCATCTTCTTTGTCTCATGTTCAATTCTTTCTGTGAGAACAGATACTTGAGGCTCTTGTGGTTGGTAAAAATCTAGAATTTCTCACCATATAAGTAGTGATGCCATACCTTTAACGCAAACATTAGTGCTGCTAACTCCAAATAGTGGGTCGAATATTTCTTCTCATGGTCCTTCAGCTATCTGGATCCGTAAGCAACTACCCTTCCATCCTGCATCAATACACAGCCCAATCCTTGATACGAAACATCGGTATACACTGCAAATCCTCCTGAGCTGGTAGAGATAGTGAGAATCGGAGTGGTGGTCAATCGATTCTTTAATTCCTGAAAAATCTTCTCACAATCCTCGTTCCACACAAATGTTACACCCTTCCGAGTGAGAAGTGTTAACAGAGCAGCTAACTTTGAAAATCCTTCAATGAATCTTCAATAATACAATGCTAAACCTAGGAAACTCCGGATCTTGGTGACTGTCCTCGGCTGTTCCCACTGAACTACAGCCTCAATCTTGGATGGATCCACTGATACACCATCTTTTGACACAACGTGTCCCATAAACGATATCTATGATAGCCTAAAATCACACATATCGAGTTTAGCATACAACTTCTGCTCTCGTAAAGTCTGCAATACAATCCTGAGGTGTTTCTCATGCTCTTCCTCAGATTTTGAATATACCAAGATATCATCTATGAAGACGATAACAAACTGATCTAGATATGGCTTGAACACATCATTCATCAAAGCCATGAGAGTTGGGGAGCATTCGTCAATCTGAATAGCATAACCAAGAACTCATAATAGCCATATCAGGTCCTAAATGCTGTCTTAGGTACATCTCCACTTCGAACTCTCAACTGATGATACCCAAACCTCAGATCAATCTTAGAAAAGACCTGCGCTCCCCGGAGCTGATCCAACAGATCATCAATGCGTGGAAGGGGATATCTATTCTTAATGGTTGCCTTATTTAACAATATGTAATCTATACATAATCAGAGGCTTCCATCCTTTTTCCTTACAAACAACACAAGTGCGCCCTAAGGCGAAACACTTGGTCTGATGAAACCCCTGTCCAACAACTCTTATAACTGTCTCTTGAGCTCCTCCAGCTCCACTAAGGCCATGCGATATGGTGGTTTCAATATAGGTTCAATACCAGGCACCAAGTCTATACAGAACTCCATCTCTCTATCTGGTGGCAACCCTAGAAATTCATCCGGAAAGACATCTAGGAATTCACTAACCACAGGAATATCTGCCAACTCCAGATGTACCTTATCCGTATTGACCACGTATGTAATAAAACCTTTAACATATTTATTTCTCAGTCAGCATAGTACATCATTTATTGTAATCACAACTACTACTTTTATTTCTTTTCATCAATCTTTACAACATATTTTTCAGGGTTAGGAAACATAACTATCTTAGCATAACAATCTAGCATAGAATGGTTTGCTGATAACCAATCCATTCCTAAGATTACATCAAAATCACTCATGGTTAAGAGTATTAGATTAGCTGTCATGTCCTTTTCCCATACTCTTAGCTCACAATCATTTAATACATACTCCACTAACTGGCTATTATCCATGGCATACTAATCAACATCACACTACTCAAGGGTGTAGTTCTACATGCTTTGTTAACTTACATGCAAATGAAGGCGATACAAATGAATGCGTGGCACCAGGATCAATTAAAACATGTTCTTCTAAATCATATATCAGGATGTTACCTCTAATCACATCCGATGAAGCATCGGCTGTCCCCTGGTCCAAGGTATGCACTTGCCCTCATCCCATGACTTGCTTCCCTTTCTCTTCTGTTGTCGCTCTCCTCCACGGAGCAGACATATCCATTGGAACTCTATCAGTCTCCTTACCCTTCTGTGGAGCAATATCTATCACCTCTTGGCAAACTCTGGCCATGTGTCCTGGCTTCCCATATCTGAAGCACAATCTGCTAGAAATAGGATAAGGTCTACCTCCATCAAATCTACCACATCTACTACATTGCTCAGTGGTAGGCCTCGATTCTCCAATCACTACTCCTCTTGCTAGAGCTATAGCCGGGTATGCAGAAGATCTAACAGTCTTCTCCTAAACTCCATCGATCCTTGGTCTCTTACCGAAGAGTCTTCTCCCTCCTCGATATCTGAAACCTCTAGTACTGTCACTCACCAGCCTCTTTCTATCTCTATCTCTACCCTTTCGATTGTTCTGAACTCCGAGACATTCCTCTCATAATCTTGCTCATAGAGTTGCGCCATGCGTACTGCCTCATCGTAGGTAGAGATGTCAAATGGAACCAATTTAGACCGTAACACTGGTCTCAGTCCATCTATGAATCTACGGACCTTCTTGGTCTCGCTACTCATAGTATCTGGGTCATACCTCCCCAGGGATAGAAATCTAGTCTCATACTCATCCACCAAATAACTCCCCTATCTTAACCCTAAAAATTCAGCCTGTAACTTTCGCTAAGCTGTATCTGGAACAAACTGCCTCCTGAAGGCTTCCAAAAAATATTTCCCAACTGATCTTTGTATGTCGGGCTCTCAATATTGGTTGGGTGGACTTCTACCAATGCTTTGTCGTCCCCATTAGTAGGAAAGCAATAAATAGGACCACCTCTGAAGTTGTACACTCAAAGAATCTGTACAACTTCTCCATCTCTTGTATCCACTCCTACGCCAAAATTGGGTCCTTAATCCCATGAAAAGTTGGAGGTCCAAGTTTTTGGAATTGTCAGAGTCTGTCCAAATCACAACCATACCCCAAAACATTACTGCCATGTTGTAGAGTAAAATGCAACGACATATCCTGAACTGGCGGGGGTATAGGTGTATCATGTGCAGCTGCCTCTCCCGGTACAGTCTCTGCATCCTGTCCCTGTCCTTCTGGCATAGTCTATGCCAATATCTTCACTATAGTCTTGAGACGACGCTCTAGTCTCTCAAAACGTGCCTCGGTACTCTCTAGTACCTCTGTAGGACCTGTAGTCTCATCTCGGGTCTCTGGCCTACCTCTACGATCTCAAGCCCTATCTCTAGCCCCTCTACCATGGCGAGTATTAACCATAATGGCTAAATCCCTACATTTATAATCATTTATTAGTATGATTTCCATCTCTTATACACAATTGTAACTGAACAAAGCACCGTACTATAGGGATGTATATTTTCCTAATTACTAATATCGATTCACATCAGACCAACTCTGTTCTGATACCATTCTGTCATGCCCTTCTCTCACACGTGACCTACCAAAATCACCATAATTTTTTCACATTTCACTTACCTCCTCTTCTGTCAAAACTCTGTACCAATTAGTTGGGTTGTGATTCGATATTAGTCACTCATTCACATTCGTTCATAACATGCATACAATTTAATATTCTTTTCAATAATGTAAGCTCTTATACATTAATACAAGTATTTGTACATATACATCCCGACCGTACATTAATTTACATAATTTTACTTTTACAATGTTTAGTACAAAATGTCAAGTGTGTATACCTCTCACAAGATGGATATGTAAGACCCCGTATATGTATAATGTGTAATGAATGTGAATGGACTTGTAATGTAAAGTATGATCGATGTAAGTCCATGGATTCAATGTATGTATGTGTAATATGAAGTGTAACGTACATACAAGTTTCATTGAGTACGAATATGAAGAAATGAATTTTGGCAAGAGATGGATGTGATTGAAACTCAAGATGAGTAGTGTGGTAAAAATGGAATGGAGTTATGCTTCCATTTGGTTTTATGTAGCATACCTTTGAACATACAATGAATGCACACAAGTTTCAATGTGCATAAGGTATGAATGGATACCATTTTCAAGTTATAAAGGTGGATGGATGAGAAAATGGCCATGGAAATAGATTAAGGATGTATTGGTATGAGTTGTAGCAAGGAAACTACAGGAAATCTGGAAAGTATGAATGCCAGATCGATCTCGTAGGATGAGAGATCGATCTGGAAGAGCCAGAATGCTCTTATTTGGGCGAAAGAATAGAGCAGATCGATCTCCAATGGGGCCAGATCGATCTCCTAAGCATTTTTCGATGAAAAGATCGATCCCCAAGCACCCAGATCGATCTCCTTAGCTCTCTGTTTGGGACCAGATCGATCTCATGCTTCGACAGATCGATCTCATGCTTCAACAGATCGATCTGATACTTCGACAGATCGATCTCATGCTTAAAAATGCCGTGAGAAAGAGGGATTTAAGGGGACCAGATCGATCTCCTCATGAACCAGATCGATCTCCCCAAGCTATTTCTATATAAGGAGGGCTAAAAATCAGGAAATCTCAGAAAAACACTTAACTTTACAATCTCAACCCCGAAAACCTAATTTTCCCTCTCTAAAATCAGCCATTTTCAGTGAGATTTGAAGAGAGATCATTAGAGGTAAAGTTGTTCCTATCAAAGAGAAGAACAACATAGTGAGAGGGCATTTTCCCATTTTTGGAATTGAAGGAGTTAAGGGCATTACCATTTAGAGCATGAAGAAAAATCATATTGGTAAGATTCTAACACTCCAATCCAAATGCATTAGCTATTTAATTGATTTTGGAGTTGTTTGGTATGAGTATTGATGGATAAACTACCTAGGAATGTAGTGGAAATTAGTGTGACCTAGAAATCAAAAATCGATATAATGTGAGAATATGTGGGATTGAATAAGTTTATGATTTATGGGCATTACTAAAGTTGTTATTGAGGTAATGTTTATGATTTTAGATGGTTAAATGAGATTGCATTGTGAGTTTGGAGGAATTGTGAAAATGGGTATGTATATGCTTGATAAATGCCATAATGAGGGAATTCATGGAATATGAACACTATGAGCTTAATGTCGATTTAATATCGATTTGGAATAAGTTAATAGGCCTAAGAAGATCCATAGACTCGAGTTATGGGTAAAGTAATGAAACGAGGCCATATAAGCGTTAATAGAGGCTATAGATTAAATTGACTATAGCAAGCACAAGGGTTGCATTGTATGGATCGAATATAATGCGGGATATGATTTTTTGCAGTCCCGAAGAGTTCGTTGAAGACAAATCGAACCGTACAAGTAAGCAACTTAAGGAAGTGGAATCACACATCGCGATTTCAGGTAAGGGAATTTTGTGAGTATATAGAGGTAGCTGCTCGTACTTCGAATTTGCGGGTGAATATTGGGTGTTTTATGAAATGCATGGTTGCTCAAATAAATAATTGATGGTATTTGTGAATGATGAGGAGTATATGCATGGTTTTGGATTTGAAGTGGATTTTATGAAATGGGATAGTAAGGCTAATAATTGCATAAATCTAATGTTTTGATGCTTTTCAAAACGAAATTGCTTGGTTTTAAGCAAGCTAGTAGATGGGTCGGCTAGTATTGTATGGTTGTTGTGGAAAAGCATTTGTGAGTGCTAAACCCGATTGTCGAGATTGTTTTATTGCGTATGAGCCGCCTATCGTATTTGTATGACATAAATCGCGCTAGAGCCTCGCTCGCGCTGGATTTCTATGTTTTCATTTGTACGAAATGTGCTGGAGCTTAGCTCGCACCTTGATTTGGAAACTATGATGATGTTTATAAACCGTACTGGAGCTTTCGCTCGTACGTGGCTTGTGAGTGGTTGTCTTATGAGTATAACCATACTAGGAGCTATGCTCGTACGCGTCTCTTTATGAGAGGATGCATGAGTCGTGCTAGAGCTTTGTTCGCACAAGTTTGCACATTGTGATAAGCATAAGGTTGTGAAAGTTGGTAAGATCCTTAAGCCTTACATCCTTAAGCCTTACATCCTTAAGCTAACATCCTTAAGCCCAGAGAGGCGGGGAGGCTCTGTTAGGCTGGGAGGCTCTGTTAGGCGGGGAGGCTCTGTTTGGTGGGGAGGCTCTCTTACGGTGGGGTCCTTAAGCCAACATCCTTAAGCCCAAAGAGGCGGGGAGGCTCTGTTAGGCAGGGAGGCTCTCCTACATGGGTATAGTAAGATCCTTAAGCCCTACATCATTAAGCCAACATCCTTAAGCCCAAAGAGGCGGGGAGGCTCTGTTAGGCGGGGAGGCTCTGTTCGGTGGGGAGGCTCTCTTACGGAAAGGATCCTTAAGCCCAACATCCTTAAGCTAACATCCTTAAGCCAATATCCTTAAGCCCAAAGAGGCGGGGAGGCTCTGTTAGGCGGGGAGGCTCTGTTAAGAGGGGAGGCTCTGCTCGGCAGGAAGGCTCTCCTTCACGGAATATGGAACACTCTTGGTATGGGGAAGATAAAACCTAGGAATGGCACCCCCAATCACGATATGAGTTGCGGAGTACGCTATACCGTGTATATCACATGGAGTACGATGTACCGCATGATGGTTATGTGATGATAAAGTCTGGCGAGGGATAATCCATATTCGTGCCAGCATGATACCCCGCACACCTGGATGCGTGTGGTCTGGGATGATTTATGATGTAATGGTTCACATAGGCACTTTTGATATAGTGACCTAGATTTATACACATGCGTGAATTGTGGAATGAAAATGTGGTTGTGATTGTGAGTTGATTTGGTGGTGTTTATGGTGTTGGTTTAAAAAGGAAGTTTCTTAAAGAATTGCCCTTTTATGAATTTAAATGAGATTGAGCATGAGATGATTTATACATGATGTTTCTACCATGTTTTATATGCCAATGAACATGATTTTGATACAAGATATATATGTATATTCACATGGCATAGTTTTATTCCTCATGCTCCTACCGTAAATGATTTATGCATAACACTATCAGCATGTAGATAGAGTAGTTATCTACCATGCTTGCATTATTGCCTTACTGAGCGTGTGGTTGCTCATCCCACTCTATTTTCCCCCCTATAGAGCGTGCATAGTAGCCCAGTGAGGACTGAGGCGTATTATTTTAGACTCCGCTGCATCTCCATCGCTAAGAGGTATATACACAGTGATTCTTTTTGTATCTAAACAATGTAAAAGCACAGTATTCTTTTGAGTTGTACTTATGGGGGATGTAGATGTCAATAAAACATGTATTCGTATAAGTACACGATTAAATGCACATGTATGACATCGTTTTAATTAATTGAGAATGAATGAGATGTGGTGATTATTATTGGCTCACAGCCCAACAGTGTGTGGTGAGTTTAGTTCATGACCGGGTAAGGTAACAGTAAAACGTGAAACATTTTCAGTGATTTTTGATTAAAGAGAATGGAATTGGGTCGTGACAGAGATTGGTATCAGAGCTGTGTTGGCCTGATGTGAGTCATTAATAAAACATAGGAAAGTACATCCCCATAGTACTGTGCTTTTGTTTAGATATAACTGTGTATACCGTGATGGATTGAGCTTAATGAATTATTATAATACATGAAGTTAGGCACTATGCCAGTTACACGCCAAGGTAAATGGGCGAGAGCACGTGTTAGAGGCCGTAGAGGTAGGCCTGAGAGCCGTGTGGAGCCACAGACTGAGCAGGCTCCACGGAACCCTGCTGAGAGAGCAGAGGATACTGAGGCTCGCTTTGCTAGGTTAGAGCGGAATATTGAGAGTTTGGTGGAGATAGTCACGCAGGCCTTGGGCGCTGGTGACAGACGAGGTCCCGCGACATAGCCTACTACGGAACAGGCAGCTGCAGAGGCGGAGAGACCTCAGACTGCTGAGACAGCTACAGTTACACCACCTCCAGCCCAGGATATAGCTTCTCCTATCGCTCCACAGTAGAGTGGTAGCGATTTGGGATATGACTGCGACTTGAGCAGGTTGCGAGAGTTTCAAGCGCTGAAACCCTCAGTGTTTAAAGGGGTGAAGGACCCAGTGATTACGGAGGATTGGGTGTATGAGATGGAGAAACTGTATAGGTTTTTTCGATGCACTTCAAGTGAGAAGGTTGCCTTTGCCGTGTTTATGCTGAAAGGCGAGGCCGAGCATTGGTGGAGGTCCACCGAGGTTATTTTGAGGGCCAGACACTCTGAGATCTCGTGGGAGATATTTCTAGAGGCCTTCAGGAGACAGTATATTCCAGCTACCTCACAGAGGAAATTACGGATGGAATTTATGAACCTGGTTCAAGGGAACCGGACTGTGGACAAGTATGAGTCCAAGTTTATGTCATTGGGAAGATATGACCCTGACACGATGGGTAGTGAGACCCAAAAGATTCAAAAGTTCATGGATGGATTGAGATTGGCCATCCGAACTAAGCTAGCTCCCTTCGACATTGTGACTTATGAGGAGGCTGTACATAAGGCTCACTTGTGTGAGCAAGACTTTGAGCAAAATGCCTCCGAGCTTGGGAGAATCAGCGTTGGAAAGGATAGAGACTGGAAGAGATCCGGGAGGGATAGAGTGGCCAGGAAAGGAGGCCCAAGGTATTTTGAGAAGAGACCTAAGATTGAGGAGGTGCGGGAGAGAGCTGCTAGACCTCCCGTATACCCAGCCTTGACTGCGCCGAGGGGCATGACTATTGGAGGACCACGGCCTACTACTGATCAGTGTAGGAGATGTGGGAGATTTCATGGGAATAGGCCCTGCCTGATGACCCTTATGGTGTGTTTTAGATGTGAGAGACCAGGACATATGGCTAAGTATTGTCCTGAGAAGATAGAGATTGCCCCACAGAAGGGCAAGGAGCCTGAGGGAGCTCCAGTTGAGACAGCAGCCCCGAGGAGGAGGGCTACAGCTGAGGAAAAAGGGAAACAGGCTGCGGGTGTGAGCAGAGGAAGAGTGCATGCACTGGACCAGGACACTGCAGACGCATCGACGGATGTGATTAAAGGTACCATTCGAATCTTTGATTTAGAAGCATTGGTATTATTTGATCCTGGTGCCACGCATTCTTTCATATCACCTTCCTTTGCACATAAATTGTTGAAATATGTGAAACCAACATTGTTGGATAAAATGTTGATGATTTCCACACCCATGAATGATAGTCAATTGACTAAGCATGTATGTAGAGATTGTAAGTTAAAGATAGAGGGGAAGGAAATGATAGCCAATCTGATTTTATTGAATATGAATGATTTTGATGTAATTTTGGGAATGGATTGGTTGGCTACCAATCGTGTTGTGATGGATTGTCATGCCAAAACATTGATGTTTTCAGGATTAGACAATCTTATTGTAAACTTTGATGAAAAGAAATGATATGAAAATAGCATGGTTGTTGTAAATAAAGGAGTATGATTTCAAATGCATATTGCTTGAGAGATAAATTATTGTTTATGATAAATGTTGAATGTGGAGTGATGGTTATGTTACTAACGATGGAGAGGATAATGTGAAGGGTTCATTGCATACATGGTTGATATAGATGAGGCACACCCGGAATTGAGTGACATAGCCGTAATTACGGATTACCCTGATGTCTTTTCGGACGAATTACCAGGACTACGACCTGAAAGGGAAATGGAATTTTGCATTGAGTTAGTGCCTGGTACAAAACCGATATCGAAACCACCCTATAGAATGGCTCCGATAGAATTGGAAGAGCTGAAGAAACAGCTGCAAGAGTTGCTGGAGAAGGGGTTTATTAGACCGAGTGTCTCACCTTGGGGAGCACCGGTTCTATTTGTAAGGAAGAAGGACGGAAGCCTCCGACTGTGTATAGATTATCGGTTGTTGAATAAGGCCACCATTAAGAACAAGTACCCCCTTCCAAGAATCGATGATTTGTTGGATCAGCTCCAGGGAGCCGAAGTGTTTTCTAAGATAGATCTGCGGTCAGGGTACCATCAGTTGAGGATCAGGAGTGGAGATGTACCCAAGACAGCATTTCGTACCCGTTATGGCCACTACGAGTTTTTGGTGATGCCATTCAGATTGACGAATGCTCCCATAGCATTTATGGCGTTGATGAATGATATATTCAAGCCATACCTGGACAAGTTTGTAATAGTGTTCATTGATGACATTTTGGTGTATTCCAAGTCCAGGGAAGATCATGAGGAGCACTTGAGGATAGTTCTGCAGACCCTCCGAGAGAGAGAATTGTATGCCAAACTCAGCAAGTGTAACTTTTGGTTGGAACAGATCTCATTTCTGGGGCATGTTATGTCAAAGGATGGGGTATCGATGGATCCATCCAAGATAGAGGCAGTTGTACAGTGGGAACAGCCCAAGACAGTAACTGAGATCAGAAGTTTCCTGGGATTGGCAGGATATTATCGGAGATTTGTAGAGGGTTTCTCCAGACTAGCTGCTCCGTTGACACACCTCACGCGTAAAGATGTTAAGTTTGTGTGGGATGAGGCATGTGAGAGGAGTTTTGAGGAGCTTAAGCGTTTATTGACGACTGCTCCAGTTCTCACCATTCCTACCAGCTCAGGAGGATTCTCGGTGTATACGGATGCATCGCACCAGGGACTGGGCTGTGTGCTTATGCAGGATGGGAAGGTAGTTGCCTATGGATCTAGACAGTTGAAAGATCATGAGAGGAACTACCCGACACATGATTTGGAGTTGGCGGCTGTAGTATTTGCTTTGAAAATATGGCGCCACTATCTCTATGGTGAGAAGTTTCAGGTGTTCACAGATCATAAGAGCCTTAAGTACCTGTTCTCACAGAAAGAGTTGAATATGAGACAGAGGAGATGGCTCGAACTCCTGAAAGACTATGATTGTGAAATCATGTACCACCCGGGTAGGCAAATGTAGTTGCCAATGCTTTAAGTAGAAAGAACCTTGGGTTGGTGTCTTATATGATGGTACGGGAACATGAATTGTTAGAACACTTTGCGAACCTCAGTTTGGATGTAACCCCACCTGGATCTGAGAGACTTGAGATCATGGCTAGTTTGAGACTAGCCAGAGTTGATTGGCCGTATTCGGCAAGCCCAGCAGAGCGATCGACGGTGTATCAATTGGCTGAGGTAGATACAGACAGGTGTGGGTATTGATTTTTAGCAGAGTGCTGATGGCTTATTGAGGTTCAGAGGCAGAGTATGCGTTCCCAGAGATCCTGAGATCAGGAGAACGATTTTATCAGAGGCTCACTCATCGAAGTATACGATACATCCGGGAAGTATCAAGATGTATCAAAACCTTCGGAAGGTTTATTGGTGGTCTGGAATGAAAAGAGACATTGCGGAATATGTCGCTAAGTGTCTCGTTTGTCAGCAAGTGAAGGTAGAGCATCAGAAGCCTGCAGGATTATTGCAGCCTCTACCGATACCGACCTGGAAGTGGGAGCATGTCACCATGGACTTTGTGATGGGGTTGCCGAGGACCCGTAGAGGTCATGATGCCATATGGTTTATTGTGGACCGATTGACTAAGTCCGCCCATTTCTTGGCTATGAGAGCTACCGATACACTGAGTCAGTTGGCGAACCTGTATATTTGAGAGATAGTACGGCTACATGGTGTACCAGTGAGCGTTGTTTCTGATAGGGATGCCCACTTCACTTCCCATTTCTGGGAACATTTTCAGGAAGCGCTGGGGACCAGACTGAGTTTTAGCACCGCTTTTCATCCTCAGATAGATGGGCAGTCAGAGAGGACTATACAGACCCTCGAGGATATGTTGAGAGCGTGTGTGCTGGATTTTAGAGGCTTCTGGGATGACCACCTGCAGTTAGCCGAGTTCGCTTATAATAATAGCTATCATGCTAGTATCGGGATGGCACCCTATGAGGCATTATACGGGCGTAGATGCCGTTCCCCTATTGGATGGGAAGAGGTTGGTGACAGACAGATTTTTGCTCCGGACTTAGTGCAGCAGGCATCTGAGGACGTCCAGTTGATATGTGAGAGATTACGGACAGCTCAGAGCTGAAAAAAGAGTTATGCTGACAAGAGACGAAGACCACTGGAGTTTGATGAGGGTGAGTCGGTGTTTCTGAGGGTATCACCATCGAAGGGTATTATGATATTTGGTAAGAAGGGCAAGCTGAGCCCTAGATATATCGGACCCTTCGAGATTTTGGAGAGAGTGGGAGATAAGGTGTATAGGTTGGCATTACCACCGAATTTAGCGAATGTCTACAACGTCTTCCATGTCTCGATGCTTCGGAAGTATCACCCGGACCCGGCACACGTGATAAGATATGAGCCGTTGGAGCTCCATGAGAGTATGATGTATGTTGAGAAGCCGGTTCGGATATTGGACAGAAAAGAGAAAGTGTTGCGGAATAAGACAATTCCCTGGGTGAAAGTTCTTTGGCAACACCACACGGCGGAAGAGGCCATGTGGGAATTGGAGAACTTGATACGGGAGTAGTACCCCTAACGTTTTGAAGAGTGACTTGGTTCTAATTTGGAGGACCAAATTCCTTGAAGGAGGGGAGAATGTAAGACCCCGTATATGTATAATGTGTAATGAATGTGAATGGACTTGTAATGTAAAGTATGATCGATGTAAGTCCATGGATTCAATGTATGTATGTGTAATATGAATTGTAACGTACATACAAGTTTCATTGAGTACGAATATGAAGAAATGAATTTTGGCAAGAGATGGATGTGATAGAAACTCAAGATGAGTAGTGTGGTAAAAATGGAATGGAGTTATGCTTCCATTTGGTTTTATGTAGCATACCTTTGAACATACAATGAATGCACACAAGTTTCAATGTGCATAAGGTATAAATGGATGCCATTTTCAAGTTATAAAGGTGGATGGATGAGAAAATGGCCATGGAAATAGATTAAGGATGTATTGGTATGAGTTGTAGCAAGGAAACTACAGGAAATCTGGAAAGTATGAATGCCAGATCGATCTCATAGGATGAGAGATCGATCTAGAAGAGCCAGAATGCTCTTATTTGGGCAAAAGAATATAGCAGATCGATCTCCAATGGGGCCAGATCGATCTCCTAAGCATTTCCACGATGAAAAGATTTATCCCCAAGCACCCAGATCGATCTCCTTAGCTCTCTGTTTGGGACCAGATCGATCTCATGCTTCGACAGATCGATCTCATGCTTCAACAGATCGATCTGATGCTTCGACAGATCGATCTCATGCTTAAAAATGCCGTGAGAAAGAGGGATTTAAGGGGACCAGATCGATCTCCCCAAGCTATTTCTATATAAGGAGGGCTGAAAATCGGGAAATCTTGGAAAAACACTTAACTTTACAATCTCAACCCCGAAAACCTAATTTTCCCTCTCTAAAATCAGCCATTTTCAGTGAGATTTGAAGAGAGATCATTAGAGGCAAAGTTGTTCCTATCAAAGAGAAGAACAACATAGTGAGAGGGCATTTTCCCATTTTTGGAATTGAAGGAGTTAATGGCATTACCATTTGGAGCAAGAAGAAAAATCATATTGGTAAGATTCTAACACTCCAATCCAAATGCATTAGCCATTTAATTGATTTTGGAGTTGTTTGGTATGAGTATTGATGGATAAACTACCTAGGAATGTAGTGGAAATTGGTGTGACCTAGAAATCAAAAATGGGTATATAGTGAGAATATGTGGGATTGAATAAGTTTATGATTTATGGGCATTACTAAAGTTGTTATTGAGGTAATGTTTATGATTTTAGATGGTTAAATGAGATTACATTGTGAGTTTGGAGGAATTGTGAAAATGGGTATGTATATGCTTGATAAATGCCATAGTGAGGGAATTCATGGAATATGAACACTATGAGCTTAATGTCGATTTGGAATAAGTTAATAGGCCTAAGAAGATCCATAGACTCGAGTTATGGGTAAAGTAATGAAACGAGGCCATATAAGCGTTAATAGAGGCTATAGATTAAATTGACTATAGCAAGCACAAGGGTTGCATTGTATGGATCGAATATAATGCGGGATACGATTTTTTGCAGTCCTGAAGAGTTCGTTGAAGACGAATCGAACCGTACGAGTAAGCAAATTAAGGAAGTGGAATCACGCATCGCGATTCCAAGTAAGGGAATTTTGTGAGTATATAGAGGTAGCTGCTCGTACTTCGAATTTGCGGGTGAATATTGGGTTTTTTATGAAATGCATGGTTGCTCAAATAAATGATTGATGGTATTTGTGAATGATGAGGAGTATATGCGTGGTTTTGGATTTGAAGTGGATTTTATGAAATGGGATAGTAAGGCTAATAATTGCATAAATCTAATGTTTTGATGCTTTTCAAAACGAAATTGCTTGGTTTTAAGCAAGCTAGTAGATGGGTCGGCTAGTATTGTATGGTTGTTGTGGAAAAGCATTTGTGAGTGCTAAACCCGATTGCTGGGATTGTTTTATTGCGTATGAGCAGCCTATCGTATTTGTATGACATAAATCGCGCTAGAGCCTCGCTCGCGCTGGATTTCTATGTTTTCATTTGTCCGAAACGTGCTGGAGCTTAGCTCGCACCTTGATTTGGAAACTATGATGATGTTTATAAACCGTACTGGAGCTTTCGCTCGTACGTGGCTTATGAGTGGTTGTCTTATGAGTATAACCGTACTAGGAGCTATGCTCGTACGCGTCTCTTTATGAGAGGATGCATGAGTCGTGCTAGAGCTTTGCTCGCACAAGTTTGCACATTGTGATAAGCATAAGGTTGTGAAAGTTGGTAAGATCCTTAAGCCTTACATCCTTAAGCCTTACATCCTTAAGCTAACATCCTTAAGCCCAGAGAGGCGGGGAGGCTCTGTTAGGCGGGGAGGCTCTGTTTGGTGGGGAGGTTCTCTTACGGTGGGATCCTTAAGCCAACATCCTTAAGCCCAAAGAGGCGGGGAGGCTCTGTTAGGCAGGGAGGCTCTCCTACATGGGTATAGTAAGATCCTTAAGCCATACATCCTTAAGCCAACATCCTTAAGCCCAAAGAGGCGGGGAAGCTCTCTTATGGAAAGGATCCTTAAGCCCAACATCCTTAAGCTAACATCCTTAAGCCAACATCCTTAAGCCCAACGAGGCGGGGAGGCTCTGTTAGGCGGGGAGGCTCTGTTAAGCGGGGAGGCTCTGTTCGGCAGGAAGGCTCTCCTTCACGGAATATGGAACACTCTTGGTATGGGGAAGATAAGACCTAGGAATGGCACCCCCAATCACGATATGAGTTGCGAAGTACGCTGTACCGTGTGTATCACATGGAGTACGATGTATCGCATGATGGTTATGTGATGAGAAAGTCTGGCGAGGGATAATCCATCTTCGTGCCAGCATGATACCCCGCACACCTGGATGCGTGTGGTCTGGGATGATTTATGATGTAATGGTTCACATAGGCACTTTTGATATAGTGACCTAGATTTATACACATGCGTGAATTGTGGAATGAAAATGTGGTTGTGATTGTGAGTTGATTTGGTGGTGTTTATGGTGTTGGTTTAAAAAGGAAGTTTCTTAAAGAATTGCCCTTTTATGAATTTAAATGAGATTGAGCATGAGATGATTTATACATGATGTTTCTACCATGTTTTATATGCCAATGCACATGATTTTGATACATGATATATATGTATATTCACATGGCATAGTTTTATTCCTCATGCTCCTACCGTAAATGATTTATGCATAACACTATCAGCATGTAGATAGAGTAGTTATCTACCATGCTTGCATTATTGCCTTACTGAGCGTGTGGTTGCTCATCCCACTCGATTTTCCCCTACAGAGCGTGCATAGTAGCCCAGTGAGGACTGAGGCGTATTATTTTGGACTCCGCTGCATCTCCATCGCTAAGAGGTATATACACAGTGATTCTTTTTGTATCTAAACAATGTAAAAGCACAGTATTCTTTTGAGTTGTACTTATGGGGGATGTAGATGTCAGTAAAACATGTATTCGTATAAGTACACGATTAAATGCACATGTATGACATCGTTTTAATTAATTGAGAATGAATGAGATGTGGTGATTATTATTGGCTCACAGCCCAACAGTGTGTGGTGAGTTTAGTTCACGACCGGGTAAGGTAACAGTAAAACGCGAAAAATTTTCAGTGATTTTTGGTTAAAGAGAATGGAATTGGGTCGTGACAGGATATGCAATAGGTCAGGAAATTCAGTCCTCAACCGTGTCCACCAACTGTGGATGCTCTGTAAAGAGGGAAATAATAAGGGGTGAGCTCACAGCTCAGTAAGGAAATCAGGCAAGCAAGTAGATAACTGCACTATCTATAAAATACAATGCTTATGCCTTGAAATCTTTTCCTTACCCATTTGCATCTAAAGCATGCATCTCTCTCAAAGCTTTATGCAATATATATGTATAGATACAAAACATCAGTTGTAAAACTGGAAATATGCTCGTTTAACAACCTCAAAATTTTATGCACAATATTGCATTTTTCATGTAATTTCACATAAATCACATTTTCTCATGCCATTCAATGAAATAAAATAATATGGCATTTCATCATGTTTAAAAACATGTAAATCTAGGCCTCACCCATCCCTCGGGCCACATGTTCATATAATAAAACCATGTGATCATTCAATCAAGAAATATTAGTTCACATTGCATGAAAAGAAAATCGAGATAGGCGACTACATGTTCCGAGTGTATGATCATAACTCATTTTTCGTGATCCCAGGCTACACAGTACTCGGTGTGCAGGATCTCATAATTGCTGTAACGAAAGGTGGGTCAAATCTCTACTGTCAACTCTCAACTGAGGACCTAATCCCGGAGCACACCAGATCCCACTGGATCCTGCTCCCACTGCAAACCAGTCCTATCCAAATACATTCAAGTACTCACGGTACAGCATACGCCATGTAACAGACACGGTACACAGTACTCCCTGAACCCTATCTCAAGGTGGGATGCTCGCCATGAATCTTAATCCTCATACCTTGGATATATCGCATAGTTAAGATGCTCGCCATGAGTCTTAGTCCTCATACCATGGGTTGTTTCGATAGCCCTCGACCATATCTCAAAATAATGCACGTGTGAACATATAATATATCGGTGCGACACACAGTCAGAACATGCTCCCAACACGGCTGCTTCATGCTCTTTTCAAAACTGGTGTGTGTGAGTAAACTCCCAACATGACCATCACATAATGATATAACTCTAGTGCGAGCAATGCTCCTAGCACCATGTCATATAAAACATGAGTATGAGCAAAGCTCCCAATACTCCATAATGTCTAATATATGAAACTGAGTACGAGCTAAGCTCCCAGTACTCTATCATGTAAAACTGAGTAAGAGCATAGCTCCCAATACTCTACAATGCATCAATCACAAAATTGAGTACGTGCAATGCTCCCAGTACTCTAACATGCATAATTCGCATTCAAAATTTAGTACGAGTAGATACTCCAGTACTATATGATGCAAATCTCAAAATATAGTGCGAGTATTCTCTAACACTGGTGGTTTTCACACAAAACCAGATAGATGGCTATTCAAATCACAGTTCACCCAATTAAACCAAATCCACACTAAAATGTGTTGTTTTCGCATATACATGAAAACATTAGCCATTCTATCATGTAATTCATGAATCTCAGTCACAACATGTTTCTAAGGTATTTTCACCCTATTTTTGGATAAAACACACTTATCCTCATTAGTCTCTATCGCAATAACATGCCTATTTATGGGAATTCATATATCATATAATATTGAAAATCTATTCGAAATACGTGTAGCTATCTCTAGCTATTCACGAAATTCCCTTACCTCGGATCACCTCAAGTGACCTCTCTTCCTCGGTGTTGTTCACTCTTGCAGTTCGATTAGCTTCCAAATGTGATTTTTGAAGCTGTTATATTTATTTACGTTAGTATACCATAATATACTTGTTTCATTTGCCAAATTTCAACTTAATACATCAAACTCATCACTTGCTGCCATTATGGTGTTATCCCATATTTTTCATACATCTATCTTCATTTCTCCTCATTTCCTATTTATGCATTTCATAAAACTACCTTATAATCTTCCATACATGCATATTCCATCATTAAATTTATGCCAACACCATTCTCTCATCATTTTCTCACTTCCATGCCAATAGCGAGGTCATGCTCATTTTTCGTGATCCTTTTATTTCCAACAATTCATACATATACCAATTAACTCACCAATACACCTAGTTTAACATATATCAACTTAGGGCATTAAATCTCACCTAGCTGAGATTTACTCCTTTTTCTCCAAAATTGGTAAAATCCTCTTAGTTCTTTCAATCTTTGATTCCAACTTCTTGTTTCCAAGTATGTTGTTCTGCTTTTAGCCCAGAACAACTTTACTTAACTGAATCTTAATCAAAACTGGTTGCAAACTGAAGTTTCCTAGTGTTAGAATGTTAGGTTTATGTTAGCACTGAATTTTATATATGTTTAGGACCATTTTTACTTAGTTATTTGATTTGTTCTTTGCAATATTAGGTATGTTTATGTGTTTTGTATACTTGTGCAGGAAAAAGAACAATTTGGAGAAGTCAAGGCTTTTGGAGCTAGTTCTGACGATTTCATGAAGAATTGAAGTTATAGGGTGCTGATCATGACTTATGCTGCAGCAATAGAAGAAACTGGACAGTGCAGAGCAGATTTGAGGAATTAATACCATTGCCGCAGCATAGCAGTCTGATTGGGGCAACACTGTTTTGCCACGTGGCCTTTTGCGATTTAGTATTTGGAAACCTTATAAATAGTCTTTTTATCAGAATTTCGTAGGGGGCTGCTGCTAAAGACTTCAAGATTAATTTAGCTCCATTGAAACGTCATATTTTTCATTTTTTTTCACCATATTTCTTGGGATGTTAGATTTGATTTCTTGGATGTTTATTATGATGTCTAGGAACTAAACTTCTTTTCTTCCTAGAATCGATGTAACCAACTTTAGGCATGTTGCAATTACTTTGTGATGTTGCTTGGATGATTTCAATTGTGTTTATTTAATCTACTTGTTCTTAATGCTCTAGTTGATTGGCCACCAATTAGATGAATTAGTATAAAAATCCGGCACTCGAGAGAGGGGATTGTTTATATGCACAAGGTTAGATTAACATAGGACATTGTTAGATCGAGATGTTGACAATTCTTATGAGCCATAGAGAAACGGATTACTATTGCTTAATGAACCCTATTATTTTATTCTGAATCGAGAGGTTAGGATTAGGTAAATTGGTATGACTGTTTAAAACTCGAGAGAGATAAACAGTAAATAGTTTCGGCTATAAACAATTTGAAATCAAAAGAACAATTGATCAAAGGAGTTGCATCAGTTTCGAGGAATATTTTGCTATTGATATTTTCATTCGTGATTATTATGATTTGCTTTAATTAATTTATTTTGTAGTTAACAGTTAGAATAGTTAAATAGGATTTTAACCAACATCCATTGATTTTCTAGATAAAGCTCAAGGTTGTTAATTACAGTGATTAGCGGTAGACACAGTTCTCTGTGGGACGATACTCATATTTACTCTATACTCGAAAACTGACCAGTGCACTTGGAGTAGTGTTCCATTAAGGACAACAGTTTAGCTTTGGTTCTTAAATGGAATAGTGTTTCTTATGAAATAGAGGTTGTAGAGGTTCAGTATTTATAGAATTGTCTCTATGAGATCGATCTGCTAACCACATGAGATCGATCTCCCCTACATTTTACTCCTCGAAACAAACCTTTCAGGCCTAATAAGGTCAATCTGCCCCTAAGCATGAGATCGATCTGCACAACTCAGAACCTTAAGGAGATCGATCTAGCCTTGCAATGAGATCGATCTGTCGCAACCCGAGCCTTAAGGAAATCAATCTGTATTGCTAAGGAGATCAATATGCTCCCTTCCTGAAGCAGTTCTGCTGTACTTTTCCATCCCAATTCACTGTTACATTGCTATTTAATTCACTTACCCATCCATTTTTCATTTCATCCACATTTATAACTTCAAAACATCTATTCCTCATAATTTATATAAATTGTGACTTCTCTATACATCACAAACTCACAAAGATTACATGTTAAATTTTGGGTTTTACAGTATGCAACGGATAAAGGAATACCGATCCTCAACCGTGTCCAACTACTGCAGACGCTTCGTAAAGAGGGGGAAATAAAAAGGGGTGAGCTCACAGCTCAGTAAGGATATAAGGCAAGCAAGTAGATAACTACACTATCTACAAAATACAATGCTCATGCCACTAAATCATTTCCTTTTCGATTCACATCTAAAGCATGTGTCTTTCTTGAAACATTTATGCAACATATATAGATACAAATCGTCAGTATGAACTGAAAACATGCTGGTTTAATAACCTTAGCAATTTATGCAAAATGTTGCATTTCTCATGTAATTGATATAAATCACATTTTATCATGCCATTTCAATTAAGTCAAAATAATATGGCATTTCATCATGTAAAAACATGGAAATTCGAGCCTCACCTATCCCTCGGGTTAGCCTTTTACACACAAGGTCACATGTCGAGGCTCAACTCATCCCTCGAGTGTACCCAATTATAAAAACTCATGTGACAATTCAAACAAGAAATATCAGTAAGGTGAGATAAGGGACTACTTGTTCCGAGATTATGATCATAACTCATCGTGATCCCAGGCTATACAATACTCGATGTGCGGGGTCTCACATTTGCTGTAATGGGAGGTGGGTCAAATCCTCAACGGTCAGCTCACAAATCATTGTGTACTCACGGTACATCGTACTCCATGTGACATACACGATAAAAATTACTCCATGGACCCAATCCTCATAGTCTGAGTGCCTGCCATTGGTCTTAGCCCTCATTCCATGGATAATAGTTTCGATAGCCCTCGGCCATATCTCAAAAATTGGCATGTGCGAGCATATAATCGGTACAACACACAGTTTGCACATGCTCCCAACACGGTTGTTTCATGTTGTCTCTTTCAAAACTGGTATGTGCGAGTAAACTCCAGCACGAACTCATGCATATCGTCATATAAATCTAGTGCAAGCAATGCTCCCAGCACTATGTCATGTAAAACTGAGTATGAGCAATGTTTCAATACTCTATCATGCATCAATCAATAAAACAGAGTACGAGCAACGCTCTAGTACTCTATCATGCATAAATCGCATTAAAATCAAGCAGGAGAAATACTCAAGTACTATGTGATGCATATCTGGTAAAATCTAGTGTGAGTATTACTCTAGCACAAATGGTTTTCACACAAACCGATAGATGGCTTATTTCAATTGAAATTCATTCAATTAAATCAAATCGACATTATAACATGCTGTTTTCACATATAACATGAAAGCATTAGCCAATCTATTTACACAACCGTCAAACAACTTTAAAACTAGTCACAAACATGCTTCCTAAGCTTTTTATCCTTAATTGGGAAAAATCACAATTTTACCTTATTGGTTCCTACCGAAACTTTTCCCATATTCAAAAATCCATACGATTTAGATACTTGTAAATCTATCCAAAATACGTCTAGCTACCTCTAGCTACTCACGAAATTCCCTTACCTCTGATCACGTCATGTGACCTCACTTCCTCGGTACTGCTAAACCTCGCAGTCCGATCAACTTCCAATAAAATCTTCAAAGATGTAGATAACCATTCACATCAGTATACCTTAATATACTTAATTTTCACTTGCATGAATCTCAAATCAATTCATTTAACCCTTTTTCACATCCATTTGGCTTTATTACATCTTATTGGACCTTACTCTTTCTTAAGTCCATTCCAACACATGTATTTCACAAAACTATATTACAATCATATATACATGCTTAATAACATCACTACATGCTTAAATCATCCTTTAATCCATGCCAAGTCAACTTTATCTCATTTTCTCAAATCCAAGCCAAATTCTAAGTCATGGAGATTTAACATGTTTAAGGTGTTTTCAGCTAACAAAACATACACCAATCAACTCACCAAGATACCTATATTAACATACTTGAAATTGGTGTATTAAATCTTACCTAGCTTGATTTTTTCCTCTTTTTGCCAAATTGGGGGAAAATCCACTTTGCTCCTTCAATCCTTGATTTCAACTTCTAGTTTCCAACTATGTTGTTCTCCTCTTCACTAGGAACTACTTTGCTGAAACAAATCTCTCTCAAAACTGATTATCAATGCAATGGTCAAATGTGTTTATTTCAAAATAGATTTCTCATACTTAATTTGATCAAATACTTTTACAAAATGCTTCCGTTGCTGATAAAGAACCTTATCAGAAGCCTTTTGATTATGCCACTGATGTACGGTGCTTAATGTTAGCTTCCATGAGTTCTGAACTCCAACATCTTAAGGAAATGTTCCAAGAGTAAGCACAGCATAAACATTATGGGGTATATAAAGCGCTCTTCTAAAGTAAGATGGCTATGGGAGCTTCGTTGAAAACTCATGTACTCAATATGATTACGTACATTAAGAGGTTGGAAGCAGTGGGCTTCACCATACATGAAGAGTATTAAGTTGATCTAATCTTTTAATCTCTATTAGGTAGCTACAATTCGTTTGTGTTGCACTACAACATGAATTGTATGGATAAGACACTGGTAGAATTGCTCAACACGTTGAGAATTGTTAAGCAAGACTTGTAGAAATTAAGGCCTACTTCTGTTATGGTGGTCGACAAGGCCAGATCCAATGTAAAGGGAAGCCTAAGGGTAAGCTCAAGCCCTAAGGTAATAAGAAGGAAAAAGGATAAGAATCTCATGCCATTTGGTGGAGTTGTTAAGATAGGAAATTGTTTCCATTGTAGTAAGACTGGTCATTGGAAAAGGAACTACACTTTATACCTTAAAGAGCTAAGGAAAAAGAAAATGAGTGAGACTTCCACTTCAGATATGTATGTGATTGAGATAAACTTATCTACTTCTCTATCTTGGGTTTTAGATACTTAATGTGGTTCTCACATTTGCATGATCGTGCAAGGCCTAACAAGGAGTATGAGACTTGCCAAGGGCGATATGGACCTACGAGTTGAAAATGGAGCAAGGATTACTACATTAGCTGAAGGAATTTTCACTTTATCGTTACCTTCGGGCCGAATTCTAGAACTTGATAATTGTTATTATGTACCTATATTATTAGATCGTTTCTATTCCTTCAAGTAAGGTATTCATATATATTAACTATAATTGAATGTGTTTTATGTTACGATTAGTTTTCTGATTATTAAACTTACTACTCGATTGTTACTTCTTTAGATATTTTATCTAAATCTATATGTTCTTGTTTAGTGTAGTGTTTATCGTTTGTTGCCTTGAACCGATGGATGGAAAGATGCTACCATCTAGGACATACTTAAGTTGGAAGAAAAAATTGAGGGATATGGATTAGGAGATATGAGTGTTTAGGGTTAGTTTATTATATAAGTTTGTTTAGGGTTCAATCCAAATGAATTATATATATAAATGATCTGACTTTATTTAATATGTAGGTTACAACTGATGTTGACTCCCCTACATTCGAGTCATTTGACTAAAAGGGTTCTAGTCCCTATGTAGATGGATAGAAAAAGGTACGATAGATTTATAGTTTAGAGTTATTTTCTTTATATACATTTGACAATTTTAAGTTCACCATTCACATGTTTTATAGGCTTTTCTGAAAATGATTAAGGAATGTAATGTAAAGATAGCGAATCTAGTGAAGGAAAAATATGGCCAATTTCATTTTACTCTTAAGATATTCATCAAGTTTAGAAGCCATGCATTCTCATCTAAGCCCTCTCGTTGATTCAACAATCTGTCTAGCAAAGTTTCCACTGTCTCCATGCCCCATATCATTGTCCCCAACCCCTATTACATTTGTTTCAGCCACGCAAGAAGCTGGTTCATCAAATATTGTCATTGCAAACCCCATATCTTTCCAATTCACTAAGGAAAAATTTGGAATCCAAAAAGAAAAGCCCGTATGGTTGATTAAGGACTCGCATGAAGAGCTAATCTAGGACGTAATTTACTTAATACAAAATGCAAAGAGTAGCCGATGTAGGATGTGTCGTGTTAGACTCTTGAGGCACAAAGACTTGTCAAGGCATCTCGTATTCTCCAATCTCCATATTTGGTCAAGTGGCCAACTTCATCCCTAATAAATATGGAGAAATATATAGTCGATTATGATTGGGATGACAGTTTACCTCAAAGGTAAGTGACATTTGAATTTTACTTACATTGGTTTAGGGTGGTGAACAGATCTTTGCTTTGTAAATGTAAGGAAACTTTCTGCGGTATGTTGGGCTGGGGATGTACAAGCACAAATATTTTATAGTTATCCTGTGCCTAATAGATAAATAATATGGTATATGTAACTTTCTTATTTGTTATCTTATTCTAATGCTTGTATAGGTACTTTGTTAACATTATTTTTTATTCATTTTTCTGATTGTTGATATGTATGTTAAATTATATAACTTGGCAAAAAAGTTTGTTTGGCAATCCGATAAAGTTCGTGAATTTTTCTCGACAAGTTTTATAATAAATGACTACTCCTACTTATATCTTGTGATGTGACTTAAATGATGTTTTGGAATTATTATATTGAATTATAGTTAATTTTATACTCTTGTACTATACAATATTTGAATATAATGTACCTTCTGACAGGGGTTATGTAGATAAAATTATAAACTGTTTTTCTGTAAAAATTGTTGAGGAACTAAAGCACATTGATGTGAAAAAACAACTTAGGTTAGTAACTTCAATGATTAACTTTATCTTTTTGGGGTTTGTGCAATTTTTGTTACCTAATCTGCGCTACACTTATATGAGAAGATTTTTCTTCCATTATGTGCTAACAGTCACTAGGTGTTATACCTGTGAACACTTTATTGAAACAGATTGACATTCTTGACTTTCGAGAGGTCCACTGGGAGTAGCACATGCTGGGTTCCCTGATAGATTGGTATTATTTTGCACCATAACTTTGAATTGATTTATTTAGGGTTTAGGGTTTAACTCTACAATAAGGGTTTAAGGTTTTCATTTTCTATTCTTTGCTAGTTGCTGAAGAAATACTTTGTGTTATTTTTAGTTGTTAGGGGTCATCCGACTGCAAAAAATGTTTTCATGTAAAAGCATGAGTGCTTGAAATTTGGTTGAAAATGTGATAATGAGTAGGCTTCTATTTTGTTGTATTCAATTAATATTGATAATTCTATGTTTATGGTTTATACTTTAAACTCATCTAGGTGACTTTGTTCTAGAACACTTAATTTTAATGATTATGGCGTATTCAAGATAAAACACTTACAACTATACGATGGAAGGATCTACCCACCCTTCATTCGGGTGAGTATGTGATGTAGATATATGGTTTAAAGTTAAGGTTACATCATTTTCCTTATTTGAAGTTTAGGGTAATGTTCACATTTTTTTTATTGCAAGCAAATGAAAATCAATATCAACTTGCAGCGACTTTTCTTATAGATGATCGCAATGCAATGAAGCCTAATATTTTTTCCAAGTTAGGAATGGATGGATAGGTTTTACTTGTATACATAATTTCTGTGCAATGTAAATGAAATATGTATATTTTTGAAATTTTCCAATGAATATATGTTAAGTATGAATTGTTTCTACTAATATATGGCTTATATTAGTAAATTTGCATTTTTCACCATAAAACTTACCAAGTTTTAAAATCTCAAAGGCAAAAGGATAATGATAAAAAACAAAATCAAGGAATTTGAAATCCTTATCAGGGTTATTCGAATACCAATAAGCACATTTGTAATATGAGTTATGTACATCTTTTAGATTAATATGTACAATGATTTCGAATATGTATCAACTAAGGGTAATCGAATTCTTATAAAATGATATTCGAATTCCATAAAAAATGAAGCTTCTATTATTATATTACTCTAGGTAATTCAAATATCATGAAAAAAATCAGAATATCCATAAGAACAATTCTGATATGGGATATGTGCATATTTTAGAATCATATGTACAATGATTTCAAATATGTATACAACTTAGGGTAATCAAATTCCTACAAAATGATATTTGAATTTTATAATACTTGAAGCTTCTGTTATTAGATTACTCTAAGTAATTCGAATATCAAGAAAAACGAATTTCAATACCCATAAGTAACCTGATATCAAATTTTAATAGAAATTCGATTATCATATACTGGATACTTGAATATCCTTTGAATTTAAGACTTTGTTCTGAAATTATACACAAGAATTAGAATACAACGATAAAGATATTCGAATACCATTACTAAAACCATATACCTTACTTTGATAGAAATTTGATTATCATTTTTGTTTAAAATTACACATGAGAATTTTAATAACATGTGAAAGATATTCGAATATTGTCCCATAAACCCTAAACTTTAAATCCTATGAGGCTATGACCCTTAAAATTTCAGAGAGTTAATCAGACATATTTCTTTGTAAATTGAAAATTATATGTATTTGAATTCTAAATATAGGTAATCAAATTCAACTATGAAGAGGCCAAATTCAGTTTTAAGATATTCAAATGCTTACATTAAGGTATTCAAATGTTATATTGATTAAGCTTTTGTATTCAGAAACTTTTAAGGAATTCAAGTACCTCTATATAGATATTTGAATACTAACAAAAACAACATGCAATTTATACATGTACATCTTTTTTAACCCATATGCTCATATAGTTGAAGCATCACTACATTTACTTAGAGATTAGTTTAAGTTTCAGTGTACTCAAATGCTTAGATTAAGGTATTTTAATTCCATATTGATTGGAGCCTTTGTATTAAGAAATTATGATAGAATTCGAATACCTTTATATATGTATTTGATTACCCATTGTGCAACACATGATTGTTATGTGTATACCTTATTTGATCTATATGTACATAGTGTTTGAAAGATTACTACATTTTTTGAGAGACCATTATTAATATGATTATTCAAGTTCTCTTTCAATTGATGTTATTAACTTGTAGAAAACCACTAGAATATCAATAAAATTCACACAAGTTGATTTTACGCAAAGTTATATAATAAAATTCTAGTCTATAACTGATCGAAATAAATTAAAGTCAAACAAAAAGAATTACATCCAAATACATCATTTTGTGAATCAATATTAGTTAGTTTGTGAGAAGGAAGGAAGGTCAGTTTTTAAAGAGGAAGAGAACTCAGTTTATGCCACTTAATAGCAGGTCAAGTTCTTTCATTGGAACTTTCTCTTGCTCCTAACCTTCTACCCTTAGGGTTGATGGCAGCTTATTTTCTTTCACTAGTACTTTCTATGGCTCCTAACCTTTTACCCTTAAAGTTGATGGCAATTGAGCTTCTTTCTTAAGAGCTTTCTCTTTCTCCTGACCTTTACCCTCACAGTTGATGGCAGGTCAACTTTATTGTCAAGGGCTTTTTTGATCCTGACTTTCTGTCATTCGACTAGATTGCTGCTCGCCTTTTTTCTCTAGATCTAGTTGTTGGTGCTCATGCTCTACCATTTTATTTGATGCTTGATAACCTTTTTTTCTCTAGCTGCTCAACTTCTTCCCTTGAAGAAGTTGGCAAACTTGTCTCTCTTGGCAGGATTTTTCTAAAAGAGGGTCGTGTTTCAACTCTAGCTTTCTTAAGAAGTTGTACTGAGTAGCTGTAGTGGCCTAGAAGCCATTAAATCTCACTTCTAACCGCCTTAAACTCATGTTGAATTGATTTAGCAAATCATGAAATGATCTAGTAGAAGATTAAGGCTTATATTGATTATTATATCCCAAAGCACATCTTTAGAAAGTGCCTTCCTTTTCCCTAAAATTATTGTCTTTTTGTCTACCTTCTTTATAGGTTTATTCTCAATAAAACCTATCTTACAGATTGTTGACATGTCCAACTTAACAACAATTGGTCATACGATGTATTTTCGATTAAAATTACTAACCTACTTAGCAATCTTTGTAATGATGGTGGCATAAGGTAAAGAAGTATATTGACTATTTATATGTGATTTGTTAACAAAAATATTTGAATATCAATTTTGAATTCCCAATATTGTTTTCGATGCACTATTATCAAATCAAGTATTCAAATTCATATCTTAATGTATTTGAATTCTCCATATTATTTTCATTTTTTGTATTTATGTACATATGTTTATGCAAAATATACTGCAAAATATACATTCATAAATCAAAACATTGTAACACCCCAAATTATTCCTAACAATTGCGGAAGCTTAAATTACGGTCAACTATCTACATATATGTACTGACCTTAATTTTCAAAACAGTTTGTATGTGTAGTGTAAGCAGCAACCAACAATATGCATCAACTAACAATATCAACTCACTTATCAACACCAACATCATAATGCAAAATACTTCCAAAGGTCTCTGTGACCATTAATGCAAGATATCATCAAACAATCATGCCAAAATCTCACATTTATATCTCAACAGATATCCATAACCACTGTGTCAACTAACTGTATCTATATACTGAATTGTCAAAGCATACCTTAATTTGCAACCACAAAATATTCGATGAGACAAGAACTTGCCACAGCTACAATTCACTCTGATGACTTATCTGGGAGGTGGGGAAAAAATGGGGTGAGCTTGGCCCAGTAAGTGAATATAAGAATACAATGAAAACAAAAGTTTCAAAAACTTGCATGTCAAATACAAGAGATTTATCAAATACGAATTTAAGAGTATATGTAGTCAAATAATAACAATTAGTTTTCAAAACACACATCCAAAACATGCAAGTGCTATAATTGTATTATCACAAAGTGAGCCATTTTTCAAAAGTTCGCTATGTCGAACTAAGGTATCACCAAAAGCACTATAGCTATCAGTGCATCACACTCCTTGTCTGGGGCACTATCTATGATCATAGACTCACAACCTATCCCATTGATCAGATGAGATCGGTACCTATCCAAACGATTCGGGATAGGCCAAAATGCTTCATTCAACGTGAAACATAACAAGGTGAACCTGATAACATACATATTGCAGCTCACAAATTCTCAAACCAAATACATAACATTTTAATCAAATCTAAGTGTAAACCAAATCACACAGATTCTAAATCACATAGTATAGCCGGGAGATTTCGAAAGCATGCTATGTTTTACAACGATAATCATTTTCAAATATAACTATTAAAATATATATAAACTTGTAAACATATAGTACATGGAGAATTTATCACTTGAAAGTACATAATTATTTTATGCAAAATATAAATGAATAGAAAGCATGCTTGAAAATATAAAAGTGTTAAAACAAAGGGACTCATTACATAAACCATAATGCACATCATAAAATACTTATTTGCATGTGAAACTCAATATACTCATTTGAAAACCATAGCATGAAAGTTCTCAAAACAACATTCTCATATCTCAAAATCATGTGGAAACATGAAGTAAAAGGCTCAATATAGAGCAGTAACGAGCATGTGAAAATAATGCGATAATGGCTTTCTCAATAAACGTGATAAAATCACTGTAATAATAATGCACGTGGTGCAGCCACCAAACACACGTGGCATAGCCACTGATTTAGATTCACACGTGGCACAGCCACAGAATAGGGTTTCACGTGGCAACGACCACCAAATATACGTGGCACAGCCACAGAATGGGAGAACTCACGTGGCAACAGCCACCAAATATACGTGGCACAGCCACAGAATAAGGGATCTCACATGGAAATGGCCACCAAATATACGTGGCACAGCCACAGAATGGGGGATCTCACATGGCAACAACCACCAAATATACGTGGCACAGCCACAGAATGGGGGATCTCACGTGGAAACAGCCACCAAATAAAGTGTCTCACGTTACCAGAATGGAGAAGTATCGGGCTTACATGCTACTAGAGCAATGCCCGGTGTGTATTCAAAATTACACACCTAAGTCTTTATCAATAGCCATTATCATATAAAACTGGTTTGCCTTCACGTAGAACTCATAGTAGTTTTTCTCTCATAAAACTCATTTAAAACCGTTTTGTACTCAACACAAAATATATTTAAAATCGAGTTCCAACTGAAAACACACGCACACATTTCTCAAATCTCGATATTGCCTTAACGTAGAGCCTAATTCATTTCTCACCAAACTCAACGGTTTATAAAGCGGTTTCACACGTAGCTTATAAACTCATAAAAACATTAGGCTCCAACCGGCTATAAAAATCATGTGCATTCTCATCGAAACACAACACATCAAACATGCTTGTTTTATAAATCGCAAATCATGTTATAATAGTTCACAAATCACATACACAAATGGTTTAGTTTCCCTTACCTCTTTGCACCTCGTATAGTGCAATCGTTTCCCTCTTGTCACGGACTAGTCTCGTATTCCACTTTGGAACTCCCGAGCTATCCAAACGATGTTAAAACATCAATACTCATCATCACAGTAACCTCAATTCTCAAAATCGAGCATAATTGCTCATAACACCTCAAATCTCTCAATTCTCATAACTCTATCTCAATCCACAATGTCATTCACAACATCTCAACATCATACACTTCCCATGCCACAATATCTAAGCTAATTAACCACATTGTCTAAATTTCCATTTATAACTCAAAATTCCCAAAATTACCAAAATTACTAAATATCATTATCACTCTAACTACATTGTAATTTCATCAATCCCTAATCATTTTCCAGCTACTTCAACACAATGCTAACAACCATTATCACCAAAATCATCTCAAATATCAAGATCGAGGTTTAGAAATTACCCAAAACTTGTGGAGAGCTTATCTCTTGCCTTGATTCAATCCGTCTTCTGATTTCCAAGTACGTTGTTCTCCCTTTGATGAGGAACAACTTTCCTTCTTGTCAAAGCCTCTGATTTGGACGAAAATGAGTGCTTTAGATGAGTGAGAAAGCTAGGGTTTGGGTGAAAATGGGGTTTTGAAGAGAGAGAAAATAAAATTGCAGGAAAAAGCAGGGGTTCCATATATAGACGGAGGGTAGGAGACTGATCTGGCTCTTGATGAGATCAATCTGCATTTAAATTTGGGGACGATTTGGGGTAATTTTATGCCTAGGAGATCGATCTGTCGAGGGGTGAGATCGATCTCTTTATGGCTTTATGAGATCGATCTACTCCTTGAGGAGATCGATCTTCTCCCAAACAGAAACATTTGGAGATCGATCCCTTCCTCATGAGATCGATCTTATCTCAAACAGAATCATAAGAAGATCGATCCTCTTCCATTGGGGATCGATCTGCTCACTTGCTTTCCTCTTTCCTTGTCAATTTTAGCTTACCAGATCGATCTTTCTTCCCTAAGATCGATCTGATCTCATAGTTTCACACTTAGGTTAAACACTTAACATGTAAATCTCAAAATATAATTTCCACAGTCTACTACTTGGATCATTTCTCATTCATTACATATACATTTCACTTAGCTCAATAAATTACACTTCAAGTTCATATTACATAATTAAAATATGTCTAAAATTCTCAGATCTCACATCCTCCCCACCTTAAAAGAATTTGGTCCTCCAAATTCAACTCAACTCATCAAATAGATGGGGGTATTTCTCCTTTATGAGACTCTCCAATTCCTACGTTGCCTCTTCCATTAAGTGATGTTTCCCCAAAACTTTCACTAATGGGATGCTCTTAGTTCTCAGTAACTTCTCCTTTCGATCGAGAATCTGGATGGGTTCCTCAGTATAGCTCATGTCCTCTTGTATGTCCATCTCGTCATACTCTATGACATGAGAAGGGTCCGGGCGATACTTCCTCACCATAGACACATGAAAGACATTGTGTATTCCAGACATCTGTAGGGGTAATGCCAATCTGTAGGCTACCTCTCCCACTCTCCAAAGAATCTCGAGTGGTCCTATGTATCGATGACTCAATTTCCCTTTCTTCCCAAATCGCATGATACCCTTACTCGGTGATATTTTCAGAAATACTGCATCACCAACATCAAACTCGAGTGGCCGTCTACGCATATCTATGTAGCTTTTCTGTCTACTTTGTACAGTCCGTAACCTCTCACATATGAGTTTCACACTCTGTACAGCTCGCTCAACAAGCTCGGAAGCATTTATCTTTCTGTCACCACTTCTTCCCAAGCTACAGGGGATCTACACCAACTACCATATAGAGCCTCAAAAGGTGCCATTTCAATACTCGCATGATAGCTGTTATTGTATGCAAACACTGCTAGGGGCAGGTGATCATCCCATGATCCCTTAAAATCCATCGTACATGCCCTCAACATATCCTCCAGGGTCTGAATAGTCCTCTCTGACTGACCATCTATCTGAGGATGATAGGCGGTACTAAAACTCAATCAAGATCCCATGGACTCTTGAAACTGGGTCCAAAATCTGGAAGTAAATCAGGAATCTCTATCAGAAGTAATACTCACTGGAGCCCCATGTAATCTAGCTATCTCGCTGACATACAGCTCAGCTAAGGCATCCATAGTATCTATGCTCTTGATGGTAAGGAAGTGGGCACTCTTGGTCAATCTATCCACTATAACCCGTATAGCATCACGACCTCTTCGGGTCCTCATTAAACCCATAATAAACTCCATGGTGACATGCTCCCATTTCCATGTAGGTATAGGTAAAGGCTGTAGTAGTCCCTCAGGCTTCCTATGCTCAGCTTTCACTTGCTGGCATACCAAACATCTGGCCACATATTCTGCCATGTCTCGATTCATACCACTCCACCAATACACCTTTCTCAAATCTCAGTACATCTTAGTACTCCCTGGGTGCATGATGTATTGCTAGCAGTGAGATTCTCTCAGTATCTGTCTCTTTAGGGTATCATCGTCCGGTACATAAATTCATCCTCTGAATCTCAACAATCCATCCTCACTGACTGTGAGATCCGACTACGAACTCTGTTCAGCTTGGCTAACCATATCTATCAACCTCTGATCACTGCGCTGCCCAATTCTAATCTGATCCATGATCTTGGGCTCTATCCACAAGCTAGCCAAAAATCTAGTCTCGACCTCTTTAACTCTGATCCAGAGTTTGACAAACTGCTCCAGTAATCTCATTCCCTGATCATCATAGCAGATATCATACTTTTCCTGCTCAGGGCATCAGCAACTACGTTCGCCTTACCCGGATGGTATAGAATCTCGCAGTCATAATCCTTAAGGAGTTCCATCCATTCCTTTGTCTCATGTTTAACTCTTTCTGATCAAAGAGATATCTCAAACTCTTGTGATCAGTGAAGATCTAGAATCTTTCCCCATATAAGTAGTGTCGTTAGATCTTCAAGGTAAATACCACAACAGCTAACTCCAGATCATGCGTGGGGTAATTCTTCTCATGGTATCCATATGCGACCACTCTTCCATGCTGCATAAGCACAAACCCCAATCCTTGATGAGATGCATCACTATACACCAAAAATCCTCCTGATTCCTCAGGAATAGTTAACACAGGTGCCGCTGTCAATCTCCTCTTTAACTCCTGAAAACTGAGCTCACACTGATCAGTCCATATAAATAGAGTCTCTTTGTGTGTGAGCTTAGTCAAAGCGGCGGTAATCCTGGAAAATATTTCCACAAACCTTCTGTAATATCCTGCCGAACCAAGGAAGCTTCTTACCTCCGTAACTATCCTCAGTCTTTCCCAATTAAGCACAACCTCTACTTTACTTGGATCCACTGATACTCCTTCCTCTGAGACTATATGACTAAGGAAAACTGTCCGGTCTAGCCAAAACTCACACATACTAAGCTTTCCATATAATTGCTTATCTCAGAGTATCTGAAGTACTAACCACAAATGCTGTGCATGCTCCTCATACGACCGAGAGTACACCAGGATATCATAAATAAAAACTATCATAAATTTATCTAGATAGTCTCTGAACACCTCGTTCATTAATCTCATAAACGCTGCAGAGGCGTTCGTCAATCCAAAGGACATCACTAGAAATTCATAATGGTCATACCTCGTCCTAAAGGACGTCTTTGGAATATCTTATTCCTTGATCCTCAATTGGTGATAGCTCGATCTCAAATCAATCTTAGAAAAGACTGATGCCCCTCTCAGCTGATCAAGTAGATCATCAATCCTGGGCAATGGGTATTTATTTTTCACCGTGGCTTTATTCAACAATCGGTAGTCTACGCATAATCTGAGACTACCATCCTTCTTCTTAATAAATAAAACTGGTGCTCCCCACGGTGAGGTACTGGGTCTAATGAACCCTTGATCCAATAACTCTTGTAGTTGTTTCTTCAATTCCTTAAGTTCCACTAATGCCATCCTGTAGGGAGGTTTAGAGATCGACTGAGTATTTGGTACCAAATCAATGGTAAACTCCAACTCTCTCTCTGGTGGTAAACCTGGTAACTCATCTGGGAAAACATCCAAAAATTCACACACCACAGGTATATCCTCAATCCACGGATGTTCCTGATCATCATCTGAGATGAGTGTTTCATAACCTTCACATGAACAATAATATTTAATATTCTCCAAAATAATATTGAAATTATCAAATTGGTTACAAAATTCCATACGTCTATTTACTCAATATTTACTCAATATTTTAATTAACACATGAGCCTTATAATCACAGACAGAGAGTGTACCTCTTATAGTTTCTGCAGAAGTGTCTGCCATCTCCTTATCTAAGGCAAACACACGTCCCTGTGTAACAGGCTTCTTCCCTTTCTCTGCAATAGTGGCCCGTCTCTGGGGGTTCACTCTTTGAGGCTGTTGTCTAGTGGGCTCCAAGACATGTGGTTTTTGAGGTTGAGGGCAATCTTTTACCATGTGACCCATGTCTCCACATCTAAAACATCCATGGATCAACCTAGTATAACTTCCCTCATGCATTCGACCACAATTTTTGCAAAACCTTGTCTCAGGCCTGACATCTCAAGGGGTCTCCCTAATGTTAGGGTAAACTTTGGGTCTCTCTAATCTGCCCTTCTGCACCTCAATCCTTCCTCTTTTGAAAGAACCTCTCCGAGCATCTGTTTAACAAATCGCTGGCCTCTTGCCCTTATCTCTATTCACCGCTCTGAGCTCATTCTGGGATTGTAGCATTTCAATTCCTCTCTCAATCTCTTGTGCTAGTCTTAAAGCATCTCCAAACTTAGTAATACATAGCCCTATCAATTTATCTCTCATGATGGGCTTCAATCCATGCACAAACTTCTCTGTGTGGAGCTCTTCATTCTTGAAGGTCTCTGGGTCATATCTCAATAGCGCGGTGAATTGGCTCTCATAGTCATCCACAGACATATCACCTTATACCAAACTCAAAAACTCAGCCTGTTTCTTTCTCTGGGCGGTTGGTGGTACATATTGGGCTCTAAAGGCTGTCTGAAACTCTTCCTAACTAATCATATCCTCGTGGGACATCAAAATACCCTGGGTAGTACCCCACCAGTCTCGAGCTCTCTCTTTCAACATATAGGCACTCATACTGACCCTCTCAGCATCTGTGTACCCCAGATAATCGAATATAACTCTCAACTCCGTCAACCACTCCTCAGCCTCTGTAGGATACTTCTTTCCCTTAAATGTGGGTGGATTCATTTTCAAAAATTCTTTCAGTCGGACTATACTTTTATCCTCAGGCTGAGTGACGGGGGGCACTGGGGGTATAGGAGGTCCTTGTGGTGGTGTAAGAGTAGTACCCGAGGCATTAACTCCAAAGTGTTGCGAGAATAGCGCTGCCATCTACTCAAAACCTTGCCTCACATTGGTCTCAATCTGATTAAATCGAGAGTTAAGACTCTCTGGTTGTGGGGCAGGTGGTGGAGGGGACTCTGCCTGCCTCCTCGAACGACCTTGTCGTCCACTCATTCTCTATCTCAACTCGTCTCCTGCGCGTACATATCAAAATCGATTGAAATCTCAATCCTCAAATTCAGTTCATGACCAGACTATTACAGACACTTAGGATGTATTCTATTTCACTTAACCGACACTGACAGTACTAGACACCCTAAGCTCTGATACCAAGAAAACTCTGTCACGCATCGAAAACGTGAAAAATAGGACAAATTTAAAAACTTTTTACTCATCAAATCACAATTAAGGGTGCATTCCTGTGCAGTGTCATACATCATCATATTTATCATCCCTCAGGATCACATCATTAGATAGTATATATCATATCATATACATTACTCAATCTCAAGTTAATTAATCCTAATACATCCCATACTATGTTATACATCAAGTGTTTGTAATTACAATAATTGTCTGGGTACATGAAAAGATAAATGATACCTCAAAATACAATATATGGCTTGGAGCTCAAGTCCTCCACTAGCCACTACTCCGTACGTTACAGGGAAACCCTTTTTACTTGAAGAAATATGGAGGGAAAGAAAATAGGGTGAGCTTCTAAATCGTTCAGTAAGGGGGCAAGGGACTCATTACATAAACCATAATGCACATTATAAAATATTTATTTGCATGTAAGACTCAGTATACTCATTTGAAAACCATAGCATGAAAGTTCTCAAAACAACATTCTCATATCTCAAACTCATGTGGAAACATGAAGTAAAAGGCTCAATATAGAGCAGTAACGAGCATGTGAAAATAATGCGCTAATGACTTTCTTAATAAACGTGATAAAATCACTGTAATAATAATGCACGTGGCACAGCCACCAAACACACGTGGCATAGCCACTGATTTAGATTCACACGTGGCACAGCCACAGAATAGGGTTTCACGTGGCAACGACCACTAAATATATGTGGCATAGCCACAGAATGGGGGATCTCACGTGGCAACAGTCACCAAATATACGTGGCACAGCTACAGAATGGGGGATCTCACGTGGCAACAGCCACCAAATATATATGGCAGAGCCACAGAATGGGGTATCTCACATGGCAACAACCACCAAATATACGTGGCACAGCCATAGAATGAGGGATCTCACATGGCAACAGCCACCAAATATACATGGCACAGCCATAGAATGGGGGATCTCACGTGGCAACAGCCACCAAATAGGGTGTCTCACGTTACCAGAACGGAGAAGAATCGGGCTTACATGCTACCAGAGCAATGCCCGGTATGTATTCAAAATTACACACCTAAGTCTTTATCAATATCCATTATCATATAAAACTGGTTTGCCTTCACGTAGAACTCATAGTAGTTTTTCTCTCATAAAACTCATTTAAAACCGTTTTGTACTCAACACAAAACATATTTAAAACCGAGTTCCAATCGGCAAAACACGCACACATTTCTCAAATCTCGATATTGCCTTAACATAGAGCCCAATTCATTTCTCACCAAACTCAGCAGTTTATAAAGCAGTTTCACACGTAGCATATAAACTCATAAAAACTTGGGCTCCAACCGGCTATAAAAATCATGTGCATTCTCAGCAAAACACAACACATTAAACATGCTTGTTTTATAATTCGCAAATCATGCTATAATAGTTCACAAATCACATACACAAATGGTTTAGTTTCCCTTACCTCTTTGCACCTCGTATAATGCAATCATTTCCCCTTGTCACGGACTAGTCTCGCATTCCAGTCTGGAACTCCCGAGCTGTCCAAACGATGTTAAAACATCAATACTCATTATCACAGTAACCTCAATTCTCAAAATTGAGCATAATTACTCATAACACCTCAAATCTCTCAATTTTCATAACTCTATCTCAATCCACAATCTCATTCATAACATCTCAACATCCTACTCTTCCCATGCACAATATCTATGCTAATTCACCACATTGTCTAAATTTCCATTTATAACTCAAAATTCCCAAAATTACCAAAATTGCTAAATATCATTATCACTCCAACTACATTGTAATTTCATCATTTTCCAACTACTTCAACATAATGCCAACAACCATTATCACCAAAATCATCTCAAATATCAAGATCGAGGTTTAAAAATTACCAAAAACTTGTGGAGAGCTTATCTCTTGCCTCGATTCAATCCGTCTTCCTATTTCCAAGTATGTTGTTCTCCCTTTGATGAGGAACAACTTTCCTTCTTGCCACAGCCTTTGATTTGGACGAAAATAGGTGCTTTGGATGAGTGAGAAAGCTTGGGCTCGGGTGAAAATGGGGTTTTGAAGAGAGAGAAAATAAAATTGCATGAGAAAGCAGCGGTTCCTTATATAGACGGAGGGTAGGAGATCGATCTGGCTCTTGATGAGATCGATCTGCATTTGAATTTGGGGACGATTTGGGGTAATTTTATACCTAGGAGATCGGTCTATCGAGGGGTGAGATCGATCTCTTTATGGCTTTATGAGATCGATCTACTCCTTGAGGAGATCGATCTTCTTCCAAACAGAAACATTTGGAGATCGATCCCTTCCTCATGAGATCGATCTTCTCTCAAACAGAATCATAAGGAGATCGATCCACTTCCATTGGGGATCGATCTGCTCACTTGCTTTCTCTTTCCTTGTCAATTTTAGCTTACCAGATCGATCTTTCTTCCCTAAGATCGATTCGACCTTATAGTTTCACACTTAGGTTAAACACTTAACATGTAAATCTCCAAATATAATTTCCACAGTCTACTACTTGGATCATTTCTCATTCATCACATATACATTTCACTTAGCTCAATAAATTACACTTCAAGTTCATATTACATAATTAAAATATGTCTAAAATTCTCAGAGCTCACAACTGGATTTTGGAGGCTCATGGGATGATCACCTACAGCTACCTGAGTTTGCCTATAATAATAGCTATCATTTGAGTATCAAGATGATACCCTATGAGGCACTGTATGGATGCAGATGTCGATCCCCTATTGGATGGGAAGAGGTTGGTGACAGATAAATTTTTACTCCACACTTAGTTAAGCAGACATCTGAGGACGTCTAACTGATATGTGAGAGATTACGGACAACTCAGAGCTGACAAAAGAGTTATGCTGATAAGAGACAGAGACCACTAGAGTTTGATGTGGGTGAGTTGGTATTCGTAAGAGTTTCAACTTCAAAGGGTATTATGAGATTTGGTAAGAAGGGCAGGTTGAGCCCTAGATATATCAAACCCTTCAAGATTTTGGAGAGAGTGGGTGATAAGGCGTATAAGTTGGCATTGTCACTAAATTTGGTGAATGTTTATAACGTCTTCCACGTCTTTATGCTTTGGAAGTATCACCCGGACCCAGCACATTTAATAAGATATGAGCCGTTGGAGCTCAATGAGAGTGTGACGTATATTGAGAAGTCGATTCGAATATTGGACTGAAAAGATAAGGTGTTACGGAATAAGACAATTCCTTTGGTGAAAGTTCTTTGGCAACATCACGCGGTGGAAGAGGCCATATAGGAATTGGAGAACTTGATACGGGAGAAGTACCCTCAATTTTTTAAAAAGTAACATTGTTCTAATTTAGAGGACCAAATTCTTTGAAGGATGGGAGGAATATAAGACCCGTATTTTGGATGTAAACTTTATGAAATCATGAGTATGGTGATGTATTTGTAATGTAAAGCATAAGTGATATAAGTTCATGGATTCGATGTACATACGTGTATATGAGTTTGTGATGTACGTACAAGTTTCATTATGTATGAATATGAAGAAATGAACTTTTCTATGTGATGAATGTGAGTGGAATGAAAAAGGAGTAGTGCAGAAAATGGAAGGAAATTGCATGAGTTGCATAAACCTTTATACTTCCATTTAGTTTGGTATGGGATACCTTTAGTTGTACAATAAATGCACACAAGCTCTAATGTGTATAAGGTATGGATGGATGTCATTTTCAAGTCTTAAAGGTGATCAGATGAGAAAATGACTATGACAGCAAATTGAGGATGTTTTGTGTGAAGTTACTTTAGAAAACTACAGTAAAATCTAGAAAATATGAAGGCCAGATCGATCCCATAGGATGATGATCGATCTGGATGGGCAAAAAATGCTCTTATTTGAGCAATGGAACAAGATAGATCGATCTCCAATGGAGCCAAATCAATTTTCTAAATATTTTGTAATGAGAAGATCAATTTTGATTCAAACAGATCGATTTCCTTAGCTCTCGAGTTGGAGCAGATTGATCTCCCCTGGAATCAGATCGATCTCCTTAAGCTACTGCCAGAGACAGATCGATCTCAAGCTTTCGATAGATTGATCTCATACATTCAAATTGGCGTGAAAATGAAGGATTTAAGAGGACCAGATCGATCTCATGCTTCGAGAGATCGATCTCATTAAGCAATTTCTATAAATAGGAGTAGTGAAATCTGTAAATCACAGAAAGAAATCCCCATTTCTTCCATTTCAACCCAAAACCTAGATTTATCTCTCTAAAATCAGCCCATTTTCAGTAAGAATTGAAGGGAAGCTATTAGATATAAAGTTGTTCAACTATTAGATATAAAGTTGTTCAAATTCGAGAGGAGAACACCATAGTTTGAGATCAAAACCTCATTTGTTGGATTAAAGTAGCAAAGGGCATTTTCATTGGAGTAAGAGGAGAAACTAGATTTGGGAAGTTTCTAGCACTTCAGCCCAAGTACATTGTCTATTTATTTATTTTGGAGTAGATTGGTGTGAATATTTATGATAGAAACCATCTAGAAAACAATGGAACACTTCTAACCTAGATTATGTCTATTATGAAAAAAGTGTGATTTTGATGAGTTAATGGTTTATGGATTATGATAAGTTGTTATTGAAGCCACATTGTGAGTTTAGAGGATTTATAGAAATCAGTATGTATGATGTATGATAAATGCCATAGTGATGAAATTGATGAAGTATTAACACTATGAGCTTGATATCGATTTAATATCGATTGAGTATGAATCAGTAGGCCTAAAAGAATCAATAGACTCGCGTTATGAATAGAATAATAAAACGAGGCCTTATGGGTGTTAATGGAGACTATAGGTCAGATCAACTATAGTAAACGCAAGAGTGTTGTTATGTGAATTAAATTGATGTGATATACGACCTTGTGCAGTTCTGGAGAGTTCGCGGGAGCCAAAGTGGACCGCACGAGTAAGCAGCTCTAAAGAAGTAGAATCACGCGACACAATTCCAAGTAAGAGAATTCTGTAAGTATATAGAGGTAGTTGCTCGAATTTTGTGGGTGAATATAAGGTGTTTATGAAATGCATGAATGTTTGAGAAAATGGTTGTTGGTATATGTCAATAGCTGCCAGTAATTGAATGAGGTTTAGTTTTTGAAATGGTTATTATGAAATGATTCATGAAAAGGGGATAATAAGGCTAATAAATGCATATACCACATGTTTTGGCGTTTTGAGAGACCCATTGCCTTGTTTTGAGCAAATTAACGTATAGGCTGGCAATTGTTTGAATGATTTTGTAAAATTGCCCAGGAGAGATGCTAAACATGTTTTGAATGTATATAAGCCGCCTATCGCATTATGTGATTCAAATTTATGTTAGAGCCTCGCTCGCGCTGGATTTTGATGTTTTCATTGTATGAAAAGTGCTAGAGCTTAGCTTACACCTTGATTTGATACTATGATGATGTTTTATAAACCGTACTGGAGCTTCTGCTCGTACATGGATTTCGAGTGGTTTCTTATGCATACAATCGTGTTGGAGCTATGCTCGTACGTGGTTTTCTCATGTTTTATGAATAAATGTCGTACTAAAGCGCTGCTCGTACGAGGTGATTTAATGATAATACATGAATCTTGCTAGAGTTTAGCTCGCACAGGTTTTCACACTGTTGTATGTTTGATGCCGTGGTGAGGGTAATACAGATTGGTGTTTAGGGAACCCAATAGGCCTAACAGGCCTCTTGAGTGGGGTGAGGGTGAGGGGCTAGGATCTGGCACTAATCCAGTCAGGGAACTCAAAAGGGATGAGCAAGGCCATGAGGGGCTAGGACCTGACACTAAATGCAGGCAACCCAAAAGGGGCGACCAAGGCCATGAGGGGCTAGGACCTATCATTAAGGAATACTCCCACGTGCACTTGAGACTATATCGGTTACACATCGCGTTGGCTTAGATAAGTACTACGGCAGGCACCCCCAACCATGTTATGGGTCTGCCGAGTACGTTGTACGGTGTATATCACATGGAGTACGTTGTATCACGTGGTTGAGATACTAATGAGATAGTTTGGCGAAGAACTAACCCGCCTTCATTCCAGCATGATACCTCTCATACCAGGATCCATGTAGTCTGGGATGATTTTTGTTATAGTTGGTTAACATAGTCCATTGAGATATAGTGATCTGTCTCATATTGTAGTACATAGTACCACAAAGTTTTTATACACTGAGTGTGACTCGTGTTGTCCAGGGTAGATCTGAGGGAGGGGTCGAGCCTTGTGGGATTTTATTTGAGAAATGATGATTATAATTGGAACGAAACAATGATTGTGACGAGATTTTTTATGTGTTTGGGAAAGAAATGAACTTTAAAGGATGTTTCTTAATGAATTTCTCTTCTATGAAGAGATTTGATAAAGATGAGCATGAGAGGTTTTACATGATGATGATTTCCATGTTTTATATGCCTGTTTTCCATGTTTTCTATACATGATATATATATATATTCATACGGTATAGATTTATCTCCTCATGCTCTGACTATAAATTGATTTATGCATAACATTATCGGCATGTAGATAGAGTAGTTATCTACCATGCTTGCATTATTGCCTTACTGAGCGTGTGGTTGCTCATCCTTCTCTATTTCCCCTCTACAAAGCGTGCATAGTGGCCTAGTGAGGACTGAGGCATTTTGTCGAGTCTTTTGCTGCATCTCCATCTCCCAGAGGTATATTCACAGAGATTTTTTTTGTATCTAAACAATGTAAAAGCACAGTGATCATTGAAATTGTAATATGAGGGATGTAAAGTTTAGAAAGTGTGTCGTGTTTGAACATGTGTCTTGACTCTTAAATGTTTGACATTCCTTTTGATTAATTGGGAAAAATGGATGGTTAAGAATGATTATTGCTGCCTCACAGCCCAACTGTGTATTGGTGAGGATGATCATGACTGGATAAGGAAAAAGGCGAACGCGAAAAATTGGCAGTGATTTTTAGACGAATTGGATAAATAGGGTCGTGACAATGGTTCCTTCTAGTTCTTAGAAGTTTGATGATGAAATCTATAGGCACATGCTCTCATTTCCAAGTATGAATAGGTAAAGGCTTGAGTATATTAACTAGTCTCTATAGCTCAACCATTACCTAATGACATAGAGACATTTCGACAGTACTTCTACCGAAACCTGTGCCAAAGAAATCTCTAGGCCACCACACTTTATCTAGTTATCAACGAAATCGTCTCACCTTTTGCTTGTCGTCGTCGCCTGTTGTTGGTAACAAACTCCTCCAATGATGCCTTCACAATAACACAACAACAACCTCACACATTTCAGTCCGTACCGTTATTACCATACAATAGACAGTTGCCACCACCTTACACTCGGTAGCAACTTCTGCACCACCTAGCAACCACTACCAGGACATCCATGCAGTTGCTTTGACCTAGTAGCGTGCAGTTGTTTCCACCTTCGCATACAATAGATTTTTATTATGCAAGAACAAATTTACAAGTTGTAGTAGCAAACCAAAAGCTATAGCAACAACTTCTTCTCCTTCATGCAACATCAAATATGTAATAATAAAGCAAAAATTACTAAAGTAAGTAGAAGTTATAGTAGCATACCTACTTGGAAACGCAATACTATAAACTGCACAATGCAGAGCAGAAAATAATAACACCACCAACAATTAATTACATAAAAAATAGTAAGCAAAACAACCACTAAACAAAAAAAGTACAAACTGAAGAAGGTAGAGTAATGGTGTAGAAAACAAAAAAAAAAAAATAGAAGAAGTCAACCATTCTCACACATCTAGCATTTTCTTTCTGCCATTGTCTTTTTTTCTCCCTTGAAGGTTCCTCTTTGTATAAATCTTTAGAAACTAAATCCCCTTATAAGAAGAGATGGAGTTAAGGATTTTAATTTCAAATTATTTTATTTGATAAAATCCTATCTTTCTATCCAAATATGTTGTTTGTCCTTAATTTCTAATTTTTTTTTATTTTTTAAATATCTAAGATAAATACATAAATAAAAAAATTAAACATGAATAAAAGAAACAATATAAAACATGGGCTTGTTATTAATTTCGACATTAGATCCAAATCATTTCCATTTCAATTTCAAACTGTAACCTAATATGTTTAGTAGGACTGACAACTCGATAAGCTAAGTATATGGTGTTTACAATTATGTTTTATTATATTCAACTTTAGTCATTTTATCAAGACAATAGACTATGTGTTTTATTCATAGTCTAATATATAAACATAATACTATAACTATAGGAAAACAATATTCTTCTTTAAATTAGATTTTTTTTTAGTAATGTTGCTATTTGTTGGCTTGTTAATAAATCGAGAGGGTGAAGAGTTTCTAATCCTTTCTCTATGTTAAGGCTTTTCTAACTTAAATCCAACCTACACTGTATGTGCAATATACATGCAAGTAATAGAAAACACTATATAAAGTTGAGATGTGTCGAATTCACAAAAAATAAAAATTCTTTAAACTACTATTTTGGAGATAGCATAATAAAGGTCAGATAGATTGTAGAAATCGAATTACTATTGAAAATTAAAGTTCTTTTAATTAAATATAAAGAAAAACAAAAAGGGGGTTTAGAATTTTGAAATCTGGTTTTTAATAAAAACTTAGTTGAAAGAAAGCAACAAGTAAGCAAATATAAAGAAATCAATTTGTCAAGTTGAATAAACCTTCGATTAGCATGTATCTTGATTATCTTAGATTTAAGTGTTGATCATTAAATTCTAAGAATTTCACCAAATTAAGAATTCAATCGTAGTATAATAACAAACTCTGTTACACTATCTTCTCTTACTTCTTCGTTAATTACGACAAACTCAATAATTAATCTCTAACTACTTAAATTACTTAAAACAAACTCTCTAGATATATTCATGTAGCAGCATTAGTATTTATGAATGATATTGATTGAAATTAAGCAACAAACACGAAAACTTGGTTTCTTTAACTTACACTTATATTTTCCTCTATTTTTAGGTGATTTCAAACATTAAACAATTATAGGCTTAAGTTTTTAATCAAGCAATAAATTATTAATTTTAACTAGATAGTAGGCCTCCTTATTGAATTATATTAACAATCATGGAATACGCCATGGAAAATTTTAAATACTTAATTATATGATATATTATAAAACATGCTTATCACAACATCAATCATCCAAGATTACTCAAGAATACACACCAACCTAATAAAAGAAACTATCCAATCATTATATAAAAAGTCGATAATCCTTCTAATAAAAATCATGAAGAAATCGTCATAATATTTTAAAGTAACGAAGAAATTGGCAACTTTTCTTTATATTATAAAAATCATTTTTATAAAACCAAAACTAGGTTGATCGTAATTTAATTCAGCTTCTGCGTAGCTATTTATAATGAGGGAATGATAGTATTTAACTTTAAGTAAAACTCTAATTACATTTTTTGATGATTTATCTCTAAGCCTAATCTTCAATTATTTCTCTCATATCCGTATAGATTGGCTTGAAGAGTTAGACAGTTTTTCAACCTTCTCTTTGATAGTCTCTCTGTGTATTTATCTCCACTAAAAGGCTTTAAATTAAGTACATAAATTATCTTAGAGTAATCCCACTCCTATTAGAAATAATATTTCCTAGTTTTTATTGCCGACTTTACAAGTACTTTTGACCCATCAAATGAACTCTAATTGAGATGATCTTCTACACTATGGAAAGCTTGTGTAAAACCCAAAATTTTCACATCAGTAAGTAATTGAAAGTTATGGAACCCAAAGTGATCAAAGCACTCGGGATTGTGAACGGGGTTCGGTGGCATAAAAATTGAGTAAGGCTCTGAACCCGAGAATTCGCTTAAGATTATGCATATGTTCATGAAATGATGTTGGGAAGTGAAAACTAAAATAATGGAAGTGAAAAGGTTAATAAAACTGGAGTTTACGATAAACTGAGAAAAAAAGGCCTAGTTAAGGAAATAAATTTAAAATAAATTATAGAAATTCAAAAAATTATTCCGAGAGCATGGAAAGTTAGTATAAGGCAATATTTACTTAGGAAATTAAAATCAAGTGGAAATATGGAGGTTTTGGTGTTAAAATGAATTTTTAAAGTAAACCGAAAGCCTAAAGCCATTTTTCTCGGTATTGACCCAATCGAGTAAAATGAGCTCAATTGGGGGAAATTTTCTTAAACAAGTGTAAGGCCCTTAAATTCATATGTATTCTTTATGTCACAACCCATTTTATCCTTTTTAACCGAGAATCACTGTAAATTTTTCACTTTTTTTTCATTCCTTACCCGGTCGTGAACCAACTCACTACTACACAGTTGGGTTGTGAGTCAATAATAAACATCACTCCACATTCATTCTCAATTAATTCAAAAGAAGTATCATTCATTGAAAGTTAAGTTATACATGACACGTTTCTAACTTTTACATCCCTCACATTACGTTACAATAAAAAGTGAAATTCATTAAGAAACATCCTTTTAAATCCACCTCTTACACAAAACATCTCACAAGAGTTATCACTTTTCAAAACACATCAATCTCTTTAAATTACAAATCCCTCGAGGCTCAACCCCTCCCTCGGGTCTACCCTGGATAAAACATAATCACACTCATGTATCAAAGCCATGTGGTACTATGTAATATCATATGACACAGGTCACTATATCTCAAGGACTATGTTGGCCAACTATATCATAAGTCATCCCAGGCCACACACATCCAGGTGTGTGGGGTATCATGCTGGTACGAAGGTGGGTTAGTTCTTCGCCAGACTTTCTCATCACATAACCACCACGCGATACATCGTACTCTATGTGATATACATGGTACAACGTACTCCGCGAACCCATATCATGGTTGGGGGTGCCAGTCGTAGGTCTTATCTACCCCATACCAAGTGTAACCTATATGACCTATATTTTTGGATGTAAACTTTATGGATTCATAAGTATGATAATGTACTTGTAATGTGAAGTATAATTGATGTAAAGTCCATAAATTCAATGTACATGCTTGTAGTAAGAGTTTATGATGTACATGCAAGTTTAATTATGTATGAATATGAAGAAATGAGCTTTTATAAGTGATGAATGTGATAGGAACTCAAAATGAGTAGTGTGGTAAAATGGAATGAAGTTGTACTTCCATTTGGCTTTGTATTGTGTATCTTTAGTTGTACAATGAAAGCAAACAAGTTTTAATGAGTATGAAGTATGGATGGATGCCTTTTTCAAGTCTTAAAGGTGGTTTGATGAGAAAATGGTCATGGCAACAAATTGAGTATGTTTGGTGTGAATTTACTACAGAAAAACTGTAGAAAATTTATAAAATATGAAGGCCAGATCGATCTCATAGGATGAGAGATCGATCTGGATGAGCAAAAAATGTTATTGTTTGAGTAATGGAACAAGACAGATTGATCTCTAATGGAGCCAGATAAATCTGCTAAACATTCTGTAAAATGAAGATGATTTTAAAGCAAACAGATCAATTTCCTTAGCTCTCGGGTTAAAGCAGATTGATCTCCCCGAAGACCAGATCGATCTCCTTAAGCTACTGCCTGAGACAGATTGATCTCAAGGTTTTGAGAGATCGATCTCATAACTTCAAAATGTTGTGAAAATGAGGGATTTAAAAGGACCAGATCGATCTCATGCTTCAACAGATCGATCTCATCAAGTAATTTTTATAAATAGGAGCAGTGAAATCTACAGATCATAGGAACAAACCATTCTTTCCATTTTAACCTTCAAATCCTAGATTTTAGATCTCTAAAATTAGCTATTTCCAGTAAGAATTGAATGGAGGCTATTAGATACAAAGTTGTTCATCTTAAAAAAGAGAACAACATAGTTTGGAATCGAAACCTCATTGTTGTTATTAAAGGAGCAAGGAACATTTCCCTTTAGAGAAAGAAGAGAAGTAGATTGGTAAGTTTCTAATACTCCAGCCCATGTACATTTGTCTATTTATTGATTTTGGAGTTGATTAGTATGTATATTGATGGTTGAAACTACCTAGGATGAAATGGAACTAATGTAACGTAGAACATGGAATGAGTGTGTTGATGATTTATGGATTATGTAAAGTTGTTATTGGAGTAATATGGATGATTTGAGATAGTTAAATAGAGTTGCATTGTGAGTTTGGGGAAATTATGGAAAATAAGTATGTAAATGCTTGATAAATGCCATAGTGAAGAAATCAATGAAATATGAACACTAAGAGTTTAATATCGATTTGATATCGACTTGGAATGAGTTAATAGGCCTAAAAGGATCCATAGACTCGAGTTATGGGTAGAGTAGCAAAATGAGGCCTCATAAGCATTAATAAAGACTATAGGTCGAATCGACTATAGTAAATACAAGTGTTGGATTATAATAGGCTAAAATGTTGTGAAATACGTTTATGTGCAGCTCCGGAGAGATCGTTGAAGACGAAGCAGATCGCACGAGTACGTAGCTTTAAAGAAGTGAAATCACACGTTGCGATTCCAGGTAAGGGAATTTTGTGAATGTATAGAGGTAGCTGCTCGTATTTTGAACTCGTGGGTATATATGGCTTTGGAAATGTGCATGAGTTTATAGAAATATGTTTGAAAATGTATGGAAATTGTTTCGAGTATTCATATGAGATTTGGTTGTTTGAAATGGTATTATAAAGAAGTGGGATAGTAAGGCTAATAATTGCATAAATCACATGTTTTAACTGTTTTCACAAAACACCTTGCTTTGATTTAAGCAAATTAACTGATAGGCTGGCAAATGTTTGAATGTTTTGTGAAATAGCACATGTGAGGTGCTAAGCATGGGTTGTGAATGTTTTGGTTGTTTATGAGCCGACTATCCTATTTATGTGAACTAAGCCGTGCTGGAGCCTAGCTCGCACTGTATAATGATGTTTTCACATGTTTGAAACGTGCTGAAACTTAGCTCGCACTTTGATACCGTACTGGAGCTTTTGCTTGTACGTGGTTTTCTTCATGTTTTATTCATAAATGTCGTACTAGAGCATTGCTCGTATTAGATGATTTGATGATGATGCATGGATTCGCACTAGAGCGTAGCTCAAGCAGGTTTTCACACTGTGGTATGCATGATGCCATGGTGAGGATAATATGGATTGGTGTTTAGGGAACCCAACAGGCCTAACAGACCTCTTGAGTAGGGTGACGGTGAGGGGCTAGTACCTGGCACTAATCCTTTTAGGGAACCCAACAAGCCTAACAGACCTCTTGATTGGGGTGAGGGTGAGGGGCTAGGACCTAAATCAGGGAACCTAGCAAGGGTGAGCAAGGCCATAAGGGGCTAGGACCTGGTATTAAGAGTACTCCCATGTGCACTTGAGACTAGAGGTTTCACTTGGTATGGGGTAGATAAGACCTACTGTAGGCACTCCCAACCATGTTATGGGTCCACGGAGTACGTTATACTGTGTATATCAGATGGAGTATGCTTACCGCATGGTTGAGATATTGATGAGAAAGTCTGGCGGAGAACTAACCCACATTCGTTCTAACATGATACCCCGCACACCGGGATCCATGTGGTCTGGGATGATTTATGATATAGTTGGCTAACATAGTCAGTCGAGATATAGTGACCTGTCTCCTTGCTTATTACATAATACCACATAGTTTGATACTTGAGTACAATTTTTGACTGTCTAGGGTGGACCCGAGGGAGGGGTCAAGCCTTGTGGGATATGATTTCTGAAATGGTAATGATGTTTGTGATTAAGAAAATGAATTGTGATGGGATTGTATGTATTTGAGAAAGAGATGTGATTTCAAAAGGATGTTCCTTAAATGAATTGCCTTTTTCTATGAGATTTGAAGATTGATGAGGATGAGATGATTTGTACATGATGATTTGACCAGGTTTTATATGCCAATTTCCATGATATAAATACATGATATATGTATATACATATGACATAGTTTTGTTTTCCTCATGCTCTAATTATAAATGATTTATGCATAACACTATCAGCATGTAGATAGAGTAGTTATCTACCATGCTTGCATTATTGCCTTACTGAGCATGTGGTTGCTCATCCCTCTCTACTTTCCCCCTCTACAGAGCGTACATAGCAGCCCAGTGAGGACTGAGGCGTGGTATTTTGGACATCCGCTGCTATCCATCGTTAAGAGGTATGCACATGAAGATTCTTTTTGTATCTAAACAAATGTAAAAGCACAATAGTGATTTTTTATCGTAATGTGGGGGATGTAAAAGTTAGAAAACGTGTCATGTATAACTTAACTTGAAAGGAATGACACTTCTTTTGATTTAATTGAGAATGAATGTTGAGTGATGTTTATTACTGCCACATAGCCCAACTATGTATTGGTGAGTATGTCCACGACCAGGTAAGGGAAATGGAAAACATGAAAAATTGGCAGTGATTTTTAAACGAATTGGATAAATAGGGTCGTGACATAACCACCATTGTCTCAAGTGCATGTGGAGCTTTCCATACCCATGTAAGAGAGCCTCCCTGCCGAACAGAGCCTCCCCGTTATCTCTTGTTTGAGGATGTTGTACTTGAGGGTCTTACTGTAAGAGAGTCTCCCCACCGAACAGAGCTTCCCTGCTCTCTCTGGTTTGAGGATGTAGGGCTTGAGGATCTTACCCACTTCCACGACATCATACGTACCATAGTGTGAAAACCTGTGCGAGCAAAGCTCTAGCACGATTCATGCATCATAACTAAACCACCTCATACAAGCAACGCTCTAGTATAACATTTATCTATCAAATCATGAAGAAACCACGTACGAGCATAACTCTAGTATGATTATATGCATAAGACAACCACTCGAAATCCACGTACGTGTAGAAGCTCCAGAATAGTTTATAAAACATCAGCATAGTTTCCAAATCAAGGTGCGAGCTAAGCTCCAGCACGTTTCATACAAATGAAGTTATCAAAATCTAGCGCGGCCGAGGCTCCAGCGCGTTTTATATCACACAAATATGATAGACAGCTCATACACAATCAAAACAATCCCAAAATCAGGTTTAGCACCTCACAAGTGCTATTTCACGAAATCATTCAAACACTAGCCAGCCTATGCATTAATTTGTTCAAAACCAAGCATTATGTTATGTGAAAACATTTCAAACACATGATTTATGCATTTATTAGCCTTACTATCCCTTTTATAATAATCGTTTCAAAACCAAATCTCATACATCCTTATAGCTATTCGCATACATCATCAATCATTTCCTCAAATAGTCATGCATTTCATAAATGGCCTATATCCACCCACAAAATACGAGCATCTACCTCTATATACTTACATAATTCCCTTAACTGGAATCGCGTCGCGTGATTCCATTTTCTTAAAGCTGCTTGCTGGTGCGGTTCGATCCGTCTCCAACGAACTCTCTGGAATTGCTCACAATCGTATATCGCACTAATTTAGTTCATATAACACAACTCTTGTGTTCCCTTAACACAACACTTATAAGGCCTAGTTTTATTATTCTACTCGTATCTCGAGCCTATTGATTTCTTTTAGGCCTATTGGTTCATACCAAATCGATATTAAATCGATATTCAGGTCATAGTGTTCATACTTCATTAATTTCTTCACTATGGCATTTTTATCATACATCATACATACTCATTTCCATAAATCCTCTAAACTCACAATGTGCCTTCATTTAATTATTTCAAATGATTCATATTACTTCAATAACAACTTAGCAATACCCATAAATCATTAACTCATTCAACCCATATGTTCTCACACTAGATTTATTCCAGGTTTTCTAGGTCACACTAGTTCCATCACACCCTAGGTAACTTTTAACCATCAATACACATACAAATCAACCCCCAAACCAATAAATAGCCAAATGTACTTGGGCTAAAGTGTTAGAAACTTACCAAATCTAGTTTCTCTTCTTATTCCAATTGAAAAGACACCTTGCTCCTTCAATCCAACAAATGGGGTTTTGAATCCAAAGTAGGTTGTTCTTCTCTTTTATAGGAAGAACTTTGTATCTAATAGGCTTTCGTCAAATCTCACTGGAAATGGGTGGCTTTTAGGAAGAGAAATCTAGGTTTTGGGTTGAAATGTAAGAAATAGGGGTTGTTTTCGTGATTTACAGATTTCACTGCTTCTATTTATAGAAATTTCAGAATGAGATCGATCTGGTCCTCTTAAATCCTTCATTTTCATGCCAATTTTAATGCATGAGATCGATTTGTCGAGGGCTTGAGAAGGATTTGTCGCAGGCAATAACTTAAGGAGATCGATCTACTTCTTGGGAAGATCAATCTGCTTCTACCCGAGAGCTAAGGAAATCGATCTGTTTGCACCAAAATCGATCTTCTCATTACAGAATGTTTAGCAGATCGATCTGGCTCCATTGGAGATCGATCTATCTTGTTCCATTGCTCAATAAGAGCATTTTTAGCTCTTTCAGATCGATCCCTCATCCTATGAGATCGTTCTAGTATTCATATTTCTAGATTTTATTGCAGTTTTCTACAGTAACTCATACCAAATATCCTCAATTTGCTGCCATGGTCATTTTCTCATCCAACCACCTTCAAGACTTGAAAATGGCATCCATTCATACTTTATTCACATTGAAACTTGCGTATATTCATTGTATAACTAAATGTATACAATTCACAGCCAAATGGAAGTACAATTACTTATGCAATTCATGCAACTTCATTCCATTTGTTGGGCTACTCATTTTAAGCTCCGATCACATTCATCATTCATAAAAGCCCATCTCTTCATATTCCTGTAAAATGAAACTTGCGTGTACATTACAAACTCATATTACAAGTATGTACATCGAATCCATGGACTTACATTAGTTATGCTTTACATTGCAAATATATCACCATACTTATGATTTCATAAAGTTTACATAAAAAATACGAGTCTTACATTTCTCCCCTCCATCAAAGAATTTGGTCATCCAAATTAGAACCCAGTCACTCTTCAAAAAGTTAGGGGTACTACTCCCGTATCAAGTTCTCCAATTCCCATGTGGCCTCTTCCACCGTGTGATGTTTCCAAAGAACTTTCACCAAGGGAATTGTCTTATTTCATAACACTTTCTATTTTCTGTCAAATATCTGAATCGGTTTCTCAACACATGTCATACTCTTATTGAGCTCCAACGGCTCATATCATATCACATGTACTGGGTCCGGGTGATACTTCCTTAGAATAGAGACGTGGAAGACGTTATGAACATTTGCCAAGTCTGGTGGTAACGCCAACCTATACGCCTTTCTCCTAATCTCTCCAAAATCTTGAAGGGTCTGATATATCTAGGGCTCAGCTTGCCCTTCTTACCAAATCTCATAATACCCTTCGAAGGTGAAACTCTCTGAAATATCAGCTCACCCACATCAAACTCTAGTGGTCTCCGTCTCTTATCAGTATAACTCTTTTGTCGGCTCTGAGCTGTCCGTAATCTCCCACATATCAATCGGACGTCCTCAAATGCCTGCTGCACTAAGTCCGAAGTAAAAATCTGTCTGTCACCAACCTCTTCTCATCCAATAGGGGATCAACATCTGCGTCCATACACTGCCTCATAGGGTGCCATCTCGAAACTCGCATGATACTGTTATTATAGGCAAACTTGGCTAATTGTAAGTGATCATCCCAAGAGCCTCCAAAATCCAGTACACATGCTCTTAACATATCCTCCAGGGTCTGTATAGTCCTCTCTGACTGGCCATCTGTTTGAGGATGAAAAGCAGTGCTAAAGCTTAAGTGGGTCCCCATCGCTTCCTGAAAATGTTCCTAGAAATGGGAAGTGAAGCGGGCATCCCTATCAGAAACAACGCTCATTCGTACACCAGGTAGCCATACTATCTCTCGAACATACTGGTTTGCCAACTAACTCAGAGCATCGATAGCTCTTATAGCTAAGAAATAGGCTGACTTAGTCAACCGATCCATAATAACCCATAAGGCATCATGACCTCTGTGGGTCCTCGGTAATCCCATCATAAAATCCATGGTGACATGCTCCAACTTCCATGTCGGTATCAGTAGAGGTTGCAATAATCCTGCAGGCTTCTGATGCTCTACCTTCACCTGCTGATAAATGAGACACTTAGTGACATATTCAGCAATGTCTCTCTTCATTCCAGACCACCAATAAACCTTCTGAAGGTTTTGATACATCTTGGTACTCCCTAGATGTATTGCGTACTTTGATGAGTGAGCCTTTGATAAAATCAGTCTCTTGATCTCAGAGTCCTTGGGAATGCATACTCTCCCTCTAAACCTTAATAAGCCTTCTGTACGCAGCTTAAAGTAAATACCCACACCAGCCTGTATCTGTCTTAACCAATCATACACTGTAGATCGCTCTGCTGAGCCTACTGAATACGGCCAATCAATTTTGGCTCTAATCTCATACTTGCCATGATATCCGATCTCTCTGATCCAGGTGGGGTTACATCCAAACTGAGGTTCGCGAATTGTTCTAACAACTCATGTTCCTGTACCATCATATAAAACACCAACTTTAGGTTCTTCTTGCTTAAAGCATCGACAACTACATTTGCCTTACCCGGGTGGTACATGATTTCACAATCATAATCCTTAAGGAGTTCGAGCCATCTCCTTTGTATCATATTTAACTCTTTCTGCGAGAACAGGTACTTTAGGTTCTTAAGATCTGTGTAAACCTGAAATTTCTCACCATAAAGATAATGGCACCATATTTTCAAAGCAAACACTACGGCCGCCAACTCCAAATCATATGTTGGGTAGTTCCTCTCGTGATCCTTTAACTGTCTAGATCGATAGGCAACTACCTTCCTATCTTGCATAACCATACAGCCCAGTCCCTGGTGTGATGCATCCTTATACACCGAGAAACCTCCTGAGTTGGTAGGAATGGTGAGAATCGGAGCAGTGGTCAGTCGACGCTTAAGCTCCTCAAAACTCCTCTCACATGCCTTATCCCATATAAACTTAACATCTTTCTGCGTGAGACGTGCCAATGGAGCAGCTAGTCTGGAGAAACCTTCTACAAATCTACAATAATACCCTGCTAACCCTAGAAAACTTTTGATCTCAGTAACTGTCCTAGGCTGTTCCCACTGTACCACTGTGTCTATCTTGGATGGATCCATTGATATCCCATTCTTCGACACAACATGGCCCAAAAATGAGATCTACTCTAACCAAAAGTTACACTTGTTGAGTTTGGCATATAATTCTTTCTCTCAGAGGGTCTGCAAAACTACTCTCAAGTGCTCCTCATGATCTTCCCTGGACTTCGAATAGACCAATATGTCATCAATAAACATAATCACAAACTTGTCCAGGTATCGCTTAAAGACCTCAGTCATCAGTGCATAGATGCTGCGGGGGCATTCGTTAATCCAAATGGCATAACCAAAAACTCGTAGTGGCCATAACGGGTATGAAATGTTGTCTTGGGTACATCTCCACTCCGTATTCTCAACTGTTGGTACCCTGATCGCAAATCTATCTTAGAAAATACTTGGGCTCCTCGGAGCTGGTCCAACAAATCATCTATGGGTGGAAGGTGCTTCTTGTTCTTAATGGTGGCCTTATTCAACAACCGTGTAATCTATACACAGTCGGAGGCTTCCATACTTCTTCCTTTCAAACAGAACCAGCACTTCCCAAGGTGAGACACTCGATCTAATAAACCCCTTCTCTAGCAACTCTTACAGCCGTTTCTTTAGCTCTTCCAGCTTAATCGGAGCCATTCTATACGATGGTTTAGATATCGGCTCGGTACCAGGCACTAACTCTATGGCGAATTCCATTTCCCTTTCAGGTGGTAGCCCTGGCAAATCTTCCAGAAAGACATCGAGAAATTCTGCAATCACTGGTATGTCTCTCAATTCCAGGTGTGCCTTATCTATGTCAACCATGTATGCAATGAACCCTTCACATCATTCTTTCTACCGTTAGTGTCACAAGTCATCACATCAATTTTCAACATAAACAAATAAAATAATCTCTTAAGCAGATTAAATAAAATCATACTCTTTTCATTCATGATAATCCTGTTTTTCATTTCATTTCACAATTCTTACAACATAATTTTTCACCTCTGGAAACATCAATGTTTTAGCATGACAATCCATAAAAACATAATTGGCAGCCAACCAATCTATTCCTAATATTACATCAAAATCATTCATATTCAATAAAATTAAATTGGCTCTCATTTCCTTTCCCTCTATCATCAATTTACAATCCCTACATACATGCTCAGTCAATTGACTGTCATTCAAGGGTGTGGAAATCATGAACATTTTGTCCAACAATGTAGGCTTCACATGCTTCAGCAATTTATGTGCAAAGGAAGGCGATATGAAGGAATGCGTGGCACCAGAATCAAAAAATAAAAATGCTTCTAAATCAAAGATTAGGATGGTACCATTAATCACGTCCGTCGAAGCATCTTTGGTGTCCTGATCCAGTGCATGTACTCTTCCTCTACTCACACCCACTGTCTATTTCCTTTTTTCCTCAGCCGTGGCCCTCCTCCTCGGGGTAGCTGTCTCAATTGGAGCCCTCTTAGGCTCCTTGCCCTTCTGTGGGGTAATCTCCATCCTCTCGGGATAATACTTTGCTATATGTCCTGGTTTCTCACATCTGTAACATACTGTAAGGGTCTTCGGACAAGGCCTAGTCCCATGAAATGTATCACATCTCCTACACCTCTCAATAGTAGGTCATGGTCCTCCAATAACCATACCCCTCGGTGCAGTCAAAGTTGGGTATACAGGAGGTCTAGCAGCTCTCTCTTGCACCTCCTCAATCTTAGGCCTCTTCTCAAAAAGTCTCTGGCCTCCTCTTCTGGCCACCCTATCCATCCCAGATCTCTGTCGGTCTCTATCTCTTCTAACACTAATCTTTCCAAGCTCGGAGGCATTCCTCTTAAAGTCTTGCTCGCATAACTGAGCCTTGTGCACTGCCTCTTTATAAGTCTGTAGGTCAAATAAGGCTAGCTTAGTCTGGATGGCCAATCTCAATCCATCAACGAACTTCTGTATCTTTTGAGTCTAACTACCCATCATATCCGGGTCATATCTCCCCAAAGACATGAATCTCAACTCATATTCATCCACAGTACGGTTCCCCTGAACTAAATTCATAAATTTCATCCGTAATTTCCTTTATGCGGTGGCTGGGATGTACTGCCTCCTGAAGGCCTCCAACAATATCTCCCAGGTGATCTCGGAGTGTCTGGCCCTCAAAATAACTTTGGTGGATCTCCACCAGTGCTCTGCCTCGCATTTACGAATAAATACGACAAAGGCCACTTTCTCAGCTGATGTACATCTGAAAAACCTGTACAGCTTCTCCATCTCATACACCTAATCCTTCGTAATAACTGGGTCCTTTACCCCTCTAAATATTAGAGGTTTCAACCATTGGAATTCTCGCAATCTGTTCAAGTCGCAGTCATACCCCAAATCGCTATCTCTCCGTTGTGGTGTGATAGGTGAAGCCGTATCCTAGACTGGAGGTGGTCTAACAGTAGTAGTCTCTGCAGTCTGAGGTCTCTCCACCTCTGCAGCAGCCTGTCAGATAGTATTAGGTTGTGCTGCAGAACCTCGTCTATCACCGACACCCAATGCCTACGTGACTATCTCAACTAGGCTCTTAATACTCTACTCTAACCTAGCGAAGCACGCCTCAGTATCCCATAATCTCTCAGCAGGGTTCTGTGGAGCCTGGTCAGTCTATGGCTCCGAACGGCTCTCAGGCCGACCTCTACGGCCTCAAGCACGTGCTCCTGCCCCTTTACCTCTATGCGTAATATGCATTTTACCTAACTTCCTCTATTCACAATGACTTATTAGACTCAATCCATCACGGTATACATAGTTATATCTAAACAAAAGCACAATAATATGGGGATGTAATTTCCTATGTTCTATCACTAACTCATATCAAGCCAACTCAGCTCTAATACCAATCTCTGTCACGACCTATTTTATACTTTTTAATTGAGAATCACTGTAAATTTTTTACATTTTTTTCCTTTCCTTACCCGGTCGTGAACTAAGTCACAACTACACAGTTGGGCTGTGAGTCAATAATAAACATCACTCCACATTCATTCTCAATTAAATCAAAAGAAGTGTCATTTATTGAAAGTTAAGTTATACATGACACGTTTCTAACTTTTACATCCCCCACATTACATTACAATTTGACTACTGTGCTTTTACATTGTTTAGATACAAAAAGAATCTTTGCGTGTATACCTTTTGGTGATGGAAGCAGCGGATGTCCAAAATAAAATGCCTCAGTTTTGACTGGGCTACTATGTTCGCTATGTAGAAGGGGAAAGTAGAGAGAGATGAGCTACCACACGCTCAGTAAGGTAATAATGCAAGCATGGTAGACAACTACTCTATCTACATGCTGATAATGTTATGCATAAATCATTTATAATCAGAGCATGAGGAAATAAATCTATGCCGTATGAATATACATATATCATGTACAAAAAAATGGAAAACAGGCATATAAAACATGGAATCCTCATCATATAAAACCTCTCATGTTCCTCTTTATCAAATCTCAAAATAAAAAGGGCAATTCATTAAGAAACATCCTTTTAAATCCATCTCTTACACAAAACATCTCAGAAGAGTTATCACTTTTCAAAACACATCAATCTCATCATAAATCTCTTTAAATCACAAATCCCTCAAGGCTCGACCCCTCCCTCGGGTCTACCCTGGATAAAACACAATCACACTCATGTATCAAAACCATGTGGTATTATGTAATATCATATGAGAAAAGTCACTATATCTTAAGGACTATGTTTGCTAACTATATCATAAGTCATCACAGGCCATACGCATCCAGGTGTGCGGGGTATCATGCTGGTACGATGGTGGGTTAGTTCTTCGCCAGACTTTCTCATCACATAACCACCACGCGGTACATCGTACTCCATGTGATATACAGGGTACAACGTACTCTACTTACCCATATCATGGTTGGGGGTGTTAGTCGTAGGTCTTACCTACCCCAAACCAAGTGTAACCACCATTGTCTCAAGTGCACATAGAGCTTTCCATACCCATGTAAGAGAGCCTCCGTACCGAACAAAGCCTCCCCGCCTTCTCTGGCTTGAGGATCTTGTGCTTGAGGGTCTTACCGTAAGAGAGCCTCCCCACCGAACAGAGCCTCCCCGCCCTCTATGGCTTGAGGATGTAGGGCTTGAGGATCTTACCCTTTTCCACGGCATCATACGTACCACAGTGTGAAACTTGTGCGAGCAAAGCTCTAGCACGATTCTTGCATCATAACCGAACTACCTCGTACGAGCAATGCTCTAGTACAACATTTATGCATCAAATCATGAAGAAACCACGTACTAGCACAACTCCAATAGGGTTATATGCATAAGAAAACCACTCGAAATCCACGTATGAGTAGAAGCTCCAGTATGGTTTATAAAACATCATCATAGTTTCCAAATCAAGGTGCGAGCTAAGCTCCAGTACGTTTCATACAAATAAAGGTATCAAAATCTAGCGTGAGCGAAGCTCTAGCATGATTTATATCACACAAAAGCGATACATGGCTCATACACAATCAAAATAATCCCAAAACCTAGTTTAGCACCTCATAAGTACTATTTCACAAAATCATTCAAACACTAGCCAGTTTATCCATTAATTTGTTCAAAACCAAGCATTGTGTTACGTGAAAACATTTCAAACACATGATTTATACATTTATTAGCCTTACTATCCCTTTTATAATAATCGTTTCAAAACCAAATCTCATACATACTCTTAGCTATTCGCATACATCATCAATCATTTCCTTAAACAGTCATGCATTTCATAAATGCCCTATATCTACCAATAAAATACAAGCAGCTACCTCTATATACTTACAAAATTCTCTTACCAGGAATCGCGTCGCGTGATTCCATTTCCTTAAAGCTGCTTGCTGGTGTTGTTCTATCCTTCTCCAACGAACTCTCTGAAATTGTAGACAATCGTATATCGCACCAATTTAGGTCATATAACACAACTCTTGTGTTTGCTATAGTTGATTTAACCTATAGCCTCCATTAACACTGATATGGCCTAGTTTTATCGTTTTACTTATATCTCGAGTCTATTGATTTCTTTTAGGCCATTGGTTCATACCAAATCGATATTAAATCAATATTAAGGTCATAGTGTTCATACTTCATCAATTTCTTCACAATGGCATTTTTATCATACATCATACATACTCTTTTCCATAAATCCTCTAAACTCACAATGTGGCTTCATTTAATCATTTCAAATGATTCATATTACTTCAATAATAACTTAGCAATACCCATAAATCATTAACTCATTCAACCCACATCTTCTCACACTAGATTTATTCCAGGTTTTATAGGTCACACTAGTTCCATCACACCCTAGGTAACTTTTATCCCTCAATACACATACAAATGTAAGACCCATATTTTTTGATGTGAACTTTATGAAATCATGAGTATGGTGATGTATTTACAATGTAAAGCATAAATGATGTAAGTCCATGGATTTGATGTACATACTTGTAACACGAATTTGTAATGTACACACAAGTTTCATTTTATATGAATATGGAGAAATAGACTTTTATAAGTGATGATTGTGATTGGAACTCAAAATGAGTAGCTTGGTATGGTATACCTTTGGCTATACAATGAATACACGCAAGTTCTAGTGTGTATAATGTATAAATCGATGCCATTTTCAAGTCGTAAAGGTGGTTGGATGAGAAAATGACCATGACAGCAAATTAATGATGTTTGGGTGTGATTTGTTGCAGAAAAACTACAAACAATTTGAAAAATCTGAAGGCTAGATCGATCTCATAGGATGAGAGATCGATTTGGAAGAGTAAAAAATACTCTTATATGAGCTATAGGATAAGACAGATCGATCTCCAATGGAGCCAGATTGATTTGCTTAACATTCTGTAAAATAAGGATCGATTCTTAAGGCAAACAAATCGATTTCCTTAGCTCTCAGGTTGGAGTAGATTGATCTCCCCTGGAAGAAGATCGATCTCTTTAAGTTAGTGCCTGAGACAGATCGATCTCAAGCATTCGACAAATCGATCTCATGCATTCAAATTGGTGTGAAAATGAGGGATTTAAGAGGACCAGATCGATCTCATGATTCGATATATCGATCTCATCAAGTGCTTTCTATAAAAAGGAGCAGTGAAATCTGATTTTTCTGAGATAGAACCTTTCCTTTCCATTTTTCACCAAAAACCTAGATTTTTACATCTCTAAAATCAGCCATTTCCAGTAAGATTTGAGGAAAAACCATTAGATACAAAGTTGTTCATCTTAAAGAAGAGAATAACATACCATGGAATCAAAACCTCATTGTTGCTATTGAAGGAGTAAGGAACATTTCCCCTTTTGAACAGGAAGAGAAACTAGATAGGTAAGTTTCTAATACTCCAAGCCAAGTACATTTATCTATTTATTGATTTTGGAGTTGATTGGTATGTATATTGATGGTTAAAACTACATAGGATGAAATAGAACTAATGTGACCTAAAAAATGGAATAAGTCTAGTGTGAGAAAGTATAAATTGGATGAGTTAGTGATTTATGGGATTTGTTAAGTTGTTATTTAAGTAATGTGGGTGATTTGAAATGGTCATGTGGAGTTATATTGTGAGTTTAGAGAATTTATGAAGATGGGTATATGAGAAGCTTGATAAAATGCCATAGTGAGGAAATTGATGAAATATGAACACTATGAGCCTAATATCGATTCATTATGAATAAATAGGCCTAAACGAATCCATAGACTTGAGATATGAATTTAGAAATGAAATGGGGCCTTATAAAAGTTGATAGAGGCTATAGAGTGATTGACTATAACAAACACAAAGGTTGTGTTATAATGGACTAAAATAATGTGAAATACGATTATGTGCAGTTCTGGAGAGTTCGTTGGAGACGAATCAAATCGTACACGTAAACAGCTTTAAGGAAGTGAAATCAAGCGACACGATTCCAAGTAAGGGAATTCTGTAAGTATATGGAGGTAGCTGCTCGTATTTTGGGGAAGTATAAGGCTTTGGAAATGTGCATGAGTTTATGAAATGTGTTTGATGATATATGGAAGTAACATGAGTATTTGTATGAGATTTGGTTGTTGAAATGGTATTAAAAAGAAATGGGATAGTAAGGCTAATAATTACATAAATCAAATGTTTTGAATGTTTTCACAAAATATATTGCTTTGTTTTAAGCAAATTGATGGATAGGCCGGCTAGTGTTTGAATGATGTTGTGTAATAGCACATGTGAGGTGCTAAATGTGTTTTGAGATTGGTTTTGAATGCTTAGGAGCTGCCTATCATATTTATGTGAATTGAACTGTACTGGAGCCTAGCTCGCACTGGATATTGATGTTTTCTCATGTTTGAAACGTGCTGGAGCTTAGCTCGCACCTTGATTTGAAACTATGATGATGTTTTATAAACCGTGCTGGAGCTTATGCTCGTACGTGGTTTTCTTCATGTCTTATGCATAAATGTCATACTAGAGCGTTCATCGTAGGAGGTGATTTGTTTATGATGCATGAATTCGCGCTAGAGCGTAGCTCGCGCAGGTTTTCACACTATGGTATGTATGTTGCCATGGTGAGGGTAATACGAATTGGTGTTCAGGGAACCTAATCGGCCTAACAGACCTCTTGAGTGGGGTGAGGGTGAGGGGCTAGGACCTAAATCAGGGAACCAACAGGGGTGAGGAAGGCCATGAGGGGCCAGGACCTGGTATTAAGAGTACTCACACGTGCACTTGAGACTAGAGGTTTCACTCGGTATGTGGTAGACAAGACCTACTACAGGCACCCCCAACCATTTTATAGGTTTGCGGAGTATGTTGTACCGTATATATCACATGGAGTACGTTGAGCTCGTGGTTGAGATACTGATGAGAAAGCCTGGCGGAGAACTAACCCACCTTTGTTTCAGCATGATACTCTATACACTGGAATCCGTGTGCTCTGGGATGATTTGAGACATAGTTTGCAAACATAGTCAGTCGAGATATAGTGACCTGTCTCCTTGCTTATTACATAATACTGCATGGTCTTGATACTTGAGTGTGATTTTGACTGTCCAGGGTAGACCTGAGGGAGGGGTCGAGCCTTGTGGGATTTGATTTGTGAAATGATAATGACATTTGTGAATGAGAAAATGATTTGTGATGGTATTGTATGCATGGAAAGAGATGCGATTTCAAAAGGATGTTTCTTAAATGAATTGCCATTTTCTCTGAGATTTGACGATTGATGGGCATGAGATGATTTGTATATGATGATTTTACCATGTTTTATATGCTAATTTCCATGATTTAAATACATGATATATGTATATGCATATGGCATAAATTTGTTTTCCTTATGCTCTGATTATAAATGATTTATGCATAACAATATTAGCATGTAGATAGAGTAGTTATCTACCATGCTTGCATTATTTCCTTACTGAGCGTGTGGTTGCTCATCCCTCTCTACTTTCCCCCTCTACAGAGCGTACATAATGGCCCTGTGAGGACTGAGCCATTTTGTTGAGACATCCACTGCATCTCCATCACCTAGAGGTATATACACAGAGATTCTTTTTGTATCTAAACAATTGTGAAAGCACAGTGATCATTTGAATATGTAATATGGGGGATGTAAATGTAATAACACTTGGTATGTATGAAAATACCACTTAATATTTGGATATATAACAATACTTTTGATTTGTTTGGAAAATGAATAGTAAAGAATGATTATTACTGCCTCACAGCCCAACTATGTAGTGGAGAGTTTGTTCATGACCGAGTAAGGAAAGGAATAATGCGAAAAATTTATAGTGATTATCGGTTAAAAAAGATGAAAAGGGTCGTGATAGAGATTTGTATCAGAGCTGAGTTGGCTTGATGTGAGTCAGTAATAAAATGTTGGAGAAGTACATCCCTATATTACTGTGCTTTTTATTTAGATATAATTGTGTATACCGTGATGGGTTGAGTCTAATAATGATTTTAATACAGGAAGTTAGGCATTATGCCAGTTACGCGTAGAGGTAGAGGGGCGGGAGTACGTGCTAGAGGCCGTAGAGGTTGGCCTGAGAGCCGTGCAGAGCCACAGACCGACCAGGCTCTATAGAACCCTACTGAGAGAGCTGAAGACACAGAGGCACGCTTCGCTAGGATAGAGGGGAGTATATAGAGCCTAGTTGAGATTGTCACTCAGGCATTAGGTGCCGATGATATACGAGGTCCCGTAGCACAGCCTACTATTGAATAGGCAGCTGTAGAGGCAAAAAGACCTTAGACTACTAAGACAGTGACACCTCTAGTGCAGGATACAGATTCTCTTATCCCTTCACAGCAGAGTGGTAGTGACTTAGGTTATGAGTACGAGTTGAGCAGATTGCGAGAGTTCCAAGGGTTGAAACCTCCAGTGTTCAAAGAGGTAAAAGACCTAGTGATTATGGAGGATTGGGTGTATGAGATGGAGAAACTGTATCGATTGTTCATATGCACATCAGCTGAGAATGTAGCCTTTATAGTGTTTATGTTGAAAGGTGAGGCAGAGCACTGGTGGAGATCCACCGAAGCTATTTTTAGGGCAAGACACTCCAAGATTTCATGGAAGATAATTTTGGAGGCCTTCAAGAGGCAATACATTCTAGCCACCGCACAGAGGAAATTGTGGATGGTATTTATGAATTTGGTTCAGAGGAACCGCACTGTGGATGAGTATGAGTCCAAATTCATGTCTTTAGGGAGGTATGACCCTAATACTATGGGTAGTGAGACCAAGAAGATCCAAAAGTTTGTTGATGGATTAGCTTGGGAAGATTAGTGTCAGAAGCGACAGAGAAAGAAAGAGATCCGAGTTTGATAGAGTGGCCAGGAGAGGAGGCCAGAGATATTTTGAGAAGAGACCTAAGATTGAAGAGGTGCAGGAGAGAGCTATTGACCTCTTATGTACCCGACTTTGACTGCACTGAGGGGTATGGTTATTAGAGGACCACGACCTACCACTAATCAGTGTAGGAGATATGGCAGATACCATGGGACTAGACCATGTCATGGGCCCCCTATTTCGTGTTTTAGGTGTGGAAAGCCCGAACATATTTCAAGATACTGTACTGAAATGGTTAAGACTGCCCCACAGAAGGGTAAGGAGCTAGAGAGAGCTCCAGTTGAGATTGTTGCCCTGAGGAGGAGGGTCACAGCTGAAGAAAAAGGAAACAAGTAGAGGGTGTGAGCAGAGGAAGAGTACATGCACTGGATCAAGACACCGTAGATGCTTCGACGGTTGTGATTAAAGGTGCCATCCTAATCTTTGATTTAGAAGCATTGGTATTGTTCGATCCTAGTGCCACGCATACCTTCCTATCACCTTCCTTTACACATAAATTGTTGAAGCATGTGAAACCTACATTTTTTTATAAAATGTTGATGATTTCCACACCCATGAATGATAGTCAATTGACTGAGCATGGATGTAGAGATTGTAAGTTAAAGATAGAGGGAAAGGATATGACAACTAATTTAATTTTATTGAATATGAATGATTTTGATGTAATATTGGGAATGGATTGGTTGGCTACCAATCATGTTGTTATGGACTGTCATGCTAAGACTTTGATGTTTCCAGAGATAGGAAATCATGTTGTAAGATTTGTGAAATGAAATAAAAGAACTTGATTTACTATAAATGAAAAAAGTATGATTTTGTTTAATCTGTTTGAGAGATGAATTTATTTAATTATGATGAATACTGATGTGATGGTTTATGTCACTAATGGTGGAAAAATGATGTGAAGGGTTCATTGCCTATGTGGTCGATATAGATGAGGCACGCTCGGAATTGAGGGACATACTCATAATTACTGATTACCCTAATATCTTTTCGGACAAATTACCAAGATTACCACCTGAAAGGGAAATGGAATTTTGCATTGAGTTAGTGCCTAGTACAGAGCCGATATTGAAATCACCATATAGAATGGCTCTGATAGAGTTGGAAGAGCTAAAGAAGCAGTTGCAAGAGTTGTTGGAGAATGGGTTCATTAGACCGAGTGTCTCACCTTGGGGAGCACCGTTTCTATTTGTAAAGAAGAAGGATGGAAGCCTCCGATTGTGTATAGATTACAGGTTGTTGAATAAGGCTACCATTAAGAACAAATACCCCCTTCCACGCATAGATGATTTGCTGGATCAGCTCCAATGAGCCCAAGTATTTTCAAAGATAGATCTGCGGTTAGGGTACCATCAGTTGAGGATCAGGAGTGGAGATGTACCCAAGAGGACATTTTGCACCTGTTATGGCCACTACGAGTTTTTGGTTATGCCATTCGGATTGACGAATGCCCCCGCAACATTTATGGCATTGATGAATGATGTATTCAAGCCATACCTGGACAAGTTTGTGATAGTGTTCATTGATGACATATTGGTCTATTCCAAGTCCAGGGAAGATCATGAGGAGTACATGAGAGTAGACTTGGAGACCCTCTGAGAGAAAGAGTTATATGCCAAACTCAACAAGTGTAAGTTTTGGTTAGAGCAGATCTCATTTCTGGGCTATGTCATGTCGAAAGATGGGGTATCAGTGGGTCCATCCAAGATTATACAGTGGGAACTACCCAAGACAGTTACTGAGATTAGAAGTTTTTTGGGATTGGCAGGGTATTATTGGAGATTTGTTGAGGGTTTCTCTAGACTAGCCGCTCCGTTAACACGCCTCACATGGAAGGATGTTAAGTTTGTATAGGATGAGTTATGTAAGAGGAGTTTTGAGGAGCTTAAGCGTCGATTGACTACTGCTCCGATTCTTACCATTCCTACCAACTCAAGAGGATTCTCGGTGTATACGGATGCATCACACTAGGGACCGGGCTGTGTGCTTATGCAAGATGGGAAGGTAGTTACCTATGTATCTAGACAGTTAAAAGATTACGAGAGGAACTACCTGACCCATGATTTGGAGTTGGCGGGCGTGGTGTTTGCTTTGAAAATATGGCGCCACTATCTCTATGGTGAGAAGTTTCAGGTTTTCATAGATCATAAGAGCCTTAAATACCTATTCTCCCAGAAAGAGCTAAATGTGAGACAGAGGAGATGGCTCGAACTCCTGAAGGATTGTGATTGTGAAATCATGTACCACCCAGGTAAGGCAAATGAAGTTACCGATGCTCTGAGCAGGAAAAACCTTGGGTTGGTGTCTTATATGATGGTACGGGAGCATGAATTGTTGGAACACTTTGCGAACCTTAGTTTGGATGTAACCCCACCTGGATTAGAGAGATTGGATATCATGGCTAGTATGAGATTAGAGCCAGAGTTGATTGGCCGTATTCGGCAAGCCCAACAGAGCAATTGTCGGTGCATCGATTGGCTAATGCAGATACAGACAGGTGTGGGTATTGATTTTGAGCTGAGTATAGATGGCTTATTGAGGTTTGGAGGCTAAGTATGCGTTCCCAAGGATCCAGAGATCAGGAGAATGATTTTATCAAAGGCTTACTCATTGAGGTACACGATACATCCGGGGAGTACTAAGATGTATCAAAACCTTCGAAAGGTTTATTGGTGGTCTGCAATGAAGAGAGTCATTGCATAATATGTCACCAAGTGTCTCGTTTGTCAGCAATTGAAGGTAGAGCATCAGAAGCCTATAGGATTATTGCAACCTCTACTGATACCAACATGGAAGTGAGAGCTTGTCACCATGGATTTTGTGATGGGATTGTTGAGGACCCGCAGAGGTCATGATGCCATATGGGTTATTGTAGATCGATTGACTAAGTCAGCCCATTTCCTAGTGATACGCCCGACTAGTGCCCACTATAAGTGGCCTAGACGTTCAATCCGCAAGTACATGGGTCGTACAAGTAATAATGAGATTTGAGTCCCGGATTATCGTCCCACAGAGAAGTGATTAGCCTAATTAACTACCAGTTAATCTTACCCTAAGTATATCTTAGCAAATTATAAATTGCTGATGGGTGATCTACATGGCTAACAATACTAAAAATAATAAAAACTATAAAATAAAGAAAATTAAACAGAGCTAAAATTACTTACAGAGTTCCGAGTAATTAAAAACAACAACGTACAAAAGAAAATTAAAACAGTTGAAATTAATTAACTAAAATGCAATTAAACTAGAATGCAAATATGAAAATAGAGAAACAAATTAATTAAACTAAAATTAAACAAACTTAAAATAAAATATGCTTGTAATTAAACTACTTAATAAAAATGCAAACTAACATAAAGTCTAATAAAATAAAACTTATATTAATCCTAAAGAAATTCTTAAATCAAACTAAGAAATTAACTACCTATAAAATAATCCTAATTAAATCTAACTCTAACTAATTACTAACACTAAAACAAAATCTAATTAATGCATGAGAAATAATATTTTTGGATTTTTCAATTTAAAATGAAAACTTAAAAATGCATAAAATAATTGTCCTCTAATTTAATCCTAAGTGTAACATCTAATTCCTAAATTCTAATATAGTCACAAATTAGCTACTAATAAAATTAAACTAAACTTTAAACTAATAAACTAAGTAAATTAAACTATTAATGTAAATTAATATAAAAAATCTAACAAAGCTAATAACTAAAATTAGAAGAAATCATGATAATAAAAATAAAATAAAAGACATGTATGAAAAATTGATTGGTGACAATAATGTGTGCCAAACACAGCCTTGCTCAGTTTGCAAAATAACCAGCTGCCCCGACACGGCCCCGTGCATGTACCGTGCACGTTTCCTTCTCCAGACGTTGTCCTACCCATACAGCTGCACGTCCTCGGCCTGCCCAGCTAGTCGGTGTGCATCTGCCTTACTCCATTCCCTGCCCTGCATGAATCATCACCAGCCTTCTACACTTGTTCCATTCCCTACAACACAACACATGGATTCTTACACAGCAACATGTCATGCTGCTCTGCAATGCTCCCACGTTCCTGCCAACCATTGTAGTGTTGCACCTTACTTCATGCACACCAGCAGGTCACCAACTACCTTTCTTCTATCATTAGCAAGCCATGCTCCTGCTCTCGGTTCCTGCTCTAGTACTACTCTCGGTTTGATCCAGATGATCTCCTCAGTTGTGTCCAGGTCTGTTTATTCCCTGCAATTAGCGTGCGCAGCATCACCCGTCCCTGTATTTACAAAATCATCTCATCAACAATGCTAAACTGAACTTGCAGCAAAATATGCACTCAGCTGCTGCTTCAAATTAGTAACCAACAGAGGCCGGTAGTGACACTCCTATGATGCATGTTCAGTAGCACCAAGGTTGCTTCAAGGAAGGCTCAGTAACTGCAATAGGTAGGAGTTGTCAAGAGCAATGCAGAGCACGGTAACAACAAGTAATATTATCCCTGCTGAACGTGCACAATCAAGCATCCTTCAATACTCAGCAAAGCAAACCTGGGAATAAGAGAAGACACTAGCAAAGAAAATTTGTAATATGCACTTTCCAAGCAGAAAATGAAGAGCAACAGCTTAAAGGAAATGAAACTAAAAGCTAAAAAAAATGCAGAAAATGAACAGCAAATGGTGGGAAAACAAGGGAGAACAGAGATAAAATATTGCTCTCTGTCCACTACCGTTGCTATTGCTCCAGCAAGATTCACGTATTGCTTCTCTGCTACTGCTCAACCTAGCAGCTGCTGCTATCTTCAGTGTTGGTGCTACTTGGCCATCATCTGCTTCATGCACCACTTCAGTCAGGTAGCAAACAACAGCTCACCATCTCCTACCAATCTATGTCCATCGTCCATCACAGCAGCTCGGTAATGGTGACAGTACACATCAATGAAAACCATGAGACAACTTTAATTCTGCACAGCGTAGCATCAGTTTTGCCAGCTTCAGCACCGGCCTGCATAATTTTATCTACCCTTCAACACTGTTTCCTCACGCAACTCGACTTTACCCAGAAACAAAATTATACGAAAACACGCCAACTGGAAACTTTGAAGGGAATGAAATAAACACATATGCAGGACACCAAAATGAACAGAGGCTAAGCTGATGAAGGCATTGGTACGCGCCTAAAGAATATCTATCTAAAGTTCAGAAAAATAGAATTTTTGGAAATGATGAACAATATAATAAATGGGAGCAGTAGCGTGAAGCACGAGTAAGTGAACGAGCTATGCAAGGGAACTTGGCTCTTGCACCCAGTATCTTCCCCTCCGTTCAACACCCAATCCACAGTACATAAGGTAAAAAGGAAAATAAAAAAAAATAAAAAATAAAACGAAACATGGAATGAAACTACTATAAATCGAAAACAAGGATTGTCATTCCAAAAAGCTTAAATGTGTGAAGTCTAAAGAGAAACGAAACTTGCAAAGCTTAAAAATGGTGGCTCCAAATAAAACATAAAAAGCTTTTCATAAAAGATGACAAATGAAAATTAACATGAACAATAGAATAGAAAATGGTTTTCGGGAAAAGCTTCTAAAAACAAGGAAAATAAACTAAACTATTCAACCTATGCTACTCTAACTAGTTCTACACTAAAACTACTTAGTTTTTCCAATTGCTATCATGCTCTATTTATAAACACACTTAGGGGTATAATGGTAATTTTTTATCCTAGATGAGTTGGCATTGTTTGGCCACTTGTCTTCATTTTATTTGTTGCAGAGCCAATATTTCCATGTCATCCGTCTTCTAGTACACGTAGTTGTGCGATGTAGCCCGACGGTGTCTTTCAAAGGGTTGGCACGATGTCCATCGATCTTATCGTTCCGAAGCGAATGAAATACTAACACCCAGCATCCCACGTGTCCAGACGACTGGTGACTCGGTCTGAAAATTGGAAGTGGTCCAGTTTCCTTTAGCCGATTTTCAGCCCATTTTTTACTGAAATGACTGAGTTTCATCTGGATTAATTTACCTGTATATTACAGAATTTTAATTAAATAAAGGGGATAATTAACAAAATAAATTGGGGGTTTAAATAATTAATTAGGAAATTAAGCACAAATAATTCTATTTTTATAGAATTATAACCTAGCTATGAGAGCTACCGATACTCTGAGTCAGTTGGCAAATCTGTATGTTCGAGAGATAGTGTGGCTACATGGTGTACCAGTGAGCGTTGTTTCTGATAGGGATGCCCGCTACACTTCCTATTTTTGGGGACAATTTCAGGAAGCACTGGGGACCCACTTGAGTTTTAGAACCACTTTTTATCCTGAGACAGATGGGCAGTCAGAGAAGAATAAACAGACCCTGGAGGATATGTTGAGAGTGTGTCTACTAGATTTTGGAGGCTCTTGCGATGACCACCTACAGTTAGCCGAGTTTGCCTATAATAATAGCTATCATGCGAGTATCGGGATGGCACACTATAAGGCACTATATGGACACAGATTTCGATCCCCCATTGGATAGGAAGAGGTTGGTGATAGAGAGATTTTTACTCCGAACTTAGTGCAACAAGCATCTGAGGACGTCCAATTGATATGTGAGAGATTACGAACAGCTCTAAGCTGGCAAAAGGGTTATGCTGATAAGAGACTGAGACCACTAGAGTTTGATATGGGAGAATTAGTATTTTTAAGAGTTTCACCTTCGAAGGGTATTATGAGATTTTGTAAGAAGGGCAAGCTGAGCCCTAGATATATCGGACCCTTTGAGATTTTGGAGAGAGTGGGAGATAAGGCGTATAGGTTGGCATTGCCACTGAACTTGATAAATGTTCATAATGTCTTCCATGTCTCTATGCTTTGGAAGTATCACCTAGACCTGGCCCATGTGATAAGATATAAGCCATTGGAGCTCAATGAGAGTATGACGTATGTTGAGAAGCCGGTTCGGATATTGGACAGAAAGAGAAAATGTTACAGAGAAAGGTAATTCCATTGGTGAAAGTTCTTTGGCAACATCACGTGGTGGAAGAGGCCACATGGGAATTGGAGAACTTGATACGGGAGAAGTACCCCCAACTTTTTGCAGAGTGACTTGGTTCCAATTTGGATGACCAAATTCCTTAAAGGATGGGAGGAATGTAAGACCCGTATTTTTGGATGTGAACTTTATAAAATCATGAATATGGTGATGTATTTACAATGTAAAGCATAAATGATGTAAGTCCATGGATTCGATGTACATACTTGTAACATGAATTTGTAATGTACACACAAGTTTCATTTTATATGAATATGGAGAAATGGACTTTTATAAGTGACGAATGTGATTGGAACTCAAAATGCGTAGTGTGGTAAAATGGAAGGAAGTTGTACTTCAATTTAGCTTGGTATGGTATACCTTTGGCTATACAATGAATACACACAAGTTCTAATGTGTATAAGGTATAAATGGATGCCATTTTCAAGTCTTAAAGGTGGTTGGATGAGAAAATGACCATGACAGCAAATTAAAGATGTTTGGGTGTGAGCTGCTGCAAAAAAAAAAACTGTAAAAAATCTAAAAAATATGAAGGCCAAATCGATCTCATAAGATGAGAGATCGATCTAGAAGAGCCAAAAATGCTCTTATTTTAGCTATAAGACAAGACAGATCGATCTCCAATGGAGCCAGATCGATCTGCTTAACATTCTGTAAAATAAGGATCGATTCTTAAGGTAAACAGATCAATTTCCTTAGCTTTCAGGTTGGAGCAGATTGATCTCCCCTGGAAACAGATCGATCTCCTTAAGTTACTGCCTGAGAAAAATCAATCTCAAGCCTTCGACAGATCGATCTGATGCATTCAAATTGGCGTGAAAATAAGGGATTTAAGAGGACCAGATCGATCTCATGATTCGACAGATTGATCTCATCAAGTAATTTCTATAAAAAATAGTAGTGAAATCTGATTTTTTCGAGATAAAACCTTTCCTTTCCATGTTTCACCCAAAACCTAGATTTTTACCTCTCTAAAATCAGCCATTTCTAGTAAGATTTGAGGGAAGGCCATTAGATACAAAGTTGTTCATCTCAAAGAAGAGAACAATATACCTTGAAATCAAAACCTCATTGTTCCTATTGAAGGAGCATGGAACATTTCCCCATTTGAGCAAGAAGGGAAACTAGATTGGTATGTCTCTAATACTCCAGCCTAAGTACATTTGTCTATTTATTGATTTTGGAGTTGATTGGTATGTATATTGATGGTTGAAACAACCTAAGATGAAATGGAACAAATGTGACCTAAAAAATGGAATAAGTCTAGTGTGAGAAAGTATATATTGGATGAGTTAGTGATTTATGAGATTTGTTAAGTTGTTATTTAAGTAATATGGGTAATTTGAAATGGTCATGTGGAGTTATATTGTGAGTTTAGAGAATTTATGAAGATGGGTATATAAGATGCTTGATAAAATGCCATAGTGAGGAAATTAACGAAATATGAACACTATGAGCCTAATATCGATTTAATATCGATTCATTATGAATAAATAGGCCTAAAGGAATCCATAGACTTGAGATATGAATAGAGAAATGAAACGAGGCCTTATAAGAGTTGATAGAGGCTATAGAGTGAATTGACTATAGCAAACACAAAGGTTGCATTACAATGGACTAAAATAATGTGAAATACAATTATGTACAATTCTAAAGAGTTCATTGGGGACGAATCGAACCGCACACAAAAGCAGCTTTAAGGAAGTCGAATCTAGCGACGCGATTCCAGGTAAGGGAATTTTATAAGTATATAAAGGTAGCTGCTCGTATTTGGTGGGAGGATAGGGCTTTGGAAATGTGCATGAGTTTATAGAAATGTGTTTGACGATATATGGCAGTAACTATGAGTATTTATATGAGATTTTGTTATTGATATGATATTATAAAGAAATGGGATAGTAAGGCTAATAATTGCATAAATCAAATGTTTTGAATGTTTTCACAAAACATATTGCTTTGTTTTAAGCAAATTGATGGATAGGCCGGCTAGTGTTTGAAAGTTGTTGTGTAATAGCACACGTGAGGTGCTAAATGTGTTTTGAGATTGGTTTTGAATGCTTAGGAGCCGCCTATCATATTTATGCGAATTGAACTTTGCTGGAGCCTAGCTCGCACTGGATATTGATGTTCTTTCATGTTTGAAATGTGCTGGAGCTTAGCTCGCACCTTGATTTGATACTATGATGATGTTTTATAAATCGTGCTGGAGCTTATGCTCGTACATGGTTTTCTTCATGTCTTATGCATAAATGTCGTACTAGAGCGTTGCTCGTACGAGGTGATTTGTTTATGATAGATGAATTCATGCTAGAGCGTAGCTCATAAAGGTTTCACACTATGGTATATATGATGCCGTGGTGAGGGTAATACGGATTGGTGTTCAGGGAACCCAATAGGCTTAATAGACCTCTTGAGTAGGGCGAGGGTGTGGGGCTAGGACCTGGCACTAATCCATTCAGGGAACCTAACAGGCCAAACAGACCTCTTGAGTGGGGTGAGGGGCTAGGACTTGAATCAGGGAAACTAATAGGGGAAAGTAAGGCCATGATGGGCTAGGACCTGGTATTAAGAGTACTCCCACGTGCACTTGAGACTAGAGGTTTCACTCGGTATGGGGTAGAGAAGACCTACTGCAGGCACCCCCAACCATGTTATAGGTCAACGAGTACATTGTACCGTGTATATCAAATGGAGTATGCTATACCGCGTGGCTGAGATACTGATGAGAAAGTCTACTGGAGAACTAACCCACCTTCGTTCCAGCATGATACCCCGTACATTAGAATCCATGTGGTCTGGGATGATTTGAGACATAGTTGGCCAACATAGTCAGTCGAGATATATTGACCTATCTCCTTGCTTATTACATAATACCACATGGTCTTGATACTTGAGTGTGATTTTGACTATCCAACGTTGACCTGAGGGAGGGGTCAAGCCTTGTGGGATTTGGTTTGTGAAATGGTAATGACGTTTGTGAATGAGAAAATGATTTGTGATGGGATTGTATGCATTTGAGAAAGAGATATGATTTCAAAAGGATGTTTCTTAAATGAATTGCCCTTTTCTCTGAGATTTGACGATTGATGAACATGAGATGATTTGTACATGATGATTTTACCATGTTTTATATGCCAATTTCCATGATTTAAATACATGATATATGTATATGCATATGGCATAATTTTGTTTTCCTCTTGCTTTGATTATAAATGATTTATGCATAACACTATCAGCATGTAGATACAGTAGTTATCTACCATGCTTGCATTATTGCCTTATTAAGCGTGTGGTTACTCATCCCTCTCTACTTTCCCTCTCTACAGAGTGTACATAGTAGCCCAGTAAGGACTGAGTCTTTTTGTTGAGACATCTGCTACATCTCCATCATCCAGAGGTATATACACAGAGATTCTTTTTCTATCTAAACAATTGTAAAAGCACAGTTATCATTTGAATTTGTAATATGAGGGATGTAAATGTCATAACACTTAGTATGTATGAACACACACTTAATATTTGGATATATAACAATAGTTTTGATTTATTTGGAAAGTGAATGGTAAAGAATGATTATTACTACCTCACAACCCAACTATGTAGTGGTGAGTTTGTTCACGACTAGGTAAGGAAAGGAATAATGCGAAAAATTTATAGTGATTATTGGTTAAAAATGATAAAAATGTTCGTGATAACAAATCAACTCCAAAACCAATAAATAGCCAAATGTACTTGGGCTGAAGTGTTAGAAACTTACCAAATCTAGTTTCTCTTCTTGTTCCAACTGAAAATACACCTTGCTCCTTCAATCCAACAAATGAGGTTTTTGAATCAAAAGTAGGTTGTTCTTCTCTTTGATAGGAACAACTTTGTATCTAATAGGCTTTCCTCAAATCTCACTAGAAATGGGTGGCTTTTAGGAAGAGAAATCTCGGTTTTGGGTTGAAATGTAAGAAATGGGGGTTGTTTCCTTGATTTGCAGATTTCACTGCTCCAATTTATAAAAATTGCTCAATGAGATCGATCTGGTCCTCTGAAATCCTTCATTTTCATTCCAATTTGAATGCATGAGATCGATCTGTCCCAGGTAGTAGCTTAAGGAGATCGATCTGCTTCCAGGGGAGATCGATTTGCTTTAACCCGAAAGCTAAGAAAATCGATCTGTTTGCACCATAATCGATCTTCTCATTACAGAATGTTTAGCAGATCGATCTGGCTCCATTGGAGATCGATCTGTTTTATTCCATTGCTCGATAAGAGTATTTTTGGTTCTTCCAGATCGATCCCTCATCCTGTGAGATCGATCTGGTATTCATATTTCCAGATTTTGCTACAGTTTTCTGCAGTAACTCACGCCAAATATCCTCAATTTATTGCCTTGGTCATTTTCTCATCCAATCACCTTTAAGACTTGAAAATGACATCCAGTTATACTTTAATCACATTAAAACTTGCGTGCATTCATTGTATAACCAAAGGTATACAATTCACAGCCAAATAAAAGTACAATTACTTATGCAATCCATGCAACTTCATTCCATTTGCTGCACTACTCATTTTAAGCTACCATCACATTCATCACTTATAAAAGCCCATCTCTTCATATTCGTATAAAATGAAACTTGCATGTACATTACAAACTCATATTACAAGTATGTACATCGAATCCATGGACTTACATCACTTATGCTTTACATTGCAAATACATCACCATACTCCTGATTTCATAAAGTTTACATCCAAAATATGGGTCTTACACTTTATGATTATGTGATGTACAGACAAGTTACATTTCATATGAATCATAAGAAATGAATGTTTTTAAGTTCCAAATGTGAATGAAATGAAAAACGAGTATTGAAGCAAATTGAATATGAATACACCTTTAAATTTTTGGGAAAATTGGAGCAGGAATACTGCAGATGAAGGGCAGATCGATCTCATTTCTTGGAGAGATCGATCTCATTGATTAAATTTGCAATGCCAAAGTATTCTACAAGAGGGAGATCGATCCCTCATTTAAGCAGATCGATACCTCATTCAAAGCAGATCGGTCTCTAAAGGGTTCTGGATAGCACAGATCGATCTCTAAGTGATTCTTCTTAGCCCAGATCGATCTCATACCAAGAGACAGATCGTTCCCCTAGCCTAAATATCAAATTCTGGAAGAGTTTCAATACAGAGCAGATCGATCTCTCATGGTTAGGAGATCAATCTCCTAAGATAATTCTATGTAAACTCGACTGCTGCACCTTCCTTCCCCGAGAAACAGAAATCCCCATTTTAACAAAGTGAAACCTAACTTTCTTACTCCAAAAATCATCACCTTTTAATCCGTTTTGAGTGAGATTTGTTTCAGTAAAGTTGTTCCTTATGAGGAGAAGAACAACATAGTTGAAAACTAGAAGTTGAAATCAAGGATTGAAGGAGCAAAGTGGATTTCCCTAATTTGGTAAAAGGAGGAAAAATCAATCTAGGTAAGATTTCAATACACCAAGTTCAAGTATGTTAATATAGGTATCTTGGTGAGTTGATTGGTGTATGTGTTGTTGGCTGAAAACATCAAGGAACATGTTAATCCTCCATGCATAAAAATTAAGAAAATGAGAGAAAGTTTATTAGGAATGGATTAAATGATGATTTAAGCATGTATTGATGTTATTAAGCATGTATATATGATTTTAAGATAGTTTTATGAAATATATGTATTAGAATAGATGAGGAAAGAAAATAGGTATATGAGATGTATGGTGAAATACTATAGTGGGAGAAAATGATGAACTTGAGGCATTGGAAGATTTATGCTGGTTCAATTCGAGTCAATGGACTTGCTGAGTCTAATAGGTTCTTGAGAAATAAATGGTAAAATCGAAATGGACTTAAGCGAGAGTAAGGTCCAATAAGATGTATTAAGGCCAAATGGTAAAAGGGCCTAATGCATTGATTAAAATTTATGCAAGTGAAAATTAAGTATATTAAGGTATACTGAAGTGAATGGTTATCTACAGCTTCAAAGTTTATATTGGAAACAGATCGGACTGCGAGATTTAGCAGCGCCGAGGAAGTGAGGTCACGCAACGTGATCAAAGGTAAGGGAATTTTGTGAGTAGTTAGAGATAGTTATACGTATTTCAAATAGAATTTTGAGTATTTAAATCGTATATGGATTTCTGAATATGAAAAATTTTGGTAGGAACCGATAAGGTAAAATTGTGATTTTACCCCAAATAAGGGTAAAAAGCTTAGGAAGCATGTTTGTGACTAGTTTTGACATTGTTTGACAGTTGCATGGATAGAGTGGCTAATGCTTTCATGATATATGCGAAAGCAACACGTTATAGTGCCGATTTGATTTAATTGAGTGAATTTCAATTGAAATAATCCCTCTATTGGTTTATGTGAAAACCATTAGTGCTAGAGTGATACTCGCACTAGATTTTATATGCATCACATAGTACTTGAGTATTTCTTGTACTTGATTTTAATGTGATTTGTACATGATAGAGTACTGAAGTGTTGCTCGTACTTAGTTTTATTGATTGATGCATGATAGAGTATTGGAGCATTGCTCGTACTCAGTTTTACATGACATAGTGCTGGGAGCATTGCTCGCACTAGATTTAAATGACTTCTACATGAGGTTGTGTTGGAGTTTACTCGCACGTACCGGTTTTGAAATAGACAACATGAAACAACCGTGCTGGCAGCCTATGCAGACTGTTTGTCGCACCGATTATATGCTCGCACATGCAAATTTTTGAGATATGGCCTAGGGCTATCGAAACTATTATCCATCGTATGAGGGCTAAGACTTATGGTAGGCACCTCGACTATGAGGATTGGGTCTAAGGAGTACTTTGTACTGTGTATGTCACTTGGAGTACTATCATAACCCTCAATCCACCGAAAATCCTATACAAATTTTTTGTTTTCGTTTATCGATTATTATTTAATCCAATTCTTTTTGTTTGTTCTTTACCTTTACTTGATCGTGAACAGCTACACCTCCAACAGTTGGGCTGTGTATCAATGTCAATGTCATCTAATCATGCCATTTAAAATTACAATTCATTAAAATGTAAACACTTGTATTACTAAATCAAAGTTACTGTTTACATGTGTTCACAATCTTTTACATCCCCAAAATTACATTTCAAGATATTACTGTGCTTTGACATGTCTAGATATAAAACTATACAAATGTGTATACCTTCTGTGATAGGATGTAGCAGACACCTTATGTGATGGGATGGAGCGGACACCAAAAATCCAAGCCTCAGTTGCCACTATCTACTGTAAGTGCCCTGTAAAGGGGGAAATAAGGGGGTGAGTAAACCACGCTCTCTGTAAGGCAATCATGCGAGCAGGTAGATTACGCAGATCGTCCCCAAATTTCAAACACAGATCGATCTCATCAAGAGGCAGATCGATCTCCTACCTCCAGTCTATATAAGGAACCCGTGTTTTCTCCTGAAATCTCACTTTCTCTCTCTTCCAAACCTCCATTTTTTCGAAAACCTAGTTTCTCACTCCTCCAAATCCCCCATTTCCGGCCGAATCAGCTATTGTGGTAAGAAGGAAAGTTGTTCCTCATCAAAGGGAGAACAACATACTTGGAAATCGAAGGACGAATCGGATCGAGGCGAGAGTTGTGCGTCTCACAAGCTTTGGGTAATTTCTAAACCTCGATCTTGATATTTGAGCTGATTTTGATGTTATTGGTGGTTGTAATTGTGTTGAGATAGTAGAGAAATGATTAGGGATTGATGAGATTGTAATGTAGTTGGATTAATGTCGATATTTGGAAATTGTGGCAATTTTGAGGATTGTGCTATAAACGGAAATATAGACAAGGTGGTAAATTAGCGTAGATAATTGGTATTAGAGATATCGAACATTGGGATATTGTGAATAGGGTTGTAGTTTAAGGTTGAGTTACGAGAATCGAGAGGTTTGAGGAGTTATGAGCAATTATGCTCGATTTTGAGAATTGAGGTTTGTGTGATGTTGAGTATTGATGTTTTAACATCGTTTGGACAGCTCGGGAGTTCCAGAGTGGAATGCGAGGCTAGTCCGTGATACGGGGGAACGATTGCACTATACGAGGTGCAAAGAGGTAAGGGAAATCTAAACCATTTGTGTATGTGATTTGTAAACTGTTATAGCATGATTTATGATTTATAAATAAGCATGTTGAGAGTTTTGTGTTGAGATTTGAACTGCACATGATTTTATAGCCGGTTGGATCCCAATGTTTTATGAGTTTATAACTGGGCTCTACGTTAAGGCAATATTGTGATTTGAGAAATGTGTGCGTGTGCTTTGCCGGTTGGAACTCGGTTTTACTACGTTTTGTGTTGAGTACAAAACGATTTCAAACGAGTTTTATGAGAGAAAACCATTACGAGTTCTACGTGAAGGCAAAACTGTCTTATGTGATAAGACTTGGGTGTGTAGTTGTGAGTACACACCGGGCATTGCTCTGGTAGCATATAAGCCCGAATTCTTCTCCGTTCTGGTAACGTTGAGAAACCCATTGGTGGCTGTGCCACGTATACCCCATCGGTGGCTGTGCCACGTATACCCCATTGGTGGCTGTGCCACGTTGAGAAAACCCCATTTGTGGCAGTGCCACGTTGAGAAAACCCCATTGGTGGCTATGCCACGTTGAGAAACCCCATTGGTGGCTGTGCCACGTTGAGAAACCCCATTAGTGGCTGTGCCACGTTGAGAAACCCATTGGTGGCTGTGCCACGTATACCCCATCGGTGGCTGTGCCACGTATACCCCATCGGTGGCTGTGCCACGTATACCCCATTGGTGGCTGTGCCACGTTGAGAAACCCCATTGGTGGCTGTGCCACTTTGAGAAACCCCATTGGTGGCAGTGCCACGTTGAGAAACCCTATTCTGTGGCTATGCCACGTGAGAAAATAATCAGTGGCTTTGCCACGTGTGTTTTGTGGCTATGCCACGTGAGAAAATAATTCAGTGGCTTTGCCACGTGTGTTTTGTGGCGATGCCACGAGTGATTTTAAACCAGTGGCTATGCCACGTTATTTGAGAAAGCGTTTAACGCGTTATTTTTACATGCTTTGTTAATGCTCTAGAGTGAGCCTTTTACTTCATGTTTTCACATGACTTGACACATGAGAGTGTCGTTTTGAGTATTTTCATGCTATGGTTTTCAAATGAGTTTCACATACAAATAAACCTTTTGTGATGTGTATTTTGGTTTATGAAATGAATCCCTACCCCCCTTACTGAGCGATTTAGAAGCTCACCCTGTTTTTCTTTTCCCCCCAGAGTTCTTCAAGTGAATAAGGACTTCCCTGCGACGTACGGAGTAGTGGCTAGTGGAGGATCCGAGCTCCAGGCTATATATTTTGTACTTTGAGGTATATTTATCTTTTCATGTACCCAGACTATTATTGTAATTACAGACACTTGATGTATGACATTATATGGGATGTATTAGGATTAATTAACTTGTAATCGAGTAATGGGTATAAGACAATATTTGTTATATCATGATGAGATCCTGAGGCATGATAATTATGATGATGTATGACACTGCACAGGAATGCACTCTTTATTTGTGAATTAACGAGTAAAAAGTTTTAAATTTGCCCTATTTTCTGCATTTTCGGGGCGTGACATAAATAAGGCCACCAGGAAAGACCACTTCTATTTGTCCTTCATTAACCAAATGTTAGATCGATTAGTTGGTCATGAATTTTATTATCTACTGGACGGATACTTTGGGTACAATCAAATAGCTATAGCCCCAGAAGACCAAGAAAAGACTACCTTTACCTGTCCCTATGGGACCTTTACTTTTAGAAGAATTCCTTTTGGCCTATGCAATGCACCTGCTACATTCCAGCGTTGCATGATGGCCATATTTCATGATATGGTGGAGGATTATCTTGAGGTTTTCATGGACGATTTCTCAGTATTTGGGGATAGCTTTGATTTATATCTATATAATATAGCATTAGTATTAAGAAGGTGTGAAGAAATGAATTTAGTGCTTAATTGGGAGAAATGCCACTTTATGGTGAAAAAAGGTATAGTGCTTGGGCACAAAATTTCTATTGGGGGGATAGAAGTGGATAAAGCTAAGGTGAAAATCATTGAGAAGTTACCTCCCCCTACATCTGTTAAAGGAATCAAAAGTTTCCTGGGCTATTCAGGATTTTACAGAAGGTTTATTAAGGATTTTTCTTAGATATCTAAGCTTTTATGTAATCTCCTAGAAAAAGACACTACATTTTTTTTTGATGAACAATGCTTAGGAGCATTTAAGACTTTGAAGGAGAAATTAGTTACAGCCCCTGTAATCATAGCTCCAGATTGGAGTTAACTCTTTGAGCTTATGTGTGATGCAAGTGATTATGCTATTGGGGCTATACTAGGACAAAGAAAAGGAAGAGTCTTTTATGCTATCTACTATGCAAGCAAAACTCTAAATGAGGCCCAGTTAAACTATGCTACTACCGAGAAGGAGTTGTTAGCCACAGTATTTGCTTTTGATAAGTTTCCCTCCTATCTCATTGGTACTAAGGTAATAGTTTTTACTGATCATGTTGCCATTAAGTACTTAGTCTCCAAGAAGGATGCAAAGTCGAGGCTGATTAGATGGATTCTCCTACTACAGGAGTTTGACTTGGAGATTAGGGACGGGAAAGGTATGGAGAATCAGGTTGCTGACCATCTATCTAGGTTAGAGAATGGACTTAAAGAAGATGGTACAGCTATTAATGAGTCCTTTCCTGATGAGCAACTATTTACTTTCGGGCACTCCAAATTGCCCCGGTACGCTGATTTTGTAAATTATCTGGTGAGCAACGTGATGCCACCTAATTTGACTGCCCAGCAAAATAAAAGTTTTTTGAGTGATGTCAAGTATTATGTTTGGGATGAACCCTTCTTATACAAGCAATGTAAAGATCAGATTTTGAGAAGGTGTGTTCCCATGGAAGAAGTAGAGGATATACTTAGACATTGTCATTCTTCTGATTATGGAGGGCATTTTGGAGGACAGAGGACAGCGGCAAAGTTTTTACAATCTGGATATTACTGGCCCACGTTATTTAAGGATGCCCACTACATTGTACTGAAATGTGATAGATGTCAGAGGGTAGGTAATATTTCCAAGAGAAATGAGATGCCTTTGACTAATATTTTAGAAGTAGAACTCTTTGATGTCTGGGGTATTGATTTCATGGGACCATTTGTTCCTTAATATGGCAATCTATATATTTTAGTGGTTGTGGACTATGTGTCGAAATGGGTTGAAGTGATGGCTTTACCAACTAATGATACCAAGGTAGTAGCAAGGTTTTTAAAGAAGAATATTTTCACACGATTTGGAACACCTAGGGCTATCATTAGTGATGGAGGATCCCACTTTTGCAATCGAAGTTTTGATGGGCTATTAAAGAAATATAGGGTCAAACATAAGGTAGCCACTGCTTATCACCCGCAGACGTGTGGCCAAGCAGAGTTGTCTAATAGGGAAATTAAGGGGATATTGGAGAAAACAGTGAACCCAAGTAGGAAGGATTGGTCCATTAGGTTAGATGATGCACTTTGGCCCAATAGGACAGCCTTCAAAACACCTTTAGGAATGTCCCTTTATCAGCTTGTTTATGGTAAAGCCTGTCATCTACCAGTAGAGCTTGAGCACAAGGCCTACTGGGCCCTTAAGAATCTGAATTTCAACTTAGAGGCAGTAGGGGAGCAGAGGCTGCTACAGCTCAATCAGTTAGATGAGTTTAGGTTGCAGGCATATGAGAATGCTAAGCTCTACAAGGAAAAGACTAAGCGATGGCATGATAAGAAAATTAAGGAGAAACACTTCGAACCAGGCCAGCAAGTTCTGTTGTTTAATTCATGTTTGAAGTTGTTTCAAGGAAAGTTTAAGTCTAGGTGGTCAGGTCCCTTTACCGTTACACAAGTATTCCCTCATCGAGCAATTAAAATTATGGATGAGACCTTGAATCAACCCTTTAAGGTTAATGGGGGCAGACTGAAACACTATTTTGAGGGAGGGTTTGATCGTCAGCATTTTGTGACCACGTTAGCTGACCCTCCTACTTTTGATCCTGCTACTTAGCTTTATTTTTCTTTTTGTACTGTTCTTTTCTTTTCTTTTGTTTCTTTCTTTATTTATTTTGCAAATTGCTTTTCTAGAATTACCTTTTCAATTAAGCTTCAGTTGTTCATCATCATCAGAAAGGGGAGTACTCTATTCTTAAGCTTAAATTCTTATATTATATGCACACTGAGGACACTGTGCACTTTAAGTTTTGGGGAGGGGATATCACTTGAGTAATTTTGTGAAAAAAAATTGGAAAAATTTTCAAAATTTTTTCGAAAATCTGAGAAAGAATTTTCAAAAATTTTTCGATAAAATGAGCTTAAATTGCTTGATTTTGGGATGATTAAGTGCTTAGCATGTAGTTTTCCCATATTCCGATGATATGATCCCATGATTTAGTCTGACTTTGATTGACTACGAAGCATGATTATAGGAAAAGCATGAAGTTGAATTCTCGAATTTGTCTTGAATCTGATTGTGATTTCCTCATCTTATGCACATGTCATGTCATGAATCTGTATATTTATTAAGAGAAAGCTTATGTGGACATAGGATTGCATTAGTTCAGTTGATTTTGTGCATCATATTCTAGAATTTGCTTGATCTGATCTCGAGGCAAAATATTAGATTACACTTGATTAGGGAGATGATTGAGGCCATCTTTGGATCGTTTGAGCCTTTCTAGTCTTCCTTGCACATATTCTACCCTTAGTCACCCATCTAAGCCAAATAAGCTTTTCTCAGCAAATATACTTGCGTTATTTTCCTTAGTTTAAATACTTTCTTCCTATCTCTTACCCCAAAAGCATGAAAAGTCATTGGGATATACTATGAGCTATATGGGTATTAAGTGATAGTGAAAGAGTATGTATAAAAAAAATAATTGATGAAAAAGAAAGAAAAAGAAAAAAAAAGAAGAAAGAAGAAAAATTCAAAAAAAAAATGTTTAGCAAAAAAATAAGTTTGGGGGAAATAATTAGAGCTCTTACATTATAGATCCTAGATGTAATGCATGTTAAGGGATAATTAAACCTAAATTGACTTTATCATACCTTAGCCCTAGCCTTACATTACAAGCCTAATGAAGTCCTAATGATCTTTAGTTAAGTGTGACTACATTAGTGGAGAGAGAAGTGAAAAGCTAACTTATGGGAATGATCACATGTCATTGACTTTGCATTCACTGTGTTTGCGTAATCTGATCCGGATAATGTACTGAGAAGTGACTTTGACATTTTTCACACACTCACGAGGAGTCCAATTTGGGTTAGGACTTATGATTAAATAATTCTAAGTGCTGGACTTGTAATTGTGAGTCTTTGATTTCATAGTCTGTACTTTTCCTTTGAGGATGATATGGGGGAAATTATTGTGTGTTGTACTTGTCATTCCTATAATCATTTTGTTTTGCTTGAGGATAAGCAAAACCTCAAGTTTAGGGGTGTGATAATTCTATATTTTTAGAATTATTTGTCCTTAATTTCCTAATTAATTATTTAAATCCCCAATTTATTTTGTTAATTATCCCATTTATTTAATTAAAATTCTCATGTTTACAGATAAATTAAATCCTGATGAATTTTGAATATTTCGGTAGAAAATGGATCGAAATTGGGCTAAAATCGAGATTGAGCCACGCGGACAACACGAGCCATGCCACCTAGCACATCTAATTGGACAAGAAGACCGATGACAGGGAAATATCTTTTCAAGGAGCCAAGGTGTGATGACAAGTGGCCAAAAAATGCCAACTCATCTAGGATGTAAAATTACAATTTTACCCCTAGTGTGTTTATAAATAGAAAAAAATGGCAATTGAAGGGGGATGTAATTTTAGGGTAGAATAATTTTCTAGGGTAGTTTTAGATTATTTTCCTTTCTTTTTAAGCTTTCCCGAAAAGATTATTGTATTAGTAGCAACATTTTACTGTTCATTCACTAATCACTTAATGAAAAAGTTTGTTTTATTTTTCTAGTTCTTGGTTTTTTTTTTTTTTTGCAATCACGTTTCTTCTTTTCGGTTTGTAACAATCCATTCCTGGATGTTTCTTATTTTGTGAGTGTTAAATGGAAGTTTATAATTTTCATTAACAAGCTCTCGGTTTCCCAACTTACATATGTATTTGTTTGATAAGTCATTTTTTTATCTCAGTTTGATTCTCTCTGGGGCAGTCGGTAGCAAGCTTGTCTCTTTCATTCTTTTACCTGATAGTTCTGTTGCCTTGATGTGGGTTGATGCTGAGCATTTGTCCACATCAAGAGCAAAGTGGAACACGGTAGGAGAAGAAACTGAAGGAAACCGTGGCCCTAGAGTCTTATGTTTTCATGTCTTATAAATTTCTGCATTATTGATTTAATGTACAATGTAGTTTTCTGTATTTTCACCTTAGTTCCTGTTTTCGTGGAGATGCTCATGTGTAATATCGAGAAAGGGTGTCGACGGGTAGCTGGACGATAACAAAGAAACAAACCAGCAAGTCGATCAATCCTCTATTATGCTCTGCTTTTTAACGTTTGCACTGTTCATCTGAGTTTTTCTGTATTAATCCATACTTGCTCGGTTTCCATTGTATTTCTGATAAATTTCTATTAGATTATTTAGTTTTTTTTTTTGTTGCTGTGGTTTTGGGTCCCTGCAGATGGTTCTTCCTTTATGATCTGTGTCTCGGTGATGTTTTGTTCTCCGGATGAGCAATGCATGGAAACTGGGCTGCTGGGAAAGCTTTGTACTGCTGTTCGAACTAACATTGCTGGTGCAGGAAATGATCAGTTGATGCAAGGCATGATCGGTCCCAAGGAAGGTTCATGGCAGTGCTTGAGGACAGACTAATAGCAACACCTGCAGCAGATATGTACACTACCTAGACAGGAACACTAGCAGCTTGGAGCAGTATGATAGTGATCGAGAATGCTAGCTAGTAATCGTTTGGAGTAGCAGACAGCTAGACACAGGCATGCTGAGAATGCCTGGGCAAACCGAGAATTCTTGGGCAAACTGACAACAATATCTGGAGAAGAGGACTGGACAAACCGAGGCTCTCACCTGGAAATGGAAAATAAACACTGAAGAAGACGTGAACAGTGGTGTATCGGGACACTTTGATGTTTTCTAATTTAGCCTAAAGCCATGTTTGGCCAAGTCATTTTAATCATTTCCAGTTTTTTTTATTTATTTTTATTTTATGATTGCCCATTGTTGTATTCTTATTAACCCTTGTTGTAAGACCTGAATTTAGTTAAAACATGAAATGAGTATTTTCGTGAAAGGAAGGATTGAAATGGTCACAAATTAAATGAACGAGATTTGAACTGGAGATAAGGATTCAAAAACGCGAAATTAAAAATGCAAAAGGATTGAAATAGAATTCTCGAACATGTGAAGGGTAAAACATTCAAAAGATCGAAATTCGGTATAAACCCGATAAGAAAATTTTATTAAAAATAATGGACTGAGAAATCTTGATTAATAACGAAGAAATAATTAAATTTCGGGTTAAATTGATCAAGATCCGAAATTTTTAGAAATATCGAAAAGTCACTTGGGACAATATCTCGAAAATACAGAGAAATTATACCCGAAAAAGGGTTAAAAATATAATAAATAAATTAAATAAAATTAAATAAATTAATTTGAATAAAATAATAATTTTGGTAGATATTTTTGATTCTTTAATATATTTTATTGATTAAAATATTAATAAAATTAAATAATAAATTAAAATAAATTAATTCAAAAAAAGAGAGAGAATCAGAAACTTTGTCGGAGAGAGAGAAATACAAAGGAAACGGAAGCCAAAAATCAAGGAGACCACCGGCGGCCAAAGACTAGGCGAGGGCCGACAAAGGCTGCCCGACCCCGAGCGACTTCACAGCGCCGGCGACGCGCCGTGGAACTCGTCAGAGATCGACGAATCAGGGAGAGAAGCTGCGGGAGAAAGAGCTCCGATTGGCGGCTACCGACGTCGATTTGACCCCAACCACCGACCGTCGAAGGTTCCCCATGTGATGCCGAGCAGATTGATGGTGGCTACGGTTGACGAAACCGACGGACGGCGTCGAAAATGTCGAAAAGAGGAAATGGGTACCGACGGTGGGGAGAACAGGCCAATTCCAACATATGTTGATCTCCTCTCAATTTGGAAAAACTTTCATGAAGAATGCAAGTTCCAAATATGACTAAATCTTAGTGATTTCTACTGAGAGAAAGCTTGGATAAATGTATTTCAATGGTTTCCATGTATAGCCGAGAATGATATGGTGAAGAAGACAATGTGGTGGCTGATTTTATAAGCCATTTACTTAGACATTAAGCCTTACTTTTCAGCCATTTTAATTGACTTCATAAAGTTTAGGTAATAGTCATCTAATGAGTCATAGTTTCCTTTAACTAATGGGCTAGATATTTAATCCATTTGGGTCTTACAATTGGGCCTCTCGATTTGGGCCTTCCTAATGGGCTTTCAGGCTAAAGTGTTTACTATACATCGAGCCTTTAATTGTCTAAATATTTGGCCTACCAATCAGTCCAACAATTCGGTCTAAAGGACCTAAGAAAGTCGATCTACACTTAGTATACCTTAATGGGCTTTAAAATCTTCATTTTGGCCCATTACGTTTTTATCCATTAAATTTAATCCAGAATCCATCCGAATAAATTTTCCTTACATCCGAGGATGATTATCTTATATTCTGACCAAAAATATTTTTCCCTAATTTTTTCTCCATACTTAGGTTAATTTTTAACCATGGTTAGTCAACTATGATAAAAGTCCATTTTTCTTAACTATAGTTGACTTTTTCCTTAATCATTGACCAAATTGACTTTTTCTCAAAATTTTGAAAGTGTCATATCTTATGTTTGACACTCGTGTCTTTACGTTTTAGCCGTTTTCGATAGGTAGATATGCCTTAAATACCTTAAATACCTTAAACCATTAAAAAGGTCTGTTTTACCCTTTTTAGCGTTTATTCTTGTTCTCTGTGTTCTGGACTAAATCAAACTGACTTTCCTTCATGAGCTCTCTATATTTTCTCATTTTATGTTCTTCTCTTCAGTCATAATGATTTAAATCCAATCGGTTTAACCTGTGGCTCTCATAGATCAAATTAGGCTTTTATGTAGCTTTTAAGTGTTAAAGCATTTCACTAACACTTAAATCTAGTAAATACTCTTCTTATGATTTAAATAACTTAATACATGTCTGTACATAAAAATAAATCATAAGGAACAAGCTACATAAAAATACGGGTCTGACACTGAGTCATGACGAGTAATGATTTTGTATCGATTTATGTTGAGATTTGAAATGCTTTATAAGTGTACTTTGCATGATAATTTACCATGCCTTGATTTCGATTTACACATGATGATTTTTCATGCTATGTTTTGAGAACTGTGCACTGATTTTATTAGCATGAATTGCTTTGCATGGCATGAACACAAGCATGAACATATGATTTGGAGTATGACAAATAAATGTGTGATTCAAGCATGGCATCACGACCACATAGATACGACAGTTATCTACATGCTCGCATGATTGCCTTACTGACAGCCTGGTTGCTCACCCCCCCATATTTTCCCCCTTTACAGAGCACTTACAGTAGATAGTAGGTGAGTGAGGATTGGATTTTGGTGTCCGTTGCATCCCATCACAAGAGCTATACACATTTGTATAGTTTTTATATCTAGACATGTCAAGGCACAATAATATCTTTAAATGTAATTTTGGGGATGTAAAAGATTGTAAACACATGTAAACAACAACTCTGATTTAGAAATACAAGTGTTTACATTTAAATGAATTGTAATTTGAAATGGTATGATTGGATGAGATTGACATTGATACACAACTAACTATTGGAAGTGTAGCTGTTCACGATCAGGTAAGGTAAAGATAAAGAACAAACAATAAGAAATGGATTAAATAAATAACAAAAAATGAAAAATTTGCAATGGATTTTTGGTGGATTGAGGGTTGTGAAAAAAACTCTTCATGCCACAAAGGCATCTCCGTGAAGCACTTGGCACCGTAGGGCAATCACATAAAACCTCCTACCGATGGTAGAGGTGGCTCTCACGTCCCATAAACTCGATACCACACAAGTATCCCTATGAAGAACTTGGCACCATAGGGCAATCATATAAAACCTCCTACCAGAGCTAGAGAGGGCTCTCACATGACATGACTGCCACAAAGGCATTTTCGAAGATCGCAAGCAATCTCAAAATCGACAACAATGGGTGCACGGTAAAAGCATGTAAATTGTCTCAATTCAATATCAAGTTCACGAAAAAATACGCACATAACTTTAGAAAAAAATTGGGTAATATTATCATAAAGCATGCTAACATCATTTCATACACCATCATGCTTTCCCAAATCATATTTAAAAACAACCTATACAACCATGTTATAAACATCATGTATAGATGCGCAAAATGATAAATTCAAATAGTGAGACGTTTGTACTCATTTGGGTTTAACTATTTTTATTTGACACTAAAAATCAGTTTACTTATATAACTATAACATCATTTTTGCTAAGGCTTGTAAACTACGAACAAATGTTATAGTATTGGTGAAAATCGGGTAAGGTAGATAACTAGTTTAAAATAAATCCTAACTAAACTAACAGCCTATGGTTCCTAGTAAAATTTTAACTTAACCTAAGGTATCCTACTAGCTACTAGTTCTATAAATCCCTTACCACAAACGATGCTGAACAATTATCCTTATCGCCCTAGGCACGTATATATATGCCTATGTCTCATTTTTCGCTCACCTTACCACTAGAAGAGATATTTGTTGCAAAATCCATGAATAACATCGAGGTATCATCAGCATCCACTTTCATTTGGTTTAATATCAGTTTAATACGTTCATTTATCATTGTGTGGGCTAACCTCAATAATATAACTCTTCATCCTTACTCATACCCAACAATCACCAATTCTAAGTTCTTTATCCACAAAACTTCCATGCAAATTAAATTTATGTATTACTTTGATTATAGATTTGTAGTTTAAGTTGCTAGATGCCTATTTTAGCATGAAATTCCAAGCTCTTCCTTTCATGGCCGAACACTTAATGTCTACCACAACTTATGTGGATTCGATTTCTAATCGTGTAATACTAAAATTTCATTGTTTACATTACAATTTAATTACTTCAAACCTTAAATTCTCAATTTTAACTATTTTTCTCTAAATTTCCTAAATGGCCGAATGTCCACTCTTGATGTTTACCATGAAATTTCAATAATATATGAAATTGAGCAAGATAACCAGTAAATTCAACCTAAATGTATTCATGAATTTTATCCAAAAAATTTTGTTTCTAATTTAAATATTCAAAATCCTCAATTTTCTATCAAATTACAATCCTAATTATTTTTCTAACTTCTTCAAACTAAATTTTAAATTGATTTCGACAATAATCATACATCTATAACTCAATTTGCATAGAAATTTAGGTAGATAAAAATTTGGTTTTACCTAGGAGCTCATGGGTCGAAAAATGGAGAACTAGAAAAATTGGTTTTCGATATTGTTGGCGTTAAAGGTGAAGGGAAAACGTGTAAGACCCGATTTTAATTAAAACACGAAATGAAAAATGCAAAAGGATTGGAATGGTATTTCCAAAAAACGCGAATGGTAAAATGGTCAAAAGACCAAAATTCGATATTTATCGTGATAAGAAAATTTAATTAAAAATATGGATTTGAGAAATCTTGATCAATAACGAAGAAATAATTAAATTTTCACAATCTCTAAAATGTCATTTCATATCTGACCACCAATACCCTTTTCAAAGATTCTGGTATATTTATTACTTCCTGGATGCACTGTATATCCCGAAGAGTGAGCTTCTGACAATAACACTATCTCATCAACTATGGTCTTGGGGAGCACTTATACTGTCTTTGAACCTCTGTAAGTGATCATCACTCACTGTGAACTCTGTCACTAAACCCTTCTGAATCTGACCCACACTATCGACACCATGCCGATCATCATGCTAAGCATGGTAAATCCGATCACTCAAATTCGGTTCTGACCTCAGGCTAGCGGTCACAAAATCACTGTTATCATCAGAAGGCATCATATCACTACTGAGGCTCACAACTGCTCTAGCAGCTCACTTTCCTTGACCATCATATTTGATAGCATCCTGAGGCTATTTCTGTTCAATGGCATCATCTATTACATTAGCCTTTCCTAGGTGGTACAATGTTCACAATCATAATCCTTAGAAGCTCTAACCCTCTTGGTTATCTCATATTCTACTCTTTCTGTGAAAACAGATACTTGGGGCTTTTACGATCAGTGCATACCCAAAATTTTTTACCATTTAAGTGGTAGTGCCATAATTTCAGTGTAAACGCTATGGTCCTTGAACTATCTGGATCCATAAACGACTATCTTCCCATTTTACATCAATACACAGCCCACTCATTATTTTGAGGTATCCATATACACTGAAACCTCTTGAGCTGTTGGTTATGGTGAGAATAATTACGATGGTCAATTTATTACTTTAATATACCAAAACTCACCGAAGCCATTTTTATACTTATCATCCTACTCGTATGCAATCTTTTTCCAAATGAGACGTATCAACTGAGCAGCCTATTTCGAGAAACTCTCAACAACTCATCTGTAAGACCGTTTCCTGTTGTTACTCATGCTCTTCCCTGGACTTCGAATACATCAAAATATCATCGCTAAAGATGATAACCAATCGGTCCAGGTAAGGTTTAAATACCTTATCGTAGTTGAGTTCCACTAAATATTTCAATCACCCATTTTCTTCACCTATGTACGCATAAACGTATAATGTCATTTCGAAATCGCTTCCTGTAACGACCCTTGACCCTTAAAACTCGAGATAAATTTTTTTTTTTTGAATTTAATTCACCCACTTATTCCCCAATTCACTTAGGTTGTATTCCTGTACAGTGTCGAAACATTTTCCTAATTCTTTTCTCGTGATTTATAATTGATTTTCATATTTTAACTTATATTGCCGATAGAAATTTCGGCAGCATAACGGCTTATATATAAGCCTACCCACCTGCAAACCAATTGTATTCCACAATCCTAGATATCCACAACTACCAAGCATACTTTCCAAATCCATCTCTACCACACAATGCATCTATTTCGATTTAATACTAGTAATCTCGAAATATAATCCCAAGGTAGTAATGTTTACATCGTTCCTTACAAAATTACATCCCAACTGGTAATTCCAATATATGTCTGTGCATACAATTATGTCTGGTACAGGAATGTAAATGTATACCTTTCGCGTGTACAAAGCAGCTTAGGGTAGTTCTTCCCAGCGCTTACGTCGTGTACGCGGCAGATAGCGTCTATAGATTCACTGCAAATGATCTGAAGGTAGAGGGGTGAGCTTTTGGGGAAAAGCCCAGTAAGAGAATATTCTTAAAGCAGTTCAAATACATAAAAGCATTTGAAATTGTTCATAAAATGAAACTTAATGCAATACATAAACTTTCATTTCATGCGTACGCGTCATAAAGCATGCGAATATTTAAAACAAAACACATACTTAACCATTTTGCAACTTTTCATAAACCTTTCATGAACATTTCATAAATCATTTCGTAAACGTTTCATGAATAATTCATAGTCATTTCGTAAACATTTCATGCATACTTCATAATCATTTCATAAGCATTTCATGCATATTTCATAATCATTTCATAAACTCTCATCATAGTCGATTTTATAATTAAAATCGAGGAGACTAGGCTATAACTAAGTCATGCGATACGTGTCATTCTCCATTTGGAGAGTCATCATACCTATGGCCATGGTAAGGGGGCTGTAGAATGGATCAGATTCGTACAGCAATAATAATTATAAATAGGGGTAGTATCTTCTTATTTCTTATCATATACTAGCACATAGCTAGGGCACGGGCACATGTGGCACTCACCATGCGGGGAACATTCATCCGTGCTGCACGGGCACGAGATACTACCAAAACATTATCGTAAACCACCAGTAACACGACATCTTCCACAAAGGTTGAGTCAAGTGCTAAAGGGGCCAACGTACCGGCACCCTAAATGGTGGAGCCGGAACACCACGAGAAGTAGCCAAGCATGAAGCCTAAGTCTCAAAACATATTTTCCTTTTTCGTAAATACTTTTGAAAACGTCAAAAGTTCCATTTCAAAGCGTAAATATGGGCTTTCAAGCCATCATAAAACTTTCAAGTATTTTCATAATTCGAAAGTTTATTTCATAAACATAGATGTTCTAGCGAACATTTTGTAAAACGAAATCATGTTTTGTAAACAGTTTCGCAAGTATGGACGCATTGATAAATCATTTTAAATCATATGCTCTTTCATAAAATCATTTCTCAATGAAATAAGAATGCAATATCAGAACTAAGTTAAGTAATACCCCTTACCTCGATTTATCGGGTATCTCGAATTCGAACGGTGACGTCTCCTAGTACCTCTTTTAATCCTTTCTACAATTCACCTACACCGAAATCGTTTACTTAGCATCTTATTCATACGAATTGCGTTAAAATCGTAACCTAGCGTCACTACTGCGTGTGTACGTATTATTGTATATCCTTAGGGAAACATGCACGTTTATATATTTCTTCACTATTGATATATTTGCTCCTACAAGTATTACCGTATACCTTTATTACATACATCCACAAGTATACACGCATAAAAATACATATTTATATATATATATATATATATATATATATATATACACTCCTATATGTATTTATATAAATATACTTTTATTGTTTTCATGTTTCCTATCTCATATATATACATTCTTTGTGTATATACATATACTTGCACACATTCACCTTTCATACCCCTACAAGTATATGCACCTAAATAAATAACTATATCTATATATATATATATATATTATCATTGTTTTCCATTTTTTCTTATCACATATGCATATACACATTTTTTGTACAAATACTAGCATACCCAATTTATTATATAGACTTATTTGTACATGCACCTAAATAAATAAATATTCATTATATATATTTCTACTTCTCATCTTTCCAATTTTTGTCAAACTAACCTACACTAAACATTCTTGTATTTCAATTAATTCCTACAACATCATGCTTCCGTAATACAATTATACATACATTAAACTAAATAAAATTCGAATTTTTACCTAGGAATTAACTGGTGCAAAGATGGAGAATATCAACTGGGTATTTTTTTTTTCTGGTATACTGCCACTGTAGATGTACTGTGGCGTCGGAACAGGGTGGCCGGACGGGTAGTACAGGTGATGGGAGGTTACCGGGCTCGGGTTCAGTGGAAGGCCGACGTCGGTCTTCTCCGTTGTCTCAGAACACGAAATAGAGGAAAATCCCTCTGTTTTCGTTTTGTTTCCAGGTGATGAAGAGGGAAAAAAAAAGGGAATGGTGGCCGACAGTCGGAGGGGAAGGAAGTTCGGAGTCCGGGCAATGCAAGGCTGCCGACAGTCTTCTGGTTCAGTCGCCGGCGAGCGAAAGAGGGAGAGAGGAAGGTTCGGGTTCGGCGAACAGCAAGGGGAAGAGGAAAAAAAAGCCTATCGTTGCTGGCTTGGGCCTGATTCCGTCTACCGGTGAGGGAAGCCGCCGGTCCAGGGGAGCTCCCAGCGCCGGGGAGGCCGTCGGTGATGAAACGGAAAACAGGAGGCAAACACAGGGAGAGGTTTTTGGGTTTCTCAAGTTTTCGGTCGGAATGGGGTTGTGGATTCGTTCGTCTATGAGGGGATGGATCGTCGGCGTGAAAGAGGCGGGGCCGGCAGTGGGATGAACGGCGGGAGAGGGTTGCCGGCGGTGGGAATTGCGGTAGAGAAACAGTTGGGGGGGTTTTCTATTTGGGGATCGCGCGACAATCGCGTGATCCATTTTTTTTCTTTTTTTTTTGTTTAGTGTTTCTTTTTCTTTTTTTTTAATTAATTTTTATTTTTATTTTTATTTTTTTATTTTTATCATATATATATTATTTATATATATCTATTTATATTTATATTTATATATATATTTTATATTTTTATTGTATATGTTATATTTGTATTTTTATATATATATGTATATTTTTAATTATATTTTCATTCTTGGAAAATTACATCTATATATATATATATATATTTTTTTGTTTAATCTAAAAACAGAAAATTTGCGGTGTTTACATTCTCCCCACCTTTAAAGAATTTGGTCCTCCAAATTCCTCTGAGTCCATCAAAATAAGTGTGGGTACTTTTCCTTCATAAGACTCTCTAGCTCCCATGTAGCTTCCTCTATCGAATGGTGTTGCCAGAGAATCTTTACCAGAGGTATCGTCTTCGATCGAAGTACTTTTTCCTTCCTGTCCAAAATCCGAATAGGTGCTCAATGTAGCTAATGTCCTCTTGAATGCTCAAGGGCTCATACTCAATGATATGTGAGGGATCCGTATTATACTTCCTTAACATCGAGACGTGGAAGACATTATGTACCCCGGAGAGTTGTGGGGGTAAGGCAAGTCTGTAGGCCACGTCTCCCACTCTCTCTATAATCTCAAAAGGACCAATGAAGCGAGGACTCAGTTTCCCCTTCTTTCCAAAGCGCATTATACCCTTGCTCGGGGATACCTTAAGAAACACAGAGTCCCCAATCCGAAACTCAAGTGGCCGTCTATGCTTATCCCCATAACTCTTCTGCCTGCTCTGTGCGGTCTTAAGTCTATCACAGATTATCCGAACACCTTCCGCGGCCTGTTCTACCAACTCGGGAGCCAAGATTTTTCTGTCACCCACTTCTTCCCAAGCCACTGGAGACCTACATCTCCTACCATACAAGGCCTCATAGGGTGCCATCCTGATGCTAGCATGATAGCTGTTGTTATAAGCAAACTCTGCAAAAGGCAAGTGATCATCCCATGAGCCCTTGAACTCCAAAACGCACGCCCTCAGCATATCCTCTAAGGTCTGAATGGTCCTCTCGGACTGACCATCGGTCTGAGGATGATAGGCTGTGCTCAAGTTAAGCTGAGATCCCATGGCTTCTTGAAAATGAGCCCAAAATCTAGAAGTGAATCGGGAATCTCTATCTGATGTAATGCTCACAGGTACCTAATGTAGTCGAGCTATTTCTCTCACATACAACTCTACTAAAGCACTTAAGGAGTCTGTATTTTTTTATGGCTAGGAAGTGGGCACTCTTTGTCAGCCTGCCTACAATTATCCAGATTGCATCATGCCCCTTTCGGGTTCTTGGTAACCCCATAATAAAATCCATAGTAATGTGCTCCCATTTCCAAGTAGACACTGGAAGAGACTTAAGTAGTCCTGCTGGTCTTTGGTGTTCGATCTTAATCTGTTGGCAAATTAGACACTTGGCCACAAACTCAGCTACATCTCTTTTCATACCTACCCACCAATACACTCTCCGTAAATCTTGGTACATCTTAGTGCTTCCTGAGTGCATGGTGTACCGAAAACAATGAAACTCTTTTAGGATCTTTTGCCTTAGGGCATCATCATTTGAAACACTAACTTATCACAATTTCTCATTTATCCTGAATGAGAACTTATTCTTAATTTATATCACTTGATCCAAATCACTTCACATACCAGAAATATTCGTTCCTTGCATACATGTCTTAATCCAATATGACTCGTATATTCAAGATTTATCTCATTTCAAACTTACCTCATTTCGTACATCAATTATATTAGAACTCTTTCCTCATCCCAATTAAGTCTCACATTCAAAACATAAAAATATAGAAGTTACAATCTTTAGATTCAATATGTATTCCATATTCCAAAGTTTCCTTATATCTCAACTTTAAATCATCTTTAAGGGTTTTGGGTCTTTCCCTACTGATTTATAATCCACGTCTTAAGAATCCAATTAACACCCGTTCTTAACATACCGTGACCAAAATGACTCCGAGTCTCCTTAAAATCTAACACCGGTACACTCCAAAACGAATCACCTGATCCGATAATCTTTTTTTTTTTTATGTAATCCTTATAATTATTCTCTCAGCATATCTAACCCAAGCAAGGTCACTCAGTACAGTGGTTTGAGTAATTAATTCGATACCACCTGCTAAATCAATTATAGAACTTCTCCTTTTTGTTTAGGGGTAACTTGATAAATCATTTCATCATGTATCAGAAAACTTTCCCTGTTTACCAAGATGTTTCTATACTCTGAACACTCCCTATCTATATCAATCATATAAGCTGTGCGACCTTTAAAGTCTTATTTATACCGTTAGTTCCCTCATTCATTCTTCCAGTAGAGTGACTATGTTCTTTCATTGTCACCGTTTTCCTTTGTAGATCTCTTCTCTGTCATTCTCTTTATCTTTCTCTTTCTTAGTGACTTTAGAAATATACAATTCATATTATCATAATTGCGCCTCGCGCTCTGTTACCTCAAAGTAATTTCAAATGGAGTCATCTTAGCTTGACTAAATATCTCAATATCTCCTATAGGTTTCTGAACTTCTTTTATCTAACAGTTCTTACAACTCCTTTTTCAATTCCTAAAGATCCATAAAGTTCATTCGACAATGAGACTTCGAAATTGACTGTGTCTCTAGTGCCAAACCTATAATGAATTCCAACTCTCTCTCCAGTGGCAGCCGGTAGTTCCTCAGGAAACATCCGGAAACTTGCATACCACAGATATGTCCTGAATACTTGGACATTCTCAACTAGTGTCGGAGATGAATGCAATATAACTTTCACATCAACACGTTCATCAAAAACTTTCATTAATAGTCAAAATCATACACTTCGTTCCCTAACTGTAAAACATACCTTAAACTTACTAGGTAAGGAGAAGGTTACAGTCTTAGAGTAGCAGTCTAAACTTACACGGTTGGTGGCTAGCCAATCCATACTCAAAATTACATCAAAACCATACATGTTCAACAAAATTAGATCTGCTAATATGGTCCTATCTCCTACCTTGATTTCACAATTCCTACACACCATATCAGTCCAAGGTAAAGGCTCTCCCATGAGTGACAAGCTTCTTGCCTTTCTCTGCCACGGTAGCCCATCTCTATGGGTTGTGTCTCTGGGGAGCTTGCCTTTCAGGTTGTCGTGGTGGTTCTGGGGGTTGTGGGAACTCATTCAGTGGACAATCTTTAATCATGTGCCCCTTCTGTCCACACCTAAAGTAACTCCCGGTGGACCAGTGACATGTAATTCTATGAAATTTACCGCATCTAGTGCAAAATCTGTCATACCGTTGGAAGCCTCTAGTAGTCTGTGGAGTAGGTTCAGGAACTGTGGGTCTATCAATCCTAGCCTGAGACTCATCTGTCATCTGTCTCTTAGGTTGGCCCCTCTGAAGGTCCTGTCTCACAGACTCCGTTCGCTTACTCTTATCCCTATTCTTTCTCTTAAATGTTGGAGGCTTCATTTTCGAGAAATTCCTCATTCTACCGACATTCCTCTCCTCCCTTCGGGTCTGTACAAGAGGCTGAGGCGCCATAGGTACTGGAGGAACTTGTAGAGGTGGAGGTGGTGGTGCTTGTAGAGGAATCGACACCGGAGTAGAAAATGGTGTCGTGCCAACTGAATCGGAAACGTTTGTCCCTAGATGTTGGACAATCATGGCAGCTATCGATTTCAAACCTCGCTCGAGGCGCTGCTCCAACCGCTGTTCAAATTGAGCCATACGTGTATTGAGGTCCTCTAAGTGCGGTGGAGGAGGTGGAGGTGGCTGAGCCTGCCTCCGAAGACGTCCGCGTCTTCCACTCATCGTGCAGTGATCTAATACCTGCGCGTAATTCCAAAGATCAAGTCTTACATTCATTAGGTATACATTACCTACTACCAGACAAGCACAAACATTTGGGATGTAATTTAATCCTTATTTTTGACACTGACAATACTAGACAACCTTCGCTCTGATACCACTAAAACTGTAACGACCCTTGACCCTTAAAACTTGAGATAAATTTTTTTTTTTTGAATTTAATTCACCCACTTATTCCCCAATTCACTTAGGTTGTATTCCTGTACAGTGTCGAAACATTTTCCTAATTCTTTTCTCGTGATTTTATAATTGATTTTCATATTTTAACTTATATTGCCGATAGAAATTTCGGCAGCATAACGGCTTATATATAAGCCTACCCACCTGCAAACCAATTGTATTCCACAATCCTAGATATCCACAACTACCAAGCATACTTTCCAAATCCATCTCTACCACACAATGCATCTATTTCGATTTAATACTAGTAATCTCGAAATATAATCCCAAGGTAGTAATGTTTACATCGTTCCTTACAAAATTACATCCCAACTGATAATTCCAATATATGTCTGTGCATACAATTATGTCTGGTATAGGAATGTAAATGTATACCTTTCGCGTGTACAAAGCAGCTTAGGGTAGTTCTTCCCAGCAGCTTACGTCGTGTACACGGCAGATAGCGTCTATAGATTCACTGCAAATGATCTGAAGGTAGAGGGGTGAGCTTTTGGGGAAAAGCCTAGTAAGAGAATATTCTTAAAGCAGTTCTAATACATAAAAGCATTTGAAATTGTTCATAAAATGAAACTTAATGCAATACATAAACTTTCATTTCATGCGTACGCGTCATAAAGCATGCGAATATTTAAAACAAAACACATACTTAACCATTTTGCAACTTTTCATAAACCTTTCATGAACATTTCATAAATCATTTCATAAACGTTTCATGAATAATTCATAGTCATTTCGTAAAAATTTCATGCATACTTCATAATCATTTCATAAGCATTTCATGCATATTTCATAATCATTTCATAAACTCTCATCATAGTCGATTTTATAATTAAAATCGAGGAGACTAGGCTATAACTAAGTCATGCGATACGTGTCATTCTCCATTTGGAGAGTCATCATACCTATGGCCATGGTAAGGGGGCTGTAGAATGGATCAGATTCGTACAGCAATAATAATTATAAATAGGGGTAGTATCTTCTTATTTCTTATCATATACTAGCACATAGCTAGGGCACGGGCACATGTGGCACTCACCATGCGGGGAACATTCATCCGTGCTGCGCGGGCACGAGATACTACCAAAACATTATCGTAAACCACCAGTAACACGACATCTTCCACAAAGGTTGAGTCAAGTGCTAAAGGGGCCAACGTACCGGCACCCCAAGTGGTGGAGCCGGAACACCACGAGAAGTAGCCAAGCATGAAGCCTAAGTCTCAAAACATATTTTCCTTTTTCGTAAATACTTTTGAAAACGTCAAAAGTTCCATTTCAAAGCGTAAATATGGGCTTTCAAGCAATCATAAAACTTTCAAGTATTTTCATAATTCGAAAGTTTATTTCATAAACATAGATGTTCTAGCGAACATTTTGTAAAACGAAATCATGTTTTGTAAACAGTTTCGCAAGTATGGACGCATTGATAAATCATTTTAAATCATATGCTCTTTCATAAAATCATTTCTCAATGAAATAAGAATGCAATATCAGAACTAAGTTAAGTAATACCCCTTACCTCGATTTATCGGGTATCTCGAATTCAAACGGTGACGTCTCCTAGTACCTCTTTTAATCCTTTCTACAATTCACCTACACCGAAATCGTTTACTTAGCATCTTATTCATACGAATTGCGTTAAAATCGTAACCTAGCGTCACTACTGCGTGTGTACGTATTATTGTATATCCTTAGGGAAACATGCACGTTTATATATTTCTTCACTATTGATATATTTGCTCCTACAAGTATTACCGTATACCTTTATTACATACATCCACAAGTATACACGCATAAAAATACATATTTATATATATATATATATATATATATATATACACTCCTATATGTATTTATATAAATATACTCTTATTGTTTTCATGTTTCCTATCTCATATATATACATTCTTTGTGTATATACATATACTTGCACACATTCACCTTTCATACCCCTACAAGTATATGCACCTAAATAAATAACTATATCTATATATATATATATATATATATATATATTATCATTGTTTTCCATTTTTCCTTATCACATATGCATATACACATTTTTTGTACAAATACTAGCATACCCAATTTATTATATAGACTTATTTGTACATGCACCTAAATAAATAAATATTCATTATATATATTTCTACTTCTCATCTTTCCAATTTTTGTCAAATTAACCTACACTAAACATTCTTGTATTTCAATTAATTCCTACAACATCATGCTTCCATAATACAATTATACATACATTAAACTAAATAAAATTCGGATTTTTACCTAGGAATTAACTGGTGCAAAGATGGAGAATATCAACTGGGTATATTTTTTTTTTTTCTGGTATACTGCCACTGTAGATGTACTGTGGCGTCGGAACAGGGTGGCCGGACGGGTAGTACAGGCGATGGGAGGTTACCGGGCTCGGGTTCAGTGGAAGGCCGGCGTCGGTCTTCTCCGTTGTCGCAGAACACGAAACAGAGGAAAATCCCTCTGTTTTCGTTTTGTTTCCAGGTGATGAAGAGGGAAAAAAAGGGGAATGGTGGCCGGCAGTCGGAGGGGAAGGAAGTTCAGAGTCCGGGCAATGCAAGGCTGCCGACAGTCTTCTGGTTCAGTCACCGGCGAGCGAAAGAGGGAGAGAGGAAGGTTCGGGTTCGGCGAACAGCAAGGGGAAGAGAAAAAAAAGCCTATCGTTGCTGGCTTGGGCCTGATTCCGTCTACCGGTGAGGGAAGCCGCCGGTCCAGGGGAGCTCCCAGCGCCGGGGAGGCCGTCGGTGATGAAACGAAAAACAGGAGGCAAACACAGGGAGAGGTTTTCGGGTTTCTCGGGTTTTCGGTCGGAATGGGGTTGTGGGTTCGGTCGTCGGTGAGGGGATGGATCGTCGGCGTGAAAGAGGCGGGGCCGGCAGTGGGATGAACGGCGGGAGAGGGTTGCCGGCGGTGGGAATTGCGGTAGAGAAATAGTTGGGGGGGGTTTTCTATTTGGGGATCGCGCGATCCCTTTTTTTTTTCTTTTTTTTTGTTTAGTTTTTCTTTTTCTTTTTTTTTCTTTTTTTAATTAATTTTTATTTTTATTTTTATTTTTATTTTTATCATATATATATTATTTATATATATCTATTTATATTTATATTTATATATATATATATTTTATATTTTTATTGTATATGTTATATTTGTATTTTTATATATATATGTATATTTTTACTTATATTTTCATTCTTGGAAAATTACATCTATATATATATATATATATTTTTTTTTTTTGTTTAATCTAAAAACAGAAAATTTACGGTGTTTACACTTCCATTCAAGATACTAACCCACGTCATTTCTTTTTTCTTATATTAATGGCTTTTATAAAATTTTAATTTTTAAACCTTCATGATTAATCGAATTCTATATTTCTTTATCTACCAGTAAAGGTACCCAAACTTTAAATGTATATATTACGACTGTCGATTTCAATTTATAGGTTATGTGTGCGCTTCTAGACGCTGTCAAGTCTTCAGGTGGGGAGGTACTTTGAAATACCTTTATTAACCATCAGACTTGACCACATGAACTGGGTGTGGATATATCCTCGGTTGCAATTCATATTCACTACATATCGCTTAATCCAAATTACTTTACATATCAAGATATTATTACCTTGCATACGCCTCTTATTCCAATATATCTCATATTCAGAATCTATCACATCTCAAAGCTTATCTCCTTTCATATATCACTTATAACAAACTCTTTCATTACATGTCAAAACTTACAGTATACTTTTCAGGGTTGTCACTATTTTAGGATAGTAATCTAAACATCATAGTTTGCAATTACTGGCCAATCTATCAATTTACTTTGCTTAAAAACCAATAAAATTTCTTAAATCTAAAAATTCTTTAAATCATGCATTTCATGCATGTTATGCTTTCGCCATACCTAGGTGAATTTCCCTTAACAGGGGTAAAATGGTCTTTTCCTATTTCAAGTCCTTAAAATCTATAAACCATTTCTAGGACCTTTGTATAATATCAATGTATACATACATATTCAGTGTATACAAGTACACGAAGCTACCTCTAGCTACTCACACAATTACCTTACCTCATTTTCTGTACAGTCTGACCTTTCCACTGATGTCTCATCACGCAATCCGATTTGCCTCCAATCCAAATCTCCGAAACTGCGTATAAATATTCATCAGGTCAAATACAATACAATTAATTGCATTTCATATATTCTAGGTTTAATTTAAATCATTGGACCCGTTTACCCATATTGGGCCCGATTGTACCATAATGGGCCTTAATCGACCTTAAGCCCGTTTTTCACTTACTATTTACATATTGAGGCCTATTGGGCTTACTTGGCCCATCAGTATTTATTGGGCCTCGTTCTAAATGCTCCGATAGCCTAATGAATTATTTACGACAATTTATCTCTAATTCCAGAATTTAATTCATTTTATGTAGAAATTAAATTCGTAATTCATGAGATAAATTTTTAACACGCATAACGATGTGAAATTATCGTAACTATGGGTTACCTAATCGAGATTCCATGATAATACATAAATCGAGGATGTCTCGAGCTCTCGTTTGACGTCAATTGTCGAGCTAACAATTAAATATTTGTTCGGATAAACTTTCAGTCGAATATTATTCAAATTAAATATTTCAAAATTTAAATCGATCAATTCGACAGCTTACCGACTTACCCGTAGCTCGATTGCATCATTGAGATTTGTCCCAATTTTTCCTTCTTTTTCCTTCCTTTTTTTTCTTTTTCTTTTTCCTTTTATTTATTTATTTATAATTAATTTTGATTATTATTTTATTCATTATAATATTATTATTTTTGCCAAAATAACTAAAAAAATTTATATTTTATTCCTTTATTCAATAAATGAATTTATCGATATTATTTCACTTTTCAAAATATTTTTTGATTATTTTCGGGATAATTTCCCAAGGTGAAAATTTCGATTAATTTCAATAAATTCATATCTTGATCAATTTAACCCGAAATTTAATTATTTCTTCGTTATTGATCAAGATTTCTCAATCTCATATTTTTAATTAAATTTTCTTATCCCGATTAATACCGAATTTCAGTCTTTTGATCGGTTTACCCTTGTACACATTCGGGAATACCATTTCAGTCCTTCATTTAATCTTTTCTCATTTCGTGTTTTAAACAAAATCGGATCTTACAGCTTTAAGGTAACATCCTGATTTATTATTTATAAGCATATGTTTTAATTGATCCTGGTGCCACGCATTATTTTGTATCGCCATCATTTGCATGTAAGTTAGAAAAGCATGTAGAGCGTACTCCTTTACGGATGATGATGTTGATTAGTACGCCAATGGATTCCAGTCAGCTAGTTAAGTATGTGTATAATGATTGCAAGCTAAGAGTAGGGGAAAAGGATATGACAGCCAATCTAATATTGCTATGTATGAGTGACTTTGATGTAATCTTAGGAATGGATTGGTTATCTTCAAACCATGCTGTTTTAGATTGTTACGCTAAGACAGTTATGTTTCCTAACCCTACGAAAGTTGTTGTAAAGTTTGATGGGAAGAAATAAAAGTAATAGATATGTTGTTAATAAATAAAATATTATGCTGACTGAGAAATGAATATCTTGAAGGTTTTATGGCGTACATGGTGGATACAGATAGGGTACATCCGGGGTTGGTAGATATTCCTGTGGTCAGTGAGTACCCAGATATTTTCTCGGATGAGTTGCCAGTGTTACCACCAGACAGAGAGATGGAGTTCTGTATAGATTTGGTGCCTGGTACTGAGCCTATTTCGAGACCACTATATTGCATAGCCTTAGTTGAGCTGAAAGAGCTCAAGAGACAGTTATAGGAGTTCTTGGATAGGGGTTTTATCTGATCGAGTGTTTCATAGTGGGGAGCACCGGTTTTGTTAAAGAGGAAGAAGGATGGAAGCCTCTGATTGTGTATAGACTACAAATTATTGAATAAGGCTACCATCAAGAATAGATATCCCCTCCCACGCATTGACGACTTACTGGATCAGCTTCAGGGAGTGCAGGTCTTTTCTAAGGTTGATCTGAGGTCTGGGTATCATCAGTTGAGAGTTCGGAGTGGAGATGTACCCAAGACAACATTTAGAACAGGATATGGCCACTATAAGTTCCTAGTTATGCTATTCGGACTGATGAATACTCCCTCAGCTTTCATGGCTATGATGAACGATGTGTTCAAGCCATATCTAGATCAGTTTGTTTTCGTCTTCATCGATGACATATTAGTGTATTCGAGATCCGAGAAGTAGCATGAGCAGCACCTCAGGATAGTATTGCAGACTCTACGAGGGCAGCAGTTGTATTCTAAACTCAGTAAGTGTGATTTTTGGTTGACAAAGATCTCATTTTTGGGACACGTAGTGTCGAGGGATGGCGTATCAATAGATCCATCCAATATTGAGGTTGTAGTTCAGTGGGAATAGCCGAAGACAATTACCAAGATCAGGAGTTTTTTGGGTTTAGCAGGGTACAAACGTAGATTCATTGAGGGATTTTTAAAGTTGGCTACTCCATTAACACATCACACTCGAAAGAGTGTTGCATTCGTGTGGGACGAGGATTGTGAGAGGAGTTTTCAGGAGCTAAAGAGTCGATTGGCCACCGCTCCGATTCTCACTATTCTTACCAGCTCAGGAAGATTTTCAGTATATATCGATGCTTCGCATCAGGGACTGGGCTATGTGTTGTTGCAGGATGAGAGGGTAGTTGCTTATGGATCTAGACAGCTGAAGGACCATGAGAAGAACTATCCGACCCACGATTTAGAGTTGGCAGCAGTAGTGTTTGCATTGAAGGTATGGCGCCACTACTTGTATGGTGAGAAGTTTTAGATATTTACTGACCACAAGAGCCTCAAGTACCTGTTCTCATAGAAGGAGCTGAACATGAGACAAAGAAGATTGCTAGAGCTTCTGAAGGACTATGATTGTGAGATACTTTATCATCTGGGTAAGGCTAACATTGTAACAGATGCTCTGAGCAGGAACAACCTTGGGATGATACCGTACATGATGTTAAGGGAACATGAGTTGCTAGAGCAGTTTGCTAGCCTCAGTTTGAGAGTTGTGCCTTTGGACATGGATGCAGATTGTATGATTGCGAGTCTACGCTTAGAGCCAGATCTGTTGGACAGGATCAGATAGGCTCAGCAGACTGATCAGTATTGCATTGATGTGATTGGTCAAATGAAGTGGGGCACAGTGATTGATTTTAAGTTGAGTTCTGATGGACTACTTAGGTTCAAAGGTAGATTATGTGTCCCCGAGGACCCAGAGCTCAGGAGATTGATATTATCGAAAGCTCATTCATCGAGGTACACGTTGCATCCGGGAAGTGGAAACATGTATCAAAACCTTTGGAAGGTGTACTAGTGGTCTGGTATGAAGAGAGATGTGGTGAATTTTGTTGCGAGATGTCTTGTATGTCAGTAGGTGAAGGTAGAGCATCAAAGGCCTGCAGGATTATTGCAGCCTCTACCTATACCGACATGGAAATGAAAGCATATCACCATGGATTTCGTTATGGGTTTACCGAGGACCCGGAGGAATCACGATGCTATATGGGTGATCATTGATAGACTGACGAATTCAGCCCACTTCCTAGCTATGAGAGCTACCGATACTCTAAGTACGTTGGCAGAGTTATATGTACGCGAGGTAGTGAGGTTGCATGGTGTTCCAGTGAGCATAGTTTTGGATAGGGGTTCCCGCTTCACTTCTCACTTTTTGGAACATTTTCAGGAAGCCATGGGAACCTAGTTGAGTTTGAGCACAGCTTTCCATCCTCAGACAGATGGTCAGTCAGAGAGGACGATACAGACTCTGAAGGATATGTTGAGAGCATGTGTGCTAGATTTTAGAGGCTCCTGCGATGATCATTTACCACTAGCCGAGTTCGCCTACAACAAAAGTTATCATTTGAGTATCGAGATGGTACCATATGAGGCCTTGTATGGTCGTAGATGTCGTTCCCCTAGTGGATGGGAAGAAGTGGGTGACCAAAAGATTTTTGCTGCTGATATGGTTACAGAGGCTTCTTAGGATGTCCGATTGATAGTTGAGAGATTGAGGATACCTCAGAGTCAACAGAAGAGTTATGCTGACAGGAGACGTCGGCCACTTGAGTTCGCAGTAGGTGAGTCCATGTTTCTGAAGGTTTCTCCATCCAAGGGTATAGCAAGGTTTGGGAAGAGGGGTAAGTTGAATCCTCACTACATTGGACCCTTTGAGATACTGGATCGAGTGGGAGATAAGGCCTACAAGTTGGCATTGCCACCAGATTTGTCAAGCGTGCATAACATCTTCCACATTTCGATGCTTCGAAAGTATCACCCGGATCCGACGCATGTGATTAGTTATGAGCCATTGGAGCTCAATGAGGACATGTCATATGTTGAGAGGCCAATTCGGATACTGGATAGGAAGGAGAAGGTTTTGAGGTCGAAGACTATCAGGTTAGTGAAGGTTTTATGGCAACATCACATTTTCGAGGAGGCTACTTGGGAGTTAGAGAGCTTGATGCGAGAGAAGCCCCCCCAGTTGTTTGAGGATTGATTTGGTTCTAATTTGGAGGACCAAATTCTTTTAGTTGGGGAGGATTGTCAGACCCATGTTTTCGATTTATGTATGTAGCTTGTACCTTATGATTCTATGTGTACGAACACTTTATTTCATAGTTGAATCGTAAGAAGACTATTTACAATCATGCAATCGACAATTTAAGAAATTAAAAATGCATGTAAGCTACATAACAGCGAGATAAGGGTTAAGTTGATTCCCGAATGAGTGTAGGGGTAAAACGATCAAGTGACTAAAATTCAGTATAATTTCGATAAGATAATTTCTTTAAAAATGTGAAATTGAGGAATCTTGATCAAAATCAAGGAAAATACTTAATTTCAAGTCCAATTGATCAAGATATGAATTTATTTAATATTTTCAGAATTTTCACCTCGAAAAACTTGCCCGAAAATAGTGGAAAAATATAGTGAAAAGATAAAATCGGACTAATATATTTATTTACGGAATTAAATAAATTTAATATGATTTTTTTAGATATTTTGGGATTTTTTAATATTATGTTAAGGATTAAAATAATGTTAAAATCATTTATAAATATTAAAAAAATCAAAAAATTAGATTGAAAACGCGGGGAGAGAGAAGAGGGGAAATCGACGCAAGCCGAGGAGAAGAAGAGACCACTGGACGACCACCATCCGACGAACAGCAGCCAGGTAAGTGATCGAAGAAGGAAGTCCGGCACTAGACGACCTCCCTATCACCGGGACGCGCCCCACCGGAGCCAAAATCCGACAGATCGAAGAAGAAAAGGCCGCAGAGGAAAAGATCAAATCCGGTGGGCACCAACGGTGATTGGTCCCGATTGAGGCCAACCGAGAGGTCCCCAGGCTGAGGCGCACTAAATAGCGGCAGCGGCACTCCGAAAACCGGTCGGACGATGCCGGCTCGACCAATGGAAGCCTGAACCGATTGGCTGTTCAGTGAAGAAGCTTCTGCACTGAACCGGACCGGACTGGTTCAGCTAAGGAGAAAAGAGGAAAAAAGGGGAAAAAGAAAAAAAAGGAAAAAGGAAAATTTCGAGATTTCACTAGACTTCGGGTAAGTCGATACGAGGTCAAAATTGACTATTTGATATTCGATAAATTTATTTAAATTATATTTATTCGAAAATTAACTCGAAAATTAAATATACAAATTGTGCAGTTCGACGATAAATTTCGAACGTGAGCCCGATCGAACTTCAAATTTTGCACCATCGCATAAACTCGGGTAAGTAAAGCTCATTTACGACAATTTATGTGATTATCGCATATTTAAGATTTATTTTACGAGTTACGGATTAAATTTTGCATTTAGTTAATTATATTCAAAATTTCGAATTAACTGTCGTAAATGATATACGGGTTATCCAAAGAGCTTGGAATAAAGCCCAATGGGTATTGATAGGCCCAATGAGTCAATAGACCCTGATGAACGGGCTTAATACGGATTAAGGCCCGATTAAAGTAGTTAAGGCCCATTACGAGTAAACAAGCCCAATTAAGTGAAATGAATTGTATTAAATGCGTAATAGAGTAGGGAAAAGTAAAATTAACCCAGTGAATGATTAAATGCAGCTCTGGAGTCGTATTGAGACTGGACCGGACTGCGAGATTTGGATAGCACAGAGGAAGAGAGGTCACTTGACGTGATCCGAAATAGGGGACTCTTGCAAGTAGTTAGAGATATCTGTGCATGTTTTCATTGGACTTTACATTCACTGAAATTGTTTAAGGGTCAGAGAGAACCAGTAATATTATAGGGACCCGATATGGGTAAATTATGATTTTGCCCCTAGTTAGGCAAAAAGTTAAATTTTGAAAAAAGTTGTAAAAAGCATGAAAATAATGTTTTGAGTGGTATTTACTGTTGTGTAGCAGAAGAGTAGGTGGATGGACTAATGTTTTGAGGTCAATGTAAACTAAGCACACTTTATAGTGCTGATTTTAATGATTTGAACATCCTTAGTTTTATAGAGCCATCTACCGAATTATGTGGAAACAATCGTGCTGGAGCACAACTTGCACTTGATTTCAGATGTTTTTCACATACATTAGTGCTGGAGGTTTACTCGCACTACATTTATTTGGCATGCATGATAGAGTACCGGAGCATTGCTCGTACTTAGTTTTATGTGATTTGTCCATGATAGAGTGCTGGAGCGATTAGCTCGTACTCGAGTTTTACATGAGATACATGACAGAGTGCTGGAGCATTGCTCGTACTTGATTCTTCATGATTTATACATGACATAGTACTGGAGCTATTGCTCGTACTTGATTTGATGAATTTTACGCATAGCATGGTACTGGAGCTAGTGCTCGTGCTTGATTTGAAACATGAACTATGCATTGACCTAGTTGCTAGAGGTTTACTTGCACTAGAGTTGAGTTTGTGATGTGAAACAGTGTTTGAGCGGAGTGTTGACTGTGAGTCGCGCTCAAAGGCGCACACTATATTTTACGTGATATATAAATATTTTAGAAAAACTGTGACAATTTCCTCCGTGTAGATTGAGTGTCACACTGTTGAGATTTTTTCACGTGGATTTAGAGACGTGACATTTAATCCATAGTATGAGGGCTAAGACCTGTGGCAGGTACCCCAACTATGATGTATTTCCATGGTGTGGGGACTAAGACCCATGGCAGGCATCCTGACCATAAGGTAGGGTCCACGGGTTTACGTTGTACAGTGCGTGTGGCATGGAGTACACTGTACCATGTGTTGTTGTGGAGGTTTGGAGGAGAGTTGTTGCTAGCTGGCGGTTGTGAAGGACTGACCCCCCTCCCGTTATAGTAGTGATAACCCACACACCAAGTACTGTGTTGCTTGGGATTTCACCATGTTAGGATATGGCCATAGTCTGGAGAGATTGCATTTAGACACTGAGTCTCACATGATATCACATGTGTTTTATGGTACGGGTAGATCTGATGGTTGGGTTAGAACCTGATTTGTTTGTTTTGTGATGAGAAATGCCATATTTACTGTGTTTTGAATGTAAATGGCATATTTTATATAAAGACATTCTTAATTGATTAAATATGCACTATTTTGCATGAATGCCTCTGATTTATAACCCAGCATGTGTTTAGTACATGGGATTTTAAATCTATACTATTATTATATATATTTTAAACATGCTTTTGAATTGAGAGCAAGAAAGACAAAGCACTATTTTTAGTAGATAGTATGGATGTCTACTTGCTTGCCTGATTTCCTTACTGAGCGTATTGATAGCTCATGCCATTCATTTTCCCCTATCTCTACAGATTCTTGTCAGTAGATCGAGTCGGCCGGGGTGTTGCATTCCTTTGATCCGCTGCCACTCCCCATCTAGCAAAAGGTATACACATGCGTACTCTTTTGTCTCTGAACGATGTATAAACACAGTGATGTACACGTTTTTTGTCACGACCCGAATTACCTTAAAAATCAGAGTAAATTTTTTTGCTTTTTCATTTATTATTTAATTCTTACCTTTCTCTCGTCGTGACCATCCTACAACACAGTTGGGCTATGATTCGGTGTTAGTCACCTCACACTATTTAACATTTCATTCCCATAATCATATATCAGAGTCTACTATCCTTTTGACTTTAAATAAACACATACCCAATGGTATTTACATGACTCTACATCCCCGACATAATATCCGTTTACAGTACTGTGCATTACATATTTAGATACAAAACCATACAAATGTGTATACCTGTCTCTCGATGGGAAGCAGCAAGCAGCGGATATTAAGCATGCAAGTCCTCAGCCGCTCAATAATTATTACAAGTGCTCTGAAAAGATGGGAAAATAAGGGGGGTGAGCAAACCACACGCTCAGTAAGGCAATTATGCAAGTAAGTAGATAGCTCCACTATCTACATGCTCATAATGCCATGCCCTTAAATCCATTTCTTTTCATTTAAAATTACACGCACAAAGTCATGCATATTCAATGCCATAGTTTATCCAAAACTATTTGTGCATATATAAATCATGTAACTCATGCATTCAAAGCATTTTATGTGACATCATTAAATCATATTAAGCATGAATTTAATCAAGATCATGCAGTCTTTCATGTCATGTAAGACAATTCAAGGTTTTCAAATGAAAGCATGGAAAACACATCATGCCACTACATTTAAATCAATTCATTTAAAACGCAGTATAAAATAACCCCTCTAGGTCAATCATCTCAAAACTCATAAAACAATTCGTTATATTTCATTATAAAACTTGAGTTATAAAACCACCCTTCTTTCAGGGTCACATATCATAAAATCATCTGAAATCATCAAATCATCAAATCGGGGGCCTGACCCCTCCTACGGGTCTACCCTGGTCTAACAGACCACAAGTTATATCATGTGAGACAATCAGGTAATTAACAGTAACATCGAGGACTATGGCCATATCCTAGTGATCCCTGGCAACACGGTACCTAGTGTGCGGGGTATCACACCTGAAACGGGAGGTGGGTCGTCCTACCCGCCAGAACAGCATAACACCAGGATTGCGAGGGCAAGGCTTGCTGCCTCGTGGCTAATGCCACTCCACTCCAACAATCCCCACGGTACAGCGTACTCCGCGTGACATACACGGTACAAAGTACTCCGTGAACCCAAGCTCAGTCAGGGGTGCCTGTAATAGGTCTTATCCACTCATATCATCTCTGTCTCAGAATGCACGTGTGAGCATATCATCTCACTGTGACACACAGTCTACAGGAGGCTCCAACACGGCTATATGCATGTAATATAAATCCCTGTGCGAGCGAAGCTCAAGCACGGCTCCATGCATATTCATGATATCTGAAAATCTCGTGCGAGGGAAGCTCTAGCACGGTTTCATAAAAATCAGTGAAATCTGCGTACGAGCAGCGCTCCAGTACGACTTAAACTGATTATAATTTCATGTAAATTCCACGTACGAGCAACGCTCTAGTACGGATATGTATATAAATTCAGTGAAAACCTCGTACGAGAAAAACTCCAGTACGACATTCAAATGAATTATGAAAACCATATAAAACTTTGTGCGAGCAACGCTCCAGCACAAATGAATGCTCAAGTAAATCAAATCTCGTGCGAGTTATACTCCAGCACGGCTTTATGCATAACTAAATCAAATCTCGTGCGAGTTTCACTCCAGCACGGCTTTTATGCATAATTAAATCAAAACAGGATGCGAGCTAAGCTCCAGCATCTCTCATGCATGTCAAATCATTAAAACTAGTGCGAGCAATCGCTCCAGCACCATTTTATGCATATCACGTCAAAACAAATCAAAACATGTCAAAACATGTCAAAACAGAGTGCGAGCTAGGCTCCAACAACTCTCATTTCACAATATTAAAAATCAGTGCGAGCACCATGCTCTAGCACATTTCATGCATATGATGTCACATAAGTCGGTGCGAGCAACTGCTCAAGCACATTTATGCACATTCACAAACGCAGATATAGTGCGAACTACGTGTCGGCACTACCTGTTTCCATATAAACTTGATAGTTGGCCTCTTTTCCAAAGAAATTTCATTTAAATATTAATAACACCTACGTAGTGTTAATTTGGGAAACTTATGCAATTATTGGCCAATCTATCGATTTACTTTGATTAAAACCAATCAAATCTTTAATTCGGAAAATTCCTTAAATCATGCATTTCATGCATGTCATGCTTTCACCATCCTTAGGTGAACTTCCCTCAATAGGGGTAAAATAGTCTTTTCACCTATTTCGATCCTCAAAATTATTTAAACCACTTTTAGGATCTTTATACATCATCAAGGCATACATACATATTCAGTGTACAGAACACTATTAAAATACGCGTAGCTACCTCTAGCTACTCACACAATTCCCTTACCTCATTTATCTGTACAGTCTGACCTTTACATCGATGTCTCGTCACGCAGTCCGATTTGCTCCGAATCCAAATCAAATCTTCGGCACTGCGGATAAATGTTCATCAGGTCAAATACAATGCAATTAATTGTATTTCTTAATTTTCTGGGCTTAATTTAAATCATTGGGCCCGTTTACCCATATTGGGCCCGATTGTACCATAATGGGCCTTAATCGGCCTTAAGCCCGTTTACCAAAATTTATCGAGGCCTATTGGGCTCATTGGGCCATCAGTATTTATTTAGCCTCATTCTAAATTCTCAGATATCTCAATTTAATATTTACGACAATTTATCCAATTTTCCAGAATTTAATTCATTTATGCGGAAATTAAATCCATAATTTATGTGTTAAATATCAATCACGCATAATGATGAAAAATTGTCGTAAATAAGGGTTACTTACCCGAGATTCCATGATAGTATGTGAATCGAGGCTGTCTCGAGCTCTCGGTTGATGCCAATTGTCGAGCTACACAATTAAATATATTTTCGGGTAAACTTTCAGTCGATTATTTATCAAATTAAATATTCCGAAAATTAAATCGGTCAATTCGACCGCTTACCGACTTACCCGAAGCTCGATTGCATCACTGGAATTTTTCCCAATTTTTTTTCTTTTTCTTTTTCCCTTTTTCTTCCCTTTTTTTTTTCCCTCTCTTTTTGGCTGAACCGGTCCGGTCCGGTTCAACCCGGTTCGGACCGCCGGTTCGGTCTGGTCCGGTTCGGCCGGTTCTGTCCGGTTCGGCCGGTCCAATCTCCCTTTGGTCGTGCCGGCGCCGTCCGGCCGGTTCCCGGCATGATTTCGGTGCCAATCGGCGCGCAATCGTCTGGGCTCCCTAAATCGGGCCTCAGCTGGGGTCGAATCAGCCCCATCGCCGGCGAATCGGGGTTCTCTCCCCCGCGGTCTTCTCCTCCGTTTCCGACGTTTTCCGGCCACCTGGCCGCGCGTCGATGCCACCGGTGGGTTCGCCTGAGGTCGGTCGACCTTCGCCGACCCTCGCCTGGGGCCCTTGGCCGCCGGTGACCGTCGGACGGAGGGATCTCCCTCGGTTCGCTTTTCGGCTTCCATTTCTTCTCTGCTTCTGTTTCAGACTTTCGTTTCCTCTCTGTTTCAATTTCGTTTCTGTTTCATTTTTTTTTCATTCATTTTTTTTTTTTCAAATTTTATTTATTTATAATTTATTTTTAATATTATTTTAATCAATAAAATAATATTAAAATACACAAATATCTTTTAAAAATTATATTTTATTCATCTAATCTGTAAATAATTTTCTCAGTCCGATTTTACCTTTCCGGTATATTTTTCGATTATTTTCGGGATTATTTTTCGATGCGAAAATCTCGGTTCATTTCAATAAATTCATATCTTGATCAATTTAACCCGAAATTTAATTATTTCTTCATCATTGATCAAGATTTCTCATTTTCATATTTTTAATTATATTTTCTTGTCCCGATTAATACCGAATTTTGGTCTTTTGACCATTTTGCCCTTGCACGTATTCGAGAATGCCATTTAAGTCCTTTTGCATTTTTAAATGCACTCGAAAATATCGGGTCTTACAATCTCCCCCACTTAAGAAATTTGGTCCTCCAAATTAGAACCAAGTAATATGAGTCCATAACAACTCCGGGTATGTCTATCGCATCATATACTGTCATCTTCAAGTGACTTTCTCCGGAGTGTAATACTATCATCATACTTAACTATGGAGATCATCTTAAACCTCAACACTTTCTCCTTCCATATAATACCCGAATCAATTTTCCAACATACGTTACACTTTCATTGAGCTAAACCGTTGGAGTTCATATCCGATCACATATATCGGATCCGGATATTATTTCTTAAGCATCAAAAGATAGGACACATAGTGGATGCCTGTTTATTCAAGTGGTAATGCCAACCTACAGGTCTTACTTCCACTTGTCCAATCTCTATCCGAATGTCGTCATGTCCTTAAGACAAGTAACTGCCAATAATACTAATTCACCCTCGGTGAATTCCAATAGTTTCTGTCTCTTGTCAGCATAGTTTCCTATCTGCTCTGAGGTGTTCTTAATCTCTCACAAATCAACTGAATATCCTCAGAGGTTTGTCTTACCAATTCGGGAACAATTCTCTATTTGTCACCCACTTTTCTTATCCAAGTCAGGGAACAACTCCCTACTGTCATACAATGCCACATATAATCTCATCCCGATACTCAAGTGACAACTGTCATCACTGGCGAATTTGATTAGTAGCAACTGATCATCCCAGGAGCTCATAAAATCAATTGCACACGCTCTCATCACATCCTCCAGAACCTGTACAGTCCTCTCTGACTGACTATCTGTCTGAGGGTGGAAGCTGTGCTAACACACAATCAGGGTCCCATAGCTTCCAAAAACATATTCCCAGAAGTGGAAAGTGAAGCGGGAATCCCTATCTGATACCATGCTCACTGGAACGCTACACAATGTTTCACAATATTCCACACACATAAATCCGCCTATACACTTAGAGTATCTAGGGATTTTCATAACCAGAAGGTGGGTAACTAAATCAATCTATCAACTATCACCTAGATAGCCTCGTGATTCATTAGGGTCCTCTGTAACCCATCACGCAATTCATGGTAACTTGTTCCCATTTTTTTTTTTTGTGTCACTATAGGTAGAGGCTGCAATAACCCTGCAACTTCTTTTACTCTACCTTACTCTGCTGACATACGAGACACTTTTCCGCAATTCTCTACAATATCTCTTTTCATATCTGACCACCAATACCCTTTTCAGAGGTTCTGATATATTTATTATTTCTCGGATGCACTGTATATCCCGAAGAGTGAGCTTCTGACAATACTACTATCTCATCAACTGTGGTCATGGGGAGCACTTATACTTTCTCTGAACCTCTGTAAGTCATCATCATACACTGTGAACTCTGTCACTACACCCTTCTGAATCTAACCCACACTATCGACACCATGCCGATTATCACGCTAAGCCTGGCAAATCCGGTCACACAAATCCGGTTCTATCCTCAGGCTAACTGTCATAAAATCACTGTCATCATTAGAAGGGATCACATCACTACTGAGGTTCACAACTGCTCTAGCAGCTCACGCTCCCTGACCATCACATGTAATACCATCCCGAGGCTCTTTCTGCTCAAAGCATCAGCCATTACATTAGCCTTTCCTGGGTGGTACAATGTTCACAATCATAATCCTTAAAAGCTCTAACCCTCTTGGTTATCTCACATTCTACTCTTTCTGTGAAAACAGATACTTGGGGCTTTTACGATCAGTGCATACCCGAAATTTCTTACCATATAAGTAGTAGCGCCATACTTTCAGTGTAATCGCTACGGCTGCCAACTCTAAACCATGGGTCAGATAGTTTCTCTCATGATCCTTGAACTATTTGGATCTATAAACGACTATCTTCCCATTTTTACATCAATACACAGCCCAATCCTTATTTGGAGGTATCCATACACACTGAAACCTCTTGAGCTGTTGGTTATAGTGAGAATACTTATGGTGGTCAGTTCATTACTCCAATATACCAAAACTCATTGAAGCTATTTTCATACTTATCATAACACTCGTATGAAATCTTTTCCCGAATGAGACGTGTCAACTGAGCAACTCATTTCAAGAAACTCATAACACCTTGTCTGTAAGACAGTTTCCTGTTGCTACTCATACTCTTTCCTGGACTTCGAATACATCATAATATCATCGCTGTAGATGACAACCAATCGGTCCAGGTAAGGTTTAAATACCTTAATGTAGTTGAGTTCCACTCAATATTTCAATTTTCCATATACTTGACCTATGTACGCATAAACGTACAATGTCATTTCGAAATAGCTTTCGTTCAAGATACTAGCTCACGTCATTTCTTTCCTCTTATATTGACGGCTTTTTTTTTTTTTTTATAAAATTTTAATTTTTTTTAAACTTTCATGATTAATCAAGTTCTATATTTCTTTATCGTACCAGCAAAGGTACCCAAATTTTAATGTATATATTATGACCGTCGAATTCAATCTATAGATTATGCGTGCGCTTCTAGACGCTGTCAAATCTTCAGGCAGGGAGATATTTTAAAATACCTTTATTAACCCTAAGATTTGACCACATACTGGGTGTAAATTTATCCACCCCTTATCCTTGGTCGCAATTCATATTCACTACTTATCGCTTAATCCAATTTACTTTGCATATCGAAGATATCCTTACCTTGCATATATATCTTATTCCAATATATCTCCTTTAAAATATCACTTATAACCAACTCTTTCATTACGTGTGAAAACTTACAATCCTTATACCCATATTCAGTTAGTGAAATTCAACTAACTATCATCCTCTTGCCTAAGGGTACAGGCTTAACATCTTTCACTCGCTTATAAGCCATTGAAGGCGGTATAAATAAATGCGTGGCACCAGGATCAATTAAAATAATCATTTCATTCATTTTTTTTTTTTTTTTTTTTACAACCAATGTGGTATCTTCCACCACATCCTATGAAACATCAATAGTGTCCTGGTCCAAGGCATACACTCGCCTTCATCCAACATCTGATTTTCGTGATAACTACCACACATCTTACACTGCTACTCTGTTATACTGTTTACAATGCTCCGTAGTAGGTTGCGATCCTCAAATCATAATACCCCTCAATAGTGTTAAAATTAGATATACTGGGGTTTATCAATCAACTTACCCCGTGATTTATCAACTCTAAGCTTTTACCAATTACCTTTTTTTTTTCCGTTCTGACATCTCTGTCATTCTCTATTCTCTTTTTGTCTCAATTTCAGCCCTTACTACCTTTCTCAATCTCAGAGGCGTGCAACTCATGATCTTATTTAACACAACTGTAGTCTGCGCACTGCCTCGGCATAGGTAGTGATATCTAACAGGCCAATCGGACTCTAATTGATAATCTGAGTCCTTCCATGAACTTTCAGACATATTGACTCTCACTGTTCATCATGTTCGAGTCACATCTGCCCAGAAATATAAACTGAGTATCATACTCGTCAATCAACATGTTCCTCTGGGTCAGAGTAAATAATGCCATCTGTAATTTCCTTTAAAACAATATCCGGGATATTCTGTCACCGGAATACATATAGAATTTTTTTTTCCATGTCCATTCTGGACGTCTAACTCTTCAAATGGGTCGAGCGAACTTCAATTAATGTTTCGACTCGCCCTCATATATACCCTGAGCAATTAGCTCGCAAAATATTCTCCACACTCCGCTCCAACCTCGCGAAGCGTATCTCAATACTGTCTGATCTCTCTGTCAGACTCTATCCGATCTCTCTGTTGGACTCTGTGGGGCATGATCAACCAGCCTCCACGTCAATCTCATCTCAAGTCTCATGTGGCGACTCAGTACAACTCATGGGCCTACCTCAACGGCCTTGAGCTCGTGTACTCGCCTCTCAACCATAGCGGCTATCAGTCAATGAGTCTATACTTGCATTTAAAACCAAATTCTTAGCTGCACTTCCATCTCGATATACACAATTGTATCTAAACAATACACAGTACATGGGGATGTAAACTTCCTTAACCACTAACACCGACTCATATCAGGCCAACTCAAGCTCTGATACCATTAAACCTGTCACGACCCGAATTACCTAAAAAATCAGAGTAAATTTTTTTGCTTTTTCATTTATTATTTAATTCTTACCTTTCTCTCGTCGTGACCATCCTACAACACAGTTGGGCTATGATTCGGTGTTAGTCACCTCACACTATTTAACATTTCATTCCCATAATCATATATCAGAGTCTACTATCCTTTTGACTTTAAATAAACACATACCCAATGGTATTTACATGACTCTACATCCCCGACATAATATCCGTTTACAGTACTGTGCATTACATATTTAGATACAAAACCATACAAATGTGTATACCTGTCTCTCGATGGGAAGCAGCAAGCAGCGGATATTAAGCATGCAAGTCCTCAGCCGCTCAATAATTATTACAAGTGCTCTGAAAAGATGGGAAAATAAGGGGGGTGAGCAAACCACACGCTCAGTAAGGCAATTATGCAAGTAAGTAGATAGCTCCACTATCTACATGCTCATAATGCCATGCCCTTAAATCCATTTCTTTTCATTTAAAATTACACGCACAAAGTCATGCATATTCAATGCCATAGTTTATCCAAAACTATTTGTGCATATATAAATCATGTAACTCATGCATTCAAAGCATTTTATGTGACATCATTAAATCATATTAAGCATGAATTTAATCAAGATCATGCAGTCTTTCATGTCATGTAAGACAATTCAAGGTTTTCAAATGAAAGCATGGAAAACACATCATGCCACTGCATTTAAATCAATTCATTTAAAACGCAGTATAAAATAACCCCTCTAGGTCAATCATCTCAAAACTCATAAAACAATTCGTTATATTTCATTATAAAACTTGAGTTATAAAACCACCCTTCTTTCAGGGTCACATATCATAAAATCATCTGAAATCATCAAATCATCAAATCGGGGGCCTGACCCCTCCTTCGGGTCTACCCTGGTCTAACAGACCACAAGTTATATCATGTGAGACAATCAGGTAATTAACAGTAACATCGAGGACTATGGCCATATCCTAGTGATCCCTGGCAACACGGTACCTAGTGTGCGGGGTATCACACCTGAAACGGGAGGTGGGTCGTCCTACCCGCCAGAACAGCATAACACCAGGATTGCGAGGGCAAGGCTTGCTGCCTCGTGGCTAATGCCACTCCACTCCAACAATCCCCACGGTACAGCGTACTCCGCGTGACATACACGGTACAAAGTACTCCGTGAACCCAAGCTCAGTCAGGGGTGCCTGTAATAGGTCTTATCCACTCATATCATCTCTGTCTCAGAATGCACGTGTGAGCATATCATCTCACTGTGACACACAGTCTACAGGAGGCTCCAACACGACTATATGCATGTAATATAAATCCCTGTGCGAGCGAAGCTCAAGCACGGCTCCATGCATATTCATGATATCTGAAAATCTCGTGCAAGGGAAGCTCTAGCACGGTTTCATAAAAATCAGTGAAATCTGCGTACGAGCAGCGCTCCAGTACGACTTAAACTGATTATAATTTCATGTAAATTCCACGTACGAGCAACGCTCTAGTACGGATATGTATATAAATTCAGTGAAAACCTCGTACGAGAAAAACTCCAGTACGACATTCAAATGAATTATGAAAACCATATAAAACTTTGTGCGAGCAACGCTCCAGCACAAATGAATGCTCAAGTAAATCAAATCTCGTGCGAGTTATACTCCAGCACGGCTTTATGCATAACTAAATCAAATCTCGTGCGAGTTTCACTCCAGCACGGCTTTTATGCATAATTAAATCAAAACAGGATGCGAGCTAAGCTCCAGCATCTCTCATGCATGTCAAATCATTAAAACTAGTGCGAGCAATCGCTCCAGCACCATTTTATGCATATCACGTCAAAACAAATCAAAACATGTCAAAACATGTCAAAACAGAGTGCGAGCTAGGCTCCAACAACTCTCATTTCACAATATTAAAAATCAGTGCGAGCACCATGCTCTAGCACATTTCATGCATATGATGTCACATAAGTCGGTGCGAGCAACTGCTCAAGCACATTTATGCACATTCACAAACGCAGATATAGTGCGAACTACGTGTCGGCACTACCTGTTTCCATATAAACTTGATAGTTGGCCTCTTTTCCAAAGAAATTTCATTTAAATATTAATAACACCTACGTAGTGTTAATTTGGGAAACTTATGCAATTATTGGCCAATCTATCGATTTACTTTGATTAAAACCAATCAAATCTTTAATTCGGAAAATTCCTTAAATCATGCATTTCATGCATGTCATGCTTTCACCATCCTTAGGTGAACTTCCCTCAATAGGGGTAAAATAGTCTTTTCACCTATTTCGATCCTCAAAATTATTTAAACCACTTTTAGGATCTTTATACATCATCAAGGCATACATACATATTCAGTGTACAGAACACTATTAAAATACGCGTAGCTACCTCTAGCTACTCACACAATTCCCTTACCTCATTTATCTGTACAGTCTGACCTTTACATCGATGTCTCGTCACGCAGTCCGATTTGCTCCGAATCCAAATCAAATCTTCGGCACTGCGGATAAATGTTCATCAGGTCAAATACAATGCAATTAATTGTATTTCTTAATTTTCTGGGCTTAATTTAAATCATTGGGCCCGTTTACCCATATTGGGCCCGATTGTACCATAATGGGCCTTAATCGGCCTTAAGCCCGTTTACCAAAATTTATCGAGGCCTATTGGGCTCATTGGGCCATCAGTATTTATTTAGCCTCATTCTAAATTCTCAGATATCTCAATTTAATATTTACGACAATTTATCCAATTTTCCAGAATTTAATTCATTTATGCGGAAATTAAATCCATAATTTATGCGTTAAATATCAATCACGCATAATGATGAAAAATTGTCGTAAATAAGGGTTACTTACCCGAGATTCCATGATAGTATGTGAATCGAGGCTGTCTCGAGCTCTCGGTTGATGCCAATTGTCGAGCTACACAATTAAATATATTTTCGGGTAAACTTTCAGTCGATTATTTATCAAATTAAATATTCCGAAAATTAAATCGGTCAATTCGACCGCTTACCGACTTACCCGAAGCTCGATTGCATCACTGGAATTTTTCCCAATTTTTTTTCTTTTTCTTTTTCCCTTTTTCTTCCCTTTTTTTTTCCCTCTCTTTTTGGCTGAACCGGTCCGGTCCGGTTCAACCCGGTTCGGACCACCGGTTCGGTCTGGTTCGGTTCGGCCGGTTCTGTCCGGTTCGGCCGGTCCAATCTCCCTTTGGTCGTGCCGGCGCCGTCCGGCCGGTTCCCGGCATGATTTCGGTGCCAATCGGCGCGCAATCGTCTGGGCTCCCTAAATCGGGCCTCAGCTGGGGTCGAATCAGCCCCATCGCCGGCGAATCGGGGTTCTCTCCCCCGCGGTCTTCTCCTCCGTTTCCGACGTTTTCCGGCCACCTGGCCGCGCGTCGATGCCACCGGTGGGTTCGCCTGAGGTCGGTCGACCTTCGCCGACCCTCGCCTGGGGCCCTTGGCCGCCGGTGACCGTCGGACGGAGGGATCTCCCTCGGTTCGCTTTTCGGCTTCCATTTCTTCTCTGCTTCTGTTTCAGACTTTCGTTTCCTCTCTGTTTCAATTTCGTTTCTGTTTCATTTTTTTTTCATTCATTTTTTTTTTTTCAAATTTTATTTATTTATAATTTATTTTTAATATTATTTTAATCAATAAAATAATATTAAAATACACAAATATCTTTTAAAAATTATATTTTATTCATCTAATCTGTAAATAATTTTCTCAGTCCGATTTTACCTTTCCGGTATATTTTTCGATTATTTTCGGGATTATTTTTCGATGCGAAAATCTCGGTTCATTTCAATAAATTCATATCTTGATCAATTTAACCCGAAATTTAATTATTTCTTCATCATTGATCAAGATTTCTCATTTTCATATTTTTAATTATATTTTCTTGTCCCGATTAATACCGAATTTTGGTCTTTTGACCATTTTGCCCTTGCACGTATTCGAGAATGCCATTTAAGTCCTTTTGCATTTTTAAATGCACTCGAAAATATCGGGTCTTACATTTTTAATATGGGGGATGTAATGATGTAATTATATTTAAGTAGATGAATTTACTTATGATATGAATGTCATGTATGTATGATACGTGAAAGAATGGTAAGATATGTATGGATGAGGAGACTAATGCCTAATCACAGCCCAACTGTTGAGGAGAGAAAGGTAAGTAAAAAGTGAAAAATTTATTGTGGTTTTTGGTATGGTCATGTGTGGGAGAAGGGCATGACATAAACAACTACAAGAAAAACCAACCAAAATCTTCCAAAAATTCAACTTTCTCTCACCTCGGAATAGGGTATATTCTGTCCCTATTCTTCTTTCTAGTTTTTCACCTAGCCAATGGACTCATTTATAGCTGTATATTTTATTTGTTATAGAGGACTGAAGGGAGAATATTTTATCCTTTTCAACCATCACCTGAAAGTGCCTAGAAGGCCACCGAAAAAATCGTACAAGTCAGTTTTAGAGCTACCGTCTATAGTAGAAAGGAGGGAGAGCTTCTCTCTCATACAAGGTCGGTTGGGGATGATTTTCACTGTTCTAAAAAGCTTGTTAAGTTTATTTTATATCTGGAAAAAATCAAGCTTAAACAAGTTCCAAAAGGTCTCCAAATTTAAAGATTTCTACTGGCTGGACAATTTTTTAAAGTAGGGGAAATTCATGTTCTGTTTTGGAAAATTCCTAAAAATTATTTCTAATCGAATTTTCTCCATATTCTTGCTTCCCAAGTGTTATAATATGTCCCTAGTAGGTCTTATAAAATTTTGGGGGTCATTTGCTTAAGAAAAGTTCCCAATTGAGCTCATTTCACTAGATTTGGTCATTACCGAGCAAAATGGCTTAAGGTTTTCATTTCACTTTAAAAATTAATTCGATCCTTGAAACCTCCATGTTTCCACTTGATTTTTATTTCACAAGTCAATTTCACCTTATACTAATTTTCTATTGTCTCATAATATTTTTTGTGAGTTTCTAGAATTTATTCCGAATTTATTTATCTTACTTGGCCATTTTTCTCAGTTTAGCGTAAACTTGAGTTTTACTAACTTTTTCACTTCCAATACCTTTATTTTCACTGCTACACATCATTTCATGCTTATACATGTAATTCTTAAGTAATCTTCGGGCTTAGAGCCTTACCTCAATTTTTGTGCTGTCGGGCCCCATGCCACTAATCCGAGTGCTTCGTGGTTTCAGGCTTGTATAACATTATTCTGAGTTCTCAATTACTTTTTAGTTTTTCCAAATAAGAAATAAAGTGGAAAAAATTTGGGTTTCACAGTAAACAACCATACCCATTTCGGCCAAGCATGGTTTCATGCCATAAGGGTTGTTTTCCATACTAATTTTTATGTAGGTATGCATCATAAATTCCATAGATTAACATATATTAAATTGGGAAAGAAAGAACATACCTAGCTATACTTTTCTCTCTTGGCCGAAAATGAAGGGGGAGTTTATCTTCCTTCAATTCAACTTCTTCCAACACCAAACTTAGATATGTTGATGTTCAAGTGATGGGGAACAACTTTCATTAAGGAAGCTTGATGAAATTTTGAATGGAAAATGGGAGGGTTTGGTTATGGTGCATGTAACATGTCTTAGCCAAAAATGGAAAAGAAGAAGGTGTACGGGACAACAATACAAGGCAGACACCAATATGATTTTTATGAAGGAAATTTCTAGGCTTTTATTTAATAAATTCAGCCCATAAATTGAGCTTATAGTTTATTGGGTTTGGTCCTCATTATTGGGCTTAGTTTATTTTTCAATTGGGCTTTGAGTTAACTTAAATTGGGCTGATGATTTGAGCTTTAATTCTTGGGCCCAATTTCTTAATTTTGTGGGCACATAAATCCAGCCTAAGGCCCATGTAATTTTAGCTCATTCTTCTTTTCCATGTTGGGCCATCATAGTTTTTCCATAAGCCTAATCACCAATGGGCCTATATGATCAGCCTATATAACACTTAGTCCAATTATATTTCAATTAATTTCCCAAGTTGTATTTGCTGGAAATTAAGTTTATTCATTAGCCATGGTTGAGTTAAGTTAACCATGGTTACGTTACTTAGTCAAAAGCACTATATCAATTCTGACTTTGACTTTGACCTTTGACTTGTTGACCACATTTGACAATCTTTAATTATCCCTTATATAAGGTTTCCCATGCATAAGTGACTCATCTTTGGGATTTGACTACCTTTGGAGGCTCAAAATGCCAAAAACAGCTCAAACGATTGATTTTGAGCTCGTCTAAGCCCTTTTTGGCATTTTCACTATCCCAACTTTCCTTCATAACATACCTATGTTATGATGTTCTTAACCATTATTATCAGTTAAATTGGTTATATTCCATATGCTTCAACCTGAGCATGTCCTTACTCATCTTTAGCACGTTTGTTTATTCGGAGTTGTAACTAAGTCAAATCGATCCGAACCTAAAACATAGTTCCTTTTATGATTAACAGTAATATGATTCAAGGATTACAAGGATGAGTCTTGAAAGAAATAGTGTCAAATCTCGGATCTTACATTTCCTCCCCACCTTAAGAAATTTTGTCCTTCAAATTTAAATTAAGTTAGTTCTAAAAAAGATTTGGATACTTCTCAAGCATCAGGCTCTCTTAGTGCCACGTAGCTTCCTTAGAAGTCTGGTACTGCCAGAGAACCTTGACCAGAGGAATTGTCTTAGGCCATAATACGTTCTCTTTCCTGTCTAATAGCTGAATCAGCTTCTCTACATAAGTCATATCTTCTTTCAGTTTCAACAACTCATACTTAATCACATGTGCCAGATCCGGATGATACATTTAGAGCATCGAAACGTGGAAGACATTATAAACACCTGATAGTTAAGGTGGTAATGCTAGTCTATAAGCCTTGTCTCCCACTCGGTCTAAGTTATCAAAAGGTCCAATATAACTAGGACTCAACTTCCCTTTCTTTCCAAACCTCGCTATGCCTTTAGAGGGAGAAACTTTTAGAAACACCGAGTCTCCCACTAAGAATTCTAACGGTCACCATCTCGTGTCAACATAACTCTTCTTTTTGCTCTGAGCTATTCTCAACCTCTCACATATTAATTGAACACCCTCAGAGGTGTGCTTTACGAAATCGGGAGCAAATATCTTTCTATCACCAACTGCTTCCCATCCAATTGCAGAGAGACACCTATGATCATACAAGCCTTCATATGGTGCCATTTTGATACTCGAGTGGTAACTGTTATTGTAGGTATATTCACCCAATGGTAAGTGATCGTCCCAAGAGCCTTTAAAGTCCAGTGCACAATCTCTCAACATATCTTCCAGTGTCAGAATGGTTCTCTTTGACTGACCATCAGTTTGAGGATGAAAAGCTATGCTAAAGTTCAGTTGGGACCCCACAACTTCTTAAAAATGTTTCCAGAAGTAGGATGTGAACCGGGAATCCCTATCAGATGTAATGCTCACTGGAACACCATTTAGCCTTACAATTTCTTGCACGTACAAATCTGCCAAGGCACTCAAAGTATTAGTAAATTTCACAGCCAGGAAGTGGGCTGACTTTGTGAATCTATCCATAATCACCCAAATTGCATCATGATTCCTTCGAGTTCTCAATAAACCCATAATGAAATCCTTGGTGATATGCTTCCATTTCCATGTCGGTATAGGTAAAGGCTGCAACAACCTAGCCGGTGTCTGATGCTCTACCTTAATCTGCTGACATACGAGACACTTCGACATAAACTCTGCTATATCTCTCTTAATACCTGACCACCATATACCTTTCAGAGGTTAGGATACATCTTACTACCCCTCGGATGTATGGTGTACCTCGATGAGTGAGCTTCTGACAGAATTAAATTCTTCAACTGTGGTTCATTGGGGACATAAATTCTAGCTTTGAACTTCAACAAACCATCAGTACTAATCTCAAACTCTGTCACAGTACTTATCTGAATCTAACTTGCCAAGTCAATACAGTGCTGATCATCACGCTTAGCTTGTCTTATCCAGTCAATCAAATTCGGTTCCAACTTTAGCCTAGCTACCATAAAGTAAATGTTTGTATTAGAAGGGACCATATCCAAGCTAAGGTTCACAAACTGTTCCAACAGCTTGTGTTCTCTTATCATCATATGAGATACCATCCCGAGTCTCTTCTTACTCAAGGCATCAGCTACTACATTTGCCTTAACTGGATGGTAGGGGATCTCATAGTCATAATCTTTCAAAAGTTCTAACCACCTCCTTTGTCTCATGTTCAATTCTTTATGTGAAAATAAGAACCAATAACTTTTATGGTAAGTAAAAATTTGGAATTTCTTACTATAGTGGTGCCATATCTTTAATGCAAACACCATGGCCACTAATTCTAAGTCAGGGGTCAGATAGTTCTTTCCATGATCCTTAAGCAGTTGGGATCCATAAGCAACTACCTTTCCATTTTTCATTAGTACACACCCTAGTCCTTGTCTCGAAGCATCAATGTACACCGAGAAACCTCTTGAACTGATGGGTATGGTGAGAATAAGTGTAGTGATCAGTCGGTGCTTTAGTTCTTGAAAAATCTTCTCACATAAATCATTCCACTCAAATAAAACATTCTTTTAAGTGAGACAAGTCAGAGGAGTAGCCAGTTTGGAGGAACCCTTTACAAATCGTCTGTAATATCCTGCTAAACCAAGGAAACTTCGAATCTTTGTAATTGTCTTAGGCTTTTCCCATTGAACTATAGCTTCAATCATGGATGGATCTACAGACACCCCGTCCTTTGATACAATATGGCCCAAAAATGATATTTGATTTAACCAAAAGTCACACTTACTGAGTTTAGTATAGAGCTTCTTCTCCCTAAGGGTTTGTAAAACGGTTCTCAGATGCTGCTCATGAGCCTCCTTGGACTTAGAATGCATAAAAATTTCATCAATGAAGATTATGACAAATTGATCCAGGTAAGGTTTAAATACCTCATTCATTAAGGCCATGAAAGTTGTAGGAGCATTCGTTAACCCGGAAGGCATAACTATGAACTCATAATGTCCATATCGAGTCTTGAAAGCTGTCTTAGGTACATCTTCACTTCGAATTTTCAACTGATGATACCAAGACCTCATCTCTATCTTGGAGAAGATCTGTGCTCCTTGAATCTGATCAAGTAGATCATCAATATGAGAAAAGGGATACTTGTTCTTAATGGTAGCCTTATTAAGCAATCGATAGTCGATACATAGCCGAAGGCTTCTATCATTCTTCTTAATAAACTAAACTGGAGCTCTCTAAGGTGAAACGCTCAGTCTAATGAACCCATTATCTAGTAACTCTTGCAATTGCTTCTTTAACTCCTCCAATTCAACTAGGGCCATTCGATACTGTGGCTTAGAAATTGGCTCAGTACCAGGTACCAAATCAGTGCAAAATTCCATTTCCTAATCTAGTGGTAGTTCTAGTAAATCATCCGAAAATATGTTGAGAAACTCCCTGACCACGGGAATATCTCTCAACTTCGAACGTGCCTTATCCATGTTAACCACATAATCAATGAAACATTCAAAGTGTCATCTATACAATTAGTACAGTAATTCATTCTTCTTGTTACAGTAACTATACTCTTTTATTACTTCTCAAAAAAATTTACAACATATTGCTCAGGTAAAGAAAATGTTATTGTCCTAGTGTAACAATCTAAGACGGCATGATTCACAGCCAACCAATCCAAACACAGTATTACAACGAAATCATACATATTCAGTAGGATGAGGTCAGCTAACATACTTGCATTTCCTACCTTTAGCTTACAATTCTTACATACTTGTTCAGTTATTTGACTAGCTTTCATTGGGGTAGTAATCAGTAACACTTGCCTAAAGATACAGGTTTCACATAAGATGACAGTTTGGGTGCAAATGATGGTGATATGAATGAATGAGTTACACCAGGATCACATAAAGCTCATGCTTCAAGATCAAAAACTAGAATTGTACCTTTTACAACAATAGATGAAGCACATCTGCTATCTCCTGGTCTAACGCATACACTAGACCCCGGCCTACAGCTTGTTTCCCTTTCTCGTTAGCTATGGCCCTTCTTTTTGGGGTAGGGCAATAGTGGAAGCTTTATTTGGCTCCTTATCCTTCTGTAGGGTCGGAACTAAAGGTTTTGGGCAATCTTTCACCAAATGCCCGGGCTTACTGCAACGAAAATAGGCCCCAGACACCCAATGGCAAAATCGATTACCATGATATTTCTCACATACTTTACATGGCTCTATAGTAATTCTGGGCTCACCAATCACAATGCCTTTTGTTGGACCTCTAATCGAGGCAATAGGAGGTTTGGCTACTTTAGATCAAGCCTCCCCAAAACTCTTCGACCGTTTCTATGACCGATCATTTCCTCTAACTTCCCTATCCTCGACAGATCTCCTCCAACCATGATCTTTGCCTTTACCCTCTTTACTGACCTCAGAGACATGCATCTCGCAATCCTGTTCACATAATTGTGCCTTGCGCACTGCCTCTTAATATTTAATAATATCAAATAGGGCGAATCTAGCTCAAATCGAGGGTCTTAGTCCCTCCATGAACTTCCGGACCTTCTTCATCTCATTACCTAACGTGTCCGGATCATTCCACCCTAAAGTTATAAATTGACTCATACGTATCCACGGACCTATTACCTTGTGTCAGATTAAAAAATTCCATCTGTAGTTGCCTCTGTGCCGTGTCTGGGATGTATTGCCTTCTGAAGGCATCCAAAAATATATACCACGTAATCCTCTGATATCTGGCCCTCAGAATGGGTCTAGTGGACTTCCACTAAAGTTCAGCTTCCTCTTTCAACATGAATATTGCAAATGCCACTATCTTTGTAGCAGTACACCTTAAAAACCCGTATTCCAACTCATTTACCCAGTTCTCTGTCGCAACCAAATTCTTAACCCCAGTAAATGACGACGGGTTAAACTTTCAAAATTGCTTCAGCCTCTTCAAATCACAGACAACCTAAATCAACATCATTATGCCGTTGTGGGGCTAGCTAAGGCTCTAAAGGGGCCTATAGCGGTACATGTGGTTGTGTACGTGGAGGTACGTGATACAAGCTAAACGTATTTTCGCTAGTGCACGGGTCGTACAAGTAATAATGGGATTCGAGTCCCGAGTTATCGTCCCACAGAGAAGTTGAATTGCCTAATTAAGTACCGGTTAATCTAACCCTAAGTATATTCTATCAAATTATGAAATGTCAAGGGTTAATCTACAAGGCTGAAATTAAAACTACTGAAAACAATAACAATTATAAACTAAATAAAATAAAATCAAGCTAATATTACTTACAGTGCTCCACGCAATTAAAGTAATAAACTACAAAAATAATCAAAACAATTAAACAATCATTAACGAAATTAAACTAAAATGCAAATATGAAATAAAGAAACAAGATTAATTAAACTAAAATCAAACAAACCTAAAATAAGATATGCATGTAATTAAACTACTTAATAAAAATGTAAATTAAACTAACTTAAAATTTAAAGAAATAAAATCCTAGAAAAATTAAGAAAAAAACTGCAAGCCTAAATGTCTAAAATATTAATTCTAAATTACTCCTAATTATATCTAATTACTAATTTAACAATAAAAGTTTACTAATGCATGATAACTATCTTTTGCATGATAAATTCTAAATTAATCCTAATGCATGATAACTTAACTAATGCATGATAAAATAGAAATGAACTAAGGACATAATTAAATCTAATTCATGAACTAATCAAGCTATTGACTATAACTAATCATGCAACTAAGTTTAGAATTTTACTCCTTAAGCTAACAAATTAAATTGAAATTAGGCTATTCTAAAATGCATAAAAAAATAGATTATTACAAGAGTTAAATGCCAAACATGGCCTTGGTCAGTTTGCAATATAGCAAACTGTGCAGTTTGCATTTCCAGGTTTGGTTGCAGTCTTCTGCAACCTCCACCGACTCTGCCTCGGTTTCGTGTACAGCATCCTTCTACAACTCAACACATCACGTTACCAACTACTTCAAGCTTCATTTTCTGGCCAGACCTGCTCCCCGTACACGTCCTGCTCCTGCTTCTTCTCCATTTTAAGGTTTGGGTGCTTCATGTGGCTTCTGTATTCGGCGTTATCTGGCTCTTGTACTGTACTCCAATGCTGCAACTTCTTCATCAATTCCAGTAACAGCAGCTGAATACCTGATCAATAATATTACACCACAATAAAAGTTGATTTAGCACCACTTGCAACATCCCAGCAGCTACCAACTCTGGACTTCTTTAACACGTTACACTAATGCAGCACCCATGCACTGAAGTTACCTCTCCAATCTTCCTTGCTCTAGCTACCATAATAAGCAGGTACAACAACTGGCTATCTCTCTGCCAGTAGATACCGATCACTGCAGTCGATCACACATAAGCAGCAACTCCTTCAACCAAAAAATGAAGGTGAACAGTGAATGAAAACATAGAACAAGGGAGAACAGAGGAGAAATGATGATTTGAAGAAATACTAGAACAAAAGAATAAATATAAAATGCAAAAGGAAACAAAAACGCATGAAGAAGAAAATGAAATCCGGAAGAAAATCATATGGGTTTGTCTCCTTGCCACCCACGTCATTCCTGATGCTGGAATCAGTGGCAATTTTACCCTGTTCAGCTTTGCTATACCTTGAACCTGAACAGTAATAAACTACCCAGCTTCAACAGCCAACACATCTAAATCTATTACTTCTTCATTCCATTCGGTTATACCAAGAATCCAGTAACCTAAATAACTATAGAAAATCAATGGAATAAAACTAACTTACTAAGCAACCCGAGATTAGCAACTATAAAAACATTTTAGTTTTTCATAAAAATCCCTGCATAAAAACAAAGAAATGGAACTTATGCAATGCCGAGAAGAAGAGAAATGGAAAATAGTTAATCTTCATTCATGTGAAAATATCCAAGAACTAGAAATAAACAAAAGCTTTTCATCAACATAGAAATTGTATGAACAATAATTATGGGAAATAGAATAAAATGATGGCTAAAAAAATCTAATCGGGAAGCCTTCTAAAAATAAAGAAATCTAAGAATATTTTTCCTATGCTACCTTAGCTAGTTTTACACTAACACTACTTAGGTTTTTTTTTTTTTCAATTGCTATCATGTCTTATTTATACACACACTTAGGGGTACAATTGTAATTTTTCATCCTAGATGAGTTGGCATTGTTTGGCCACTTGTCTTCACACCATTGGCTCCTTGAAAAGATATTTCCATGTCATCTGTCTTCTTGGCCAATTGGATGTGCTAGGTGGCATGGCTCGTGTTGTCCGAGTGGTCCAATCTCGATTTTAGCCCAATTCCAGTCCATTTTTTACCGAAATTTTCCAAATTCATCCGGATTTATTTTATCTGCAAACATGAGAATTTTAGTCAAAATGAGGGGATAATTAACAAAATAATTTGGGGATTAAAATAATTAATTAAGAAATTAAGCATAAATAATTCTATTTTTATAGAATTATCAGTACGGGGTTAGGTTGTACCACTGGGTGGTGGCGACATAATAGGAGCAAAAGTGGAAGATCCAGCAGTTTGTGGTGTGGGTACTGACTGGGAGGCTACATTTGTGGCAGGTGTTATTGTTGGGTCAGCCATACCTTGCAGACAATCGATGCGTGTCATCGCGTAACTAAACGTGTCATCATAGTTTCTATACTTCACTCTAACCTCGTGAGGAGTGCTATGGAGCTCTCTACTAAACTATGAAGAGCATGATCAGATGATGGATCACCATGCCTCTCTGACCAATTTTGACGGCCTCAAGAAGCCTACCCTCTCGACGACTACGGTGTTTATAATTCATTTCTAATTATTTCCTGCGTTCATAACACAATTTTCAGTATAAACACAGGCAGGTATACACAGACGTATATAAACAATGCACAGTAATGAGAGGACATAAACGTTTCTAACTGCTAACACCGACTCATATCAGACCAACCCTGCTCTGATACTAACTCTGTCATACCTGTTTTACTCAAAATACCTACAAAATTTTTACGATTTCATTTTACTTAATAGTTAAATGGTTGGGCTATGAGTCAATGTTAGTCCAAATAGATTCCTTGCATTAGTATTCATTCCCACGCCACACTATCAAACAAAATTATCTTTCATTAAACTTATACATCTATTTCATGTAACTGTAGTTACATGTGTCTACATCCCCGATGTTCTACTTATATACATCATTGCACAATTAAATGTTCAGATACAAAAAGAATCATAAGCTTGTATACCTTTGCGTAGTTGTGGGAAGCTGTGAGAGCTCAATAATGCTTAAAAAAAGCACCAGATTATAGCGGCGCTCAAACTATTGGAGCTCAAACTTTATCCGCTGGGTTACGGGGGGCATTTTACCAGAGGTTTATATTGTATCAATCTACCCTTATGTGCGTGATTCTTGTTGAAGCATATACTCGGGGGTGGGTGCAGGGCGAACGATTTCAAAGTGGACTCCCCATTCATTAGATAGAGAAGATCACCAAGATCTCGTGATCCACTGTCGAACTTATTCCAATTCAATGAGCATTCTGAATATTATGCCTTGAAGAGGACTCAAACCTCCACGCTCTTTAGCACGAGATTTTGAGTCTCGCGTGTCTACCATTTCACCACCAAGCCATCTTGAAAGTGAATCGTATTCCATGAATATGATATCTATCTAGTGTGATGTATGGAATATATAACAAAGGTGGAGTGTTAGAGTATTTCTATTGATCGGTCATGTCATATAGGCCCGAGTCGGACATCCAATTGCTTCGATTTGAAGTATCCAGAGGATGTCTTATATATATTAAGATTATATTAAATATATATAGATTATATTAAAAAGTGAGCTTAACATGCTCAGTAAGGCAAACATGTAAGTAAGTAGATAGCCATACTATCTACATGCTTGTAATGTCATGCCCTGTAGTGAAATGATAACATTTACGAGAACAATGATAGTAGGATAGAAAAATTAGTATATGCAGTATATAAAAGATCTTACAGTGAAACCATAACAAATCCTGTACAGAATAGAAAATATACAGTTATTCAGTTTATTCAGTAATCGAAATTGTGGAGACTAGGCAGAGCATACAGTAAATAGTATCTCAAAAAGGGAGAACATATGGTTATAGTCACTAATTCCAAGCATCACGAATCAGGTGTGCAAGGATATCTATTGCCATGGGAATTGGTCAACAACCCATCGACCTTCAAAAGTCCGAAGACCGAAAACACGAAACAACATACTCACATGTATATCACATGGTACAACGTACTTTGTGGACCAAAATAAGACTGGAAGTGCTTGGATTGACCAGGGATTTACCACCCTAGTTCCACGTGAACATTCAGTGCTTTGCCTCTAATCAAGTGCAAGCCCGATAGTGTGACATACAGTCGACACATCAGTTAATCAAAGTTTTCCCATAAAATCGATAGGCAGCCTAATTAATTCAAAACCAATACTAAAATGGTGTGCAGTACTCAAAACATTATGCAAAAAAGTAGCATGGGTGGGGACTTCCCGTATAGTCACCCATCCATGGAATTTCCCCCACTTATGCACGCTTAACTTTGAAACCCGTGTAGTTTTTATGCAGATAGTAGAAACATGAGCTAGCCTATAATTTTCCAGTTATAAGCAACAATAACAATAATGCACAGAAAACAAGTAGTTCATGCAGTAGTGCAGTGTACGTGTAATTACGGTACAGTTTAGAATGTGATTAGGGACAATATCAAGTGGTTTCAATTACTAAGCTTAAACCTAGATATTACGATAGTTATTTATCATACAGTATTTAATTCCCAACGAGGAGTCAATTTGTGTACGTATAGTTACCTATAACAACTTACATAGTTCCATTACCTCAGATGATGGACTGTTGTGCTACCATCCCAGTTCCGTTAATCAATCAATACGCTTAGCTTCAATTTTATCTTACGAGGCTGCAGAAAATCAGCAATCATTTTCATTAGTCTTTTATAGACCCGTATACACTTCATTTATGATCAAATTAAAGTTTTGGGCCCAATTAACCTACATAGGCCGAATCCCTCACTTAATGGGCCTAATCCTATTTTAAGCCCAATTCACTTTCCTACTAGTTTCCATTAAGGCCCATTAATCCATTAAGCCCATTAGTCCATCTTGGGCCGTCCATTATGTAAGCTTAGCCCATTGTGGCATTTTATCAAACACTTGGTGGATGAAGTCTATATTCACCTCCATTCTTACTTAGGCATTTTAATAAACACCTTGCATGCATGTTCCATGCCATCATCCAAGTTCATTTAAGCATTTCTACAAACACTTCATACCCAGGCCAATTTACACATCCTAGTTTAATTATTTCTCAATTTTGATCCAACTAATTATTCTCATCATCAACTACACATAACAATAAACCTATATACCAATTAAATCACCAACCATATGCATTGTCAACAACCATATCCATTTCGGCCATGCATGGTTTCATGCCATGGGGGCTGTTTTCCATACTAATTTTTATGGAGGTATGCTTCAAAAATTCCATAGATTAACATATATTAAATTGGGAAAGAATGAACAAACCAAGATATACTTTTCACTCATGGTCGAAAATGAAAAGGGAGTTTATCTTCCTTTAATTCAACATCTTCCAACACCAAACTTAGATATGTTGAAGTTCAAGTGACGGGGAACAACTTTCCTTAAGGAAGCTTGCTGAAATTTTGAATGGAAAATGGGAGGGTTTGGTTATGGTGTATGTAACATGAATTAGCCAAAAATGGAGAATAATAAAGTGTAAGGGATGACAATACAAAGGAGACACCAATAATGTCACGACCCACTTTTCACTAAAAACCTCTACAAATTTTTCTGTTTTTGTTTATTATTTAATTCTTACCTTCCTCTCCTCGTAAGCATCCTACCAACAGTTGGGCTATGTGTCACGACCCAAATTACCTAAAAATCACTACAAAATTTTTCGTTTCTCTTTCATATTTAATTCTTACCTTCCTCTTATCGTGACCATCCTACCAACAGTTGGGCTATGATTCGGTGTTAGTCCCCTCTCACCTATTTACTATTCTATTTCCATATTTACATTCACACATCAAGATTTACTATCCTTTGACTTTAGCTAAATACATTTACAATGGTATTTACATAACCTTACATCCCGGACATCATATCCGTTTACAGTACTGTGCATTTACATGTTCAGATACAAAACTATACAAATGTGTATACATGTATCTCGATGGAACGCAGCAGATACCAAAGATGCAAGTCCTCAGCCGCGCTCAAACTACAGAAAGTACTCTGGAGAGGAGGAAGATAAGGGGGTGAGCAAACCACACGCTCAGTAAGGCAATTATGCAAGTAAGTAGATAGCTCCACTATCTACATGCTCGTAATGCCATGCCCTTAAGTCCATTTCCCGTTTAAATCTCATGCAGAAAATCATGCATACATTAATGCCACAGTTTATAAAAAAAAACTATTTGTGCATATATAAATGATGCAACTCATGCCTCAATGGCATTTTATGCAAAATCATAATTCGCATGAAGTAAATCAAGATCATGCATTATTTCATGCCATGTAAAACAATTCATGGGAGACAATTCTTTTCATGAATTTGGAATTAAGGCATGGAAAACTCCTCATGCTACTGCATTTAAATCACTTTATTCAAGCTCAATATAAAATAACCCCTCCAGGTCAATCATTTCATAAATCAATCTCAAACTCATTAAAAATTCATTATAAAATTCTGTTATAAAATCATCCTTCTTTTAGGGTCACATGTTATAAAATCCTCTAAAAAATCTATCATCATAGTAGAAAATCACATCTTAGTGAAAATCACAAAATCGGGGGCCTGACCCCTTCCTCGGGTCTACCCTGGTCTATCAAGACCAAAAGTTATATCATGTGAGATATGTAGGTGACTATATCAGTAATATCGAGGACTATAGCCATATCATAGTGATCCCTGGCTACATGGTACCTAGTGTGCGGGGTATCACACCTGAAATGGGAGGTGCGTCAGTTCTGCCGCCAAAACAACATAAATACTAGGATTGTGAGGGCAAGGCTTACAACCTCGTGGCTAATGGCACTCCACTCCAACAATCCCCACGGTACAGCGTACTCTGCGTGACATACACGATACAACGTACTCCGTGAAACCAAATCATAGTTCAATGGGTGCCTGCCGTAGGTCTTATCCACCCAACCTATGTCTCAGTATGCACGTGTAGGCATATTGTGAAACCCAGATTTTTCCCACTATGTTCATTAATTGGAATCATAAGATGGATGAATTGAGTTTATGAATGTGAATGATGTAGTGGAGGTATGAAAATACAAATTTTAAATGAGAAAAGATAGTGAGTCCGAGAAGGAAAATCGATCTAAATTGGTCCCAAACGTGTAGAAGGGTAAAATGGTCAAAAGATCTTAATTTCTGTGTAAATTCGATAAGGACATTTCATTAAAAATATGGATTTAGGAAATCTTGATCAATAAAGGAGAAATTATGGAATTCCGAGTCCAATTGGTCAAGATACGAAAATATTACGAATTTTCGTAATTTTTGCCCTGGACATTATCTCGAAAATATACGAAAAATACATCGAAAAAGTTAAAATAAAATTAATTAATTAATTAATGAATAAAATAAAATATGACTTTTGAAAGATATTTGTGGTGTTATGTAATATTTTTTGAATAAAATAAAATATAATAAAATTATAATAAAATATAATAAATTAATAATATAGGATATTAGTTAAAAAATGAAGAAAACTGAAATCGTGAATTGGAGAATGGAACAGAAACAAAACGTGAAAGAAACGAAACAGAAGAAACAAAATGCAGTAGAGGAAGGAGGGACCGAGTGCCGGCGAGCCACCACCGGTGCCAGACAAGGTCAGCCGACCACTGAAAACGAAGCCCGACCACCGCCTGACCCTCCTACCACCGGCGACGTGCGTTGAAAACGTTAGATTCCAGTGGATCGAAGGAGAGAAGGCCAAAAGAGGAGAAGACGATTCCGGCAGCTCCACCGACGATTGACCCCAGGCGAATGTTGCCCTGCTCCAGGCGCACCGAACCGCGCCAGAACTGGCCCGAGAACCGATCGAAAAAGTGGTGAACGGTGACGGGAAAGCCTGAATCGGTACGGACCGGTTCAGTAAGAAGTGAACCGAACTAAACCAAACCGGTCTGAACCGATCTGAACCGAACTGAACCGTTCAACCAAGAAAGAAGGGGAAAAAGGAGAAAAAAGGAAAGAAAAAGAGAAAAAGGAATTTTTGGGGATACACCGGACTTCGGGTAAGTCGGTAAGAGGTCAAAAGTGACCGATTTAATTTTTGAGAAATTTATTTAAATTATATTTGATCGAAAATTCACCCGAAATTAAATATAAAATTATGCAGTTCGACAATAAATCGTGTACGTGAGCCCGATTGAACTTCGATTTACGCACCATCGTATAATCTCGATTAAGTAAAGCTCATTTACGACAATTTATGTAATTATCGCGTATTAAAGATTTATTTTACGAGTTATGGATTAGATTTTTCATTTAGTGGATTAAAGTGAGATTTTTAATTAAATTGTCGTAAATGATATACGAGCTATGTGATAATTCTATATTTTTAGAATTATTTATGCTTAATTTCCTAATTAATTATTTAAATCCCCAATTTATTTTGTTAATTATCTCCTTTATTTAATTAAAATTCTCATGTTTGCAGATAAATTAAATCCGGATGAATTTTGAATATTTCGTAGAAAATGGATCGGAATTGGGCTAAAATCGAGATTGAGCCACGCGGACAACACGAGCCATGCCACCTAGCACATCCAATTGGACAAGAAGACCAATGACATGGAAATATCTTTTCAAGAGCCAATGGTGTGAAGACAAGTGGCAAAAAAATGACAACTCATCTAGGATGTAGAAATTACAATTATACCCCTTTTTGTGTGTATAAGTAAGACATTGATGGCAATTAAAAAAGGATGCAATTTAGGAGTAGAAGTAATGTAATTTAGGAGTAGGAGTAGATGTAATTTTTAGGGTAGAATAGCTTTTTAGGTTAATTTCTAAGTTTTCTTTGTTTAAAAACTTCCAAATAGTTTCTTTGAGTTTAAAACATTTTTCTTCTCTTGTTTTGTTAAAAACTTTACATTTGGTTTAATGAATAGTGATTTTTCCCATGTTCTTCTTAATTTTGAAATCTCTTGCTTTATTGTTGATTCAAGGCATTCAAGTTGAATGAAAGTTCTTCATTTTCCAATCTTAAATAGTTTATTTTATGGCAATCTAATTCCTCTACGTTTCTCGGTTTGCTTAAGACATTTTCTCTTTTTATTTCATTTCCATTGCATAGCTTCCATTTTCCTATCATAGCTGCTTTCAGGTAGTGCTCTTTGTGCATTCGGTTCCTCACTTATTCCTTCCTCTATGCTATTTGGTTTTGGTGCTTTAATGTGGGCAAATGCTGGGCATTATTTCACATTTAAGCAATGTGGAACCATGGCATTAAAAAGCTGGAATGGGGCAAACCGAGGGTGATGGTTTTTGACGTTGATGATGCTACGGGTTTAAGTGTATAATCTCAGCAGTTGTGTTATTTTCTGTTTTACACACTTCCTCTCGGTTTTAACATCATGTTTGCTATATTTTCTTGTTCTATCTTTTCTTTCTTTCATTCCCACTTGCATGCATTTTATGTTTCAGTTCTTGATTGCAATTAGAGTTAGCTTACATATTTACTGCATTCATTTACGTTTCTTGCATATAATTCATTTGCTGCATTTTATTTCAGCTTCATTGTAGATTGTTATTTGCTGTTGGATTGTGAAAAGAATGTAAATGATTGCTCGATGTAGAGTTTTCCTCTTGACAGCAAATTTACTTCATTTTCGTACTCTGTTATGCTCTGTTCCTTGGATTCCATGAACTGAAGCTGGTGCATCTTAGTGCTGCACGCTGCTGCATTGAGGTAGGAAAGCAAACGTGACTTTCGGGGCTGTAGAAGTGCAGAGCAAAGCAGAATGGAGCAAGACAGAACTGGTGGCAACCTGGAACAGAATAGCTTACACCTGGAGCAAATGCAAAATTGAGAGCAGTGAGTGTCCAGACCGAGACCCGAGACATGCCTGGAGCAGCAGCAAAGTGTAGAACCGAGAAGCAGAATGAGAGTAGCTGGTAACTGAACCCGAGAGCCCTTGGAACCGAGACACACTAGGGCAGACATAGCAGGACACAACAGGACACAGTAGAACCGAGAATGGAGTCTGAAGCAGGAAATGGTGCAGCCGGGAGCGAAACTGAGATAGGCCTGGAGCACCTAGCATGCTTGGAGTAGAAACCAAAATCGAGAATGCTGAGTGCAGCAGGCCGACAGTAGCTAAAACCATGAAAGCTTGAAAATAAACATGCATTTGGAAAGACAATGAAATGGATAACCCGAGGCCATCACCTGGAAATGGAAAATAAACAAAGACACGTGAATAGTGTTTGGAGGGATAATTTGAACGATTTAAAATCTAAGGCCTTGTTTGGCTAGTGCATAATAGTAATTAATTCATTTTCAAGCATTGTTAATTTAGTTTAATTTAAATTTAATTTGTTAGCTTAGTTTAGAGTCTTTAATTAAATTGCATGATTAATATTCTTGCTTAATAGTGTAGAACTTAGTTTTAATTAGGTTGATAGTTAATTAAGTGTTCATTTAGAATTAAATTAGGGGTAAATTTATTTCATTAAATCTTAACTTAGTTTAAATTGCATTTTGATTAAGTAGTTAAATTGCATTTTAGGTTAGTTTAATTTAGTTTAATTAATCTTGCTTTGTTATTTTTATAATTGCATTTTATTTTAATTGCGTTAATCAATTTTAACTGTTTTAATTATTTTCGTAGGTATTGGTTTTTAATTGCGTGGAGCTCGGTAAGCAAATCTTAGCTCGGTTTTATTTTCTTTATTTTATAGTTTTATTATTTTCAGTATTTGTAATTTAAAACTTAGTAGATCACCGATAATCAAATTTATAATTTCTAGGATATACTTAGGGTAAGATTAACTGGTAGTTAATTAGGCTAGTCAACTTCTCTGTGGGATGATAACTCGGGACTCAAATCCCATTATTACTTGTACGACCCGTGCACTTGCGGTAATACCCTTAGGGCGTGTCACTATTCAAAGAGTTTAGAAAAAGGCCCAATAAGTATTGATGGGCCCAGTGAGCCCAATAGGCCTTGATGAAAGAATTAATAAATGAAAACAAGCTTAAAACGGATTAAGGCCCATTAAGGTGCAATCAGGCCCAATAAGAGAGAAATTGTCCCAATTAGCTAACTCGACAGTAGAAAATATGAGAAAATAGTTATTGAGTTAAAAACGATTAAAACGAGGTTTATACCAATAAAATCGAGCAAAAAGAGTAAAATTGATTAAAAGTCAACTTTTGGTCAAAGCTTCGATATAATCACATATTTGGATATGTGGAAATGATTTTAAACCATATGTGATAAGTTGAACTTATTTTGCAGCAACTCGGTCTATCGACACATTTTACGAGGTAAACTCAAGCATCGAGGAAAGTGCTCTACATCAGTCGCTAAAGGTAAGGGATATAATTTAGAGTAGCATTAGTACTACTCAATCTTACCAAATGTTTATGTGGATAGTTAGTTTATTTTCCATGAAAATGAGCTTTCTCAAAAATTGGAAAGAATACTATTCACTCAAAACCGAAATAAACTTATCCTAACGTTTCAATTGACTTTTATTTCATGAGATACATTTTAGTATTTATGTTTATGTATATAAAAGCTATTTTCACTTATGAAATGAAAGCATAGTATTTTCATGTGAGATTACGGGTTAAAGTCCCGATATGTTTTATGAAATCATGTTTTCATGATATGGGTTAAAGCCCCAAAACAACTTTTAAGCTGTATTTCACGGTACGGGTATGAGTCCCAAGAATTGACTTTGATAACTATGCTTTCTATATTTACACGGGCTAGAGTCCCACAATGATTTATGCTAACTATGTTTTCTATGAGAAACGGGCTAGAGTCCCGTAATGATTTATGAAAACTATGGTTTCTCTAAGAAACGGGTTAGAGTCTCGTAACGATTTTGAATATACGGGTATAGGCCCGAAATGATTTTGAGTAATTAGGTAAGAGGCCCAAAATGATTTTTGTGGGGTAAAAAGGCATGACATGACGATAGTTTGAGGATCTGAGGTCGATCTCGCATACATAGGGTACTGTATGGAGACGATCGAGGATCTACCTAGCCGACGGCCAGAGAACGGGCATGCTCTGACTTGATATGAGAAACATGTGCGTAGTCCACACTTGGTGATGCACATGAGTTCGTGCGTATAGTCCCCATTTAGTGGTGCACAAGAGATAGGGCACCGTACGACCTTGATCCAATCCTACGGCTCCCCTGTACAATGGCCATATGTACCTATGATGAACGTCCTACGGGACCAGATGTATGATGTCCTTCGAGACTAGTATATGAGACGATTGCCTGACCCTACACGATGAATTGATGGAATGATATATATATATATATATGTTTTCACACATTTCATGTTACCTGTTTTATGATTATATTGAGCACAGATTTCTATGATGAGATTTTAAAGGTAGCCATGAGTATGTCTTACGAAATGTGCATATGACAGTACAATTTCATTTTCAAAGTGATAAGCATGTTATGATATGCATGATTAAGTTTTGAGATGATTTTTACTTGTTTACAAGACGTGATCTGCATACTATATATGAGTTTTACCAAAAGGATGCATGATGTGTAAACTTATGATTTAAGCATGTTTTTACTGCTTTTATGAAATGTAAGCATCTCTACTCCAGTACATATTTATGCTGATTTGTTAAACCATGAGTTTTACCATGTTTTGAGTATTTAAAGCTATTTTAAATGTATCTCTTATTGAGTCTGAAAAACTCACCGCCTCCTCTCCATCTCCCAGATTATCTATAGCAACTCTACTGCACATACGAGACTGTGGTCGTTGACAAGGTAGTTCGACCTTTCATCGGATACTTTCGTAACCTTGATGTACAATCTTACATATATTCCAGACATGTGATACGTAATAGACACTATTGTATATAATAGTCGGGATGTAATAGTTGTAAATGATTTTATATATACAAAATATATGTAATGTAATGAGATCCTGAAAAATGAAAAAGATTTTAAATCTAGGCATGGACAGGAAAACAACATAGTTAATGGATAAAAAGTGTAAATTAGTCTCATTTTTCTGCGCTTCCCGGGCGTGATAGTTTGTATGGTATCAGAGCAAATGTTGTGTAGTTTTGTCATGTCTAGTAATAAGAGTGTATTACATCCCAATGTGTCTATGCATGTCTGGTAATAAGGTAAGCTTACTTGTCAAAGTATGACTTAATTTATGGATTATGTGCAAATAGTAGATCGCTAATCATGGGTGGCAGATGGGGCCGTTCACAGAGACGAGCTGAACCCGATCTACCATCTTCCCCTCAACCCGGGAGCCCTACTGATAAAGTAAAGAGGCTTGAAGAGATAGTACATGGTATAAGGGAAAGACTTACAACCTTTACCAGTATGTTTACCCAGCAGTTTGGGGTACGTACACCGGTACGGAGACAGCTACTCTTACGCCTAATCCTCCTCCCTCACCAGTTCATCCAGTAGCCCTAGCCCTCAGCCAACAGTTCCCCAGCATAGGGATGACAAAAAGACTTAGAGGGTGCGAGATTTCTTGAGTATGCATCCTTCGGAGTTCACAGGGCTTAAGGACCCGGTTAAGGCTGAGGAGTGAATAGTTGATATTGAGGCGATATTTTAGTTTTGGGGTGTACTGATAGGGAGCGAGTGACTATGGCGGGTTCAATGATAAAGGGGCAGGCTAAGATCTGGTGGAGATCAATGCAGACGACATTAGCCGAGGATCCCTAAGAGATCATATGGAATGCTTTCTTAGTCACATTTCGAGAGCAGTATGTATCACTTATAGCTCGAAAGAAGATGCATGTAGAGATTTGGGATTTGTAACAGGGAAGTTCTACAATAGACAAGTATGAGAATAGATTTACAACCCTAATGAGGTACGATCCAGAGACAGTTAGAGATCCCGAGCGCCAGGCAGAGAGATTTCTGGCAAGATTGAGATCTGGGATCAGAGATAAGCTGTTAGGTCAGAATATCATAGATTTCAGAGATGCTCTGAGGTGAGCTCAGGAGATAGAGAGGGGCTTAGACGTTACTCAAGTAGAGCATGGTCTCAGAAGATCAGTCAGAGTTAAGGGAAAGAGAGAAGTTGCTTCTCGACATGATTTGAGAAGGGGTTAGCCCAAGAGACAGAGGGTGAAAGGACCTTAGATAGGGGCTGGTAAGCCCAAGACTCTGGTTGGTGTCACAGGTATGATCAGAGGCCCTGAGATAAGAGTGCCACGGTGCAGGACATGTGGCAATATTTACACCAAACTTGCCGCACAGGTACATTTACTTGCTACAGATGCTGTGAAGCAGGACACATAATGAAAGAGTGTCCATTTATGAGATCTCAGGAACCTCGTGAGGCACCTAGACAGATAGAGAGATCGGCTCAGGCTCTACAGAGGAGAGCTACAATCGCAGACAAGGGCAAGAAGCCTTTCTCTCAAGGCTGAGTGTACTCCCATGACCAGGAGACAGCAGATACATCCTCCGATGCTATCCGAGGTACTCTCCTTGTCTGTAATCATGAAGCACATGTACTGTTTGACCCAGGTTCAACACACTCGTTTGTGTCACAACGATTTACATGTAAGTTTCATAGGAAACCTAGAGTCACTAGATTACATGTTGCATATAAGTACACCTATGCACGAGATACAGAAAACATATATGATATGTAAAGCTTGTGAAACGATGGTAGGAGATAAGAAATTGTTAGTAGATCTACTATGGTTGAATATGCAAGACTTTGATGTAATATTAGGCATGGATTGATTAGCTACCAATTGTGTAAGTCTAGACTGCTACACTAAGACCTTAACTTTCTCCTTACCATAAAAGTTTAGTGTATGTTTATTTGAAAGCAATGAAAGTGCATAGTGTTAGAGTAATGAAATGATACGATGTTTATGTATGAGATTGAAATATGATGTTTGATTGTGTGAAGGATACATTACCTTCATTTCTGATGAGAGTCAGGAACTACGAAGTATATAGGATGTTTCGGTGGTATGTGAGTCCCGAAGTATTCCCAAAGGGCTTACCGGGGTTACCACCAGAGAGAGAAGTTGAGTTTGCCATTAAGCTAGTACCAGATACTCAACCCATCTCCAAGCCACCTTACCAAATGGCATTGGTAGAGTTGGAAGAATTAAAGAAGCAGTTACAAGGATTACTCGATAAGGGGTTTATAAGGCGTAGTGTGTCACCATGCGGTGCACTAGTACTATTTGTCAGAAAGAAGGATGGTAGTTTCTGTCTATGTATAGACTACAAGTTTTTGAATAAAGCAACAGTTAAGAATAAATATCCCCTGCTAAGGATAAACGACTTATTTGATCAGCTGAGAAGGGCTTCAGTGTTTCAAGGATAGATTTGAGATCGGGTTATCATCAGCTAAGGATTAAAGAGGCTAATGTATCGAAGACAGCATTTCAGACCTGATATGGGCACTACGAGTTCCTAGTTATGCCCTTTTGGATTGACTACTGCCCCAGCTGCATTCATGAGTCTTATGAACGATGTCTTTCGAGAATACTTGGATAGATTTATAATAGTATTCATCAATGACATCTTGAATTATTTTAGATCTCGGGAAGAGCTCGAATAACATTTGAGGATTGTGCTCTAAACTCTTCGTGAGAAGAAATTATATGGTAAATTCAGTAAGTGTGCTTTTTGGCTAGACCATATTGCATTCCTCGAACATGTGGTATCTAAGGACAGGGTGTTAGTAGAGTCGTCTAAGGTAGATGCAGCATTGAGATGGGAAAAGACTGAGGACAGTCATGGAGGTCAAAAGCTTATTGGGATTAGCATGGTATTATCGAAGGATTATCGAAGGGTTTTCACCGATAACAGCTCCATTAACCAGATTGACCCATAAAGAGGTTCAGTTTATATGGTCTGAGTAGTGTGAGCAAAGCTTTCAAGAGCTCAAACGTTGGTTAAATACGACACCAGTTTTGACCATTTAGAGCAGTTCTGGGGGGATATGTGGTATACAATGATGCTTCCCATCAGGGTCTCGATTGTGTGCTTATGCAGCATGGTAGAGTGGTAGCTTATGGATCCCGCCAACTAAAGGATCATGAGCATAATTATTCCACTCATGACTTGGAGTTAGCTGCAGTAGTGTTTGCACTCAAGATATAGTGACATTAATTGTATGGAGAAAGATTTCAGATCTTCACTGACCACAAGAGTCTTAAGTACTTGTTTAATTAGAATGAGCTGAATATGAGATAGCGGAGATGAATAGAGCTCCTTAAGGTTTATGACTGCGAGATTTTATACCATCTTGGTAACGCGAACATGGTAGCTGATGCTCTGAGCAAAAAAGGTATGATTTCCTACATGATGATTAAAGAATGGGACTTATTGGAACAATTTGTCGAACTTAGGATCAGTATGGATAAGATTGAGCATAGATATATTGCTAGCCTACAGATTGAACTAAGTATACTAGACCAGATTAGAGCTGGATAGCGAAACGATCAGAGGTTACTAGATATGGTTAGCTAGGCAGAGGAGAGATCGTAGTCTGAGTTTACGGTCAGTGATGATGGATTACTGAGGTCCCAAGGCCATATCTGTGTGCCACATGATGACACCTTGAGACAGAGCATTCTAAAGGAGTCTCATTGTTCTAGATTCACTTTGCTTCCGATTTAATGGAACAGGCAACTAAGGATGCTCAACTTATATGTGACAGATTGAGGGCCGCATAGAAAGGTTATGCCAATGTGCTCAAATGTCCTCTTAAATTTTAGGTTGGGGACTTCATATTTGTTAAGGTGTCACCGATGAAGGGTATAGTACGCTTCGAAAAAAGAGGAAGTGCTACAATTTAAGACTATTCCATTAGTAAAGGTTCTCTGGTAACACCACAAGATAGAAGAAGTCACTCGGGAACTAGAGAGCCAAATGAAGGAGAAGTACTCTCACATGGTTGATGGACCAGCTTGAATTCAGAGGACTGAATTCTTAAAAGGTGGGGAGAAATGTGAAACCCAGATTTTTTCCCACTATGTTCATTAATTGGAATCATCAGACGGATGAATTGAGTTTACGAATGTGAATGATGTAGTGGAGGTATGAAAATACGAAATTTAAATGAGAAAAGATAGTGAGTCCGAGAAGGAAAATCGGTCTAAATTGGTCTCAAACATGTAGAAGGGTAAAATAATCAAAAGATCCTAATTTCTGTGTAAATTCGATAAGAAAATTTCATTAAAAATATGGATTTAGGAAATCTTGATCAATAAAGGAGAAATTATGAAATTTCGAGTCCAATTGGTCAAGATAGGAAAATATTACGAATTTTCGTAATTTTCGTCCAAGACATTATCCCGAAAATATGCAAAAAATACACCGAAAAAGTTAAAATAAATTAAATTAATTTAATTAATTAATTAATAAAATAAAATATGACTTTTGAAAGATATTTGTGGTGTTATGTAATATTTTATTGAATAAAATAAAATATAATAAAAGAATAATAAAATATAATAAATTAATAATATAGGATATTAGCAAAAAAAAAAATGAAGAAAACTGAAATTGTGAATTGGAGAATGGAAAAGAAACAAAACGTGAAAGAAAGGAAACAGAAGAAACAAAACGCAGTCGAGGAAGGAGGGACCGAGTACCGACGAGCCACCACTGGCAGCAGACAAGGCCAGCCGACCACCGAAAACAAAGCCCGACCACCGCCCGACCCTCCTACCACCGGCGATATGCATCGAAAACGTCAGATTCCGGTGGATCGAGGGAGAGAAGGCCGAAAGAGGAGGCGATTGACCCCAGCCAAATGTTGCCCTGCTCCAGGCGCACTGAAACACGCCAGAAACAGCTCGAGAATCGGTCGAAAAAGTGGTGAACGACGACGGGAAAGCCTGAAACGATACAGACCGATTCAGCAAGAAGTGAACCGGACTGAATCGGACCGGTCTAAACATGTCTGAACCGGATCGAACCGGTTCAACCAAGAAAGAAGGGAAAAAATGAGAAAAAAGGAAAGAAAAGAGAAAAAGGAAAAAAAGGGAAAAATTTTTGGGGATACACCAACATTCGGGTAATTCGGTAAAAGGTCAAAAGTGACCGATTTAATTTTGAAGAAATTTATTTAAATTATATTTGATCGAAAATTAACCCAAAATAAAATATAAAATTATGCAGTTCGACAATAAATCACGTACGTGAGCCCGATTGAACTTCGATTTACGCACCATCGTATAATCTCGGGTAAGTAAATCTCATTTACGATAATTTATGTAATTATCACGTATTAAAGATTTATTTTACGAGTTACGGATTAAATTTTGCATTTAGTGGATTAAAGTGAGATTTTTAATTAAATTGTCGTAAATGATATACGGGCTATTCAAAGAGTTTAGAAAAAGGCCCAATAAGTACTGATGGGCCCAGTGAGCCCATAGGCCTTGATGAAAGAATTAATAAATGAAAACGAGCTTAAAACGGATTAAGGCCCATTAAGGTGCAATCGGGCCCAATAAGAGAGAAATTGGCCCAATTAGCTAACTCGACAGTAGTAAATATGAGAAAATAGTTATTAAGTTAAATACGATTAAAACGAGGTTTATACCGATAAAACCGAGCAAAAAGAGTAAAATCGATTAAAAGTCAACTTTTGGTCAAAGCTTTGATATAATCACATATTTGGATATGTGAAAATGAATTTAAACCATATGTAATAAGTTGAACTTATTTTACAGCAACTCAGTCTATTGACACATTTTACGAGGTAAACCCGAGCATCGAGGAAAGTGCTCTACATCAGTCGCTAAAGGTAAGGGATATAATTTAGAGTAGCATTAGTACTCCTCAACCTTACCAAATGTTTATGTGGATAGTTAGTTTATTTTCCATGAAAAAGGGCTTTCTCAAAAATTGGAAAGAATACTATTCACTCAAAACCGGAATAAACTTATCCTAACCTTTCAAATGACTTTTATTTCATGAGATACATTTTAGTATTTATGTTTATGTATATAAAAGTGATTTTCACTTATGAAATAAAAGCATAGTGTTTTCATGTGAGATTACGGGTTAAAGTCCCGATATGTTTTATGAAACCATGTTTTCATGATACGGGTTAAAGCCCCAAAATACTTTTAAGCTGTATTTTCACGGTACGGGTATGAGTCCTAAGAATTGACTTTGATAACTATGCTTTCCATATTTACACGGGCTAGAGTCCCGCAATGATTTATGAAAACTATGTTTTCTATGAGAAACGAGCTAGAGTGTCACGACCCGAATTACCTAAAAATCAGAGTAAATTTTTCGCTTTTTCATTTATTATTTAATTCTTACCTTTCTCTCGTCGTGATCATCCTACAACACAGTTGGGCTATGATTCGGTGTTAGTCACCTCACACTATTTAACATTTCATTCCCATAATCATATATCAGAGTCTACTATCCTTTTGACTTTAAATAAACACATACCCACTGGTATTTACATGACTCTACATCCCCGACATCATATCCATTTACAGTACTGTGCATTACATATTTAGATACAAAACCATACAAATGTGTATACCTGTCTCTCGATGGGAAGCAGCAAGCAGCGGATATTAAGCATGCAAGTCCTCAGCCGCTCAATAATTATTACAAGTGCTCTGAAAAGATGGGAAAATAAGGGGGGGTGAGCAAACCACACGCTCAGTAAGGCAATTATGCAAGTAAGTAGATAGCTCCACTATCTACATGCTCATAATGCCATGCCCTTAAATCCATTTCTTTTCATTTAAAATTACACGCACAAAGTCATGCATATTCAATGCCATAGTTTATCCAAAACTATTTGTGCATATATAAATCATGTAACTCATGCATTCAAAGCATTTTATGTGACATCATTAAATCAATATTCAGCATGAATTAAATCAAAATCATGCATTACTTCATGCGATATAAAACAAATCGCGGGATATAATCATTTCATGAATTTATCATTTAAGCATGGAAAAGCACATCATGCTACTGCATTTAAATCATTTCATTAAAATTGCAGTAAAAACTAACCCTTCCGGGTCAATCATCTCATAAAACAATTCATTAAAATTCATTATAAAACTCGGTTATAAAACCACCCTTCTTTCAGGGTCACATTTCATAAAATCATAAAATCGTCAAATTGTCAAATCGGGGGCCTGACCCCTCCTTCGGGTCTACCCTGGTCTAATAGACCACAAGTTATATCATGTGAGACAATTAGGTAAGTATCAGTAACATCGAGGACTATGGCCATATCCTAGTGATCCCTGGCAACACGGTACCTAGTGTGCGGGGTATCACACCTGAAACGGGAGGTGGGTCGTCCTACCCGCCAGAACAGCATAACACCAGGATTGCGAGGGCAAGGCTTGCTGCCTCGTGGCTAATGCCACTCCACTCCAACAATCCCCACGGTACAGCGTACTCCGCGTGACATACACGGTACAACGTACTCCGTGAACCCAAGCTCAATCAGGGGTGCCTGTAATAGGTCTTATCCACCCATATCATATCTGTCTCAGAGTGCACGTGTGAGCATATCATCTCACTGTGACACACAGTCTACAGGAGGCTCCAACACGGCTATATGCATGTAATATAAATCCCTGTGCGAGCGAAGCTCAAGCACGGCTCCATGCATATTCATGATATCTGAAAACCTCGTGCGAGCGAAGCTCTAGCACGGTTTCATAAAAATCAGTGAAATCTGCGTACGAGCAGCGCTCCAGTACGACTTAAACTGATTATAATTTCATGTAAATTCCACGTACGAGCAACGCTCTAGTACGGATATGTATATAAATTCAGTGAAAACCTCGTACGAGAAAAACTCCAGTACGGCATTCAAATGAATTATGAAAACCATATAAAACTTTGTGCGAGCAACGCTCCAGCACAAATGAATGCTCAAGTAAATCAAATCTCGTGCGAGTTATACTCCAGCACGGCTTTATGCATAACTAAATCAAATCTCGTGCGAGTTACACTCCAGCACGGCTTTATGCAATATTAAATCAAAACAGGATGCGAGCTAAGCTCCAGCATCTCTCATGCATGTCAAATCATTAAAAGTAGTGCGAGTAATCGCTCCAGCACTATTTTATGCATACCACGTCAAAACAAATCAAAACATGTCAAAACATGTCAAAACAGAGTGCGAGCTAGGCTCCAGCAGCTCTCATTTCACAATATTAAAAATCAGTGCGAGCACCATGCTCTAGCACATTTCATGCATATGATGTCACAAGTCGGTGCGAGCAATTGCTCAAGCACATTTATGCACATTCACAAACGCAGATATAGTGCGAACTACGTGTCGGCACTATCTGTTTCCATATAAACTTGATAGTTGGCCGTTTTCCAAAGAAATTTCCATTTAATTATTAATAACACCTACATAGTGTTATTTTGTGAAATTAAACAATTTCTGGCCAATCTATTGCTTTGCTTTGATTAAAACCAATAAAATTTCTTAATCATCAAAAATCCTTAAATCATGCATTTCATGCATGTCATGCTTTCACCATCCTTAGGTGAACTTCCCTCAATAGGGGTAAAATAGACATTTCACCTATTTCGATCCTTAAAATCATTCAAACCATTTTTAGGATCATTATACAATATCCATGTATACATACATACTCAGTGTACAGAAAAACTATTAAAATATGCGTAGCTACCTCTAGCTACTCACACAATTCCCTTACCTCATTTATCTGTACAGTCTGACCTTTCCACTGATGACTCGTCACGCAGTCCGATTTGCTCCAAATCTAAATCAAATCTCCGGAACTGCGGATACACATTCATCAGGTCAAATACAATACAATTTAATGTATTTCATAATTTTCTGGGCTTAATTTAAATCATTGGGCCCGTTTACCCATATTGGGCCCGATTGCACCCTAATGGGCCTTAATCGGCCTTAAGCCCGTTTACCACACTTTATCGAGGCCTATTGGGCTCATTGGACCCATCAATATTTATTTAGCCTCGTTCTAAATTCTCAGACAGCTTATGAATTATTTACGACAATTTATCCTAATTTTCAGAATTTAATTCATTTATGCGAAAATTAAATCCATAATTTATGCGTTAAATATCAATCACGCATAACGATGCAAAATTGTCGTAAATAAGGGTTACATACCCGTTATTCCATGATCGTACACAAATCGAGGCTGTCTCGAGCTCTCAGTGGATGCCAATTGTCGAGCTACACAATTAAATATATTTTCGGGTAAACTTTCAGTCGATTATTTATCAAATTAAATATTCTAAAAATTATATCGGTCAATTTGACCGCTTACCGACTTACCCGAAGCTCGATTGCATCACAGGAATTTTCCCCAATTTTTTTCTCTTTTTCTTTTTCCCTTTTTCTTCCTTTTTTTCCCTCTCTTTTTGGTTGAACCGGTCTGGTCCGGTTCAACCCGGTTCGGACCGCCGGTTCGGTCTGGTCCGGTTCGGCCGGTTCTGTCCGGTTCGGCCGGTCCAGGCTCCCTTTGGTCGTGCCGGCGCCGTCCGGCCGGTTCTCTGGCCGATTCCGGTGCCATTCAACGCGCCATGGACTGGGCTTCTCAAATCGGGCCTCGACCTGGGTCGAATCGGCCCCATCGCCGGCGAATCGGGCTTCTCTCCCCCGCGGCTTCTCCTCCGTTTCCGACGATTTTCGCCGTTCTCGGCGCGCGTCTGGGTTGCTGGAGGTTCGCCCGAGTTCGGGCTTCCTTTTCCGGTGGGTATCGAACCTCCTCGGTCGCCGGTGGTGGCTCTGCCGGCGATCTCTCTTCCTCGGGTCTTCCTTCGCGTTTTGCTTCTGTTTCGTTTTCTGACTTTCGTTTCGTTTTCCAGATTCGTTTCTTTTTTTTTTTTTTTACAATTTCATTTATTTATTTATAATTTATTTTTAATAATATTTTATTCATTAAAATATTATTAAAATTACAAAATATCCCAAAATATTATAAAAAATTTCTATTTAATTCATAAATTAATTTCTCAGTCCGGTTTTACCTTTCCGGTATATTTTTCGATTATTTTCGGGATTATTTTTCGATGCGAAAATCCCGGTTTATTCCAATAAATTCATATCTTGATCAATTTAACCCGAAATTTAATTATTTCTTCGTTATTGATCAAGATTTCTAAATCTCATATTTTTAATTAAATTTCTTGTCCCGATTAATACCGAATTTTGATCTTTTGACCATTTTGCCCTTGCACGTATTCGGGAATACCATTTAAGTCCTTTTGCATTTTTAAATGCACTCGAAAATATCGGGTCTTACAATCTCCCCCACTTAAGAAATTTGGTCCTCCAAATTAGAACCAAGTAATATGAGTCCATAACAACTCCGGGTATGTCTATCGCATCATATACTGTCATCCTCAAGTGACTTTCTCCGGAGTGTAATATTACCTTCATACTTAACTAGGGAGATTATCTTAAACCTCAACACTTTCTCCTTCCGTCTAATACCCGAATCGATTTCCAATCATATGTTATACTTTCATTGAGCTAAACCGTTGAAGCTCATATCCGATTACATATATCGGGTTCGATAATATTTTCGAAACATCATAAGATAGGACACATAGTGGATGCCTGTTTATTCAAGTGGTAACGCCAACCTACAGGTCTTACCTCCCACTTTGTCCAATATCTCTATCCGAATCTTGTTACGTCCTTAAGACAAGTAACTGCCAACATAATGATTCACCCTCGGTGAATTCCAATGATTTCCTGTCTCTTGTCAGCATAGTCTTTTCTATCTGCTCTGAGGTGTTCTTAATCTCTCTCAAATCAACTGAACATACTCAGAGGTTTGTCTTACTAATTCGGGAACAATTTTCTATCTGTCACCCACTTCTCTTATCAAAGTCAGGGAACAACTCCCTACGGCCATATAATGCCGAATATAATCCCATCCCGATACTCAAGTGACAACTATCATCACTGGCGAATTTGATTAGTAGCAACTGATCATCCCAGGAGCTCATAAAATCAATGGCACACGCTCTCATCACATCCTCCAGAACCTGTACAGTCCTCTCTGACTGACCATCTGTCTGAGGGTGGAAGCTGTGCTAACACACAATCAGGGTCCCATAGCTTCAAAAAACATATTCCCAGAAGTGGAAAGTGAAGCGGGAATCCCTATCTGATACCATGCTCACTGGAACGCTACACAATGTTTCACAATATTCCACACACATAAATCCGCCTATACACTTAGAGTATCTAGGGATTTTCATAACCAGAAGGTGGGTAACTGAATCAATCTATCAACTATCACCTAGATAGCCTCGAGATTCATTCGGGTCCTCTGTAACCCATCACGAAATCCATGGTAACTTGTTCCCATTTCCGTGTCAATATAGGTAGAGGCTGCAATAACCCTGCAACTTCTTTTACTCTACCTTACTCTGCTGACATACGAGACACTTTTTTCGCAATTCTCTACAATATCTCTTTTTCATACCTGACCACCAATACCCTTTTCAGAGATTCTGATATATTTATTACTTCTCGGATGCACTGTATATCCCGAAGAGTGAGCTTCTGACAATAGCACTTTCTTATCAACTATGGTCCTGAGGAGCACTTATACTGTCTCTGAACCTCTGTGAGTCATCATCACTCACTGTGAACTCTGTCACTGTCCCCTTCTGAATCTGACCCATACTATCGACACCAAGCCGATCATCACGCTAAGCCTGGCAAATCCGGTCACACAAATCCGGTTCTAACCTCAGGCTAGCTGTCACAAAACCACCGTCATCATCAGAAGGATCACATCACTACTGAGGTTCACAACTGCTTTAGCAGCTCTCGCTCCTTGACCATCTTATGTGATACCATCCCGAGGCTCTTTCTGCTCAAGGCATCAACCATTACATTAGCCTTTCCTGGGTGGTACAAAGTTCACAATCATAATCCTTAGAAGCTCTAACCCTCTTGGTTATCTCATATTCTACTCTTTCTGTGAAAACAGATACTCGGGGCTTTTACAATCAGTGCATACCCGAAATTTCTTACCATTTAAGTAGTAGCGCCATACTTTTAATGTAAACGCTAGGGCTGCCAACTCTAAATCATGGGTCGGATAGTTTCTCTTATGGTCCTTGAATTATTTGGATCCATAAACGACTATCTTCCCATTTTACATCAATACACAGCCCAATCCTTATTTTGGTATCCATTCACACTGAAACCTCTTGAGTTGTTAGTCATGGTGAGAATACTTACGGTGGTCAGTTCATTACTCCAATATACCAAAACTCACCGAAGCTATTTTCATATATATCATAACACTCGTATGAAATCTTTTTCCAAACGAGACGTGTCAACTGAGCAGCCCATTTCAAGAAACTCATAACACCTTGTCTGTAAGACAGTTTCCTGTTGCTACTCATACTCTTTCCTGGACTTCGAATACATCATAATATCATCGCTGTAGATGACAACCAATCGGTCCAGGTAAGGTTCAAATACCTTAACGTAGTTGAGTTCCACTCAATATTTCAATTTTTCATATACTTGACCTATGTACGCATAAACGTACAATGTCATTTCGAAATAGCTTTCGTTCAAGATACTAGCTCACGTCATTTCTTTCCTCTTATATTGACGGCTTTTATAAAATTTTAAATTTTAAACTTTCATGATTAATGAATTTCTATATCTTTTTATCATACCAATAAAGGTACCCAAATTTTAAATGTATATATTATGACTGTCGATTTCAATCTATAGATTATGCGTGCGCTTCCAGACGCTGTCAAATCTTCAGGCAGGGAAGTATTTTGAAATACCTTTATTAACCCTCAGATTTGACCACATCGACTGGGTGTAGATATATCTACCCCTTATCTTGGTCGTAATCCATATACACTACATATTGCTTAATCCAAATTACTTTGCATATCAATGATATCCTTACCTTGCATATGCCTTTTATTCCAATATATCTCGTATGCAGGATCTATCACATCTCCAATCTTATCTCCTTTCATATATCACTTATGACAAACTCTTTCCTTACTTGTCAAGTTACAATACACTTTTCAGTGATATTTTCTCCCCTATTTTCAACTTACAATCCCTATACCCATATTCAGTTAGTGAAAATCAACTAACTATCATCCTCTTCATGCTTAAAGGTATAGGCTTCACATTTTTTTCACTAACTTATAAGCAACTGAAGGCGGTATAAATAAATGCGTGGCACCAGGATCAATTAAAATAATTATTTCATTATTCACAACCAGTGTGGTATCTTCCACCACATCCAATGAAATATCAGTAGTGTCCTGGTCCAAGGCATACACTCGCCCTCGTCCAACATCTTATTTTCGTGATAACTACCACACATCTTACACTGTTCACACTGCTACTCTGTTATACTATTACGTAGCAGGTCGGGGTCCTCAAATCACAATACCCCTCGTAAGTATTGAAATTAGATATACTGGGGTTTATCAATCAACTTACCCCGTGATTTATCAGCTCTAAGCTTTTACCAAACTACCTTTTTCCCGTTCTGACATTCTTGTCATCCTCTATTCTCTTTTGTCTCAATTTTGGCCCTTACTACCTTTCTCAATCTCAGAGGCGCGCAATTTATAATCTTATTTAACACAACTGTAGTCTGCGCACTGCCTCGGCATAGGTAGTGATATCTAACAGGCCAATCGGACTCTAATTGATAATCTGAGTCCTTCCATGAACTTTCAGACATATTGACTCTCACTGTTCATCATGTTCGAGTCACATCTGCCCAGAAATATAAACTGAGTATCATACTCGTCAATCAACATGTTCCTCTGGGTCAGAGTAAATAATGTCATCTGTAATTTCCTTTAAAACAATATCCGGGATATTCTGTCACCGGAATACATATAGAATTTTTTTTTCCATGTCCATTCTGGACGTCTAACTCTTCAAATGGGTCGAGCGAACTTCAATTAATGTTCCGACTCGCCCTCATATATACCCTGAGCAATTAGCTCGCAAAATATTCTCCACACTCCGCTCCAACCTCGCGAAGCGTATCTCAATACTGTCTGATCTCTCTGTCAGACTCTATCCGATCTCTCTATCGGACTCTGTGGGGCATGATCAACCAGCCTCCACGTTAATCTCATCTCAAGTCTCATGTGGCGACTCAGTACAACTCATGGGCCTACCTCAACGGCCTTGAGCTCGTGTACTCGCCTCTCAACCATAGCGGCTATCAGTCAATGAGTCTATACTTGCATTTAAAACCAAATTCTTAGCTGCACTTCCATCTCGATATACACAATTGTATCTAAACAATACACAGTACATGGGGATGTAAACTTCCTTAACCACTAACACCGACTCATATCAGGCCAACTCAAGCTCTGATACCATTAAACCTGTCACGACCCGAATTACCTAAAAATCAGAGTAAATTTTTCGCTTTTTCATTTATTATTTAATTCTTACCTTTCTCTCGTCGTGATCATCCTACAACACAGTTGGGCTATGATTCGGTGTTAGTCACCTCACACTATTTAACATTTCATTCCCATAATCATATATCAGAGTCTACTATCCTTTTGACTTTAAATAAACACATACCCACTGGTATTTACATGACTCTACATCCCCGACATCATATCCATTTACAGTACTGTGCATTACATATTTAGATACAAAACCATACAAATGTGTATACCTGTCTCTCGATGGGAAGCAGCAAGCAGCGGATATTAAGCATGCAAGTCCTCAGCCGCTCAATAATTATTACAAGTGCTCTGAAAAGATGGGAAAATAAGGGGGGGTGAGCAAACCACACGCTCAGTAAGGCAATTATGCAAGTAAGTAGATAGCTCCACTATCTACATGCTCATAATGCCATGCCCTTAAATCCATTTCTTTTCATTTAAAATTACACGCACAAAGTCATGCATATTCAATGCCATAGTTTATCCAAAACTATTTGTGCATATATAAATCATGTAACTCATGCATTCAAAGCATTTTATGTGACATCATTAAATCAATATTCAGCATGAATTAAATCAAAATCATGCATTACTTCATGCGATATAAAACAAATCGCGGGATATAATCATTTCATGAATTTATCATTTAAGCATGGAAAAGCACATCATGCTACTGCATTTAAATCATTTCATTAAAATTGCAGTAAAAACTAACCCTTCCGGGTCAATCATCTCATAAAACAATTCATTAAAATTCATTATAAAACTCGGTTATAAAACCACCCTTCTTTCAGGGTCACATTTCATAAAATCATAAAATCGTCAAATCGTCAAATCGGGGGCCTGACCCCTCCTTCGGGTCTACCCTGGTCTAATAGACCACAAGTTATATCATGTGAGACAATTAGGTAAGTATCAGTAACATCGAGGACTATGGCCATATCCTAGTGATCCCTGGCAACACGGTACCTAGTGTGCGGGGTATCACACCTGAAACGGGAGGTGGGTCGTCCTACCCGCCAGAACAGCATAACACCAGGATTGCGAGGGCAAGGCTTGCTGCCTCGTGGCTAATGCCACTCCACTCCAACAATCCCCACGGTACAGCGTACTCCGCGTGACATACACGGTACAACGTACTCCGTGAACCCAAGCTCAATCAGGGGTGCCTGTAATAGGTCTTATCCACCCATATCATATCTGTCTCAGAGTGCACGTGTGAGCATATCATCTCACTGTGACACACAGTCTACAGGAGGCTCCAACACGGCTATATGCATGTAATATAAATCCCTGTGCGAGCGAAGCTCAAGCACGGCTCCATGCATATTCATGATATCTGAAAACCTCGTGCGAGCGAAGCTCTAGCACGGTTTCATAAAAATCAGTGAAATCTGCGTACGAGCAGCGCTCCAGTACGACTTAAACTGATTATAATTTCATGTAAATTCCACGTACGAGCAACGCTCTAGTACGGATATGTATATAAATTCAGTGAAAACCTCGTACGAGAAAAACTCCAGTACGGCATTCAAATGAATTATGAAAACCATATAAAACTTTGTGCGAGCAACGCTCCAGCACAAATGAATGCTCAAGTAAATCAAATCTCGTGCGAGTTATACTCCAGCACGGCTTTATGCATAACTAAATCAAATCTCGTGCGAGTTACACTCCAGCACGGCTTTATGCAATATTAAATCAAAACAGGATGCGAGCTAAGCTCCAGCATCTCTCATGCATGTCAAATCATTAAAAGTAGTGCGAGTAATCGCTCCAGCACTATTTTATGCATACCACGTCAAAACAAATCAAAACATGTCAAAACATGTCAAAACAGAGTGCGAGCTAGGCTCCAGCAGCTCTCATTTCACAATATTAAAAATCAGTGCGAGCACCATGCTCTAGCACATTTCATGCATATGATGTCACAAGTCGGTGCGAGCAATTGCTCAAGCACATTTATGCACATTCACAAACGCAGATATAGTGCGAACTACGTGTCGGCACAATCTGTTTCCATATAAACTTGATAGTTGGCCGTTTTCCAAAGAAATTTCCATTTAATTATTAATAACACCTACGTAGTGTTATTTTGTGAAATTAAACAATTTCTGGCCAATCTATTGCTTTGCTTTGATTAAAACCAATAAAATTTCTTAATCATCAAAAATCCTTAAATCATGCATTTCATGCATGTCATGCTTTCACCATCCTTAGGTGAACTTCCCTCAATAGGGGTAAAATAGACATTTCACCTATTTCGATCCTTAAAATCATTCAAACCATTTTTAGGATCATTATACAATATCCATGTATACATACATACTCAGTGTACAGAAAAACTATTAAAATATGCGTAGCTACCTCTAGCTACTCACACAATTCCCTTACCTCATTTATCTGTACAGTCTGACCTTTCCACTGATGACTCGTCACGCAGTCCGATTTGCTCCAAATCTAAATCAAATCTCCGGAACTGCGGATACACATTCATCAGGTCAAATACAATACAATTTAATGTATTTCATAATTTTCTGGGCTTAATTTAAATCATTGGGCCCGTTTACCCATATTGGGCCCGATTGCACCCTAATGGGCCTTAATCGGCCTTAAGCCCGTTTACCACACTTTATCGAGGCCTATTGGGCTCATTGGACCCATCAATATTTATTTAGCCTCGTTCTAAATTCTCAGACAGCTTATGAATTATTTACGACAATTTATCCCAATTTTCAGAATTTAATTCATTTATGCGAAAATTAAATCCATAATTTATGCGTTAAATATCAATCACGCATAACGATGCAAAATTGTCGTAAATAAGGGTTACATACCCGTTATTCCATGATCGTACACAAATCGAGGCTGTCTCGAGCTCTCAGTGGATGCCAATTGTCGAGCTACACAATTAAATATATTTTCGGGTAAACTTTCAGTCGATTATTTATCAAATTAAATATTCTAAAAATTATATCGGTCAATTTGACCGCTTACCGACTTACCCGAAGCTCGATTGCATCACAGGAATTTTCCCCAATTTTTTTCTCTTTTTCTTTTTCCCTTTTTCTTCCTTTTTTTCCCTCTCTTTTTGGTTGAACCGGTCTGGTCCGGTTCAACCCGGTTCGGACCGCCGGTTCGGTCTGGTCCGGTTCGGCCGGTTCTGTCCGGTTCGGCCGGTCCAGGCTCCCTTTGGTCGTGCCGGCGCCGTCCTGCCGGTTCTCTGGCCGATTCCGGTGCCATTCAACGCGCCATGGACTGGGCTTCTCAAATCGGGCCTCGACCTGGGTCGAATCGGCCCCATCGCCGGCGAATCGGGCTTCTCTCCCCCGCGGCTTCTCCTCCGTTTCCGACGATTTTCGCCGTTCTCGGCGCGCGTCTGGGTTGCTGGAGGTTCGCCCGAGTTCGGGCTTCCTTTTCCGGTGGGTATCGAACCTCCTCGGTCGCCGGTGGTGGCTCTGCCGGCGATCTCTCTTCCTCGGGTCTTCCTTCGCGTTTTGCTTCTGTTTCGTTTTCTGACTTTCGTTTCGTTTTCCAGATTCGTTTCTTTTTTTTTTTTTTTTTTTTTTACAATTTCATTTATTTATTTATAATTTATTTTTAATAATATTTTATTCATTAAAATATTATTAAAATTACAAAATATCCCAAAATATTATAAAAAATTTCTATTTAATTCATAAATTAATTTCTCAGTCCGGTTTTACCTTTCCGGTATATTTTTCGATTATTTTCGGGATTATTTTTCGATGCGAAAATCCCGGTTTATTCCAATAAATTCATATCTTGATCAATTTAACCCGAAATTTAATTATTTCTTCGTTATTGATCAAGATTTCTAAATCTCATATTTTTAATTAAATTTCTTGTCCCGATTAATACCGAATTTTGATCTTTTGACCATTTTGCCCTTGCACGTATTCGGGAATACCATTTAAGTCCTTTTGCATTTTTAAATGCACTCGAAAATATCGGGTCTTACAATCTCCCCCACTTAAGAAATTTGGTCCTCCAAATTAGAACCAAGTAATATGAGTCCATAACAACTCCGGGTATGTCTATCGCATCATATACTGTCATCCTCAAGTGACTTTCTCCGGAGTGTAATATTACCTTCATACTTAACTAGGGAGATTATCTTAAACCTCAACACTTTCTCCTTCCGTCTAATACCCGAATCGATTTCCAATCATATGTTATACTTTCATTGAGCTAAACCGTTGAAGCTCATATCCGATTACATATATCGGGTTCGGATAATATTTTCGAAACATCATAAGATAGGACACATAGTGGATGCCTGTTTATTCAAGTGGTAACGCCAACCTACAGGTCTTACCTCCCACTTTGTCCAATATCTCTATCCGAATCTTGTTACGTCCTTAAGACAAGTAACTGCCAACATAATGATTCACCCTCGGTGAATTCCAATGATTTCCTGTCTCTTGTCAGCATAGTCTTTTCTATCTGCTCTGAGGTGTTCTTAATCTCTCTCAAATCAACTGAACATACTCAGAGGTTTGTCTTACTAATTCGGGAACAATTTTCTATCTGTCACCCACTTCTCTTATCAAAGTCAGGGAACAACTCCCTACGGCCATATAATGCCGAATATAATCCCATCCCGATACTCAAGTGACAACTATCATCACTGGCGAATTTGATTAGTAGCAACTGATCATCCCAGGAGCTCATAAAATCAATGGCACACGCTCTCATCACATCCTCCAGAACCTGTACAGTCCTCTCTGACTGACCATCTGTCTGAGGGTGGAAGCTGTGCTAACACACAATCAGGGTCCCATAGCTTCAAAAAACATATTCCCAGAAGTGGAAAGTGAAGCGGGAATCCCTATCTGATACCATGCTCACTGGAACGCTACACAATGTTTCACAATATTCCACACACATAAATCCGCCTATACACTTAGAGTATCTAGGGATTTTCATAACCAGAAGGTGGGTAACTGACTCAATCTATCAACTATCACCTAGATAGCCTCGAGATTCATTCGGGTCCTCTGTAACCCATCACGAAATCCATGGTAACTTGTTCCCATTTCCGTGTCAATATAGGTAGAGGCTGCAATAACCCTGCAACTTCTTTTACTCTACCTTACTCTGCTGACATACGAGACACTTTTTTCGCAATTCTCTACAATATCTCTTTTTCATACCTGACCACCAATACCCTTTTCAGAGATTCTGATATATTTATTACTTCTCGGATGCACTGTATATCCCGAAGAGTGAGCTTCTGACAATAGCACTTTCTTATCAACTATGGTCCTGAGGAGCACTTATACTGTCTCTGAACCTCTGTGAGTCATCATCACTCACTGTGAACTCTGTCACTGTCCCCTTCTGAATCTGACCCATACTATCGACACCAAGCCGATCATCACGCTAAGCCTGGCAAATCCGGTCACACAAATCCGGTTCTAACCTCAGGCTAGCTGTCACAAAACCACCGTCATCATCAGAAGGATCACATCACTACTGAGGTTCACAACTGCTTTAGCAGCTCTCGCTCCTTGACCATCTTATGTGATACCATCCCGAGGCTCTTTCTGCTCAAGGCATCAACCATTACATTAGCCTTTCCTGGGTGGTACAAAGTTCACAATCATAATCCTTAGAAGCTCTAACCCTCTTGGTTATCTCATATTCTACTCTTTCTGTGAAAACAGATACTCGGGGCTTTTACAATCAGTGCATACCCGAAATTTCTTACCATTTAAGTAGTAGCGCCATACTTTTAATGTAAACGCTAGGGCTGCCAACTCTAAATCATGGGTCGGATAGTTTCTCTTATGGTCCTTGAATTATTTGGATCCATAAACGACTATCTTCCCATTTTACATCAATACACAGCCCAATCCTTATTTTGGTATCCATTCACACTGAAACCTCTTGAGTTGTTAGTCATGGTGAGAATACTTACGGTGGTCAGTTCATTACTCCAATATACCAAAACTCACCGAAGCTATTTTCATATATATCATAACACTCGTATGAAATCTTTTTCCAAACGAGACGTGTCAACTGAGCAGCCCATTTCAAGAAACTCATAACACCTTGTCTGTAAGACAGTTTCCTGTTGCTACTCATACTCTTTCCTGGACTTCGAATACATCATAATATCATCGCTGTAGATGACAACCAATCGGTCCAGGTAAGGTTCAAATACCTTAACGTAGTTGAGTTCCACTCAATATTTCAATTTTTCATATACTTGACCTATGTACGCATAAACGTACAATGTCATTTCGAAATAGCTTTCGTTCAAGATACTAGCTCACGTCATTTCTTTCCTCTTATATTGACGGCTTTTATAAAATTTTAAATTTTAAACTTTCATGATTAATGAATTTCTATATCTTTTTATCATACCAATAAAGGTACCCAAATTTTAAATGTATATATTATGACTGTCGATTTCAATCTATAGATTATGCGTGCGCTTCCAGACGCTGTCAAATCTTCAGGCAGGGAAGTATTTTGAAATACCTTTATTAACCCTCAGATTTGACCACATCGACTGGGTGTAGATATATCTACCCCTTATCTTGGTCGTAATCCATATACACTACATATTGCTTAATCCAAATTACTTTGCATATCAATGATATCCTTACCTTGCATATGCCTTTTATTCCAATATATCTCGTATGCAGGATCTATCACATCTCCAATCTTATCTCCTTTCATATATCACTTATGACAAACTCTTTCCTTACTTGTCAAGTTACAATACACTTTTCAGTGATATTTTCTCCCCTATTTTCAACTTACAATCCCTATACCCATATTCAGTTAGTGAAAATCAACTAACTATCATCCTCTTCATGCTTAAAGGTATAGGCTTCACATTTTTTTCACTAACTTATAAGCAACTGAAGGCGGTATAAATAAATGCGTGGCACCAGGATCAATTAAAATAATTATTTCATTATTCACAACCAGTGTGGTATCTTCCACCACATCCAATGAAATATCAGTAGTGTCCTGGTCCAAGGCATACACTCGCCCTCGTCCAACATCTTATTTTCGTGATAACTACCACACATCTTACACTGTTCACACTGCTACTCTGTTATACTATTACGTAGCAGGTCGGGGTCCTCAAATCACAATACCCCTCGTAAGTATTGAAATTAGATATACTGGGGTTTATCAATCAACTTACCCCGTGATTTATCAGCTCTAAGCTTTTACCAAACTACCTTTTTCCCGTTCTGACATTCTTGTCATCCTCTATTCTCTTTTGTCTCAATTTTGGCCCTTACTACCTTTCTCAATCTCAGAGGCGCGCAATTTATAATCTTATTTAACACAACTGTAGTCTGCGCACTGCCTCGGCATAGGTAGTGATATCTAACAGGCCAATCGGACTCTAATTGATAATCTGAGTCCTTCCATGAACTTTCAGACATATTGACTCTCACTGTTCATCATGTTCGAGTCACATCTGCCCAGAAATATAAACTGAGTATCATACTCGTCAATCAACATGTTCCTCTGGGTCAGAGTAAATAATGTCATCTGTAATTTCCTTTAAAACAATATCCGGGATATTCTGTCACCGGAATACATATAGAATTTTTTTTTCCATGTCCATTCTGGACGTCTAACTCTTCAAATGGGTCGAGCGAACTTCAATTAATGTTCCGACTCGCCCTCATATATACCCTGAGCAATTAGCTCGCAAAATATTCTCCACACTCCGCTCCAACCTCGCGAAGCGTATCTCAATACTGTCTGATCTCTCTGTCAGACTCTATCCGATCTCTCTATCGGACTCTGTGGGGCATGATCAACCAGCCTCCACGTTAATCTCATCTCAAGTCTCATGTGGCGACTCAGTACAACTCATGGGCCTACCTCAACGGCCTTGAGCTCGTGTACTCGCCTCTCAACCATAGCGGCTATCAGTCAATGAGTCTATACTTGCATTTAAAACCAAATTCTTAGCTGCACTTCCATCTCGATATACACAATTGTATCTAAACAATACACAGTACATGGGGATGTAAACTTCCTTAACCACTAACACCGACTCATATCAGGCCAACTCAAGCTCTGATACCATTAAACCTGTCACGACCCGAATTACCTAAAAATCAGAGTAAATTTTTCGCTTTTTCATTTATTATTTAATTCTTACCTTTCTCTCGTCGTGATCATCCTACAACACAGTTGGGCTATGATTCGGTGTTAGTCACCTCACACTATTTAACATTTTATTCCCATAATCATATATCAGAGTCTACTATCCTTTTGACTTTAAATAAACACATACCCACTGGTATTTACATGACTCTACATCCCCGACATCATATCCATTTACAGTACTGTGCATTACATATTTAGATACAAAACCATACAAATGTGTATACCTGTCTCTCGATGGGAAGCAGCAAGCAGCGGATATTAAGCATGCAAGTCCTCAGCCGCTCAATAATTATTACAAGTGCTCTGAAAAGATGGGAAAATAAGGGGGGGTGAGCAAACCACACGCTCAGTAAGGCAATTATGCAAGTAAGTAGATAGCTCCACTATCTACATGCTCATAATGCCATGCCCTTAAATCCATTTCTTTTCATTTAAAATTACACGCACAAAGTCATGCATATTCAATGCCATAGTTTATCCAAAACTATTTGTGCATATATAAATCATGTAACTCATGCATTCAAAGCATTTTATGTGACATCATTAAATCAATATTCAGCATGAATTAAATCAAAATCATGCATTACTTCATGCGATATAAAACAAATCGCGGGATATAATCATTTCATGAATTTATCATTTAAGCATGGAAAAGCACATCATGCTACTGCATTTAAATCATTTCATTAAAATTGCAGTAAAAACTAACCCTTCCGGGTCAATCATCTCATAAAACAATTCATTAAAATTCATTATAAAACTCGGTTATAAAACCACCCTTCTTTCAGGGTCACATTTCATAAAATCATAAAATCGTCAAATCGTCAAATCGGGGGCCTGACCCCTCCTTCGGGTCTACCCTGGTCTAATAGACCACAAGTTATATCATGTGAGACAATTAGGTAAGTATCAGTAACATCGAGGACTATGGCCATATCCTAGTGATCCCTGGCAACACGGTACCTAGTGTGCGGGGTATCACACCTGAAACGGGAGGTGGGTCGTCCTACCCGCCAGAACAGCATAACACCAGGATTGCGAGGGCAAGGCTTGCTGCCTCGTGGCTAATGCCACTCCACTCCAACAATCCCCACGGTACAGCGTACTCCGCGTGACATACACGGTACAACGTACTCCGTGAACCCAAGCTCAATCAGGGGTGCCTGTAATAGGTCTTATCCACCCATATCATATCTGTCTCAGAGTGCACGTGTGAGCATATCATCTCACTGTGACACACAGTCTACAGGAGGCTCCAACACGGCTATATGCATGTAATATAAATCCCTGTGCGAGCGAAGCTCAAGCACGGCTCCATGCATATTCATGATATCTGAAAACCTCGTGCGAACGAAGCTCTAGCACGGTTTCATAAAAATCAGTGAAATCTGCGTACGAGCAGCGCTCCAGTACGACTTAAACTGATTATAATTTCATGTAAATTCCACGTACGAGCAACGCTCTAGTACGGATATGTATATAAATTCAGTGAAAACCTCGTACGAGAAAAACTCCAGTACGGCATTCAAATGAATTATGAAAACCATATAAAACTTTGTGCGAGCAACGCTCCAGCACAAATGAATGCTCAAGTAAATCAAATCTCGTGCGAGTTATACTCCAGCACGGCTTTATGCATAACTAAATCAAATCTCGTGCGAGTTACACTCCAGCACGGCTTTATGCAATATTAAATCAAAACAGGATGCGAGCTAAGCTCCAGCATCTCTCATGCATGTCAAATCATTAAAAGTAGTGCGAGTAATCGCTCCAGCACTATTTTATGCATACCACGTCAAAACAAATCAAAACATGTCAAAACATGTCAAAACAGAGTGCGAGCTAGGCTCCAGCAGCTCTCATTTCACAATATTAAAAATCAGTGCGAGCACCATGCTCTAGCACATTTCATGCATATGATGTCACAAGTCGGTGCGAGCAATTGCTCAAGCACATTTATGCACATTCACAAACGCAGATATAGTGCGAACTACGTGTCGGCACAATCTGTTTCCATATAAACTTGATAGTTGGCCGTTTTCCAAAGAAATTTCCATTTAATTATTAATAACACCTACGTAGTGTTATTTTGTGAAATTAAACAATTTCTGGCCAATCTATTGCTTTGCTTTGATTAAAACCAATAAAATTTCTTAATCATCAAAAATCCTTAAATCATGCATTTCATGCATGTCATGCTTTCACCATCCTTAGGTGAACTTCCCTCAATAGGGGTAAAATAGACATTTCACCTATTTCGATCCTTAAAATCATTCAAACCATTTTTAGGATCATTATACAATATCCATGTATACATACATACTCAGTGTACAGAAAAACTATTAAAATATGCGTAGCTACCTCTAGCTACTCACACAATTCCCTTACCTCATTTATCTGTACAGTCTGACCTTTCCACTGATGACTCGTCACGCAGTCCGATTTGCTCCAAATCTAAATCAAATCTCCGGAACTGCGGATACACATTCATCAAGTCAAATACAATACAATTTAATGTATTTCATAATTTTCTGGGCTTAATTTAAATCATTGGGCCCGTTTACCCATATTGGGCCCGATTGCACCCTAATGGGCCTTAATCGGCCTTAAGCCCGTTTACCACACTTTATCGAGGCCTATTGGGCTCATTGGACCCATCAATATTTATTTAGCCTCGTTCTAAATTCTCAGACAGCTTATGAATTATTTACGACAATTTATCCCAATTTTCAGAATTTAATTCATTTATGCGAAAATTAAATCCATAATTTATGCGTTAAATATCAATCACGCATAACGATGCAAAATTGTCGTAAATAAGGGTTACATACCCGTTATTCCATGATCGTACACAAATCGAGGCTGTCTCGAGCTCTCAGTGGATGCCAATTGTCGAGCTACACAATTAAATATATTTTCGGGTAAACTTTCAGTCGATTATTTATCAAATTAAATATTCTAAAAATTATATCGGTCAATTTGACCGCTTACCGACTTACCCGAAGCTCGATTGCATCACAGGAATTTTCCCCAATTTTTTTCTCTTTTTCTTTTTCCCTTTTTCTTCCTTTTTTTCCCTCTCTTTTTGGTTGAACCGGTCTGGTCCGGTTCAACCCGGTTCGGACCGCCGGTTCGGTCTGGTCCGGTTCGGCCGGTTCTGTCCGGTTCGGCCGGTCCAGGCTCCCTTTGGTCGTGCCGGCGCCGTCCGGCCGGTTCTCTGGCCGATTCCGGTGCCATTCAACGCGCCATGGACTGGGCTTCTCAAATCGGGCCTCGACCTGGGTCGAATCGGCCCCATCGCCGGCGAATCGGGCTTCTCTCCCCCGCGGCTTCTCCTCCGTTTCCGACGATTTTCGCCGTTCTCGGCGCGCGTCTGGGTTGCTGGAGGTTCGCCCGAGTTCAGGCTTCCTTTTCCGGTGGGTATCGAACCTCCTCGGTCGCCGGTGGTGGCTCTGCCGGCGATCTCTCTTCCTCGGGTCTTCCTTCGCGTTTTGCTTCTGTTTCGTTTTCTGACTTTCGTTTCGTTTTCCAGATTCGTTTCTTTTTTTTTTTTTTTTTTTTTACAATTTCATTTATTTATTTATAATTTATTTTTAATAATATTTTATTCATTAAAATATTATTAAAATTACAAAATATCCCAAAATATTATAAAAAATTTCTATTTAATTCATAAATTAATTTCTCAGTCCGGTTTTACCTTTCCGGTATATTTTTCGATTATTTTCGGGATTATTTTTCGATGCGAAAATCCCGGTTTATTCCAATAAATTCATATCTTGATCAATTTAACCCGAAATTTAATTATTTCTTCGTTATTGATCAAGATTTCTAAATCTCATATTTTTAATTAAATTTCTTGTCCCGATTAATACCGAATTTTGATCTTTTGACCATTTTGCCCTTGCACGTATTCGGGAATACCATTTAAGTCCTTTTGCATTTTTAAATGCACTCGAAAATATCGGGTCTTACATAGAGTCCCGTAATGATTTATGAAAACTATGTTTTCTTTGAGGAACGGGTTAGAGTCCTGTAACGATTTTAAATATACGGGTATGAGGCCCGAAATGATTTTGATAAATTGCGTAAGAGGCCCAAAATGATTTTTGTGGGGTAAAAAGGCATGACATGACGATAGTCAGAGGATCTGGGGTCGATCTCGCATACATAGGGTAGTGTATGGAGACAATCGAGGATCTACCTAGTCGACGGCCAGAGAACAGGCAAGCTCTGACTTGATATGAGAAATGTGCGCGTAGTCCACACTTGGTGATGCACATGAGTTCATGCGTACAGTCCCCATTTAGTGGTGCACAAGAGATAGGACAGCGTACGACCCTGATCCAGTCCTACGACTCCCTTGTACAATGGTCATATGTACATATGATGAACGTCCTATGGGACCAGTTGTCTGATGTCCTACGGGGCTAGTATATGAGACGATTGCCTGACCCTACACGATGAATTGACGGAATGATATATATATATATATATGTTTTTGCAGATTTCATGCTACCTGTTTTATGATTATATTGAGCACAAATTTCTATGATGAGATTTTAAAGGTAGCCATGAGTATGTCTTATGAAATGTGCTTATGATAGTACGATTTCATTTTCAAAGTGATAAGCATGTTATGATATGCATGATTAAGTTTTGAGATGCTTTTTACTTGTTTACACGACGTGATTTGCATACTATATATGAGTTTTACCAAAAGGATGCATGATGTGTAAACTTATGATTTAAGCTTGTTTTTACTGCTTTTATGAAATGTAAGCATCTCTACTCCAGTACATATTGATGCTGATTTGTAAAACCATGAGTTTTACCATGTTTTGAGTAATTAAAGCTATTTTAAATGTATCTCTTACTGAGTCTGAAAAACTCACCCCCCTCCTCTCCATCTCCCAGATTATCTATAGCAAGTCTACTGAACATACGAGAATGTGGTCGTTGACAAGGTAGTCCGACCTTTCATCGGATAGTTTCGTATCCTTGAGGTACAGTCTTACTTATATTCCAGACATGTGATACATAATAGACACTATTGTATATAATAGTTGGGATGTAATAGTTGTAAATGATTTTATATATACAGAATGTATGTAATGTAATGAGATCCTGGAAAATGAAAAAGATTTTAAATCTAGACATGGACAGGAAACCAACATAGTTAATGGATAAAAAGTTTAAATTACCCCATTTTTCCGCGCTTCCAGGGCGTGACACATATCATCTCACTGTGACACACAGTCTATAGGAGGCTCCAACACGGCTATATGCATGTGATATAAATCCCGGTGCGAGCAAAGCTCCAGCACGGCTTCATGCATATTCATGATATCTGAAAACCTTGTGCGAGCGAAGCTCTAGCACAGTTTTATAAATATCAGTAAAATCTGTGTACGAGATGCACTCCAGTACGACTTTAAAAGAGTTATAAATCCATATTAAAATCACATGCGAGCAGGCTCCAGCACGGTTTATGCATAAATAAATAAAATCTCGTGCAAGTTACACTCGAGCACAGCTTTTATGTAATTAAATCGATTAAATCATGTATGAGCAAGGCTCCAGTATGGCTTTTATGCATTAGCATATCAAAACAAGATGCGAGCTAAGCTCTGACCATGTCAAATCATTAAAACTAGTGCGAGCAATCACTCTAGCACTTTTTTTATGCATATCAAGTCAAAATAGGGTTCGAGTTCACAATAATAAAAATCAGTGTGAGCAACCACTCTAGCACATTTCATGCATATGATGTCACACAAATCAGTACGAGAAACTGCTCCAGCACCATTATGCACACTCTCAAACTCAGATATAGTGGGAGGAATTGCTCCAACACCATCTATTTCCATATAAACTTGATAGTTGACCCATTTTCTAAAGAAATTTAATTTAAATCTTAATAACACTTACGTAGTGTTATCTTGTGAAATTTATGCAATTACTGGCCAATCTACCAATTTGAATTGCTAAAATTTAACGGAAAGCTTTCAAATCATGCATTTCATACATGTCATGCTTTCCAGTGATGTCTCATCACGCAGTTCGATTTGCTCCCAATCTAATCTCCGGAACTGCGTATAATTATTCATCAGGTCAAATACAATACAATTAATTATATTTCATATTTTTTGGGCTTAATTTAAATCGTTGGGTCCGTTTACCTCTATTGGGCCTAGTTGCACCATAATGGGCCTTAACCGGCCTTAAGCCCGTTTTCCACTTACTATTCACATTATCGAGGCCTGTTGGGCTTATTGGGCCTATCATTATTTTTTGAGCCTCGTTATAAACTCTCGGATAGCTCAATTAATTATTTACGAAAATTTATCTCAAATTCCATAATTTAATTCATTTTATACAAAATTAATCAGTAATTTATGCGATAAATTTCTAACACGCATAACTATGTAAATTGTCGTAAATAAGGGTTACTTACCCGAGATTCCATGATAGTACGTAAATCGAGGTTAACTCGAGCTCTCGTTTGACGTCAATTGTCGAGCTACACAATTACATATTTTTCCGGGTAAATTTTCAGTCGAATATTAATCAAATTAAATATTTCGAAATTTAAATCGATCAATTTCGACCTTTTACCGACTTACTCGTAGCTCGATTACATCACCAAAATTTTTTCCCAACTTTTTTTCCTCCTTTTCTTTTTTCCCATTTTCTTTTTCTTTTCTTTTCTTTTCTTTCTTTTCTTTTTGGCTGAACCGGTCCGGTCCGGTTTAGCATATCTACACTGCACTGAATCGACCCGTACCTGTTCTAGCTCATCTTCGCCATTCATGACATCTTTGGCTCGTACCCAGCTTGATTCCGGTGCTGTTCGGCTCGTCATCACCTGGGGAGTCTTCGTCGGGCCTCGGGTGCAGTCGAATTGGGGCCGATGGCCATCGATCTCCTCTTCTCTCTTTCGGTCTCCCCTCCGTCGATCTGGTGTTCTCTAACATGGGCGCGCGTCCCGACGCCTAGTGGGTCACCCGGTGTCGGGCTTTCTTCCCCGACCCTCCCCCGGCCTTCTCTCTGGCAGGTGGCCATCGAAGCAAGGATCATCTACATAGGTTTTCGCCTGTTTCGTTTTCTTCTGCAGCATTGCGATTTCGCGATTTTGTGTTTTCCTTTTTTTTTGTTTTTTTTATATTATTATTTATAATTTATAATTTATTTTTATTATTATTTTATTCATTAAAATATTATAAAAATCCTAAAATATCTTCAAAAATTGTTATTTTATTCATTTAATCCATAAATAAATTTATTAGTCTTATTTTGTCTTTCCGGTATATTTTTTCAATATTTTCGGGATAATTTTTTGAAGTAAAAATTTTGATTAATTCTAATAAATTCATGTCTTAATCAATTAGACTCGAAATTCAATATTTTCCTCATTATTGATCAAGATTTCTCAATTCCATATTTTTAATGAAAATTTCTTATCGAATTTATACCGAATTTTGATCTTTTGACCATTTTACCCTTCAACGTGTTCAGAATCAAACCAGTCCAACTTGTCTTCACGAACACTTACTTATTTCGTGTTTTAAATCCTTATCTCCAGTCCGACTCCCATTCGTTTAATTTGTGACCATTTCAATCCGACATTTGACCTTTAAATGCATTCGGGAATTCCATTTGCATTTTTCATTCATGTATAACTCTTCTTATGATTCAATTTACATATAACCATGTTTACATCACGTGAATCATAAGGAAATACGATAAAATCGAGTTTTACATAATGTCCCCCACTTAAGAAATTTGGTCCTCCAAATTAGAACCAAGTAAAATGGGTCTATAAGCAACTCTGGGTACATCGATCGCATCATACTCTTTAATTCCCATGTGATTTTTTTCCCAGAGGGTAATACTACCAAAGGACTTTGACTAGGGAGATCGTCTTAAACCTCAACACCTTCTCCTTCTGTCTAATAGCTGAATCGATTTTTCAACATACATTATACTTTCATTGAGCTCCAATAACTCATATCCGATCACATATGTTGGGTCCGGATAGTATTTTCGAAGCATCAAAAGATAGGACACATTGTGGATGCTGCTAATTCAGGTGAAAATGCTAACCTACAGACCTTATCTCCCACTTTGTCCAATATCTCAAAGGATTCAATCTAACGAAACTCAATTTGCCTTCTTTTCGAATCTCGTTATGCCTTTAGGATAAGTATCTTCCAACAATACTGATTCACCCTCAGTGAATTTCAATTGTTTTCTATCTCTTGTCAGCATAGCTTTTAAGTCTGCTCTAAGGTGTTCTTAATCTCTCACAAATCAACTGAACATCTTCAGAGGTTTGTCTTACCAATTCAGGAGCAATTCTCTAGTTGTCTCCACTTCTTCCTATCCAAGTCGGGGACCAACCCATAAAGCCATACCATGTCTTAAATAATATTATTCCGATACTCAAGTGACAACTATCATTATTGGCAAATTTGATTAGTAGCAATTGATCATCCCAGGATCTTATAAAATCAATGGCACATTCTCTCTTCATATCCTCCAGCATCTGTATAGTCCCCTATGACGGACCATCTCTCTGAGGATGGAACGTTGTGTTAACACTCAATCGGGTTCCCATAGCTTCCTGAAAAGCGTTCCCAGAAGTGGGAAGTGAAACGAGAATCCCTATTTGGTATCATGCTCCTTGGAATGCAACATAATGTTTCACAATCTTTCTTTCACATAATATCGCCTATACACTCAGAGTATCTCAGGATTTCATAACTAGAAGGTGGGTAGACTTAGTCAATCTATCGACTATCACCCAGATAGCCTTGTGATTCCTGCGGTCCTCTATAACCTGTCACAATATGCATGGTAACTTGCTCCAATTCCCGTGTCGATATAGGTAGAGGCTGTAATAACCCTGCAACGTCTGTTGCTCTACCTTAATTTGCTGACGTACGAGACACTTCTCAACAATCTCCACAATGTCTCTGTTCATATCTGACCACCAATACCCTTTTCAGAGATTTCGATATATTTATTACTTCCCAGGTGCATTATATATCCCGAAGAGTGAGCTTCTGACAATAACACTATCTCATCAATTGTGGCCCTAGGGAGCACTTATACTGTCTCTGAACCTTAGTAAGTCATCATCACTCTCTGTGAACTCAGTCATTGTACCCATCTGAATCTGACCCATATTATCGACACCATGCCGATCATCACACTAAGCCTATCAAATCTGGTCACTCAAATCCGGTTCTAATCTCAGGCTAGCTATAACACAATCACTGTTATCATCAGAAGGGATCATATCATTACTGAGGCTCACAACTACTATAGCAGCTCACGCTCCTTGACCATCATATGTGATACCATCCCGATGCTCTTTCTACTCAAGGCATCAATAATTACATTAGCCTTTCCTGGGTGGTACAATTTCCACAATCATAATCCCTCAAAAGCTCTAACCCTCTTTGTTCTCATATCCGACTCTTTCTGTGAACACAGATACTCGGGGCTTTTTATGATTAGTGCATATCCGAAATTTCTCTCCGTATAAGTGGTGGGGCCATACCTTCAGTGTAAACGCTACGACTGCCAACTCTAAACCATGGGTCAGATAGTTTCTCTCATGGTCCTTAAACTATTTGGATCCATAAATGACTAGCTTCCCTATTTACATCAATACACAATCTAATCCTTATTTTGAGGTATCCATACACACTAAAACCTCTTGAGCTGTTGGGTATGGTGAAAATAATTATGGTGGTCACTTCAATATACGAAAACTCATAGAAACCATTTCCATACTTATCATCCCACCGGCATACAACCTTTTTTTGAATGAGATGTGTCAACTGAGCAGCCCATTTCGAGAAACTTTTAACAATTCATCTGTAAAATAGTTTTCAGTCGCTACTAATGCTCTTCCCTGGACTTCAAATACATCAAAATATCATCGCTAATGATGACCACAAACCAGCCCTGGTAAGGTTTAAATACCTTGTTCATCAATGCCCTAATGGCTACGAAAATCATCTGGGGCACATTCATATTCCGAATTCTTAACGGATGTTACCCAGACTTCAAATCGATCTCTAAAAAAAAAAAAATCTGATGAACTTTTATCCAATCACACTTATAATTGCTTCTTTAGTCCTTCCAGTGCCACTAATACCATTTTATATTGTGGTTAGGATACCGGCTCTGTACCAGGTACCAAATCAATACAAAACTCCATTCTTTTAATGGGTGGTAACCCTGGTAGATTATCCAGGAAGATATCAGAAAACTCCCTGACCATAAGGATATATGTTAACTCTAGATGTGCCTTATCCATACCAACCCCACAAGCGAGAAAACATTCCCATTATTACTCATTCCGTGAGTACAATCATTTACTCCTTTAATTACAATCGCTACACCCCTTTCATTCTGTGTCAAAACATACAGTATACTTTTCACGGGTGAAAACATCACTATCTTAGGATAGCAATCTAAATAGCATAGTTTGCAGCCGAATCAATCTATTCTCAAATATTACTTCAAAATTATTTATATTTCATTCAATAAAATCGACTGACGTATCCTTTTCCCCCCGTTTTCAACTTACAATCCCTATACCCATATTCAGTTAGTGATAATCAGCTAACTATCATCATCTTGCCTAAGGGTACAAGCTTCACATCTTTCAGTAGCTTATAACCAACTGAAGGTGGTATGCATAAATGCGTGGCATTAGGATCAATTAAAATAATTACTTCATTATTCACAACCAGTGTGGTATCTTCCACCATATCAGATGAAACATTAGTAGTGCCCTAGTCTAAGGCACACACTCGCCCTCTTCCAATAGCCTATTTTTCCTTTTTCTTCGGCTGTGGCATCCCTTTTCTATGCAGAGATATCAACAGGTCTTCCTCTATCTCTATATCTTTCTGTGTGGCAGTCTCATCCAACTCTGAGCAATCATTTAATAAATAGCCCGTCTTACCACACTTAACACTTATTTTAGTCAATAAGGTGTAGGGCCTACTTCCGTGGTATCTACCACACATCCTTCACTGTTCTGTAGTAGGTCGGGGTCCTCCAATCATAATACTCATCGTAAGTGTTGAAAATGAATACACAAGGGGTTACCAATCATCTACCCCGTGACTCATAAACTCTAATCTTTTACCAAACTACCTTTTTCCTGTTCTGACATCTCTGTCATTCTCTATTCTATTTCTGTCTCTATTTCGACCCTTAATACCTTTCCCAATCTCAGAGGTGTGCAACTCATGATCTTATTCACACAACTGTAGTCTGCGCACTACCTCGTCATAGGTAGTGATATCTAACAGGGCCAATCGGACTCTAATTGACAATCTGAGCCCTTTCATGAACTTTCGGACATTTTGACTCTCATTGCCCATAGTGTCGGGGTCATACCTGCCCAAGAATATAAATTGAGATTCATACTTATAAATTAACCAATTCCTCCGGGTCAGAGTAAATCATTTTATCTATAATTTCCTTTAAGCAGTGTCCGGGATATTCTATCACCGGAATACATCTAGAAATATTTCTCCTGTAAGCTCTGGATGTCTAACTCTTAAGATGGTTCGAGCGGACGTCCACCAATTCTCTGACTCACCCTCAAATCCCATGCATACTCTGAGCAAATAGGTACCAAAATATTCTCCACACTCCGTTTCAACCTCGCAAAGCGTGTCACAATACTGTTCGATCTCTCTGTCGAACTTTGTGGGGCATGCTCAACCTCAACCTCCACTTCAACCTCATCTTGATTCTCATGTGACGACTCAGTACAACTCTCAGTCCAACCTCTATGACCTAGAGCTCGTGTACTGGCCCTTCCACCATAGTGGCTATTAATTAATAAGTCTATATTCTTGAATTTGAAATCAATTTCTTAGCTGCAATTTCATCTCGATATACACAATTATATCTAAACAATGCACAGTACATAGGGATGTAAACTTCCTTAACCACTAACACTGACTTATATCAGACCAACTTAGCTCTGATACCAAAAATTGTCACGACCCAAATTACCTAAAAATCACTATAAAAGTTTTCATTTTTCTTTCATATTTAATTCTTACCTTCCTCTTATTGTGACCATCCTACCAATAGTTGGGCTATGATTCGGTGTTAGTCCCCTCTAACTTATTTACAATTTCATTTCCATATTTACATTCACATATCAGGATTTACTATCCTTTGACTTTAACTAAATACATTTACAATGGTATTTACATAGCCTTACATCCCTGACATCATATTCGTTTACAGTACTGTGCATTTACATGTTCAGATACAAAACTATACAAATGTGTATACCTGTCTCTCAATGGAACGCAGCGGATACCAAAGATGCAAGTCCTCAGCCGCGCTCAAACTACTGAAAGTACTCTAGAGAGGAAGACAATAAGGGGGGTGAGCAAACCACACGCTCAGTAAGGCAATTATGCAAGTAAGTAGATAGCTCCACTATCTACATGCTCATAATGCCATGCCCTTAAATACATTTCTTTTCATTTAAATCTCATGCACAAAATCATGCATACATTAATGCCACAATTTATAAAAACTATACGTGCATATATAAATCATGCAACACATGCCTCAATGGCATTTTATGTAAAATCATAATTCCCATGAAGTAAATCAAGATCATGCATTATTTCATGCCATGTAAAACAATTCATGGGAGATAATTCTTTTCATGAATTTGTAATTAAAGCATGGAAAAGTCCTCATGCTACTGCATTTAAATCACTTCATTAAAGCTCAGTATAAAATAACCCCTCTAGGTCAATCATTTCGTAAATCAATCTCAAACTCATTAAAAATTCATTATAAAAATCTATTATAAAATCACTCTTCTTTTAGGGTCACATGTTATAAAATCATCTAAAAAATCTATCATTATAGTAGAAAATCACATCTTAGTGAAAATCACAAAATCGGGGGCCTGACCCCTCCCTCGGGTCTACCCTGGTCTATCGAGACCAAAAGTTATATCATGTGAGACATGTGGGTGACTATATCAGTAACATCGAGGACTATGGCCATATCATAGTGATCCCTGGCTACACATACCTATTGTGCGGGGTATCACACCTGAAAGGCGAGGTGGGTCAATCCTACCGCCAGAACAACATAAATACCAGGTTGTGAGGGCAAGGCTTACAACCTTGTGGCTAATGCCACTCCACTCCAACAATCCCCATGGTACAACATACTTCGCGTGACATACACGGTACAACGTACTCCATGAACCCAAATCATAGTCAGGGGGTGCCTACTTTAGGTCTTATCCACCCAACCTATGTCTCAGTATGCACGTGTGGGCATATCATCTCATTGTGACACACAGTCTACAAGAGGCTCCAACATGGCTATATGCATGTCATATAAATCCCTCTGTGAGCAAAGCTCCAGTACGGCTCCATGCATATTTATGATATCGAAAAACCTCGTGCGAGCGAAGCTTTAACACAATTTTATAGCACAGTTTTATAAAAATCAGTAAAATTTGCATACGAGCAGTACTCCAGTACAACTATTAAAGAGTTATAAATCCATATTAAAATCACGTGTGAGCAGGCTCCAACACGGTTTATGTATAAATAAATCAAATCTTGTGTGAGTTACACTCAAGCACAGCTTTTATGTAATTAAATCGATTAAATCACGTACGAGCAAGGCTCCAGTACGACTTTTTGCAATTATCATATCAAAATAGGATATGAGCTAAGCTCCAGCACCTCTCATGCATGTCAAATCATTAAAACTAGTGCGAGCAATCACTCTAGCACCTTTTTATGCATATCATGTCAAAACAGTCAAAACAGTCACAACAGGGTGCGAGCTAGGCTCCAACACCTCTCATGCATTTCACAATAACAAAAATCAGTGCGAGCAACCACTCTAGCACATTTCATGCATATGATGTCACACAAATCGGTACAAGCAACCGCTCCAGCACAATTATGCACACTCATAAACTCAGATATAGTGCGAGGAAATGCTCCAACACCATCTGTTTCCATATAAACTTGATAGTTAGCCCATTTTCTAAAGAAATTTAATTTAAATATTAATAAGACTTACATAGTGTTATCTTATGAAATTTATGCAATTACTGGCCAATCTACCAATTTTCTTTTCTAAAATTTAACGAAAAGCTTTCAAATCATGCATTTCATGCATGTCATGCTTTCACCATCGTTAGTTGAATTTTCCCTCAGTAGGGGTAAAATAGTCTTTCACCTATCCCGGGTCCTTAAAATTTTTAATTCATTTTAGGATCTTTATACAGTTTCAGTGTATGTAAAAGCTATTAAAAATACCCTTAGTTACCTCTAGCTACTCACAAAATTCCCTTACCTCATTTTTTAGTACAGTCTGACCTTTCCACTGATGTCTCGTCACGCTGTTCGATTTGCTCCCAATACAATCTCCGGAACTGAGCATAATTATTCAACAGGTCAAATACAATACAATTATTTGTATTTCATATTTTCTGGGCTTAATTTAAATCATCGGGTCCGTTTACCCTTATTGGGCCTGGTTGCACCATAATGGGCCTTAACCGGTGTTCAGCCCGTTTTCCACTTACTATTCACATTATCGAGGCCTATTGGACTCATTGGGCCTATTAGTATTTATTGAGCCTCGTTATAAACTCTGGGATAGCTTAATTAATTATTTACAACAATTTATCTCAAATTCTAGAATTTAATTCATTTTACTCGAAATTAATCCATAATTTATGTGGCAAATTTCTAACACGCATAACTATGCAAATTATCGTAAATAAGGGTTACTTACCCAAGATTCCATGATAGTACGTAAATCGAGGTTAACTCGAGCTCTCTTTGACGTCAATTGTCGAGTTACACAATTACAAATTTTTTTCGGTAAATTTTCAGTCGAATATTAATCAAATTAAATATTCTGAAATTTAAATCGGTCAATTTCGACCGCTTACCGACTTACCTGTAGCTCGATTACATCACCAGAATTTTTTTCCAATTTTTTTCTCTTTCTCTTTTTTCCTTTTTTCATTTTCTTTTCTTTTCTTTCCTTTCTTTTTGGCTGAACCGGTCTGGTCCGGTTCAGCATATCTACACTGCACTGAACCAGTTCATACCGGTTCAGGCTCATCTTCGTCGTTCACGGCGTCTCTGGTCGGTTCTCGACTCAATTTCGATGCTGCTCGGTGTGCCATCGCCTGGGGAGTCTTCGTCGGGCCTCGAGTGGAGTTGAATCGGCACCGATGGCCATCGATCTCGTCTTCTCTCTTCGGTCTCTTCTCTCTTCGATCTGGCGTTCTTCGACGATGTCGGCGTGCGTGTCGATGCCTGGTGGGTCGCCCGGTGTCGGGCTTTCTTCGCCGGCCTTTGCCTAGCCTTCTCTCTCGCCGATGGCTGTCGGAATAGGGATCATCTCCCTTGGTTTTCCCCTGTTTCATTTTCTTCTGCAGAATCGCGATTTCATGATTCTGCGTTTTCCTTTTTTTATATTATTATTTATAATTTATAATTTATTTTTATTATTATTTTATTTATTAAAATATTATAAAAATCCAAAAATATCTTCTAATATTCCTATTTTATTCATTTAATCCGTAAATGAATTTATCATTCTTATTTCATCTTTTCGGTATATTTTTCCAATATTTTCAGGATAATTTTTCGAAGTAAAAATTCTGATTAATTCCAATAAATTCATATCTTGATCAATTGGACTCGAAATTTAATTTTTTGCTCATTATTGATCAAGATTTCTCAATTTCATATTTTTAATGAAATTTTCTTATCAAATTTATATCGAATTTCGGTCTCTTGACTGTTTTACCCTTAAACGTGTTCAGAATCAAACCAGTCCAACTTCTCTTCATGAACACTCACTCATTTCGTGTTTTAAATCCTTATCTCTGGTCCAAATCCCATTCGTTTAATTTGTGACCATTTCAATCTGACATTTGACCTTTAAATGCATTCGAAAATTTTTATTCATTCCATTTGTATTTTTCATTTATGTATAACTCTTCTTATGATTCAATTTACATATAACCATGTTTACATCACGTGAATCATAAGGAAATACGATAAAAATCAGGTTTTACACTATGATTCAGTGTTAGTCCCCTTACACTATTTACCATTCCATATCTATATCACATTTACATGTCAGGATTTACTATTCTTTAACTTTAACTAAATACATTTGTAAATGTGTTTACATAACTTTACATCCCCGATATCATACCCATGTACAGTACTGTGCATTTACATGTTCGAATACAAAAATTATAAAAGTGTGTATACCTTTTCCTCGATGAGAAGCAGTGGACAACAGGAATGCAAGACCACTGCCACTCTCGTTCTACTGAAAGTACTCTGTAAAGGGGAGAAAGTGAAAGAGTAAGCAACCACACGCTCAGTAACGCAATTATGCAAGCAAGTAAATAACTACACTATCTACATGAACATAATGCCATGCCTTAAAATCGTTCTTTCTTAAAATCATGCCAAAAAACCCGAGCTCATGCATACACCTATGCAACAAATATGTGGAAATCGTGCTCGAAATCGTAAACACATGCATTTCATGTAGAATATTTCATTTCATGAATTTATAGTTAAAAACATGGAAACCACATCATGCTATTTCATTTAAATCGCATCTTGTAAAAACATGTCACTTTAGTTTAATTCAAACAAAATCACAAATCTATAAGGACACAACCCCTCCATCGGGTTATCCCGATTCACACGAAACCATCTAAATCGTTGAATTGCATAAATAACATTAACATGTGAGACTAGGCAGGAAATCATGGTAACTGTACAGGACTATGTCCATATCTGAGTGATCCCAAGCTACACGGTACCTACTGTGCGGGGCATCACAACTTCGTGGACCTACATGGTCTGGGGTTGTGAAACTCGAATCTATTCCATCGTTTGAAGCTCATGAGAAGTAAATTACAGTTTAATTTGATGTTTTCCAGGCCCATAGACGACTAAAGTACTCGGTTGTAGCGTGGGGCTTGATGGCATGGAAACCGAGGTAAGGTCCTAGACTCAAGAATTTCTTAAACTTATCATGTTCATGCAAGAAATGATGTGTATAAGTGAAAACTAAGTGATTGGAAATGAAAAAGATAGTTAAACTCGGGTTTTAAATTAAATCGAGAAAATGAGCCTAGTTAAGGAAATAAATCAGAATAAATTATAGAAATTCAAGAAAATTATTTCGAGACCATAGGAAGATAGTATATGGTGAAATTAACTTTGGAAAACTAAATCAAGTGGAGATATGGAGGTTTAGGTATTTAAATGAATTTTTTAAAGTGAGTTATTAAGCTTAAACTGTTTAGCATGATTTTGACAGAATGGAGGAAAAGGGCTCAATTTTGGGAATTTTCCTAAAACAAGTAAGCCCCAAATTTTTATGGGACATACTATAAGTGTAGTATAACAATTAAGAAGTGAAAGTCCGAAGAAATCTGATCAAAATTTTAATTGGTGAATTTTCTAAAATGAAGACTACAATTCCATGATTTTAACACCACCAAACAACCTCTAATAAAAAGTGTATGTTAATTGCTTCTGGAAGGTCAAAATTTTCCCAAGTGTTTTCACCACAAAGATACTTCATATAGCTTCCAAGAGAAGCCAAATGCCATCTTCATTTCAGCCAAGCCCGAAGCTTTATCCATTTTTTTTCTACTGTAAGTGTGCTTCATCACTTAGTTTGTGGAATTGTTTTAGCTAGCTTCACATCATTTTTAGACCTTGGTCTGGTCAGATAAAACATTCTTGTACCTCTTCCCTAAAACATATAAAAATTTTAGAATTTATAGAGGCTATTTGGTAGCTGAAAAACCCAAGTATTCCAGTCTTCTTCACTGCTGCAACGTGACTGGATTTGGTAACTTGCTGAATTGTTTTAGCTACCTTCCACTAATTTTCAGACCTAGATTTCTGAAGGTAAAACCTTCATCTACCTATCCTCTAACATATATAAAAATTTCAGAATTTACGGAGACTTTTTGATAGCAAAATCGGTAGAGAAATGAAAGCTGGGTAGAACTATAATGTGAATTGGTCTGCTGACTAGTAGGAATTTTCCAGCAATCTTCCACTCATTTTCAGACCTCGATCCCTTAAAAAAAAATATTCATTTACCTCCCCTCTAACATATATAAAAATTTGAGATTTAATGGGGGTCATTTGATGCCTGAAACGATAGAGAGAAGATAGAGGACAAAAGCTGTCCTGTTTTAGAGGTAAGTGAAGAATGAAGTTAGAGTGATGGGATGAATTTCTGGATGATTTTCAATCATTCTAAGTTATAATTATGTTGTGTTTCAGCTTAGGAACAATTTTGAAAGTTGAGATTTAAGTCAAGGTTAGTCAAAGGTGCAAGGAAGTAGAGGTAAGGTGATGAACATTGATAGATGTGGTTGGGTTTGAATATATGTTAGTTGTTGGTGGATTTAATGGATTTTTTAGGGAAAGGAAAATTGCTGGAATAAATAGTATGATTTAAGTTAGCTGCTGTTAGCATGTTTAAGGTCTTTGGAATGATGAAATGTGATGAAATAGAATTGTGCTTATAGTTGAATTTAGATGGTAAGTATATGATCTAGCAATCAACTAGCAAAATTATTGAAAAAGGTTAGAATCAATCATTTAGGCTGAAGTATGTGATTAATGAAATTGCTGAAAATGTCACATATGCCTTAAGGGCAGTGCAAATGAGTTTAAAAGGAGCTAACAAGTTAAAAACGATTAAAACGAGGTTTATACCGATAAAATCGAGAAAAAGAAGAAGTGTAAAATCGATTAAAAGTCAACTTTTACTCAAACAATTATAAATAATCACATATTTGAATGTGTTAAAGTGAGTCTGAGCTATATGTGATAAGTTGACCTTGTTATGTAACAGCTCGGTCTACCAGCACATTTTATGAGGTAAACCCGAGTATCGAGGAAAGTGCTCTACATCAGTCGCTAAGAGGTATGGGATATAATTTAGGGTAGCATTAGTGCTCCACAATCCTTACCAATGACTTTATGCATGTTAGTTGAATGAGATTTTATGAAATAGGTTACAATGCCTTAGAAACCGAAACTAAACCATTTCCTGAGTTTTTCTACATGTTTTCTACTTGCATGAGATACATTTTACTCCCCGTGTTTATGAAAATGTGACTTTCATTATAAAAAGAAAACATAGCATGATTTCACGATTATACGTGTTAAAAATTCTGAGACATGATTTCAAAAACAATGTCTTCATTATACGGGTTTAAGTCCCTAGAGACGATTTTAAAAGCAGTGTTTCATTATATGGGTTAGAGTCCCAAGGAAGCTTATGAAAACCATGTTTTGAGAAACGGGTTGGAGTCCCGATATGATTTTATTGGGGTAAGTGGGTTAGAGTCCCGCAAAGGCATGATGTTGATGTCAGAGTGATTTGGGATCAGTCTTGCATACATAGGGTAGCGTATGAAGACGATGCAGGATCTTCCTAGCCATTGGCTAGAGAACAGGTAGGGCTCTAACTTGAAATGCGCGTATAGTCCACATTTGGTGGTGCAAGTGAGTTCGTGCCTATGGTCCACACTTGGTGGTGCACGAGATAGGGCAGCATACGACCCTGATCCAGTTCTACGGCTCCCCTATACAATGGCCATGTGTACCTATGATGATAAATTCCTTCGACGACCCTGATGTATGATGTCCTTCAGGACTAGTATATGATTATGCCTGGCCCCATGATGAACTGACGGAACGATATATGTTTTTGTCACATTTCTTGCTATCGATTTTTATTCTATCTATTTTTTTTTTGTATGTGATTTATATGATGAAGTTTTAAGTTAGCCCTAGAGATGTGATATGTATGATTTTATGAGATGAGATGCTTTTTACTTCTTTACACCATATGATATGCATACTATATTTGAGTTTTACCAAAGTGATGCATAATGTGTAAACAATGATTTCAGCATGTTTGAAGTGCGTATATGAAACTAAGCATCTCTACTACAACCCATGTTTATGATGATTTTTAAAACCACGAGTTTTACCTGGTTTTGAGTATTTAAAGATATTTTAAATGTATCTCTTACTGAGTCTGAAAAACTCACCCGCTCCTCTCCATCTCTCAGATTATTTATAGTGAAACTGCTACACGCGAGCCACTGAGGTCGTAGACGGAGAAGTTTGACCCTTCCACAGTACATTTTATAGCTAAGAGGTATTGACTTACTTTGTATTCCAGGCGTGATGTAATGTATGGACACTATTATATATAACTTTTGGGATGTAATAGATGTAAATGATTGTATACAGAGTCTTAGTTACGCAGTATAAATGAATGGATATATTTAGTTGTTATATGATTTGGAGATATGAATGAAAAGTATTGAGGATGTGGGTTGAATAATATAAACTGTGTTTTAAACTCTCCAGGTTGGGTTAAGTCATAATGCAGCCGTTATGCTACCGAAATTTCTAAAATAAAAGAGGTTTAAGACTAGCCAAGCACACGACACACAACTTATAATTGGATAAAAAGTTTTAAATTAGCCTCATTTTCTGCATTTTCGAGCGTGACAGTTTACATGGTATCAGAGCGATAGTTGTGTGATACTATATGTGTCTAGAATTAAGATTAGATTACATCCCAAAGTGTATATGTTAGTCTGGTAATAAAGTAAGCATATCTGTCAAAGTATAACTAAATTTTTAGATTTTATGCAGATAGTAGATCACTAAACATGAGTGATAGATGGGGCCATCCAAGGTGATAGACTCAACCCACTCCCTTATCCCCACCTCAACCCGAGAGCCCTACTAAGAGAATAAGGAGGCTCAAAGAGACAGTACAAGGTATGAGGGAAGGACTTACCACTATGTTTGCCTAGTAGTTTGGGGTAAGTGCACCTGGTACAGATACAGCTCTGCATGTGCCTAATCCTCCTCCCTCACCAGTTCCTTCAGTAGCCCCAGTTCCTCAGCCAATAGTTTTGCAGCATAGGGATGATAGATAGACTCAAATGATGAGGGATTTCTTGGGCATGCATCCTCCGGAGTTCATACGGGTTAAGGACCCCGTTAAGGCTGAGGAGTGGATAGTGGTTATTGAGGCGGTCTTCTAGTTGTTGGGGTGTACTGATAGGGAGAGAGTGACCATGGCGGGTTATATGATGAAGGGCCAGACTAAGTTTTGGTGGAGATCCATACGGATGATATTAGATGAGGATATCTCAGAAATCACATGGGATGCTTTCTTAGTCACATTCTGAGAGCAGTATGTGCCGCATGCAACTCAAAAGAGGATACAGGCACAGTTTTTAGATTTGAGACAGGGAATTTCTACAGTAGATGAGTATGAGAACAGATTTACGACCTTGATGAGATACGATCTAGAGGCAGCTAGAGATCTCGAGTGTCGGACAGAGAGATTTTTGGCAGGATTGAGATCCGGGATCAGAGATAGGCTATTGGGTTAGAACATTCTGGATTTCAAAGATACTTTGAGGCAAGCACAGGAGATAAAGAGGGGCTTGGATATTACTCAAGCAGAGCATGGTTTCAGGAGATAAGTCAGAGATAAGGGGAAGAGAGTAGTTATTTCCCAACATGATTTGAGAGGGGGTTAGCCCAAGAGACAGAGGGTGGAAGGACCTCAAATCAGGGCTGGTAAGCCCAGGACTATAGTGAGTACTATGGATGTTATCAGAGGTTCTGAGACGATAGTGCCATGATACAGGACATGTGGCAAGATGCACCCTGGACCTTGTCGAGGGGGTATATTTACTTGATATAGATGTGGTGAAGCAGGGCACATAATGAGAGATTATCCACTTATGAGGTCTCAAGAACCTTGAGAGGCACCTTGACTGATTGAGAGACCAGCTCAGGCTCCACAGAGGCAAGCACCACCAAAGAGAGCTAAAACTGTTGACAAGGGCAAGAAGCCTGTCTCACAAGGTCGAGTATATCCCATTGATAAGGAGACAACCGATACATCCTTCGATACTATCAGAGGTACTCTCCTTGTTTGTAACCATGAAGCACATGTATTTTTTGACCCAGGTTCCACACACTCGTTTGCTTCACGACAATTTGCATGTAAATTGAATAGGAAACCTGAGTCACTAGATTGCATGCTACATATAGGTACACCCATGCGCGTAGTGTAAAAGACTGATATCATATGGAAAAATTATGAAATCGTGGTTGGAGATAAGAAATTTCTAGCATATCTAGTTTTATTAAACATAAAGGATTTTGAAGGCATGGATTGGTTAGCTACCAATCGCGTGAATGTAGACTCCTACACTAAGACTTTGACCTTCTCCTTACCAGAAAAGTTCAATGTATGTTTTGCGAGAAAGAAATAAAAGTGCATGGTGATGAAAGTTTTTATGTTATGTGTTATATGAAGATATTATATATATGTGTGAGATTAACGTATGATGTTTTTATTGTGTAAAGGATATATTGCCTTTATTTTTTATGAGAGTTGGGAACCACCAAGTATACAGGATGTTCCGGTGGTATGTGAGTTTCCCGATGTATTCCTAGAGGATTTACCGAGGTTACCACCAGAGAGAGAAGTTGAGTTTGCCATTGAGCTAGCACCTAATACTCAACCTATCTCCAAGCCACCTTATCAAATGACATTAGTAGAATTGGAGGAATTAAAGATAAAGTTACAAGAACTTCTTGATAAGGGGTTTATAAGACCTAGTGTGTCACCATGGGGTGCTCCGATATTGTTCGTCAGAAAGAAGGATGGTAGTCTCCGCCTTTGCATAGACTACAAGCTTTTGAACAAAGTAACAGTTAAGAACAAGTATCCCCTGCCAAGGATAGATGACTTATTTGATCATCTGAGAGGGGTTTTAATGTTTTCAAGGATAGATTTGAGATCGGATTATCATCAGCTAAGGATTAAGGAGACTAATGTACCGAAGACAACATTTCAGACCCGATATAGGCACTACGAGTTTCTAGTTATGCCCTTTGGATTAACTAATGCCCTGGCTGCATTTATGAGTCTAATGAATGATATCTTTCGAGAATACCTGGATAGATTTGTGATAGTGTTCATTGATGACATCTTGATCTATTCTAGATCTCGAGAAGAGCACGAGCAGCATTTAAGGATTGTGCCCCAGACTCTCTATGAGGAGAAACTATATGGTAAATTCAGTAAGTGTGCATTCTGGCTAGAGTAGATTTCCTTCCTCAGACATGTAGTATCTAAGGACGGGGTGTCTGTAGATCCGTCCAAGGTAGAGGCAGTGTTGCAATGGGAACGATCGAGGACAGTTATGGAGGTCAGAAGTTTCTTGGGATTAGCAGGGTATTACCGATGGTTTGTTGAGGGGTTTTCACGGATAGCAGCTCCATTAACCAGATTAACCCGTAAGGTGGTTCCGTTTGTATGGAAAAAACAGTGTGAATAGAGCTTTCAAGAGCTCAAACATCAATTAACTACGACACCAGTATTGACCATTCCAAGTGGCTTTGAGGGATATGTGGTATACAGTGATGCTTCCTACCAGGGTCTCGGTTGGGTGCTCATACAGCATGGTAGAGTGGTGGCTTATGGATCCCGTCAGCTAAAGGATCACGAGCGTAACTATCCCACTCACGACTTGGAGTTAGCTGTAGTAGTGTTTGCACTAAAGACATGGAGGCATTACTTGTATGGAGAGAGATTTCAGATCTTCACTAACCACAAGATTCTTAAGTACTTGTTTGATCAGAAGGAGCTGAATGTAAGATAATAGAGATGGATAGAGCTCCTCAAGGACTATGATTTTGAGATTTTATAGGATCCTGGTGAGGCGAACGTGGTAGCCAACACCCTGAGTAGAAAAGGTATGGTGTCCTACTTGATGATCAAAGAGTGGGATTTGTTGGGACAGTTCACTGAGCTCAGGATCAGTGTAGATGAGGTTGAGCATGGATACATAGCTAGCCTACAGATGAAGCCCAGTATACTAGATTAGATTAGAGCTGGGCAGAGGAGAGATCGGAGTCTGAGTTTGCGATCAGTGATGATGGATTATTGAGATACAGAGGCCGTATCTATGTGCCACACGATGACACCTTGAGACAGAGCATACTGAAGGATTCACATTGTTCTAAATTCACCATGCACCCGAGTAGTACCAAGATGTACCAGGATCTCCGGAAGGTGTATTGGTGGAATGGGATGAAGAAAGATGTGGCAGACTTTGTAGCCAGATGTCTAGTTTGCCAACAGATTAAAGCTGAGCACCAGAGACTTGTAGGACTGTTGAAGTCAGTACCAATTCCTACCTGGAAATATGAGCATATTATGATGGATTTTATTATGGGGTTACTAAGGACCCAGAGAGGTCATGATGCAGGCTGGGTACTGACTAAGAGCGCTCACTTCCTTGCCATTAAGAGCACATATTCACTGGATAAGCTAGTTGATTTATATATTAGAGAGATAGTACGATTGCATGGTGCACCTGTGAGCATTACATCTGATAGAGATTCTCACTTCAGTTCTAGATCTTGGACTAGATTTCATGAAGCTATAGGGTCTTGACTGAACATAAGCACCATTTATCATACCCAGACAGATAGTCAGTCCGAGCGGACTATACAGACCTTAGAGGACATGTTAAGAGAGCGTACCTTAGACTTTAAGGGCTCGTGGGATAACCACTTGCCTCTTGCAAAATTTACTTACAATAACAGCTATCAGGCTAGCATTGGAATGGCTCCATACGAGGCTCTATATGGCAGGATATGTTGATCCCCAATTGCTTGGGATGATGTGGGCGACAGAATGATCCTTGCTCCCAAGTTAGTTAAACAGGCAAGTAGAGGTGTTTAGCTCATATGTGACAGATTAAGGACTGTAGAAAGTAGACAGAAGAGTTATGTAGATGTGCTTAGATATCCTCTTGAGTTTCAAGTTGGGGATTTCGTATTTGTTAAGGTGTCACCGATGAAGGGTATTGTGCGTTTCAGGAAAAGAGGAAAGTTGAGTCTTCGCTTCATTGGTCCATTCAAGATTTTAGGTAAAGTGGGAGATGTAGCCTATCGACTTGCACTACCTTCTCAGTGGTCAGGTATACATGATGTCTTCCATGTTTTGATGTTAAGGAAGTATCATCCGAACCCTTCTCATGTCATCGAGTACGAGCCACTAGAGATTTATGAGGACTTGAGTTATGTTGAGCAACCGGTCCAAATTCTTGACAAGAAGAAGAAAGTGCTAAGATCTAAGACTATCCCACTAGAGAAGGTTCTCTAGCGACACCACGAGACAGAGGAAGCTACCTGGGAGCTAGAGAGCCAAATGAGGAAGAAGTACCCTCATATATTGGATGGACCAGCTTGAATTTAGAGGACTGAATTCTTAAAAGGTGGGGAGAAATGTGAAACCCGAATCTATTCCATCTTATGATGCTCATGAGAAGTAAATTATAGTTTAATGTGATATTTTATAGGCCCGTAGATGACTAAAGCACTTGATTGTAGCGTGGGGCTCGAGGACACGCAAATCGAGGTAAGGTCCTAGACCTGAGAATTTCTTAAAATTATCATGTTCATGCATGAAATGATGTGTAGAAGTGAAAACTAAGTGATTGGAAATGAAAAAGATAGTTAAACTCGGATTTTAAATTAAACTGAGAAAATGAGCCTAGTTAAGGAAATAAATCGAAATAAATTATAGAAATTCAAGAAAATTATTCTGAACCATGGGAAGATAGTATAAGGTGAAATTAAGTTGGGAAAATTAAATCAAGTGGAGATATGGAGGTTTAGGTATTTAAATGATTTTTTTAAAGTGAGTTAGTGAGCTTAAACTGTTTAGCGCGGTTTTGACGAAATCGAGGAAGAGGGATTGATTTTGAGAAATTTTATTTAAACAAGTAACCCCAAAATTTTTATGAGACATACTACAATTGTAGTATAACAACGAAGAAGTACAAGTCCGAAGAAATCTGATCAAAATTTTAATTGGTGAATTTTCTAAAATTAAGACTACAATTCCATGATTTTAACATCACCAAACAACCCATAATAAATTGTGTATGTTAATTGCTTCTAGAAGGTCAAATTTTTCCCCAGTGTTTTCGGCACAAAGATACTTCCTATAGCTTCCAAGAGAAGCCAAATGCCATCTTCATTTCAGCCAAGCCCGAAGCTTCAACCATTTTTTTCCTGTGGTAAGCGTGCTTCATCACTTGGTTTGTGGAATTTTTTTAGCTACCTTCACATCATTTTTAGACCTTGGTCTAATCAGATAAAACATTCCTATACCTCTCCCATAAAATATGTAAAAATTTCAGAATTTTTAGAGGCTATTTTGTAGCAGAAAAACCCAAGCATTCTAGTCTTCTTCACTGCAGCAATGTGACAGGGTCTAGTAACTTGTTGAATTGTTTCAGCTACCTTACACTCATTTTCAGACCTTGATTTCTTCAGGTAAAACCTTCATCTACCTCTCCAATAACATATATAAAAATCCCATAATTTATGGAGGCTTTTTGATAGCTTAATCGGTAGAGAAATGAAAATCAAGTAGAACTATAAGGTGAATTAGTGTGCTGACTTGTAGGAATTTTCCAGCAGCCTTCCACTCATTTCAGACTCGATCCCTTCAAAAAAATCTTCATTTATGTCCCCTATAACATATATAAAACTTTCAAATTTAATAGGGGTCATTTGATGCCTGAAACGGTAGAGAGAAGATATAGGACAAAAGTTGTCCTGTTTTAGAGGTAAGTGAAGAATGAAGTTAGATTGATGGGATGAATTTCTGGATGATTTTCAATGATTCTAAGTAATAATTATGTTGTGTTTCAGCTTAGGAACAATTCTGGAAACTGAGATTTAAGTCAAGGTTAGTCAAAGGTGCAAGGAAGTAGAGGTAAGGTGATGAACATTGATTGATGTGGTTGGGTTTGAAAATATGTTAGTTGTTGGCGGATTTAATGGATTTTTTAGTGAAAGGAAAATTGCTGGAATAAATAGTATGATTTAATTTAGTTGCTGTTAGCATGTTTAAGGTCTTTGGAATGATGAAATAGAATTGTGGTTACCGTTGAATTTATATGGTAAGTATACGATCTAGCAGTCGACTAGCAAAAGTATCGAAAAAGGCTAGAATCAATCATTTAGGGTGAAGTATGAGATTAATGAAATTGTTGAAAATGTGAAGTATGCCTTAAGGGCAATGAAAATGAGTTTAAAAGGAGCTAACAAGTTAAAAATGATTAAAACGAGGTTTATACCGGTAAAACCGTTTAAAAAAAAAGAAGAGTAAAATCAATTAAAAGTCAACTTTTGGTCAACAAATAGCAAATAATCATATATTTGAATGTGTTAAAGTGATTTTGAGCTATAAGTGATAAGTTGACCTTATTATGTAACAACTCAATCTACCAACACGTTTTACGAGATAAACCCGAGTATCGAGGAAAGTGCTCTACATCAGTCGCTAAGAGGTAAGGGATATAATTTAGGGTAGCATTAGTGCTCCACAATCCTTACCAATGACTTTATGTATGTTAGTTGAATGAGATTTTATGAAATAGGTTGCAATGCCTTAGAAACCGGAACTAAACTGTTTTCTGAGTTTTTCTACATGTTTTCTACATGCATGAGATACATTTTAATCCCCATGTTTATGAAAATGTGATTTTCATTATAAAAAGAAAACATAGCATGATTTCACGATTATACGTGTTTAAAATTCCGAGAGATGATTTCAAAAACAATATTTTCATTATACAGGTTAAAGTCCCAAGAGACGATTTTGAAAGCAGTGTTTCATTATATGGGTTAGAGTCCCAAGGAAGCTTATGAAAACCATGTTTTAAGAAATGGGTTAGAGTCCCGAAATGATTTTATTGGGGTAAGCAGGTTAGAGTCCCGCAAAGGCATGATGTTGATGTCAGAGTGATCTAGGGTCGATCTTGCATATATAGGGTACCGTATAAAGATGATCAAGGATCTTTCTAACCGACGGTCAGAGAACGAGTAGGGCTCTGACTTGAAATGCGCATATAGTCCACATTTGGTGGTGCACGTGAGTTCTTGCGTATGGTCCACACTTGGTGGTGTGCGAGATAGGGCAGCATACGACCCTGATCCAGTCCGACGACTCCTCTGTACAATGGCCATGTATACCTATGATTATAAAGTCCTTCAAGGACCCTGATGTATGATGTCCTTCGGGACTAGTATATGATTATGCTTAGCCCCATGATGAACTGACGGAACGATATATGTTTTTAGCACATTTCTTGCTACCAAGTTTTATTCTATCTGTTCTCTTTTGTATGTGACTTATATGATGAAGTTTTAAGGTAGCCCTAGAGATGTGACATGTATGATTTGATGAGATGAGATGCGATGCTTTTTACTTCTTTACACCGTATGATATGCATACTATATTTGAGTTTTACCAAAGTGATGTATAATGCGTAAACAATGATTTAATCATGTTTAAAATGCGTATATGAAACTAAGCATCTCTACTACGGCCCATGTTTATGATGATTTGTAAAACTATGAGTTTTACCCAGTTTTGAGTATTTAAAGCTATTTTACATGTATCTTTTACTGAGTCTGAAAAACTCAACCCCCTCATCTCCATCTCCCAGATTATTTATAGTGATACTACTGCACGCGAGCCACTGAGGTCGTAGACAGAGAAGTCTGACCCCTCCACAGTACATTTTGTAGCTAAGAGGTATTGACTTAGTTTGTATTCCAGACGTGATGTAATGCATGGATACTATTATATATAACTTTTGGGATGTCATAGATGTAAATGATTGTATACAGAGTCTTAGTTATGCAGTATAAATGAATGGATATATTTAGTTGTTATATGATTCTTAGATATGAATGAAAAGTATTAAGGATGTGGGTTGAATAATATAAATTGTGTTTCAAACTCTATAGGTTGGGTTAAGTCATAATGCAGCCATTATGCTGCCAAAATTTCTAAAATAAAAGAGGTTTAAAACTAGACAAGGACACGACATGTAACTTAGAATTGGATAAAAAGTTTTAAATTAGCCCCATTTTTTGCGTTTCCAGGTGTGACAGGGGTGCTTGCCATAGGTCTTATCTCACGTCACGGTCCGGGGTGCCTACTGTGAGACCTCGTATATGTATAATTGTATATAGGTACATAGAAATGTAAATGGAGTTATACTATGAATTCATAAGTGAAGTATATGTGATGTAAGTCCATAAGCTAATGTACACACTTGTAATAAGAGTTGTGATTGTATGTACAAGTTACATTATGTATGAATATGAAGAAATGGACTTAAATATGTGAAGAATGTGAGTAAAATGGAAAGTGAGTAGAGTGGTAAAATGAAAGGAGGATTGTATAAGTTGTCTACTTCCATTTGGTTTATATCATGTACCTTTGGATATACAAATATTGTACACAAGTTTTAATGTGCATGAAGTATTAATGGATGCCATTTTCAAGTCTCAAAGATGATTGGATGAGAAAATGACCATGACAGCAAATTAAGGATGTTTCAGTATGAGTTGCTGCAGAAAAACTATAAAAAATCTAGAAATATAAAGGACAGATCAATCCCATAAGATGAGAGATCGATCTGGAAGAGCCAGAAAGCTCTTATTTGAGCAATGGGAAAGAGCAGATCGATCCTTAATGGAACAGATCGATCTCCTTAACTCTCAGGTTGGAAGCAGATCGATCTCACCTAAGACCAAATCGATCTCCTTTACTCTTTGTTTAAAGCAAGATTGATCTCCCCTACTCAACAAATCAATCTCCTACCTTCAAAATGTCTTGAAAAAAAGGGATTTTAAAAGGACCCGATCGATCTCCACCTAAGACAGATCGATCTCATCAAGCTGAATCTATAAATATGGAGCAGTTGGATTTGTATTTTCGAGACAAAAACTAATCTTTCCCATTTCCAACCTAAAACCTAGCTTTCTCACTCCTAAACCCACACATTTTCTGTAAGATTTGAGGGAAAGCTATTAGAGACAAAGATGTTCACATCAAATAGAAGAACAACATAGTTTGGAGGCATTTCCCCACTTGTTGGATTGAAGGATCAAAGGTGCATTTCCATTGGAGCAAAGAGGAAATCAAGCTAGGTGAGTTTTTAAATGATATAACTCAAGTACATTGTGTAGATATTGATTTTGGAGTTGTTTGGTATGCATAGAAAGGGTTGAAACTACCTAGGAATTAATGAATCCACCATGACCTAGGAATGGTCTAGTGTAAGAAAGTGAAATGTGTTGAGATTAATGATGAATGTGATATATTGTAGTTAATAATAGTGTTGTGGTATGGTTTTAAGGTGTTGTTAGTGAATAAGTTGTGGGATTTAGCAAAAAAGGGTAAAATGTGGATTAAGGCATTGGTAAATGCAAAGATGGGTTATATTGACTAATGAGGTCAAATGTGAGTTAGCAACTTTAACTCAAGTGGTTTGGATGATTGAATCACAGCTTCCGAGGATACATCGAAATAAGGCGAGCCAAGAGCGCAAGAAGCTAAGAGGAAAATAGAGTCGCACTCAAGTAATTTAAGGTAAGGGAATTGTGTGGACTCTTAGTGATATCTGTGCGCAATTTGGGCGCATTAAATGGTTTGCTAGAATGCATGAGATATTTGGAAATGATGTTGGGTGATTGAAGGCTAAACGTTGGGAGTTTAATAATTGTGCATGAAAATAAAAGTATAATTCTTTGGAAAATCATGTTTTATTGCTTTTTTAGCAAGTGATTTGGTAGGTTGGCTAGCATTTGAAATGAATTACAAAAGAAATGAGTTGTTTTGGTTTGTTAACCACACTTTCTAAAGAAATGAGCCACCTACATTGTTTTCGTGAGAATGAAAGCGTGGTAGAGTATGACTCGCACGAGATTTGACGTGTTTTATACACATGAGTGCTAGAGCTTAACTCGCAGTAGTTTTCACATGGATTTCATACTGGTTTTGGCATGGTGATTGGAGCTTAGCTCGCACTAGATGCCCACCTTATTTGTTGCCGTGCTTGGAGCTTCAGGCAGACTTGGTGTCACACCGATTAACTAGGCTCGTATGTGCAGTTTCTGATTTTGACATGTTGATAGCCGTGTTAGGAGCTTTAGGTAGACAAAAGGTCATACCGATTAAATAGGTTCACATGTGTGTTTTGAGATGTGACGTGATATGATATTTTGATGTGGGTCCACAGAGTATGTTGTACTGTGCAAGTTGCATGGAGTATGTTGTACCGTGTTGAGATGTGATATACCGTCTTCGGACGAGATCTGCTATGGACTGACGGGCAGGATTTGACCCACCTCCTGTGTGGAAGCAGATAGTGGTGATATCCCACACACCTGATCCGTGTAGCCGATATCACAAGTTATGGCCATAGTCCTAGAGGTCATTACCTTTTATTGAATTGCCTATCTCACATGTCTATTGTTCTATGAATAAATCCATGTTTGAAATGATTTGTGGGTCAAGTAGTCCGAGGGAGGGGCTGAGACCTGACAAGTGTTGGATGGTTTTGAGATGTTGATTTGTTAATGGTTTTAAAGTGCACCGAAGCATGATGATTAATGACATGCTTTATTGTGAACAGTGCATGATGATTAATGCCATGCTTTATTATGAAAAACGCATGATGGTTAATGCCATGCTTTATTGTGAAATATGCATGATGATTTATACCATGCTTTGAATTGAATTGTGCACTAGATTTTTATAGCATGAATGCTTTACATACCAATAACATAAGCATGAACTCATATTTTGAGAAACGAGGAAATGTATGTTTTGAGCATGGCATCACGATCATGTAGATAATGCATTATCTACCTGTTCACATGATTGCCTTACTGAGCGTGTGGTTTGCTCACCCGCTTTATTTTCCCCTTCTCTATCGAGTGTTCAGTATAGATTGAGGGTGACTGGAGGCGTTACCTTTTTGTAATCCGCTGCATCCCATCGCGTAAGGTATACACATTGTTGTCATTTTGTATCTAAACTTACGATAGCACAGTAGCATTTTGTATGTGACTATTGGGGATGTAAAACAATGTAAACACATGTAACAATTTGATATATACATTTATACAAGTGTTTACTCTTAAATAATATACAAATTGAATTGGTATGGTGGAGTGAGTTAGACGTCGACACACAGCCCAACTATTGAGGAGAGTTGCTGTTCACTATTGAGGTAAGGACGAATAAGAAATGATGCGTGAAAATGCAAAATTTTTTTATGTATTTTTGTAAGTTGAGGGTCTTGACAGAAGTTGGTATCAGAGCTTGGTTGGTCTGACGTGTGTCGTGTCTAAAATACTTAATAAGTTGAAAAACTTTCATCCCCATGCTACTGTGCTTGTTTAGATACAAATTGTGTATGTGTCGATGGGTTGACTAAGAAATTTCTGTGAATGTAGGAAATTGAGTATTGTTGGCTCTACCGAGAGGGGGGGTGAATCGATATTCTAAGGTTAATGGAAAATTTAAACTAAATTAAGTCTAATTGTAAATAGTAAATAATCAATGAAATGTAATACAATGAATTGAAAGAAGATAAGGGAAAGAAATATCAAACTCAGTAGTTTATAAAGGTTCGACCAATCTCTTGCCTACGTCCTCTCTTCTTGACCTCCTTGTCAAGAGCTTTCTTTCACTCTTTCAATGAATGTTACACACTCCCTTTTACAAGTTAAGGAATAACCTCTCTACCCTTTTTACATAAAGATATATTCACCCTTTTACAAAGTTTATCTCACTGAGGAACACTCCTCTTCCCTATTGAAATAAGGATGAATACAAGATCAAGCTTTTCTTATATGGGTAGGATAGATATAGCTTTTACACAAAGGCTTATACAATAATATCAATAAATGAAGATTGAAGAAAAATGGAATGTTGGAATGAAATTTTTGAGAATGTATAGAATTTACAGCAATAGTCTCACTAATCCCAGTGTCTTCAATGCTTGATTTTATACTGGAAGATTAGTAGTTGGAGCATTAAATGTTGTTTTTCCCGTTGCAGAAAGAGCCGTTGGAAACCTCCAGTAGAGTGCTAAATCGATCTCCAATCTTGACCAGATCGATCTCTTAGTTTAATTTTCTGCGATGACAAAGCAAATTGAAGCAAGGAGATCGATCTCATATATGTAGAGATTGATCTTACAATTTGAAAATGTTAGTACAGATCGTCTGCCGAACCAGAAGATCGATCTTCCAATCTCTCTGTTTGAGCAAGATCGATCTTCAGATCAATCTACCAAGTATTCTCGTAGCGAGGAGATCGATCTCTAATTAACCCAGATCGATCTCCTTAGCTCTCTGACTTTGAGGAGATCGGTCTCTTCCTATACCAGATCGATCTCATAAACTCTCTGTTTGAGCATAGATCGATCTACAGATCGATCTACAACCTTTAGCCTTTGTTTTAGAGGAGATCGATCTCTTCCTATACAAGATCGATCTCATAAACATCTTGTAATAGACAGATCGATCTTATAACCCTTATAGATCAATCTCTGCTTCCTCAATACCTTGTAAAGATCCTTTTTAGAATTCAATCCTTTAGCAGATCGATCTCATATCCTCATGAGATCGATCTCTCATCCTTAAAGACTTAATTTCTGGTACTGATAACCTTTAAACATGTTTTAAATCATTTCTATATTATTGAATTTACTTGTTTTGTCATTTCAAAATATATTAACTCAACAATCTCCCCCTTTTTGATATGACAAAACTTATTCAATAAACATGTTTAGTTACCCATTTGCATTATGTACACACTATGTTTTGCTTTCACAAAACTCCCCCTTTTTGTAAACTCCCCCTTACTTTTAGCCCCTTAACTCCCTCTTAATTTAATCATTCCTTTTAACTAAACTATTAAACATGTTATTTAATCATTCCTTTAAACCATTAAACATGTTTTCTTATTCTTCTCCCCCTTTTTGTCATAGCAATGGCAATAAAGATAAAAAGGCAATGAACTCTCAAAAGACATGTCATTTCAAAGTAGTAACTCACATTTCAAAGTAGTATTCAAGCAAATGATATGTTAAATAACAGATAGCAAACATGTAAAACTATCTAAAACATCCCTAACAATCATGTCCTAAGGCTAAGGAGGGAAGTGCTCCATGAGTTCCTCGACTCGAGTGCGAGTAACCTGCAGCTCATTGAACATAGCCTGCTGGGTGGCATGAAGGTTTGCAAAACCTTCATCCATCTTTCGATTAAGCTCCATAATCATCCCCACAATCGATTCCAGCCCGTCGGATGATGATGTAGGTGCAGTGGGTTGAGCAGTCGACGAAGACGAAACCTCAGTAGGCTCAGCTGGTGGGGCAGTAGGCTCTGCTGATGGTTCTTCTTCCATGGCTACCTCAAACTGCTGTTCTCACTTTTTCCTCCATTGCCCTAGGAAATCTTTATAGTATCCCATGTGGTGAAGTGTGCCAATGTTTAATACGCTCGTTGGGGAAGGCACTTCATCAGTTTCACACGAGCAATCGACCCTTACTCGTTGAAGCAAGTACGCAAGCAGTTTTGGAAAGACTATCGTGGAGGCTTGGCCGCGTATGATCTTCAACCAGTCTTCATAGATGAAGTAGACCAGATTGGGTTTTTGACTTAAGGAGTGGAGGTGGTGGAGCCAGAATTGATCTAATCTCCTAACCGTGGAGTGACGGGTACCAAATGGTCTAAGATTCCATGAGATGATAAGGTGGAGTAACCTCGGGTGCATCGGTAGGTCACTCGCCTTATCCCCGGGAAGGTCAAATTCTAAAGGGACTTCTTCCTCTTCATTGGTCAACCCCTTATCTTTTAGTTTGAACACTTGGGCTAAAATAGATGTGTCTATAGGGATTGATTTAGACATGACATACGTTTTAAACCCTAGAATTTTGCAGGCATTATCAGGGTCGCAGATGAGTTCAGCGTTAGAAAAGAAGGCCCTAACGATGTTTGGAGGTACGGGGGTATTGATTTTAAGAAATGGAAGCCAACCAAATTCTTTCATTTTTGATAGATATGGAAAGTCAATGTGATTTAAAAATGAGAAATCAATTGTTCGCCAATGTTTAATTGGCATAGTCGAGAAATACTCTTCATATCGTTTCCTTTTTACAGGTGTTTGAAAACACCGGTTAAAGGTAGTGACTGAAGAGGCAGAGGGTGGTTGTAAGGAAGAAGGTCTAGACTCTCTGTTGGCTGCTCTCTTAAGACGAGGCATAACTGAATGTTAAGAGAGACACAAGGATTTCTCTAGGCACACCTAAGCACTAGTTTGAAGAGTTCTCTAAAACCTAGGTAATGAAATAGTGATAGTATTGCCCTAGTGAAAATTTTAGCAAAAAACAAGAAATTTTTAAGGAAATTCAGTAATGTAGGTTACTAGGACACTAAATAATGAAAAGATTTGGTAAAAACCTTATCGAGATCGATCTGGGAGGGAGAATCGAAGGTTGAGGCACGACAGGGGGTTAGGGATTTGAAATTTTAGGTTTTTGAGATTTTGGGAGAAGCAGTTTTTATAGTCCAGGCTAAAGAGATCGATCTGTCGCGACGACAGATCGATCTATTATTTCCAGAGACTTGAAGAGATCGATCTGCTGAATCAAAAGATCAATCTTCGAAACACAGAAGCTCAAAGAGATCGATCTGCCAAATGCATAGATCGATCTACTATTTTATAGAGGCTTAAGGAGATCGATCTGCCTAATGCATAGATCGATCTGCTGTTTTACAGAGGCTTAAGGAGTTCGATCTTATATTAAAGAAGATCGATCTGCCTAGCTTAACCTTTCTACTTTAGGCCAATTTGGTGCATGAAGATCGATCTATGGTGATAGGAGATCGATCTCTCATACTTTTTGCCCAGAAAAATCATTGAAAAATTTGTTTAAAATCATTTTGAAATCAAGGTTTTGAAGTCTCTAAGAATACAAAACCTATCTCTATCAAGAGGTTTGGTAAAGATATCAACTATTTGATGTAAAATATCAATATACTCTAGAATTATATCTCCTTTTTGTACATGGTCTCTAAGAAAATGATGCCTAATCTCAATATGCTTAGTTCTAGAGTGTTAAATAGGATTCTTAGATAGATTGATGGCACTGGTATTATCACATTTGATTGAGACTTGCTTCATGTCAATACCATAGTCTTTCATTTGTTGTTTAATCCACAACACTTGAGCACTACAACTACTTGCTGCTATATATTAAGCTTCAGTTGTGGATTGAGCTACACTATTTTGTTTCTAAGAGAACCATGAGATTAATCTATTCCCTAAGAATTGACATGTACCTGAAGTGCTCTTCTTATCTATTTTACAGACCCCAAAATCTGCATCAGAAAATGCATGAAGAGTAAGCGTGGAGTCCTTAGGGTACCAAAGTCCTAGAGAGGGAGTGTCTTTAAGATATCTAAAGATCCTTTTAGTGGCTAATAAGTGTGACTCCCTAGGAGAGGATTGAAATCTAGCACAAATGCATACACTAAACAGAATATCTAGTCTACTTGCAGTAAGGTAAAGCAATGAACCAATCATAAACCTATAGAGTTTAGTGTCTACACACTTACCACTTTCATCTTTATCAAGCTTAATGTTGGTGCCCATTGGAGTTGCTTGAGGTTTGCAATTATCCATTCCAAATTGTTTGAGCAATTCCTTAGTATATTTTGCTTGATTGATGAAGGTTCCATTCTTAGTTTGCTTCACTTGAAGTCCTAAGAAGAAAGTGAGGTCTCCCATCATGCTCATTTCAAATTCACCTTGCATGATCTTAGAAACTCTTGGCATAAAGATTCATTATCCAAAGATAATGTCATCTGCATACACTTGAACAACTAGTAAATCTTTATTTTTATTTTTGATAAACAAAGTAGTATCCACTTTTCCTCTTGAAAATCCTTTTTCTATTAAGAATTTTGACAATCTTTCATACCATGCTCTAGGAGCTTGTTTCAAACCATAAAGTGCCTTAGATAATTTGAAGATGTGTTCAGGAAATTCATGACTTTCAAAACCGGGTGGTTGCTCAACATAAACTTCTTCATTAATGAAACCATTTAAAAATGCACTCTTTACATCCATTTGATATAATTTAAAGTTTTTATAACATGCAAAGGCAAGTAGCATTCTTATTGCTTCTAATCTAGCTACCGGTGCATAAGTTTCATCATAGTCTATTCCTTCTTCTTGTCTATAGCCTTGTGCAACTAGCCTAGCTTTGTTTCTTATGATCACACTATTTTCATCCATCTTGTTCTTGAAGATCCATTTAGTTCCAATTATAGAGTGATCACTAGGTCTAGGAACTAGTTTCCATACTTTGCTTCTCTCAAATTGATTTAATTCTTCTTGCATGGCTAAAAACCAATTATTGTCATCTAAAGCTTCATTGACATTTCTAGGTTCAATTTGAGATACAAAGGCTATAAATTGACACACATTCCTTAGAGATGATCTAGTTCTAACTCCAAGAGTTGGATCTCCTACTATTTCACAATCTTTTACATATCCTAATTCTCTTGGTGCTCTAGACTCTCTTTCTAATATCTCTAGTTCTTCTTCATCTTCTTTATTAATGTCAAGTTTCTCTAATAGATCATTTTCTAAGTTTGAGATTTCTTTTAAGTTCTCATTAAATATTTCTATATCCTCATCATTGGTTGAACTTTTAGATAAATCTTTTGACTCATCAAATATTGCATGAATTGATTCTTCAATCATCAATGTTCTTTTGTTATATACTCTATATGCCTTTGAATTCAAAGAGTAGCCTAAAAAGATTCCTTCATCACTCTTGGCATCAAATTTTCCTAAATTGTCTTTTCCATTATTTAAGACAAAGCATTTACAACCAAAGGGGTGAAAATAGCTAATATTAGGTTTCTTTCTCTTGTAAAACTTATAAGGGGTTTTCTTTAAAATTGGTCTAATCATAGCTCTATTGATGATATAGCAAGATGTATTTATAGCTTCAGCCCAAAAATATTTGGGTAAATTATTTTCACACAACATGGTTCTTGCCATTTCTTCCAATGTTTTATTTCTTCTCTCAACTACCCCATTTTGTTGTGGTGTCATAGGGGCTGAAAAATTATGACTAATTCCTTGATCATTGCAATACTCATCAAATCCAATATTTTCAAACTCCTTGCCATGATCACTTCTAATACTAGTTATAGTGTAACCTTTTTCATTTTGAGTCACTTTTGTATAGGCAATGAATTTTTCTAAGGCTTCATTTTTTACTCTAAAAAAGAACACCCAAGTGAACCTAGTGTAATCATCTGCAATTACAAACCCATAATGTTTCCCACCTAGGCTTGTTGTTCTAGTTGGTCCAAATAGATCTAGATGAAGTAATTGAAGAGGCCTAGTGGTTGATACACTATGTTTAGGTTTAAATGTTGTTCTTTTATGTTTTCCTTTAACACAAGCTTCACATATTTTGTCATGGTCAAGGACAACTTAGGTAATCCTATAACAAGATCTTTTCTAGCCAACTTAGATAACACAAGCATGCTAGCATGACCTAGTCTTCTATGCCACAACCAAGGTTCTTTTTCCTTATCTACCATTAGGCATATGTTTTCATTTTTAAGTTCATTTAAATAGACAATGTATATATTACATTGCCTATGACCTAGGAAAATAACTTTATTAGATTTAGGATCTATAACATTACATTTCAAGCAATCAAAAGTTACCTTGTAACCTTTGTTACAAAGTCGACTAATACTTAGTAAGTTATGTTTTAGACCCCTAACAAGCAACACTTTTTCTAATGAAAAGTAGTCATTACCTATTGAACCACTTCCTTCAACTTGGCCTTTGGAGTTGTCCCCAAATGTGACTTCTCCACCAACTTTTGATTTAAATGAGTTGAAGTGGCTTCTATCACCGGTCATGTGTCTTGAGCGTCCACTGTGCAAGTACCAAGCCTCCTTTATTTTAGCTTTGTGGCAATGCTCAATCACCTATAATCAAAATTCAAGCTCATGTCTTAGGTACCTAAATTCTCTTGTGTCCTTTGGGGTTAGTGAATACAATTCTTGATCCCTTTGGGATCCATTTTACTAAAGCATTAATATCTTTTGAATTAACTATTTCTTTTGGAACCCAAATTCTTTTTACTACTTTTCCTCTAAGAGTGGTAATCTTCATATTGCAATTATATGATGCATGCCCCTTCTTATTACAATGTGAACAGACAGTTGAGGGTTTATGCATGTTCTTTCTAGCTATGAAACTTTTGAGATGGGTCTCTCTACTTTTTCCATCATATCCTAATCCATTTTTATCAAAGAAGGCCCTTTGTGTTTCTAGCATGTTATCTAACTTTTGTTGACCCATATAGAATCTATTAAAAGAATTATGCAAGTTACTATTTTTTTCTTTTAGGTCACAAATTTTGAGATTCATAATTTCTAGTTTCTTTTCACATTCTATCTTATCCTTTAGTATTAACTCATTTTCTTTCTTCAATTTAGATATTAATTTTTTGTACTTCATACTCATACATTCATATTCCAATGCAAGATCATCAAAAGCATCTTGTAATTCATCAAAAGAATATTCATTGAGGTCTCAAGTTACCTTTTCATCCTCAATAGACATGAAGCATAGGTTGACATTATCCTCATTCGAATTGTCATTGAAGCTATCATTGTCGCTCCATGTTGCCATCATTGCCATCTTTTTGTGGAACCTATCATTGGATCTTTTTAGAAGAGGGCAGTTAAATTTAATATGTCTAGGTTTTTTACATTCATAGCACACAATGGTATCTTTTCTACCTAACTCTTCTTGATCTTTCTTGTGGTTTCTCCTACCACTACCACTTGCTCTCATTCTCATGAATTTGTTAAATCTCTTGGCAAACATTGCCATCTCAAGATCTTCTTCACTACCACTATCATTTTTACTCTTCGCTTGAGTAGTGGATTTCAGAGCTACTCCCACTTTCTTGGGTGGCTCTTCATTTCTTCTTAACTTCATCTCATACGTGAGTAGTGATCCTATTAGTTCATCTAGTGTCAGTGTGTGGGGATCTTTAGACTCCTCTATTACAATTACTTTAGCTTTCCATGATTTTGGTAGGCTATTCAATATTTTCTTGACCATTTCTATATTTGAATAAATTTTTCCTAAGGACTTTAACCCATTTATTACATCAGTGAATCTAGTGAACATGTCACTAATTGACTCTCCTTCTTTCATCCTAAACAGCTCATAATCATGTGTGAGCATTCCTACCTTAGTCTCCCTTACTTGAGTTGTCCCTCATGAGCTATTGCCAATTTGTCCCATATTTCTTTAGCATTGTCACAACCAGAGACTCTATATATTCATTTGGCCTTAAAGCACAAAATAGGGTGTGCATGGCGTTAGCATTTAGCTGAGCACATTTTACATCATTTGAATCCCACTCATCTTCTTCTTTACGGATGTCTCTCCCCTCTATTCTTTTAGTTTGGATTTGAGGTCCTTTAGTTATAATCCTCCATACCTCATAATCATTTGCTCGAATGAAGAACATCATCCTAGTTTTCCAATAAGCATAATGTTCACCATTGAACATAGGAGGCCTAACTGTAGAATGCCCCTCTCCTACTAGATTGGTTGCTACATTATTGTGAGCCATTAGATCATTTCTAACTCTTAGGAAGTTATTCCTATATGATCAAAGAGTCCTTGCTCTGATACCAATTATTGGCTCACCGAGAGGAGGGGTGAATCGGTATTCTAAGGTTAATGGCAAATTTAAACTAAATTAAGTCTAATTGCAAATAAAAAATAATCAATGAAATGTAATACAATGAATTGAAAGAAGATAAGGGAAAGAAATATCAAACTCAGTAGTTTATAGAGGTTCGGCCAATCTCTTGCCTACGTCCTCTCTTCTTGACCTCCTTGTCAAGAGCTTTCTTTCACTCTTTCAATGAATGTTACACACTCCCTTTTATAGGTTAAGGAATAACCTCTCTACCCTTTTTACACAAAGATATATTCACTCTTTTACAAAGTTTATCTCACTGAGGAACACTCCTCTTCTCTCTTGAAATAAGGATGAATTCAAGATCAAGCTTTTCTTATATGGGTAGGATAGATATAGCTTTTACACAAAGGCTTATACAACAATATCAAAAAATGAAGATTGAAGACAAATGCAATGTTGGAATGAAATTCTTGAGAATGTATAGAATTTATAGCAATAGTCTCACTAATCCCAATGTCTTCAATGCTTGATTTTATACTGGAGGATTGGTAGTTGGAGCATTAAATGTTGTTTTTCCCGTTGAAGGTTTTGTAGAAAGAGCTGTTGGAAACCTCCAGTAAAGTGTTAGATCGATCTCCAATCTTGACTAGATCGATCTCTTAGTTTAATTTCCTGCGATGACAAAGCAAATTGAAGCAAGGAGATCAATCTCATATAGGTAGAGATCGATCTTACAATTTGAAAATGTTAGTGCAGATCGATCTATCGAACCAGAAGATCGATCTTCCAATCTCTTTGTTTGAGCAAGATCGATCTTTAGATTGATCTACCAAGTATTCTCGTAGCGAGGAGATTAATCTCTAATTAACCCAGATCGATCTCCTTAGCTCTCTGACTTTGAGGAGATCGATCTCTTCCTATACCAGATCGATCTCATAAACTCTCTGTTTGAGCATAGATCGATCTACAGATCGATCTACAGCCTTTAGCCTTTGTTTTAGAGGAGATCGATCTCTTCCTATATAAGATCGATCTCATAAACATCCTGTAATAGACAGATCAATCTTATAACCCTTATAGATCGATCTCTACTTCCTCAATACCTTGTACAGATCCTTTTGAGAATTCAATCCTTTAGCAGATCGATCTCTCATACTAGAAAGCCCAGGAGATCGATCTCTCATCTCACCAGATCGATTTCTCATCCTTAAAGACTTAGTTTCTGGTACTGATAACCATTAAACATGTTTTAAATCATTTCTAAATTATTGAATTCACTTGTTTGTCATTTCAAAATATATTAACTCAACAAGTATAATGCATAATACCAGTTGCAGTAGAGGGATGAGAGTGTAGGCTCGAGGTCGTAGAGATAGGCTAGGGGGTCGTGTTGAGCCAAAAACACACGAGGCTCATGATGAGGTTAAGGTGGAGGCTGAGGTTGAGCACTCTCTACAGGGTCCAGAGGAGAGGCCCGATAGTACTGAGCCTCACTTTGCGAGGATTGAATGAAGCATAGAGATGATATTGGAGTTGGTCACCCAACCCTTACCTGGAGTTGGCAGTAGACATAGTCCTGCTACACGGGGTAATGCCGAGCAGGCGACAGCTCTTGAGGCATGGGTAAGGCAAACCCAGAGGCCACAGACGACAGATACCCCACCCACATAGGATGTGCCTACGTCGGTTGCTACACCAGGCAGTAGAGGTTGGGGATATGGATGCAATTCAGACAGATTGCAACAGTTTCAAAAGTTTAGATCGTCGTATTTCAGTGGAGTTAAGGACCTAATAGCTACTGAGGATTGGATAAATGAAATCGAGAAATTATATGGGTTCTTTGAGTATACTACTACCGAGATGGTAGCGTTTGTAGCTTTTATGCTGAAGGGATCAGCAGAACATTGGTGGAAGTCCACCAGGCCTATTTTGAGAGCCCAACATACTGAGATCAACTGGGATATATTTTTGGAGGCCTTTCAGAGACAGTACGTTTCGGATACTGCACAGCGAAAGATGAAAATGGCATTTTTGGGACTGACCCAAGGGAGTAGGACAGTGGATGAGTATGAGATGACCTTTATCTCTCTAGGTAGATATGATCGCAACACAATGAATAATGAGGTTGAAAAGATCCAAAAATTTGTAGATAGATTGAGACCGACCATCGGGTCAAGATTGGTTCCTCTGGATATACCAACCTATGAGGAGGCAATGCGTAGGGCACAATTGTGTGAAAAAGATGTTGACAGGATTGCCTCAGAGTTTGGAAAGGTTGGTAAGATGAGGGACATAGATAAGAAAAGACTAGTGATGGATAGAGGCTTCAGTTATAAGGGAAGCAAGAGGTTTACTGGAAAGAGGCTGAGGATCAAGGAGATCCGGGAGAGGATAGATAATACTCCCATGTATCCAGCCATTGCTCTAGCTAAAGGAATTGTAATTGGAGGGCCACGACTTACGACAGAGCAGTGCGGCAAGTGTGGTAGGTACCATGGTACTCGACCATGTTATGGACCTCAGGTAGTATGCTTCAGATGTGGGAAACCAGGGCACATAATTAGGGATTGCCTAGAGATGACAGAGAGAGCCCCACAAAAGGGCAAAGAGCCAGAGAGAGCTCCAGTTGGGACAGCTGCTCCGAGGAGGAGGGCTACAGCTGAGGAAAAGAGGAAGCATGTAGTGGGTGTGAGCAGAGGACGAGTGCACGCACTGGACCAGGACACTGAGGATCAGTCATTGGATGTGGTAAAAGATACCATCCAAATCCTTAATTTAGAAGCATTTGTATTGTTTGATCCTGGTGCCACGCATTCTTTGTATCACCATCCTTTGCATGTAAATTGTTAAAGCATGTAAAACCAACACTGCTAGATCAAATGTTGATGATATCTACGCCTATGAATGATAGTCAGTTGACTGAGCATGTATATAGAGATTGTAAGATGAGGATAGGAGGTAAAGAAATGGCAGCCGATTTAATTTTATTAAATATGAGTGATTTTGATGTGATCCTAAGAATGGATTGGTTGGTTACCAATCATGTTGTTATGGATTATCATGCAAAAACTTTGTTGTTCCCAAAGATAGACAACCTTGTTGTAAATTTGGTGAAATGAAAAGAAATGATATGTTATTGCAATTGAAAATAGTATAATCTAGTTACATGATAATTTAAAGATAAATTTGATTATCATTTTTGTATGTGATGTGAAGATTTATGTTACTAACGATGGAAAGGATAATGTGAAGGGTTCATCGCTTATGTGATTGAGACGGATAAGGCACATCCAAAATTGGGAGACATTCCAGTGGTTAAGGAATTTCCAGATATCTTTTCGGATGAGTTACCAGGGTTTCCTCCAGAGAGGGAGATGTCGTTCGGTATATATTTGGCAACTAGTACAGAGTTGATATCCAAGCCACCGTACAGATTGGCTCAAGTTGAGTTGGAAGAACTAATAGCTGCAAGAGTTGCTGGAGAAGGGGTTCATCATGTCGAGCGTCTCACCTTAGGGAGCACCGATTCTGTTTGCAAGGAAGAATGATGGAAGCCTCTGACTGTGTATAGATTACCGGTTGTTGAATAAGGCCACCATCAAGAATAAGTATCCCATTCCACGCATCGATGACTTGTTGCATCAGCTTAAGGGAGCGCAGGTCTTTTCCAAGATAGATCTGAGATCAGGGTACCATCAGTTGAAGATATGAGGTGGAGATGTACCCAAGATCGCTTTTCGTACCTTGTATGGACATTATGAGTTTATGGTTATGCCATTTAGGTTGACGAATGCTCCCGCAACTTTTATGTCATTGATGAATGAGGTATTCCACCAGTATTTGGATCGATTTGTAATCATGTTTATTGATGATATGCTGGTGTACTCAAAGTCTAGAGAGGAGCATGAAAGGCATCTAAGGATAGTGCTACTGACCCTCCGAGAGAAGAAGTTGCATGCTAAACTCAGCAAGTGTGACTTTTGATTGGAACAGATCTTTTTTTTAGGTCATATAGTATTAAAAGATGGAGTGTCAGTAGATCCATCTAAGATTGAGGCAGTGATACAGTGGCAAAGACCCCAGAGAGTGACAAAGATCAGAAGTTTTCTGGGTTTAGCTGGGTATTATCGACGGTTTGTGGAGGGATCCTCAAGGTTAGCTACTCTTTTGACATGTATCACAAGAAAGAATATGAACTTTGTGTGGGACGATAAGTGTGAGGAAAGTTTTGAGGAGTTGAAAAGGAGATTAACCACAGCTCTGATCCTCACCATTCCTACCAGCTTAGGAGGTTTCTCGGTGTATACAGATGCTTCACACCTAGGACTCGACTGCGTATTGATGCAGGATGGGAAGGTAGTAGCCTATGGATGAAGGCAGTTAAAGGACCATGAGAGGAACTACCCGACCCACGATTTGGAGTTACGACCGTAGTGTTTGTGTTGAAAATATGGCACCACTACCTCTATGGTGAGAGATTTTAGATTTATACAGATCATAAGAGCCTTAAGTACCTGTTCTTGCAGAAAGAGTTGAATATGAGACAGAGGAGATGGCTCGAGCTCTTAAAGGATTATGATTGTGAGATCCTGTACCACCCAGATGAAGCAAATGTGGTTAATGATGCATTGAGTAGGAAACATCTCGGGATGGTGTCATTCATGATGGTCAAGGAACACGAGCTGTTGGAATAGTTCACAAACCTCAGTTTGGATGTGACCCCACCAAGTGCTGATGGTGGTGTTATGCTAGCTAGCCTGCAGTTGGAACCAGATCTTGTAGATCGAGTTTGACAGGGTCAGCGGATTGATCAGCAGTGCAGTGATATTGTCGGGCAGATATAGAGGGTACAGGTATGGACTTTAAGTTGAGTTCAGATGGATTGTTGAGGTTTAGAGGTAGGATATATGTTCCTGATGATGTAGAGATCTGAAGGTTGATCTTGACAGAGGCTCACTCATCGAGGTATACGATACATCCAGGAAGTATCAAGATGTATCAAAACCTTCGAAAGGTTTATTGGTGGTCTGGGATGAAAAAGCACATTGCTGAGTATGTTGCGAAGTGTGTCGTTTGTCAGCAGGTGAAGGTAGAGCATCAGAAGACTGCAGGGTTATTGCAGCCTCTACCGATACCGACTTGGAAGTGGGAGCACGTCACCATGGGTTTTATGATGGGATTGTCGAGGACCCGCAGAGGTCATGATGCCATATGGGTGATTGTGGATCGGTTGACCAAATCAGCCGATTTTCTAGCTATGAGAGCTACTGATACTCTAAGCCAGTTAGAGAACTTGTATGTGTGTGAGATAGTGAGGCTACATGGAATTCCAGTGAGCGTTGTTTCTGATAGGGATGCTCGCTTCACTTCCCACTTCTGGGAACATTTTCAGGAAGCGATGAGGATCCAGTTGAGTTTTAGCACCGCCTTTCATCCTCAAATAGATGGTCAGTCAGAGAGGACTATACAGACCCTAGAGGATATGTTGAGAGCATGTGCATTGGATTTTGGAGGATCCTAGGATGACCATTTACCACTCGCAGAGTTCGCTTATAATAACAATTTTCATGCGAGTATCGTGATGGCACCATATGAGGCATTATATGGGCGTAGATGTCGTTCCCCTATTGGATGGAAAGAGGCTGGTGACAGACAGATCTTTACTCCTGACTTAGTGCAGCAGGCATCTGAAGACGTCCGATTGATATGTGAGAGATTATGGATAGCTCAGAGCCTGTAAAAGAGTTACGTTGACAAAAGAGGGAGACCACTAGAGTTTGATGTGGGTGAGTCGGTGTTCTTAAAAGTTTCTCCTACGAAGGGAATTATGAGATTTGTTAAGAAGAGCAACCTAAGCCCTAGATATATCAGACCCATCAAGATTTTGGAGAGAGTGGGAGACAAGGTTTATAGGTTGTCTTTGCCACCGGAATTGGCAAGTGTTCATAACATCTTCCACATATCTATGTTAAGGAAGTACCATCCGGATCCCGCACATGTAATAAGGTATGATCCTTTGGAGCTCAATGAAGGCATGACGTATGTTCAGAGGCCGGTTCAGATACTGGATAGAAAAGATAAAATATTCAGGATAAAGACAATTCCCTTGGAAAAGGTTTTTTGGCAACATCACATGGTGGAAGAAGCCACATGGGAATTGGAGGGTTTGATGAGGAAGAAGTATCCCGAGTTGTTCATAGAATGATTGGTTCCAATTTGGAGGACCAAATTTTCTAAGTGGGGGAGAATGTGAGACCCCGTATATGTATAATTGTATATATGTACATAGAAATGTAAATGGAGTTATACTATGAATTCATAAGTGAAGTATATGTGATGTAAGTCCATAAGTTAATGTACACACTTGTAATAAGAGTTGTGATTGTACGTACAATTTGCATTATGTATGAATATGAAGAAATGGACTTAAATATGTGAAGAATGTGAGTAAAATGGAAAGTGAGTAGAGTGGTAAAATGAAATGACGATTGCATAAGTTGTGCACTTCCATTTAGGTTATATCATGTACCTTTGGATATACAAAGATTCTACACAAGTTTTATTGTGTATGAAATATTAATGGATGCCATTTTCAAGTCTCAAAGATGATTGGATGAGAAAATGACCATGACAGCAAATTAAGGATGTTTGACTATGAGTTGCTGCAGAAAAACTACAAAAAATCTTGAAATATGAAGGCTAGATCGATCCCATTGGATGAGAGATGGATCTAGAAGAGCCAGAAAGCTCTTATTTGAGTAATGGAATAAAGCAGATCGATCCTTAATGGACAAGATCGATCTCCTTAGCTCTTGGGTTGGAAGCAGATCGATCTCACCTAAGACCAGATCGATCTCCTTTACTCTTTGTTTGAAGCAAGATCAATCTCCCCTACTCGATAGATCGATCTCCTGCCTTCAAAATGTCTTGGAATAGAGGGATTTTAAAAGGACCAGATTGATCTTCACCTAAGGCAGATCGATCTCATCAAGCTGAATCTATAAATATGGAGTAGTTGGATCTGCATTTTCGAGACAAAAACCAAATCTTTCCCATTTTCAACCTAAAACCTAGCTTTCTCACTCCTAAATCCACACATTTTCCGTAAGATTTAAGGGAAAGCTATTAGAGACAAAGTTGTTCACATCAAAGAGAAGAACAACATAGTTTGGAGGCATTTCCCCACTTATTGGATGGAAGGATCAAAGGTGCATTTCTATTGGAGCAAAAAGGAAATCAAGCTAGGTGAGTTTCTAAATGATATAACTCAAGTACATTGTGTAGATATTGATTTTGGAGTTGTTTGGTATGCATAGAAAGGGTAGAAACTACCTAGGAAGTAATGAATCCACCATAACCTAGGAATGGTCTAGTGTGAGAAAGTGAAATGTGTTGAGATTAATGATGAATGGGATATATTGAAGTTAATAATAGTGTTATGGTTTGGTTATAAGCTGTTGTTAGTGACTAAATTGTGGGATTTACCAAAAAGGGGTAAAATGTGTATTAAGGCATTGGTAAATGAAAAGATAGGTTATATTGACTAATGAGGTCAAACGTGAGTTAGCAATTTTAACTCAAGTGGTTTGGATGATTGAATAGCAGCTTCTGAGGATACACCGGAACAAGGTGAGCCAAGAGCGCAAGAAGCTAAGAGGAAAAGAGAGTCACACTCCAGTAAATTGAGGTAAGGGAATTGTATGGACTCTTAGAGATATTTGTGCGCAATTTGGGCTCATTAAATGGTTTGCTAGAATGCATGAGATATTAGGAAATGATGTTGGGTGATTGAAGGGTAAACGTTAGGAGTTTGATAATTGTGCATGAAAATAAAAGCATAATGCTTTGGAAAATCATGTTTTATTGCTTTTTAGCAAGTGATTTGGTAGGTTGGCTAGCATTTGAAATGAATTACAAAAGAAATGAGTTGTTTTCGTTTGTTAACCACACTTTGCAAAGAAATGAGCCACCTACATTGTTTTCGTGAGAATGAAAGCGTGCTAGAGTATGACTCGCATGAGATTTTACGTGTTTTATACACATGAGTGCTAGAGCTTAACTCACACTAGTTTTCACATGGATTTCATACTGGTTTTGGCATGGTGCTTGGAGCTTAGCTCGCATTAGATGCCTACCTTATTTGTTGTCGTGATTGGACCTTCGGGCAGACTTGGTGTCGCACCGATTAAATAGGCTCGCACGTGCAGTTTGTGATTTTGACATGTTGATAGCCGTGTTAGGAGCTTCGGGTAGACAAGAGGTCATACCGATTAAATAGGCTCACACGTGCATTTTGAGATGTGGCGTGATATGATATGTTGATGTGGGTCCATGGAGTACGTTGTACCGTGTTGAGATGTGATATGTCGTATTCGGACGAGATCTGCTATGGACCGATAGGCATGATTTGACCCACCTCCCGTATGGAAGCAGATAGTGGTGATATCCCACACACCTGATCCGTGTAGCCGGTATCACAGGTTATGGCCATAGACCTAGAGGTTATTAGCTTTTATTGAATTGCCTATCTCACATGTCTATTATTCTGTGAATAAATCCATGTTTGAAATGATTTGTGGGTCAGGACAGTCCGAGGGAGGGGCTGAGACCTGACAAGTGTTAGATGGTTTTGAGATGTTGATTTGTTAATGGTTTTAAAGTGCACCAAAGCATGATGATTAATGCTATGCTTTATTGTGAAAAATGCATGATGATTAATGCCATGCTTTATTGTGAAAAAACGCATGATGGTTAATTCCATGCTTTATTGTGAAATATGCATGATGATTTATACCATGCTTTGAATTGAATTGTGCACTGGATTTTTATAGCACGAATGCTTTACATACCATTAACACAAGCATGAACTGATATTTTAAGAAACGAGGAAATGTATGTTTTGAGCATGGCATCACGATCACGTACATAGTGCAGTATCTACATGTTCGCATGATTGCCTTACTGAGCGTGTGGTTTGCTCACCCCCTTATTTTCCCCCTCTCTACAGAGTGTTGAGTATAGATTGAGCGTGACTGGAGGCGTTCCCTTTTGGAAATCCGCTGCATCCCGTCGCGTAAGGTATACACATTGTTATAATTTTGTATCTAAACTTACGATAGCACAATAGCATTTTGTATGTAACTATTAGGGATGTAAAACAATGTAAACACATGTAACAACTCTCATATATACATTTATACAAGTGTTTACTCATAAATAATATACAAATTGAATTGGTATGGTGGAGTGAGTTAGACGTCGACACACAACCCAACTATTGAGGAGAGTTGCTGTTCACGATTGAGGTAAGGACGAATAATAAATGATGCATGAAAATGTGAAAAAGTTGTACATATTTTGGTAAATTGAGGGTCGTGACACCTACCATAGGTCTTATCCTCCCTATGTTTGGGGTGCCTACCATTGGTCTTATCCCACATCATGGTCTGGGGGAACTTGCCATAGGTCTTATCCACCCTATACCACATCAGTAACCAACCCTTGTCTCAAAATCCACATGCAAGCATCTCATATGTGTAACACTCAGTCTACACGAGGCAATCAACACGATTTTAAATCATGTCATGTATAGCACGTTTAAACTACAGTGCGCGTCTTGAGTGCGACACACAGTTAGTACCTCGCTTAAACACTGTCTTATGCATATTACAAAATCAACCGCTAGTGCTAGTAACACTACAGCACTAGGTCATGAATAGTACATATTTCAAATCAAGTACGAGCAATTGCTCCAGTACCAAGCTTTGTATAAAACTCATTAAATCATGTACGAGAAAATGCTCCAATAGTATGTCATGTATAAACCATGTAAAACTGAGTACGAGCAACGCTCCAGCACTCTATCATGCATAAATCACATAAAATGTAGTAAGAGCAACGTTCCAGTACTATAATATGCTTCTCATGAAAATATAGTGCGAGTCATTCTCTCCAACACTAACTTATGAGGAAAAACATATAAAGTTAAGTACGTGCAATACTCTAACACGATTTGTTCTCACATAATTCGATAGATGGTCCTTTTAAAAGGAGATGATTTCAGAACATAAAAATGAGCACCATAAATTGTGCTATTTCTCATCAACCATGAAAACATTAGCTCATCTATCTACTCTTATGCTAAACAGAGTTGAAACACTCAAAAACAAGTTTTCCATGCTTTTTACAACTTTTTCCTATTTCCATAATTTTACCCTTAATAGGGGTAAATTGATAATTTACGCATATCGGGTCTCTATAAATTTTATTCCTTTTCTAGAACCCTAAAGAATTTTTAAGTCCCTGTAAATACCTTCAAAAATACATATAGGTATCTCTAACTAATCACAAAATTCCCTTACCTCAAATCATTCTGATCACTCTGCCTTTTCCATCACTACTGATCACCTGATCTGTTTAGCTCTCAGTATGTTCTGTAGAGATGCGAATAATAATTTATCAGGTTAAATACAATACATTGTACTCGTATTTCACTTTTACTGGGCTTAATTTATAGCATTGGGCCCGTTTACTCTTATTGGGCCCGATTGCACCTTAATAGGCCTTAATCTGTCTTAACCCCATTTCCACTGACTATTACCTTCATCGAGGCCTATTGGGCTCATTGGGCCCGTCAACACTTATTGGGCCTCAGTTTGGGCTCTTTCGACAGCTTATACAATTATTTACGACAATCGATATCCAATTCTAAAACATAATTCATTTTATACAGAAATAAATCTGTAACTTATGTGATGAATTTCTAACGTGCATAACTATCCAAATTGTCGTAAATGAGATTTACTTACCCGAGATTCTGTTACAGTACACAAATTGAGCTGATCTAAACTCTCGTTTGTTGCCAATTGTCGTGCTACACGTTTGTATAATTAAATCGAGTCAATTTCAGTCAATTAAAATTTCAAATAAATTTCTCGAAAATTAAATCGATCAATTTTGACCGCTTACCGGCTTACCCTTAGCCCGATTGCCTCACTGAATTTTTCTCCCCATTTATCCTCTTTTTTTCTTTTTCATTCCTTTTCCTCTTTTTTTTTTCTTTCTTCGCTGAACCGGTTCAAACCGATTATGTCCGGTTCAGCACATCCTCGCCGTTCGGAGTTGCGCCGACCTATTCTTCGCCGACTTCCACTTCCGCCTGATCGGCAGGACCTCGCAAAGCATGTATCTGGTGCTAGCAAAGTCCAAGCTGGTCGAAAAGTGACCGGTTCGACTCTTTCCCTTTTTGGTCTCGCTATCATTTTCTCCCTCTTCACCGTTGATGGTGCTGTCGGCCATTTCACTGGCCGATTCAACCACCAATGAATTGGTCTTCACCTGGGGAACGGTTGGTTGGCGGTGGTTCTAGCCAAATCAGCGTCGGTGTCGTCGAATGCTCTTTTCCCTCTTTCGGTTTCTCCCTCGACGTTTTCGCCATTCCCAGCAATAGGGCCACATGTGACGGTTGTTGAAGCTCCCTCGGTGTTGGTCTTGCTTCATCGGTCTTCTCTCCCTCCCGTGTTGTCTTTGTTCACCGAGAACCAGGGGATTGGTTCGTCCAATCCCTGTTTCTATTTAGGTCGCGCTACCTATTCGCGCGATCCAATTTTCTTTCTTGTTTCTTCAAATTTTTTTATATATAATATATTATATTATATTAAAATATAATATAATATATTATATAACAAATATCTTCACCCAAATATCCCAAATATATATATATATATATTTAAATCAATTAAATATATATATATTTATCTTATTTTTCTCGGGTATTTTTCCCATATTTCCATGATAATTTCTCGAGGTGAAAATTCGATTAATCACAATATATTTCTATCTTGATCAATTGGACTTGAAAATTAATTATTTCTTCTTTATTGATCAAGATTTCCTAAATCCATGTTTAAAATAACGATTTCTTAAGGAATTTACACCGAGTTTTGGGAATTACATAATCTCCCCCACATAAGAAATTTGGTCCTCCAAATTAAAACCAAGCCAAATCGGTCTGTAACAACTTTGAGTACTTCTCACGTTCATGCTCTTTAGAAGGAGAATTTCCAAAAACACTGTTTCACTTTGGTAAATTCCAACGGTCTCTGTCTCTTGTCAGCATAGCTTTTTTTTTTGTCTACTCTGAGGCGTTCTTAATCTCTCACCTATCAATTGAACCTCAGAGGCTTATCTTACCAGATCGAGAGCATTTATCTATCTGTCACCTACTTCTTCCTATCCAATCGAGGGAAGACCAACTATGGCCATACTATGCCTCACACAGTACCATTTCAATACTCGAGTGATGACTATTATTATTGGCGAATTCGGTTAGTGGCTATTGATCATTCTAGGAGCCTCTAAAATCAATTGCACACGCTCTCATGATATCCTATAGAACCTGTACAATCCCCTCTAACTGACTATCTGTCTTAGGATGGAAAGCTATGCTAACACTCAACTGGGTTCCCATGGCTTCCTAAAAAATGTTCCCAGAAGTGGAAAGTGAAGCGAGAATCCCTATATGATAAAATGCTCACTGGAAAGTTATATGGTGTTCCACAATCTCCCTTACACATAAATCCACCCACGCACTCAGACTATCAATAGCTTTCATAGCTAGGAAATGGGTAGACTTAGTCAATCTATTGACTATCACCCAAATAGCCTTGTGATTCCTACGGGTCCTCTGTAACCCATCACAAAATTCAAGGTAACATGCTCTCATCTCTGTGTCAATATAGGTAGAGGCTGCAATAACCCTGCAGACTTCTGATGCTCTACCTTACTCTGCTGATATACGAGATACTTTGCTACAACTCTACGAAGTCTCTTTTCATTCCTGTCCACCAATACATTTTTTTAGAGATTCTGATACATTTTATTACTCCCCAGATGCACTGTATACCCCAAAGAGTGAGCTTCTGATAATAACAATCTCATCAACTGTGGGTCCTTAAGAGAACTTATTTTGCCTCTAAACCACAGTAAGCTATCATCACTCTCTGTGAACTCTTTCACTATACCCATTTGGATCTGACTCACACTATTGACACCCTACCAATCATCACGTTATGCCTGTCGAATCCGATCAACTAAATCTGGTTATTATCTCAGGCTAGCTGTCACATAATCACTGTCAACATCATAAGGGATCACAACAATATTGAAGCTCATAAACTACTCTAACAGCTCATGCTCCCTAACCATCATATGTGGTACCATCCCGAGGCTTTTTCTGCTCAAGGCATCAGTCACTACATTTGCCTTTCTTGGGGGTACAATATCTCACAATCTTAATCCTTCAGAAGCTCTAACCCTCTTTGTTATCTCATATTCAACTCTTTCTGCGACAACAGATACTGAGGCTTTTATGATCAGTGCATACCTGAAATTTCTCACTATATAAGTAGTGGTGCCATATCCTTAATGCAAACACTACGACTACCAATTCTAAATCATGGGTTGGATAGTTCCACTCATGGTCCTTGAACTGTATGGATCCATGAGCGACTATATTCCCATTTTGCATCTATACACAACCCAATCCTTATTTTGAGGCATCCATATACACTGAAAAACCTCATGAGCTATTAGGTATGGTGAGAATAAGTATAGTGGTTAGTTTATGTTTCAACATACCAAAACTCCTTTCACATTTATCATCCCACTTAAATACAACCTTTTTTCTCGAATGAAACGTGTCAACGGAGTAGCCCATTTTGAGGAACCTTCAACACATCGTCCGTAAAAAAGTTTTCAATTGCTGCTCATGATCTTCCCTAGACTTCGAATACATAAAAATATCATCAATACGAATGATAACAAATCAGTACAGGTAAGGTTTAAATACCTCATTCGTTAATGCCCTAACAGGTACGAAAATTTATCTTGAGTACATCCATATTCCAAATCCTTAACGGATGATACCCAAACTTCAGATCGACCTCAAAAAAATTTGCGCTCTTTGAAGCTGATCCAATAGATTATCAATAGTGGAAGGGAGCACTCATTCTTGATGGTAGCCTCATTCGACAACCAATAATAAATTCCTTGTCGGAGGCTTCTTCTTTCTTTTTCACAAACAAGACCGGTGCTCCTCGCGGTGAGACATTCGGTCTGATGAATCCCTTATCTAATAACTCCTATAATTCCTTCTTTAGTCCTTCCAGTTTGACTAGTGCCATTTAAAATAATTGTTTTGATATCGACTCAGTACTAGGTACCAAATCAATACAAAATTCATTTTTTTTTGTTTGGTGGAAACCCTAGTAGATTATTCGAGAAGATATGAAAAACTCTTTAACCATTGGGATACATGTCAACTTCAGATGTGTCTTATTCATGCCAACAATATAAGCGATGAAACCTTCACATCATTACTCATTCCGTTTGTATAATCATTCACTCCTTTATTTACAACCATTACACTTTTCATTTCTTGTCAAAACTTACAGTACATTTTTCAGGGGTGAAAACATCACTATCTTAGAATAGTAATATCAATAGCATAGTTTGCAACTGACTAGTCCATTCCCCATATTACATCATAATCATTTGAATTCAATTGAATAAGATCGGCAGAAGTATCCTCTTCGGTTGTGGCTTTCTTTTCTGATGCAAAGGTATCAACAGGGGCTGTTTCTGGCTCTTTGCCCTTCTGTGGGGCAATCTAACCCTGCTAATTGAATAAATAGCCTATCTTACCTCTCTAAATGCATGTTTTAGTCAATAATATGTGGAGACAACTTTTGTGGTATCTACCACACATCTTGCACTGCTTAGTAGCAGATCGGGGTCCTCTAATCACAATACCCTTCGTAGGCGCTGGAACTGGATACACTAGGGCTTACCAATCATCTTACCCTATGACTTATCAACTCTAAATCTCTTACCATATAGCCTCTTCCCCGTTGTAACACCTCTATCATCCACTATTCTCTTTTTGTCTCTATTTCAGCCCTTGTTAACTTTCCCAAACTCAGAGGCATGTAACTCATAACTTTATTCAAACCCTGTGATCCGCGTATTACCTCGTCGTAGGTAATGATATCTAACGGGGCCAATCAGACTCTGATAAATGGTTTGAGCCCTTCTATAAACTTACAGACATTCCAACTCTCATTGTTCAAAGTGTCGGGGTCACACCTGCCTAGGGATATAAACTGAGATTCATCCTTGTCAATCGATTTGTTCCTCTAGGTCAGAGTAAGGAACTCTATCTGTAAATTTTTATGAATAGTGTTAGGAATATACTGTCTCTGGAATACATCAAAAATTATCTCTCATGTCAGCTTTGGATGTCTAACACTTAAGATGGGTTGATCGGACTCCCACTTGGGCTCCGCCTCGCCATCCAACATAAACGTATCAAAAGTCACTTTCTCGATCGACATACAATGACAGAACCCGTACAACTTCGTAATCTTATTCATCTAGTCCTTAACACTTACTGGGTTCTTTACCTTGCTAATTACTGATGGTCTGAACTTTTAAAAATGCCTTAACTTGGCCTGCTCATAGTCATATTCCAAATCATTACCAATCTATTGTCGAGTTACAGGCGAAGACGTATCCTAAACCGATGGCGTGTTGGAGTCTCTATAGTCTGAGGCATTTGTGCAAGCTATGCAGCTGGGCCTTGTCAGCCCTTAGCTCCCTACATAGACTGAGTAAACAACTCTAAAATATTATACACACTCAGCTCCAACCTCGTGAAGGATGTCTCAATATTGTTCGATATCACTATACGACCCTGTGGGGCATGCTCAACATCAGCCTCGACCTCAATCTCATCCTGAGTCTCATGTGATGACTTAGTACTACTCTCAGGCATACCTCTACGGCCTCGAGTACGTGTACACGCCCCTTTACCATAGCGGCTATCAGTTATAATGACTATATTCTTGCATTCGAAACCAAATTCTTAGCTGCAATCCCATCTCAGAATACACAATTGTATCTAAACAATGTATAGTATATGGGGATGTAAACTTCCTTAACCACTTACATCGACTCATACCAGGCTAACTCAGCTTTGATACCACTTCTATCACGACCCATTTTTCACTAAAAACCACTACAAATTTGTTATTTTTCGTTTGTTATTTAATTATTACCTTGCTCTCCCCGTGACCATCCTACCAACAGTTGGGTTATGATTCGGTGTTAGTCCCCTTATACTATTTACCATTCCATTTTCATATAACATTTACATGTCAGGATTTACTATTCTTTGAATTTAACTAAATACATTCATAAATTGATTTACATAACTTTACATCCCTAATATCATACCCATGTACAGTACTGTGCATTCACATGTTCAGATAGAAAAACTATAAAAGCATGTATACCTTTTCCTCAAAGGGACGTTGCGGACAATAGGAATGCAAGACCACTGTCGCTCTCGTTCTATTGAAAGCACTCTGTAGCGGGGGAAAGTGAAAGGGTGAGCAACCACACGCTCAGTAAGGTAATTATGCAAGCAAGTAGATAACTATATTATCTACATGAACATAAAGTATGCCTTAAAATCGTTCTTTCTCAATATCATGCCGAAAAACCCGAGCTCATGCATGCACTTATGCAACACATATGTGAAAATCATGCTCGGAATCGTAAACATAGGCATTTCATGTAAAACATTTCTTTTCATGAATTTATAGTTAAAAACATGGAAACCGCATCATGTAAAAACATGTCACTTCAGTTCAATTCAAACCAAATCACAAATCTATCAAGACTCAACCCTTCCTTCGAGCTATCCTGATCCACATGAAACCATTTAAATCATGTAATTACATAAATCAGGTAACATGCGAGACTATGTAGGAAATCATGGTAACTGTACAGGACTATAGCCATATCCTAGTGATCCTAGGCTACTCGGTACTTAGTGTGTGGGGCATCACAAATCCGTGGACCCGTATTATCTGGGGTGCCTACCATAGGTCTTATCCCACATCACGGTCTGGAGGTGCTTACCATATGTCTTATCCCACATCATGGTCCGGGGGTGCCTGCCATAGGTCTGATCCACCCTATACCGCATCGGTAACCAACCCATGTCTCAAAATCCACGTGCAAGCATCTCATTCGTGTAACACTCAGTCTACACGAGGTAATCAACACAGTTTTAAATCATCTCATGTATATCACATTAAAATTATAGTGAGCGTCTTTAGTGCTACACACAGTCAGCACCTTGCTTAAACACTGTCTTATGCATATTATAAAATCAACCGCTAGTGCGAGTAACACTCTAGCACTAGGTCATGAATAATTTATATTTCAAATCAAGTATGAGCAATTGCTCTAGTACCATGCTATGTATAAAACTCATTAAATCAAGTACGAGTAAATGCTCGAGTAGTATGTTATGTATAAACCATGTAAAACTGAGTACGAACAATGATCCAGGACTCTATCATGCATAAATTACATAAAATGTAGTACGACCAACGCTCTAGTACTATAATTTGGATCTCATGAAAATCTAGCACGAGTCATACTCCAGCACTAATTTATGTGGAAATTCATATAAAATCAAGTGCGAGCAGTGCTCTAATACGATTTGTTCCCACAAAATTCAATAGAGGGCTCTTTTAAAAATGGATAGTTTTAAAACATAAAAATCAGCACTGTAAATTGTGCTATTTCTCATCAACAATGAAAAAATGAGCCCATCTATCTACTCTTTTGCTAAACATCAGTAAAAACACTCAAAAATAAGTTTTCCATGCTTTTTACAACTTTTTCCAATTTTTTTAATTTTACCGTGAATAGGGGTAAATTAGTAATTTTCCCATATCGTGTCTCTATAAATTTTATTACTTTTCTAGAACCTTCTTTTTCATAGCTACCGATCACTTGATCCGTTTAGCTCCCAGTATGTTTTCTAGAGCTGCAAATAATTATTTATCGGGTTAAATACAGTACATTTTACTCGTATTTCATTTTTACTAGGCTTAATTTACAACATTGGGCCCATTACTTTTATTGGGCCCGATTGCACCTTAATGGCCCTTAATCAGTCTTAAGCCCATTTTCCACTGACTATTCCCTTAATCAGGGCCTATTGGGCTTATTGGGCCCATCAACACTTATTGGGCCTCGGTTTAGGCTCTTTGGACAGCTCATATAACTATTTACGACAATCAATTTCCAACTCCAAAACTTAATTCAATTCATTTTATACGGAAATAAATCTGCAACTTATGTGATGAATTTCTAATGCGCATAACTATGCAAATTGTCGTAAATGAGATTTACTTACCCGTGATTTTATTATAACACACAAATCGAGGATGATCCGAATTCTCATTCGTCGCCAATTATCGCGCTACACGTTTGTATAATTAAATCTGGTCAATTTCAGTGAATTAAAATTTGAAATAAATTTGTCGAAAATTTTTTCTCCCTATTTTTCCTATTTTTTCTTTTTCTTTCTTTTTTCTTTTTTTTTTCTTGTTCTTTCCTAGCTGAACCGGTTCAGACCAGCTCAGTCTGATTCAGGACCATCCTCTTTGTTCGAAGCTGTGCCGACCGGTTCGTCACCGACTTCCACTTCCAGCAGATCAGTGGGACCTCGTAAAGCATGAATCTGGTGTTGGCCAAGTCCAAGCTGGCCAGAAAGTGACCGGTTTGACCCTTTCCCTTTTCGGTCTCGGTATCATTTTCTCCCTCTTCGCCATTAACAGTGTTGTCGGTCGTTTCACTGGCTAATTCAACCACCATTCGGTTGGTCTTCACCTAGGGAACGTTCGGCTGGTGGTGGTTCTGGCCAAATTGACGACGGTACCGATCAATCCTCTTTTCCCTCTTTCGGTTTCTCCCTCGACGTTTTCGCCATTCCCGACGATAGGGGCTCTCGTGACGGCGTCTTCTCTCCCCCCTCCCCTCCCCCCCCCCGGTGTTGCCGTCGTTCGTCGAAAACCACGGGATCGGTTCATCAAATCCCTGTTTTTGTTTGGGTAGCACGACTTGTTCGTGCGATCCAATTTTCTTTATTTTTTATTTTTTATATATAATATATTATATTGTATTAAAATATAATATACTATATTATATAACAAATATCTTCACCCAAATATCCCAAATATATATTTAAATAAATTGAATATATATATTTATCTTATTTTTTCCATATTTTAGGGATAATTTCTCGAGGTGAAAATTCGGGTACTCGCAATATATTTCTATCTTAATCAATTGGCTTGAAAATTAATTATTTTTTCTTTATTGATCAAGATTTCCTAAATCCATCTTTAAAATAATGATTTCTTAAGGAATTTACACCGAATTTTGGGTCTTACATATTTAATAAATTCAGCCCATAAATTGAGCTTATAGTTTTATTGGGTTTGGGCCTCATTATTGGGCTTAGTTTATTTTTCAATTGGGCTTTGAGTTAACTTAAATTAGGCTGATGATTTGACCTTTTATTCTTGGGCCCAATCTCTTAATTATGTGGGTACATAAATCCAGCCCAATGCCCATGTAATTTCAACCTATTCTTCCTTTTCCATGTTGGGCCATCATAGTTTTTCTATAAGCCCAATCACCAATGGGCCTATATGTTCAACCCATATAACATTTAGCCCAATTATATTTTAATTAATTTCCCAAGTTGTATCGGCTGGAAATTAAGTTTATTAGCCCTTGAGTTTAAGTTTCTATGCATTAACCATGGCTGGGTTAACCATTGTTAGGTTACTTAGTCAAAAGCACCATATCAATTCTGACTTTGACCTTTTACTTGTTGACCACATTTCACTATGCTTAATTATCCCTTATGTTAGGTTTCCCATGCATGATTGGCTTATCTTTGGGATTTGACCACCTTCGAAGGCTCAAAATGCCAAAAACAGCTTAAACGATTGGTTTTGAGCTCATTTAGGCCCTTTTTGGCATTTTCACTATCCTAAGTTTGTCGGGACCTATCCAAGCCAACTTCCTTTCATAACATACCTATATTATGATGTTCTTAACCATTATGATTCGTTAAATTGATTATATTCCTTATGATTTAACCCGAGCATGTCTTTACTCATCTTTGGCACTTTTGTTTCTTCGGAGTTGTAACTAAGTTAAATCGATCCAAAACTGAAACATAGTTCCCTTTATGATTAACAGTAATAAGATTAAAGGATTACAAGGATGAGTCTTAAAGGAAACAGTGAAAAATCTTAGGTCTTACACATTGTCCTTCATTGGGACCATTTAGATGTTAGAATTGCATGTTTACCTTGGGAATTACTTTGCCTAGTCTCTCACTGCTATTTTTTTATTTATTTATCTTTGTTTGATTTTCAATACTTTCAATATTTGACTATTGAATATAAGTATTTGAATATTTGTTTTTGAATAAGTATTTTGAAAGCAATAGTTTTCTTATTTTAATTTAAATCAGTATGAATGATTTATCTTAATTATAAGCATGATTTACATTTATATCTAAATGTTTTGATGCCTACCCCTTTGGTATGTACCTTTATTGGGCATAAGCTCACCCTTTTTTTTCCCACCTTCTAGATTACATGCAGTAGGATTGGGTATCCTTTGACATGGGCAGTTGAAGGGTTTGTCTTTCACACGCCTACAATTCTAATATTGAAGAGGTATATTACGCTCATGTACAGTTTCAGTTTATTATTCTAGACACTTTTGATGCACAGTTTTATGTATTTACAATTCTAAGATGTATACTAAATATTCTTTTGAAATGTAACTCCAGGTTATAATGGATATCGAATGTAATCACCTAGATTGTATTGGATGGCAATTATTGTCCGCTTTAGATGTGATGTGACATGCTTGTAGTTTATTAGTTAACTACTTTGGATGCATGATATACTAATGATTTAAAGCTTAATTATTATTTGAAATGAAAGAAGAAATTATGAATCTACCGTTCGAGAATCACATCACACATTTTTAGATGGAGAACGCAAGTTTTAATTAATTGGTTATTAAAATAATCAAGTTAGAACCTACACCGAATGTTGAAAAAATTAAGTAAGAAAAATGAAAAATGTGTTCCCAAATTTTAAGAACTTGGTTCATTACACTAGTTTAGAGAGAGGATAAATTATGTGGATACAGTTAGGTTAATGTAGCTAAACTGAATGCTAAAATTTGTTGTTGGTAGTGATGGACTCTTGAGGTTTTGTGGTCGTATATTTGTCCTTTAGAATCGAACTTTGAGGAGACTTATTTTAGAGAAGCCCATACTTCTCAGTACACCTTACAATCTGGGGAGCAATAAGATGTATTGCAGCTTGCACAAGGTGTATTGGTCGATTGTATGAAACAAAAACATTGCAGAGTTTGGTGCTAACTGTCTCGTATGTCAACAACTTAAGGTAGAGTATTAGAAACCTGCTGGAAAGCTTAAGCTTTTATCCATACCTGTATGGAAATGAGAGTATATTACTATGGATTTTATTATAGGTTGGTCGAGGACTCGGAGGAATCATGATGCTATTTGGGTCATAGTCGATCGATTGACTAAATTGGTACATTTCCTACCATTAAGTCCACGGATTCTCTGTGCTCTAGCTGATTTATATGTCAAAGAGATAGCCAGGCTATATAGGATTCTACTGAGTTTACTTCATACATGGACTCTCGGTTCACTTTTTGTTTCAGGAAGCTATGAGATATCAGTTAAATTTTAACATGGTTTTTCATCATCATACCAGTGGTCAGTTGGAGAGGACCATTCAAACTCTAGAGGACATGTTACGATCATGTGTTATGGATTTTAAGGGCTCTTGGGACGATCATCTACCATTAGCTGACTTTGTTTATAATAACAGCTACCACTCTAGCATTGAGATAGTTTCCTATGAACCTTTGTATGGGAAGAGATGTTAGTCTCTTATAGGCTAAGAAAAGGTTAATGACAGGAAAGTATTTACCCTTGAGCTAGAAAAGTAAGATTTTTAGGATGTCCGATTGATTTGTGAGAGATTGAAGATAGCTCAGAGCCAACAGAAAAGTTATACTAATAGTTGGAGGCAAGACTTAAAGTTCTCAATGGGTGATTCTATTTTTTTTGAAAGTTTCTATATCTAAAGTGATTATGAGATTTGGCAGTAGTGGAAAATTAAGTCCTCAATTCATCAGGCCATTTGAGTTCTTAGATAGGGTGAGAGATGTGGCATACAAATGTATACCGATTTAGATATTTTAAAATAAAGAATTAAATCAATTGGTTTCCCTTAAAAGTATTTACATGGTTTTAATATTGGATTAATTATATGAGTTTTGCTAACTATGATTTTAGGATCTCCATCCCAATTAGTATGTATTATTATACTGAAATGAAAAGTATTATTTTAATTAATTAAAGAATCATGCTAAATAAGTGTGGACCACTATTTTAGAGACTATTAGGCCACCCTTAGTACATACACTATTGGCATTCATTGCCAATGATTTGGAATTTATTTATTTGTATGTGGCTGTTTGACTTGGACACATCTATAGCTTCTCACTACTCATCCATCCCATATGATTGATGACTCTTTTAGCAATGGCCATAGGTTATCTTTATCCCTTATTAGAATTGTTTGGACATTAGGATTTGCATTTAGCAATGGCCATAGGTTATCTTTATCCTTTATTAGAACCGTTAGACATTAGGATTTGCATGCTTACTTTCGGGATACTTGCGTAATGTCTCATATTTATTATATTATTATTAAATATATTCAGTATGAATTTGTAAGTAAAATTATGATAAAGTATGATTTTGTTTTGACTTTTATCTATATGAAATGTTTTAATATATATGTATATGTATATATGCATTAGGTTATACCATTGTACTTTAGATAATCTCTAGTTGGTGCGTAGGATTTGGGCATAATCAGGTGCTTTGAAGCACTCTTATAGCCCCTAAACTCTTAAATCGACTATAAGTTAAACTCTGTCTATTTTACATTCATTCTGTATGTTATTATTTGCATGATTTTATTTTAGTATGATGCTTTTCCCTTCGTTTGTACTATTACTGGGTGTTAAGCTCACTCATTTCCCTCTCACTTTCAGATTATCTATAGTAGATACCTAGTTATCCTTTTGATTGGGCATGGAAGGCGTGTCTTCCATCAGCCTACTAGTACTTTTTAGAGAGATATATACATAGTGTATATCTTTAGTTTGTATTATAAACATTTGTTTTGTATAGTTATGTACATGTATTTGTGGGATGTATCTTAGGGTATAATCTATATCAAATGTAGTCTCATATGCTATATTAGATGTCAATTATAGTTTATAGTAGGGTGTGATGTGAAATTATACTTTTAACAAATTAATTCACATTTGATATATAAAGTGATGATAAATTAAACGATAAATCTAAAAGTCAGATGGTCACTCTGAATCGCATTGTACACATTACAACCAGGACCACAAACTAATAAATTTTAAATAAAATAATTAAAACCTACACTGATCGTTGACAAAACCTAAGTTAGAAAAAGAAAATTTTAGTAAAGTATTTCATGATTTTCGCATGTTACAAGTTACCTTCCTCTAGTTTTATGAAAAGAATTAGAAGTTTTCTGGGCAATGCAGCCTTTCATAGAATGTTTATAAAAGATTTTTCAAGATCTCAAATCCCTTATGTAACCTTCAAGAAAAGACACTGCATTTTGTTTTGATGAGCATTGAGTAGATGCGTTTAAGACAGTTAAGGAAAAGTTAGTGATAGCCCATGTGATTATAGTGTCTGGTTTGATTCTCCCTTTTGAGCTTATGTATGATGCGAGTGATTATACAGTAGGATGTACTTGGGTAGGGAAAAGATAAGGTCTTCCACTCAATCTACTACGCAACTAAGACTCTAAATAATGCCCAATTGAACTACATTACCACCAAGAAGAAGCTATTGGTAGTGGTGTTTGCTTTTGATAAATCTCGATCCTATCCCATAGGCACCAAGGTGGTAGTATATACTGATCATGCAGGTGTATATCAAGATTGGAGAGTGGGCTTAAAGAAGATGGTACAACTATTAATGTGTCCTTTCTTGATGAGCAGCTCTATTCTTTTTGGCACTTCAGTTTGCCTTGGTATACTAACATTATGAATTAATTGGTAAGCAATGTCTTGCCACTTGATTTGACCTCTTAACAAAAGAAGAAATTTTTGAGTGATGTCAAGTATTATGTATGGAATGAACCTTTCTTGTATAGGGAATATAAGGATCACATTTTGGGTAGATGTGTTCCTATAGAGGAGATTAAGGATATACTTAGACACTATCACTCATTGGACTATGAAGGGCACTTTGAAGGGAAAAAGACAGTAGCCAAGGTCTTGTAATTTGGATACTATTAGCCCACATTGCTTAAGGATGCCCACTACTTCGTGTCCAGATGCAATAGGTGTCAAAGGGTTGGTAATATTTCTGAAAGAGTGAGATGCCTCTTACCAACGTTTTAGAAGTAAAGATCTTTGACATCTGGGGCATAGATTTCATGGATCCATTTGTACCTTCATATGTAAGTTTCTACATCATGGTGGCCATGAATTATGTTTCAAAATGGATTGAGGATGTGACATTACCAACTAATGATGTTAAGGTGGTAATGAAGTTTTGAAAAAACATATCTTTGTTAGGTTTAGTACCCCCAAAGCAATTATTAGTGATGAGGGATCCCAGTTCTGTAATAGAAGTTTTGATTGGCTTTTAAGTAAATATAGGGTTGAGCACAAGGTTTCAGCTTATCACCTATATATTAGTGGCCAAGTAGAGTTATCTGATAAGGAGATTAAGGGAATCTTAAAGAAGATAGTGAATCCCAATAAGAAGGACTGGTCCATTAGGCTAGATGATGCTATCATGACCTCCCCTCCCGTGACCTACCAAAATCACCACAAATTTTTTATAATTTACTTACCTCACCTTCTATCATAACTCAACACAAAATAGTTGGGCTGTGATTCGATATTAGTCACCTCACCCATATTCATTATAAGACCCAATTTTTATCGAAATTCCTTATGATTCATGTGATGTAACCATGGTTATATGTAAATTAAATCATAAGAAGAGTTGTACGTGAATGAAAAATGCAAATGTAATGAATAAAAATTCTCGAATGCATTTAAAGATCAAATGGATATTGAAATGGCCACATCTTAAATGAATGAGACTCAGACTGGAGATAAGGATTTAAAACACGAAATGAGTGAGTGTTCGTGAAGGTAAGTTGGATTGGTTTCGTCCCGAACACGTTGAAGGGTAAAACAATCAAAAGACTGAAATTCGGTATTAATTTGACAAGAAACTTTCAGTATAAATATGGATTTGAGAAATCTTGATCAATAACGAAGAAATAATTAAATTTTCAAGTCCAATTGATCAAGATATGAATTTATTGAAATTAATCAGAATTTTCACTTCGAGAAATTATCCCGAAAATATTAGAAAAATATACCGAAAAGACGAAATAAGACAAATAAATTCATTTAATTGATTAAATGAATAAAATATGATTTTTGGGATATTTTGACAAAAATAATATATTTTATTCTAATTATAAATAAACTATAAATAAAAAATAAATAAAGTAAAAAAAAGGGAAATAGTATCGCGCGACACGGTCGCGTGACCCAAACGGAAAACAGGGACTGATCCATGATTCCCGGTGAATGGCGGCATGATGGAGAGCGAGGCGACTGATGAAGCAAGGCCGACACTGAGGGAGCCTTCACTGGTCAGCACGCGCGCCCCGAGCCATCGAAAAAACATGAAATTGCCGAGAGAGAAGCCGAAAGGGGAGAAGAGAAATTTGTCGCCGTCAACATTGATCTGGCAAACCCGGCCCAGCCGAACGTTCCTGAGGCAAAGATAAGCAGATTGGCGGTACATTTGGAAAAGGAAGTCGGTGAAGAACTGACCGATGATGCTTCGAACGGTGAGGGAGAAAATCGAACTGGACTGAACCGATTGAATCGAACCGGTCTTAATCGGGCTCAACTGGACTGAACTGGTTCAGCCAGAAAAGAAGAAAAAAGGAAAGAAGAAAAAGAAAGAGAAAAAAGGAAAAAAAAAAGGAGAAAAAATTGGAAAAAATTTCAGTGATGCAATTGAGCTACGGGTAAGCCGGTAAGCGGTCAAAATTGATCGATTTAAATAAAAAATATGTAATTGTGTAGCTCAACAATTGACATCAAACGAGAGCTCGAGTCAGCTTCAATTTACGTACTATCATCGAATCTCGGGTAAGTAACCCCTATTTACGACAATTTGCATAGTTATGAGTGTTAGAAATTTACCGTATAAATTACGGATTAATTTCGTATAAAAAATATTAAATTCTAGAATTTGAGATAAATTGTCGTAAATAATTAATTGAACTACCGAGAGTTTAGAACGAGGTTCAATAAATACTGATGGGTCAAATGAGCCCAATAGGCCTTGATGATGTGAATAGTAATTGGAAAATGGGCTTAAGGCCGGTTAAGGCCCATTATGATACAATTGGGCCCAATATGGGTAAACAAATGGATTAAAAATTTTAAGGACTTGGGATGGGTAAAAGACTATTTTACCCCTACTGAGGAAAAATTCACCTAAGGATGGTGAAAGCATGACATGCATGAAATGTATGATTTGAAAGCTTTTCGTTAAATTTTAGCAAAGCAAATTGGCAAATGGGCCAGTAATTGCATAAATTTCACAAGATAAAACTACGTAAGTGTTATTAAGATTTAAATTAAATTTCTTTGAAAAATGGGCCAACTATCAAGTTTATATGGAAACAGATGGTGCTGGAGCATTTCCTCGCACTATATCTGAGTTTGTGAGTGTGCATAAAAGGTGCTGGAATGGTTGTTTGCACCAATTTGTGTGACATCATATGTATGAAATAGTCGAGTCACGGGGTAAGATGATAGGTAAGGTCCTAGTGTATCCAGTTTCAGCACTTTTAAGGGTTATTATGATTGGAGGACCCCAACCTGCTATGGAACAGTGTAGGATGTGGGGTAGATACCACAGAAGTAGGCCCTACACCTTATTGACTAAAATAGGCGCTAAGTGTGGTAAGACGGGCCATTTATTTAATGATTGCTTAGAGTTGGGAAAGTAGGTTGTTGGACAAGGGTGAGTGTATGCCTTGGACCAGGACACTACTGATGTTTCATCTGATGTGGTGGAAGGTACCACAATGGTTGTGAATAATGAAGTAAATATTTTCATTGATCTTAGTGCTACGCATTTATTCATACCGCCTTGAGTTACTTATAAGCTAGTGAAAGATGTGAAGCTTATACCCTTAGGCAAGATGATGATAGTTTGCTGATTGTCACTAACTGAATAAGGGTATAGGGATTATAAGTTGTAAACTGGGGAAAAAGGATACGTCAGCCGATTTTATTCAATGGAATATGAATAATTTTGAAGTAATATTTGAGAATATATTGATTCGGCTGCAAACTATGCTGTTTAGATTTCTATCCTAAGATAGTGATATGGTTACCCTTGAAAAGTATATTGTAAGTTTTGACAAGTAATGAAAGGGGTGTAGCGATTGAAATTAAAGGAGTAAATGATTGTACTCACGTTATGAGTAATGATGGGAATGTTTTCTCGTTTGGGTAGTTGGTATGGATAAGGCGCATCTGGAGTTAACAGATATCCTTATGGTCACAGAGTTTCCTAATATCTTCCCGGATAATCTACCAGGGTTGCCACCCGTTAAGGGAATAGAGTTTTGTATTGATTTAGTACCTGGTATGGAGCAGATATCCTAACCACGGTATAAAATGGTATTAGTGGAACTGGAAGGATTAAAGAAGAAATTATAGGAGTGATTGGATAAACGTTCATTAGATCTTTTTAAAGATCGATTTGAAGTCTGGATAATATCCGTTAAGAATTCAGAATATGAATGTGCCCAAGATGATTTTCGTAACCGTTAGGTCATTGATGAACAAGGTATTTAAACCTTACCTAGATTGATTTGTGGTCATCCTTAGCGATGATAGTTTGATGTATTCGAAGTCCAAGGAAGAGCATGAGTAGCAACTGGAAACTGTCTTACAGACGAGGTGTTGTGAGTTTCTCAAAATGGGCTGCTCAGTTGACACATCTCGTTCGAAAAAAGATTGTATGCTAGTGGGATGATAAGTATGAAAATGGTTTCCATGAGTTTTGGTATATTGAAGTAATAAACTGACCACCGTAATTATTCTCACCCTAACCAACAGCTCAAGAGGTTTAAGTGTATATGGATACCTCAAAGTAAGCATTGGGCTGTGTATTGATGCAAAATGGGAAGATAGTAGTTTATGGATCCAAATAGTTCAAGGACCATGAGAGAAACTATCCGACCCATGATTTAGAGTTGGCAACGAAAGCGTTTACACTGAAGATATGGCGCTACCAATTATATGGTGAGAAATTTCAGATATGCACTAATCATAAAAGGCCCCGAGTATCTGTTTTCGTAGAAAGAGTCGGATATGAGAATAAAGAGGGTTAGAGCTTCTGAGGGATTATGATTGTGAAAATTGTACCACCTAGGAAAGGCTAATGTAATGGTTGATGCCTTGAACAAAAAGAGCCTCGAGATGGTACCATATATGATGGTCAGGGAGCGTGAGTTGCTAGAGCAGTTGTGAAGCTCAGTGGTGGTATGATCCCTTCTGATAATGACAGTGATTGTATGACAGCTAGCCTGAGATTAGAATATGATTTGATAGGTTTAGCATGATGATCGGCATGGTGTCGATTGTGTGGGTTAAATTCAAATTGGAACAGTGACAAAGTTCACAGTGAGTGATGATGACTTACTAAGGTCTAGAGATAATATAAGTGCTCCCCATGACCACAATTGATGAGATAGTGTTATTTTCAGAAGCTCACTCTTCGAGATATACAGTGCATCTGAGAAGTAATGAATATATCAAAATCTTTGAAAAAGGTATTAGTGGTCAGATATGAAAAGAGACATTGTAGAGATTGTGGAGAAGTGTCTTGTATATCAGCAGATTAAGGTATAGCAATAGACGTTGCAAGGTTATTGCAGCCTTTATCTATATCAACACGAAAATGGGAGCAAGTTACCATGGATATCGTGATGGATTATCGAGGATCACAAAAATCACGAGGCTATCTGGGTGATAGTCGATAGATTGACTAAGTCTATCTACATTTTGGTTATGAAAGCTACTGATACTCCGAGTGTGTAGGCAAATTTATGCATACGAAAAAATTGTGAAACGTTATGTAGCGTCCTAAGGAGCATGATATCGAATAGGGATTCCCGCTTCACTTCCCACTTCTAGGAACGTTTTTCAGGAAGCTATGGGAACTCGACTGAGTGTTAGCATAGCTTTTCGTCCTCAGACAGATGGTCAGTCAGAGGGGACTATACAGATTTCGGAGGATATGATGAGAGCATGTGCCATTGATTTTATAAGCTCATGGGATGATCAGTTGTTACTAATTGAATTCACCAATAATGACAGTTATCACTTGAGTATCAGGATAACATTATATGAGGCATTGTATTGCCTTAGGAGTTATTCCTCGACTTGAATAGAAAGAAGTGGGTGACAGATAGAGAATTGCTCTCAAATTGTTATAATAAGTCTCTGAAGGTGTTCAATTGATTGTGAGTGATGGAGAATACCTCAGAGCAAACAGAAAAGCTATGCTGACAAGAGACGAAGACCGTTGAAGCTCAAAGAGAGTAGGTCATATGTTAAAAAATCGATTCGGGCACTAAACAGGAAGGAGAAAGTGTCAAGGTTTAAGATGATCTCCCTAGTCAAGTCCGTTGGTAGTATGACACTCCGAAAAAAAAAAGTCACATGAGAATTAAAGAGTATGATGCGATAGACGTACCTGGAGTTATTTATGGACCCATTTGACTTGGTTCTAATTTAGAGGACCAAATTTCTTAAGTGGAGGAGATTATGTAAGACCCGATTTTTATCGAAATGCCTTATGATTCATGTGATGTAAACATGGTTATATATAAATTGAATCATAAGAAGAGTTGTACGTGAATGAAAAATGCAAATGGAATGAATAAAAATTCCAGAATGCATTTAAAGATCAAATGGAGATTGAAATGGCCACATCTTAAACAAATGAGATTCGGACTGGAGATGAGCAGATTCCCTGATTCTCGACGAACGACGGCATGATGGAGAGTGAGACGACCAGTGAAGCAAGGCCGACACTGAGGGAGCCTTCATCGGCCAGCATGAGCGCCCCTAGCCATCGAGAAAACATGAAATCGCCAAGGGAGAAGCCGAGAGGGGAGAGGAGAAATTTGTCAGCGCTGGCGCTGATCTCGCCAACCCTACCCCCAACTGAACGTTCCTGAGGCAAAGATGACAGATTGGTGGTGGACACGGTGGGAGAAACCGACGGATGGCGTCCAAAATGGCGAAAGGAGAATCGGTAGCGAAACCGAGGAGAGAAGAGGCCGGACCGACCACTGCTGGCCAAATTTACACTAGATCCGTGCTTCGCGTAGCCAGACGGACCATCTAGAAAAGGAAGCTGGTGAAGAATCGGTCGAGGTTGCTCCGAACGCCGAGGGAGAAAACTAAATCGGACTAAACCGGTTGAACCAAACCGGGCTAAACCGGATCGAACCGATTCAGCCAAAAAAGAAGAAAAAAGAAAAGAAGAAAAAGAAAGAGAAAAAAGGAAAAAGAAAAAGAAAAAAATTGGGAAAACTTCCAGTGATGCAATCGAGCTATGGGTAAGCCTGTAAGCGGTCGAAATTGATCGATTTAAATTTTAAAATATTTAATTCGATTAATATTCGACTGAAAATTTACCCGAAAAAATATATAATTGTGTAGCTCGACAATTGACGGTAAACGAGAGCTCGAGTCATCTTTGATTTGCGTACTATCACCGAATCTCAGGTAAGTAACCTTTATTTACCACAATTTGTATAGTTATGCGTGTTAAAAATTTATCGCATGAATTATGGATTAATTTCGTATAAAATGAATTAAATTGTTGAATTTGAGATAAATTGTCGTAAATAATTAATTGAGCTATCCGAGAGTTTAGAACGAGGTCCAATAAATACTGATGGACCCAATGAGCCCAATAGGCCTCGATGATGTGAATAGTAATTAGAAAATGGGTTTAAGGCCGGTTAAGGCCCATTATGATACAATCGGGCCCAATATGGGTAAACAGGCCCAATGATTTAAATTAAGCCCAGAAAATATAATAATTATATTGTATTTGACCTGATGAATAATTATACGCAGTTTCAGAGATTGGATTGGGAGCAAATCGGACTACGTGACAAGACATAAGTGAAAAGGTCAGACTGTACAGAAAAATGAGGTAAGGAAATTTTGCGAGTAGCTAGAGGTAGCTATGCGTATTTTTAATAGCTTTTACATACACTGAAACTGTATAAAGATCCTAGAAATGGATTAAAAATTTTATGGACTTGGGATGGGTAAAAGACTATTTTACACCTACTGAGGGAAAATTCACCTAAGGATGGTGAAAGCATGACATGCATGAAATGCATGATTTGAAAGCTTTCTGTTAAATTTTAGCAAAGTAAATTGGTAGATCGGTCAGTAATTGAATAGATTTCACAAGATAACACTACGTAAGTGTTATTAAGATTTAAATTAAATTTCTTTGAAAAATGGGCCAACTATCAAGTTTATAGGGAAACAGATGGTGCTGGAGCATTTCCTCACACTATATCTGAGTTTGTGAGTGTGCATAAAAGGTGCTGGAACGGTTGCTTGCACTGATTTGTGTGACATCATATGCATGAAATGTGCTAGAGCGGTTGCTTTCACTGATTTTACTATTGTGAAATGCATGAGAGGTGCTGGAGCCTAACTCGCACCCTATTTTGACTGTTTTGACTTAATATGCATAAAAAGGTGCTAGAGCGATTGTTCGCACTAGTTTTAATGATTTGACATGCATGGTAGGTGCTGGAGCTTAGTTCGCATCCTGTTTTGATATGAAAATTGCATAAAAGCCGTACTGAAGCCTTGCTCGTACGTGATTTAATCGATTTAATTGCATAAAAGTCGTGTTGGAGTGTAACTCGCATGAGATTTGATTTATTCATGCATGAAACCATGATGGAGCATTGTTCGCATGAAGTTTTGATTTACTTGAACATTTATTCATGCTAGAGCATTGCTCGCACGATGTTTTGAATGATTTATGTTTTATATGAATTTATCACTCTTTTAAAGTCATACTGGAGTGCTGCTCGTACGCAGATTTTATTGATTTTTATGAAAACATGTTGGAGCTTCGCTCGCACGAGGTTTATAGATATCATGAATATGCATGGAGCCGTGCTGGAGTTTTACTCGCACAAGGATTTATATGACATGCATATAGCCGTGTTGGAGCCTCCTGTAGACTGTGTGTCACAGTGAGATGATATGCCCACACGTGCATACTGAGGCACCCCCTGACTATGATTTGGGTTCACGGAGTACATTGTACCGTGTATGTCGTTCGTAGTACGCTGTACCGTGGGGATTGTTAGAGTGGAGTGGCATTAGCCACGAGGTTGTAAGCCTTGCCCTCACAATCCTAGTATTTTTGTTGTTCTGGTAGCATTATTGACCCACCTCCTGTTTCAGGTGTGATACCTCGCACACTAGGTACCGTGTAGCCAGGGATCACTAGGATATGGTCATAGTCCTCGATATTACTGATATAGTTACCTACATGTCTCACATGATATAACTTTTGGTCTCGATAGACCAGGGTAAACCCGAGGGAGGGGTCAGGCGCCCGATTTTTGTGATTTTCACTCAGATATGATTTTCGACTATGATGATAGATTCGTCAAAGGATTTTACGACTTGTGACCCTAAAAGAAGGGTGATTTTGTAACAAAATTTTATAATAAACTTTTAATGAGTTTGAAATTGATTTATGAGATGATTGACCCGGAGGGGTTATTTTATACTGAGCTTTTAATGAAGTGATTTAAATGCAGTAGCATTAGGAGTTTTCCATGCTTTAATTACAAAGTCATGAAAATAATTGTTTCTCTTGATTTGTTTTACGTAACATGAAATAATGCATGATCTTGATTTACTTCATGCAAATTATGATTTTACATCAAATGCCATTGATGCATGAGTTGCATGATTTCTATATGCACGAATAGTTTTTATAAACTATGGCATTGATGTATGCATGATTTCTTGTGTGAGATTTAAACGAAAAGAAATGAATTTAAGGGCATGGCATTATGAGCATGTAGATAGTGGAGCTATCTACTTACTTGCATAATTGCTTTACTGAGCGTATGGTTACTCATCCCCCTTATTATCCTTATTTTTCAAAGCACTCGCAGTAGTTAGTGAGCGGTTGAGGACTTGCATTCTTGGTATCCGCTGCATCTCATCGAGAGTCAGGTATACACATTTGTATAGTTTTGTATGTAAATATTTAAAAATGCACAGTACTGTAAACGTATATGATGTCGAGGATGTAAGGTTAAGTAAATCCAATTGTGAATGTATTAGTTTAAGTCAAAGGATAGAAAAATCCTAATGTGTAAATGTAACATGGAAATGGAATGGTAAGTAGTGTGAGGAGACTAATACTGAATCATAGCCGAACTGTTGGTAGGATAGTCACGATCAGAGAAATGTAAGAATTAAATAACAAACGAAATATTTGTAGTGATTTTTAGAAAATTTGGGTCATGACATTCATTCCATAATATTCATACATATCAATACATTTATCTATTGACTGCAAATATTCTTTTCTTAACAATACTTTAAATACAAATACTTCTAAATATACATCCCCGACCGTACATTCGTTTATATAACTGTGCTTTTACAATGTTCATGCCTTGAAATCATTTCCTTATTGACTCATTTCTAAAGCATGTGTCTTTCTTGAAACATTTATGCAATATATACATATAGATATAAATCATCAGTTATGAAACTGAAATCATGTTGGCTTAATAAATCTCAGTAGTTTATGCAAAACATTGCATTTCTCGTGTAATTCATAAAATTTCACATTTATCATGCCATTCAATTAAATCAAAATAATACGGCATATCATCATGTTAAAAACATGGAAAACTAGGCCTCACCCATCCCTCGGGTTACCCTTTTCACACATAAAGTCACATGTTTAGATTATAAAATCATGTGATAGTTCATTCAAGAAAACTTAATTGAATGAAAGGAGATAGGTGACTACATGTTCCGAGTTATGATCATAACTCATTTTCCATGATCTTCGATTACACAGTACTCGGTGTGCGGGAGCTGGGTCAAATCTCTACCGTCAGCTCACAACTCAATAACATCGTGTACTCACGGTATAACGTACTCCATGTGACATACACAGTACAAAGTACTCCATGGACCCAATCTCAAGGTCGGGGTGCTTGCCATAAGTCTTAGCCCTCATACCTTGGATATATCTCATAGTCGGGGTACTTGCCATAAGTCTTAGCCCTCATACTATGGATAATATTTTCGATAGCCCTAGGCCATATCTCAAAATATTACACGTGTGAGCTTATAATTGGTGCGACACACAGTCACCACATGCTCCCAACACGGCTGTTTCATGCTCTCTCTTTCAAAACCAATACGTACAAGTAAACTCCCAACACGACCACAAACACAAGTTATATAAATCTAGTGTGAGCAATGCTTCCAACACTATCTCATGTAAAACCGAGTATGAGCAATGCTCCCAATACTCTATCATGCATCAATCAATAAAACTGTGTACAAGCAATGCTCTCAGTACTCTATCATGCATAAATCGCACTAAATCAAGTACGAGAATATACTTAAGTACTAAGTGATGCATATCTTATAAAATCAAGTGCGAGTATTCTCTAGCACTCATGGTTTTACACAAACCCGATAAATGACTTATTCAAATTGAATTTCACTCAATTAAATCCAATAGGCACTCAAATGTGCTGTTTTCGCTTATACATGAAAACATTATCCATTCTATCAATACAACTATAAACATTAGTCGCAAACATGTTTCTAAGGCTTTATACCCTAAATTTTGGATAAAACCATGGTTTACTTTATCGTTTCCTATCACGACTTTTCTATACATTTAATTTCATATACAATATAGTAATCGAAATTCTATTCGAAATACGTGTAGTTACCTATAGCTATTCAAGAAATTCCCTTACCTCGGATCACATCGTGTGACCTCACTTCTTCGATGCTATTCACTCTCGCAGTCCGATCAGCTTCCAATATCAACTTCGAAGCTGTTAATAATTATCCACATCAGTATACTTTAATATACTTGTTTTCACTTGTATGACTCTAAATCAATGCATTTAACTCCTCTCAATACCTCAATCTCATCACTTTCTCCCATTATGGCAATTCACCAAAATTCTCATATACCTATCTTCTTTTCTCATCTATTTCAATTTATGTATTTCATAAAACCATTTTACAATCTTCCATACATCCTTAAATCCATGTGTACTCAACTTCCTCATCATTTTCTCAATTTCATGCCAATATCTAGGTCATGAATATTTTTCATGATCAATTGATTTTTAGCAAATTAAACATACATCAATCAATTCACCAAGATACCTATATTAACAGATATGAAGTTGGAGTATTGAATCTTACGTAGCTTGAACTTTTCCTCTTTTTGCCAACTTTGGTAAAATCCACCATGCATCTTCAATCCTTAATTCTAACTTCTAGTTTCCAACTATGTTGCTATACTCTTTACTAGAAACAACTTTGCTAAAATGAATCTCACTCAAAACTACTTGAAAGATGAAGATTTCTAGTGTAGAAAGGTTAGGTTACACTTTGGTTCATGAAAGGTTTGATGTTTCTCGAGAAAATTGAAGTACAAAGTTGTGTATTTATAAAATTTACTCAAGGAGATCGATCTCCTAACTACATGAGATCGATCTGCCCTGCACTTCTCTCTTCAGAAAATGACTTTTTAAGCTTAGGGGATCGATCTGCTCTCAGTATGAGGTCGATTTGCTTTACTTAGAGCCTTGAGGAGATCGATCTGGCCATGTCATGAGATCGATCTATTCCATCCAGAACCCTTAGGAAATTGATCTGCTTCAGCCAGAACTTGCTAAAGATCGATCTGCATTATTGAGGGATCGATCTGCTCTTTTTGATAGATCGATCTGCCTCTTACAGATACTGTGATATTACATTTTCAAGCTATGAGATCGATCTTCCTTGCTAATGAGATCAATCTGCTCCTCTTCCATTGCAGTTTCTACTGTAAATTTTCCCAAAAATCATTGTTACATTCATTTCCGATTTACTTAACTACCTGTTTTGCATTACATACACATTTGCAACTTAATAACATTCATTCCTTATGATTTATATCAAATGTGACTTATCTGTACATCACAAAATCATAAAGAGTACATATTAAAATACGGGTCTTACAGATGCACTTTGGGCCAATAAGACAGACTTTAAAGCCCTTATAGTAATGTCCCCTTATCAGCTCGTGTATGGAAAAGCCTGTCACTTGCTAATAGAGCTTAAGCATAGGACCTATTAGGCCATTAAAAACTTGAACTTCAACTTGAAAGCAATTGGGGAAAAGAGGTTACTATAGCTCAATCAATTAGATGAGTTCAGGTTGCAAGCTTATGAAAATGCCAGGCTTTATATAGAAATGACTTAGCATTAGCATGATATGAATATTAAAGAGAGACACTTCCAGCTAGGTTAGTAGGTCCCACTGGTTAATTTTCGCTTGAAGTTGTTTCCAAGAAAGCTTATGTCTCGATGAACAAATCCTTACATCATTACATGAGTTTCCCTTTATGGTGACATTGAGATTATGGATGAGACTTTGCTGTAGCCTTTTCAGGTTAACCGGAATTGGCTGAAGCACTACTTTGGTAAAGGTTTTGATCTTTAGCATTCAATCACCATAACTACCTGTTTTTGTTCCTGCTATATAGCTTCATTGAGAGTTTGCTGAGGACCTTAAACTCAGCCTAGCTTTATTCCTTTTTCTTTCTTCTCGTATCATTTCTTCTTTCACCTTTTGTATAGTTCTTTTTTTCTCTTTTATGCTTGCTTTTCTTTTTTCTTCTGTAGGTACACCTTTGGTAGTAGCACCTTATTGCACTTCACAAGGTTCATCGTAATGACATTAGGGGAGTTGTCTGTTCTTGTCACGACCCTCAATTTACCGAAAATCACTACCAATTTTTCATTTTTTGTTTATTATATAATCCATTATTCTGACCTTCCTCTGATCGTGAACAACTTCACCACCAACAGTTGGGCTGTGCATCGGTGTGAATCTCATCCAACCATACCATTTCAAGTTACATTTTATTTAAAGGTAAACACTAGAATTTCTTAAATCAGAGTTGCGATTTACAAGTGTTTACGATTCTTTACATCCCCAAATGTTACATTCAAAATATTATTGTGCTATTGCTTGTCTAGATACAAAGCTGTACAAATGTGTATACTTTTATATGATGGGATGCAGCGGACTCAAAAAATCAACTCCTCAATCATTCTCAATCTACCGAAAGTTCTCTGTAGATGGGGAAAATAAGGGGGGTGAGCAAAGCACACGCTCCGTAAGGCAATCATGCGAGAAGGTAGATAACTATACTATCTACATGATCGTGATGCCATGCGTAAAACCACGCAATTACTCGTCATACCCAAAAACATCAGTTCATGCACGTGTTCATGATATATAAAGCAGTTCATGCTATTCAAATCAGTGCACAAGTCGTAAATAAAGCATGGAAAATCATCATGTGCAAGTCGTAATTAAAGCATGGAAAATCATCGTACGAGGTGCACTTAAAAGCAGTTCATACTCAACACAAATCAACATTCGTCAGGACTCAGCCTCTCCCTTCGATTGTCCTGACCCACAAAACAATTTAAAAACATGGATTTATCATAAACCAAGTGACATGTGAGGTTAGGCAAATAATAATAAGGGTAATAACTAGGACTATGGCCATATCCTCTGTGATCCTAGGCTACACAGATCCTAGTGTGTGGGGTATCACCTCTATCTTCTTCCGCACAGGAGGTAGGTCACGTCCAACCCGTCGGTCCATAGCAGATCTAACCTTTGCCCGAATACGATATATATATATATCCATACACAGTACAACGTACTCCAGGACCCATATCATCACATCATATCGTGCCACATCTCAATATGCATGTGCGAGCCTATTTAATTGATGTGATACACAGTCTACTCGAAGCTCCTAGCACGGCTCCCAACATGTAATAAAAATCACATGCCCGTAATCTGTAACATGACTATAAATGTATAGTAGACATCTAGTGTGAACAATGCTCCAACACCATGCCATAAAATCCATGTGAAAACTACTGCAAGCTAGACTCCAGCACTCATGCATGTAAAACTCTAGTGTGAGCACCGCTCCAGCACTAATGCATGTATAAACACATCAAATCTCGTGTGAACAACGCTCTAGCACGCTTTATTTCCATAAAACTCATGTAGATGGTTCATTTGTATGCAAAGAATGGTTATTACATCAAATCATGCTATTTTCTTGCAAACCATTTAAATGCTAGCCAGCATACCAATTCACATGCTAAAAAACAGCAAAAACACTCAAGAGCATCATGTTCTTGCTTTTCATGACATTTTCTAAAATCTCATTTTTTGCCCTTCCTAGAGAAATGATAATTTATCGTTTCGAACCTCTTAAGATATTAATCCTTTTCGGTGATTCTCAAACATTTTAGAAACTATAAATGCGCCTGAAAATGGGTACAAATATCTCTAAGAGCCAACAAAATTCCCTTACCTCAATTCACTCAGAAACAACTTCTTCTTCCTTTCCCGCTTTTAGTGATTGTGCTCAATTTGCTCCAGCTATATCCTCGGGAGCTGTAAACATTCATTTATCACATTAGTCAATTACTAATAACTCATATTCTAACTTCATCCTAGTCAATATATCTTATTGTGTCACGACCCTCTTCTTCCAAAAATCACTAAATGTTTTTCGCATTTATTCATTTAATTCTCCTGTCGTGAACAGTTTGCCACACTAAACAGTTGAGCTATGATTCAGATCCAGTTATCTCATACCATACATGATATTACATAACATTTATATATAATAACTGTAGACACTTAAATTGATTGCATTAACTTCAATAATTATTACATGTCTTCAAATGTTTACATCCCCAGAATTTAGATTTCCAAAAATATTGTTGTGTTGTACTTGTTTAGATACAAAACGACAATAATGTGTATACCTCTCAACGATTGGTCGTAGCAAACGTTGGGAGTGCATGTCTCTGCTCGTTCTCTACCACTATGGATGCTCTGTAGGGATGGAAAATGAAAGGGTGAGCAACCACACGCTCAGTAAGTAAATAATGTAAGCAAGTAGACAGCTACACTATCTACATGCATATAATGTCATGGTATCAAAATCACTTACATCTTCAGCATGAGGTAGATAAAAACGATGCCACATGAATATGTATATAGTATATGAAACATTCATAAAATCAGGCATGATAATCAATGGAAAATCAACATATAAATCATCTCATGCTCGTCATATGAAAACTCATTGCCATTCATTTAAATCAAATCTAATCTTGCCCTTCGGGAATACCCTGTGCATAAAATCACATTTCCTTTTATAAAAACCAAATCACGTGTGTCACCCCTCTTTCGGGCCTACCAAAGTCTATTAATAAAACATAATAACAAGTGAGGCATGTAGGTTACATTTCGGAATAAATTGGGAATAATGGCCATGTATAAAATCCTTGTGATGCCAGGTTACGCGGATCCCAGCGTGCGGGGCATCACAATTACAACCAGAGGTGAGGTAAGCTCTACTCGTGCAACAACTCAACCAACTAGTCATCGAGACTACACGGTACAATGTACTCCATGTGATATACACGGTGCAATGTACTCCGTGAACCCAAACAGTCTGAAGGTGCCTACCATAGGTCTTAGTCCACATCATTGTCAGGGGTGCCTGCCATAGGATTTAGTCCACATGACTATTTATCTAGGGTGCTTGCCATAGCACTTAGCCCCATCATGGTTCGAGGGTGCCTGCCATAGGTCTTAGCTACCTTATACAATGCCGGTAACCATTTCATGTGTCAAAACACAAGTGCGTTACCTCATCTTACTCTGACACACAATCTACAGGAGGCTACTGAACGATTTTCTATAAAACATGTCAAATCTTTGTATGAGCAAAGCTCCAGTGTGAGTTTCATGCACAGTAAACCAATAAAAGCTAGTGCGAGCAGAGCTCCAGCACTATCAGTATAAATCAAAGCATTTCATTTTTCTTAAAAACATTAAATTCATGGAAAACAATGCATTTTTGGATCTTTACTACCCCTTTCATAAAATTCCTACCAAAGTATAACTTATATTTCCTTCCTTATTTTTTGAACCTATCACAAAAATTCTTAATGCATTATTAGATAATAGGTAAAATTCGCACCATATAATTCCCCTCAAAATATGAATAGCCACCTCTAGGCACTTGCAAAACCCCCTTCCCTCGGATCACGTCGAACGTAGTACAAGTTCCACTATCAGAAGCTCGTTTAATCCAATTTGCTCCTAATCCATTCTTTGGAGCTGCAAGTATTCGTAAGTCACTTCATCACTATCTATACATCTTATTAGACCTTATGGTATTATACTTGGTCTATTTCTGCATTTGGCCAACATTGTGTCGTTCCTAATCAATTTGGCTAGTAACTCATTTAGTTATCAAATCAAACACTTGATTTGCATGCTTAATCCTTAGTTCCTCAATTCATTCATACATTTAACAATTACAATATATGTACATTTCCTCACTTTGCCCCTTCCCATAATTTGCTTTCACAACCCAATCTCAAAATCATGCATATAACATTCCTAACACCTTAATATAACCTATTCATCATTAACTCAACCATATTATATCTTCTTACACTAAACCCATTCTAGGTTATGCTCGATTCATTACATTCTAGGTAGTTTTAATCATCAATACATACTCTAATCCACTCACAACAACAACTAGATAAATATGCATAGAGTGGGTGTATTGGAAACTCACCTAGCATGACTTTCCTCTTTTCAAACTTTGGAAGGCTCCTTAGTTCCTTCAATCCAATGAGTTGAATATTGGCTCTAAGCTATTTTGATCTTCTCCTTAAAATGAACAACTTTGGCTCTAATAGCTTTTTCCCAATTCTTTTTGGAAGATGGTCTATTCTAGAGAGAGAAAGCTTAGCATTTTTAGTGAAAATGGAAGAGGTTTGTTGGTTTGCTAAAGAAAAGGGTTTTGTCGTGGGATATCTATAGATTGAGGGTGATGAGATCGATCTTCTAGGGTAGGAGATTGATCTTCCCTTGGTTTTTAGCTATCAGATTCTCAGTTTTGAATTGGGAGAGATCAATCTGCTCATTGGGGAGAGATCAATCTTGGCTTGGCAGAAGCTTGAGGAGATCGATCTTCTCATGGGGAGAGATCGATATGCTCTTGACAAAATCAAATGGAGATCGATTTGCACTTAATAGGGGATCGATCTCTACTAGGCAGAGGCAAATACAGATCGATCTGCTTATTGGGGAGATTGATCTGGCCTTGGCAGATTCACTTGGAATTGTTCTGCTTGCACAAGGGATCGATTTGCCTTCGATAAGAGATCGATATGGCCTTCATCTGCAGCTCTTATGCTGCATTTTTTTTCAGATTTTTCAAGGGTAAATTCCTATTTCTTTGCTTTAATACTCATTTTTCATTTTAATCGCACTTAGAGCATGGAAAGACTCATTTCCTATAATTTTCGTGTTATGGAACCTATGTGTATTGCTTAGAAACCAAAATGGATACATAAATTCACAATTCATACTTTATCATCTAGTGTTTTAAGTCTTTATCTTAAGTCCGGATGTTTTAAGTTCTATTTGTTTAGTTTGTGACCACTTCAGCCCTTATTTAACCTTTACATGCATCCATGATACTCATTCATTCTCGTTTCGAAATTTTTCACATTTGCATGGTCTAAAATCATCGTCTTATAATTCCATTGACATATAATAATGTCATACAGACATTGGGTCTCAAATATTGAGCCTAATTCTTTCTTAAGTTCATTTTGACTATTCTATTCGTTTCACATAGACCCATTGGGCTCCTTAGGTTCATTATCTCTCGTTTGACCGAATTCTGGGTCTATTGACCTTATCGAGCTGATTACATTAGGCTTGGTCCATAATTACATTTAGCCACAGAATGGTGGCCGAACACCCATCCAGCCATTCCTAGCCAAATTTGGCTAGCAAGCTCATTTAATTATTCATCAAGCACTTGGCATGCATATTTTAATCTTAGTTTTCCATTCATTCATGCATTTTCACAAACACCTTATATGCACATTTCATAACTTCATCTAATTCCATAAATTGATTTCACTAAACCATCTCAAAATCATGCATCTAACATTACTAACACCTTAGTATAATCCATTCATCATTAAATCAACCATATCTTATTTTCTCACACTAAACCCATTTTTAGATCATGGTTGATTCATCATGTTCTAGGTAGTTTCAACCAACAATAAATACACCAATCAACTCATAACAATTTCTAGATAAGCTTACTTGGGAGTTGGTGTATTGAAAACTCACCTAGCTTGTCTTTTCTCTTATTCGAAATTGGAAGACCCTTTTGCTCCTTCTATCCATGGATTTGAACGTTGATTCTAAACTATGTTGTTCTTATCCTTATAATGAACAACTTTACTCAAAGCAACTTTTCTCAAATCTTTTTGGAAGGGGATGGTATTCTAGAGTGAGAAAGTTTATTCTTTTTGGGTAAAATGGAGAGGTGTTTTATTTTTCTGAGGAAGAAGACTTTGACGTTGGGTTTTTATAGGATAGGGTGTTGTAAGATCGATCTCCTAGGGTAATAGATCGATCTTCCTTTGGTTTGAACTATCGAAGTATTCAAGCATGTAAGTGTGGGATCGATTTGCTCTTTGGGAAGGGATCAATCCTTGCTAGGCAAGAGCAAATAGAGATCGATCTGCTCATGGGGAGAGATCGATTTTGTCACGACCCTTTTTATCCTTCTTAACTGAAAATCACAAAAAAAAATTTTCACGTTTTCCTTTCCTTACCCGATCGTGAACATACTCACCACTACACAGTTGGGCTGTGAGTTAATAATAACCATCACTCATCATTCATTCTCAAATAAATCTAAATAAGTGTCGTTCATTTGAAAGTTAAGTTATACACTTATACATGAAACTTTTTCCAGCTTTAACATCCCTCACATTATGATACAAAAAGACTACTGTGCTTTTCATTTGTTTAGATACAAAAAGAATCTTCATGTGTATACCTCTTAGTGAAGGATGGCAGCAAATGTCTAAAATACAATGCCTCAGTCCTCACTGGGCTTCTACGTACGCTCTGTAGAGGGGGAAAGTAGAGAGGGATGAGCAACCACATGCTCAAGAAGGCAATAATGCAAGCATGGTAGATAACTACTCTATCTACTTGCTGATAGTGTTATGCATAAATCATTATAATTAGAGCATGAGGAAATAAAACTATGTCATATGAGTATACATACATCATGTATGGAAAGTCATGTAAACATGTATAAAATAAGGAATATCAACATGTAAAATCAACTCATGCTCAACCTCATTTAAAACTCATCACAAAGGGGGAATTCATTTAAGAAACATCCTTTTAAATCCATCTCTTACACAAAACATCACAAGAGTTATCATTTTTCAAAACACATCAATCTCATCACAAATCTCTTTAAATCACAAATCCCTCAAGGCTCGACCTTCCCTCGGGTCTACCCTGAAAAAAACACAATCACACTCATGTATCAAAACCATATGGTATTATGTAATATCATATGAGACAGGTCACCATATCTCAATGAACTATGTTGGCCAACTATGTCATAAATCACCCCAGACCACACTGATCCCGATGTCCGAGGTATCATGCTGGAACGAAAGTGGTTAGTTCTCCACCAGACTTTCTCATCAGTAACTCAACCATGCGGGACAATGTACTCCATGTGATGAACACGGTACAACGTACTCCGCAGACCCATATCAAGGCTGGGGTGCTTACCGTAGGTCTTATCTACCCTATACCATATGTAACATCCATTGTCTCAAGTGCATATGGAGCCTTTCGTATCCATGTAAGAGAGCCTCCCTGCTGAATAGAGCCTACCCACCTCCTCTGGCTTGAGGACATTGTGCTTGAGGGTCTTACCGTAAGAGAGCCTCCCCACCAAACAGAGCCTCCTCGCCCTCTCTGGCTTGAGGATGTAGGGCTTGAGGATCTTACCAACTTCCATGGCATCATACGTACCATAGTGTAAAAACTTATGCGAGTAAAGCTCTAGCACGATTCATGCATCATAACTAAACGACCTCGTACAAACAATGCTCTAGTACGACATTTATGCATCAAATCATGAAGAAACCACATACGTGTACAGCTCCAATATGGTTATATGCATAAGAAAACCACTCGAAATCCACGTACGAGCAGAAGCTCCAATACAGTTTATAAAACATCATCATAGTTTCCAAATCAAGGTGAGAGCTAGGCTCCAACACGTTCCATACAAATTAAGGCATCAGAATCTAGCGCGAGGAGGCTCCAGCGCGATTTATATCACACAAATACGATAGACGGCTCATACACCATCAAAACAATCTTCAAAATCAAGTTTAGCACCTCACAAGTGCTATTTCATGAAATCATTCAAACACTAGCCAGCCTATCTATTAATTTGTTCAAAACCAATGATTGTGTTATGTGAAAACATTTCAAACACATGATTTATGCATTTATTAGCCTTACTGTCCCTTTTATAATAATCGTTTCAAAATCAAATCTCATACATACTCGTAGCTATTCGCATACATCATCAATCATTTTCTTAAACAGTCATGCATTTCATAATCGCCCTATATCCACCCACAAAATACGAGCAGCTACCTTTATATACATACAAAATTCCTTTTCCTGGAAATTGCGTCGTGGGATTCCACTTCCTTAAAGCTGCTTACTGGTGCGGTTCGATCCATCTCCAACGAACTCTTCGGAACTGGACACAATTGTATATCGCACCAATTTAGTTCATATAACACAACTATTATGTTTGCTATAGTCGATTTAACCTATAGCCTCCATTAACACCTATAAGGCCTATTTTTATCGTTCTACTCGTATCTCGAGTCTATTGATTTCTCTTAGGCTTATTGGTTCATACCAAATCGATATTAAGCTCATAGTGTTCATACTTCATCAATTTCTTCACTATGGCATTTTATCATACATCATACATACGCAATCCCATAAATCCTCTAAACTCACAATGTGGCTTCATTTAACCATTTCAAATCATTCATATTACTTTAATAATAGCTTATCATAATCCATAAACCACCAACTCATCAAAATCACACTTTCTCACACTAACCCATTCTATTTTCTAGGACACCCTAGTTCCATCATAACCTAGGTAGTTTTGACCATCAACACACATGCAAATCAACTGCAAAACCATTAAATAGACAATGTACTTGGGCTGAAGCATTCGAAACTTACCAAATCTAGCTTCTCTTCTTGCTACAAAGAAAAATACACATTGCTCCTTAAATCCAACAAATGGGGTTTTGATTTCAAACTATGTTGTTCTCCTCTTGGGTATGAACAACTTTGTATCTAATAGCTTCCCTTCAATTCTTATTGGAAATGGGATGATTTTAGAGAGATAAATCTAGGTTTTGGGTGGAGAAATGGAGAGGAAAGGTTAAATTTCATGATATGCAGATTTCAACTGCTCCTATTTATAGAAATTGCTTGAAGAGATCGATCTTCCTTGGGTGGAGATCGATCTGGTCCTCTTAAATCCCTCATTTTCATGATAATTTAAAGCATGAGATCGATCTGTCGAAGCTTGAGATCAATTTGCTCCAACCCGAGAGCTAAGGAAATCGATTTGTATCCATTAAGTATCGATCTCTTCATGACAGAATGTTTAGGAGATCGATCTGGCCCCATTGGATATCGATCTGTCTTGTTCCATTGCTCGGAGAAGAGCATTTTGGCTCTTCCAGATCGATCTCTCATTCTATGAGATCGATCTGGCATTCATATTTTCTATATTTTACTGTAGTTTTCTGCAGTAACTTACACCAAACATCCTTAATTTACTGTCACGGTCGTTTTATCCTCCAACCACCTTTAAGACTTGAAAATGGCATCCATTCATACCTTATATACATTAGAACTTGTTGTATTCATTATATAGCCAAAGGTATTCCATACCAAACTAAATGGAAGTACAACTTCATTCCATTTTATCACACTACTCATTTTAAGTTCCACTCACATTCATCATATACTAAAGTCCATTTCTTTGTATTCATACATAATGAAACTCGTGTGTACATTTTCAACTCATATTACAAGGGTGTACATTGAGTTTATAGACTTTACATCACTTACGAATTCATAAAGTTTACATCAAAAAATACGGGTCTTACATTCCTCTCCTTTAAAAGAATTTGGTCCTCCAAATTAGAACCAAGTTATCTCAAAATAACTCCGGTACTTCTCTTGCATCATGCTTTCCAACTCCCAGTAGCTTCCTCTGGAGTGTGATATTGCCAAAGCACCTTCACTAAAGGGATTGTTTTTGTCCTTAATGCCTTCTCTTTTCTGTCCAATATCTGAACCATCTTCTCAACATATGTCATACTCTCATTGAGCTCCAACGGCTCATATCTTATCACATGTGCCAAGTTCGGGTGATACTTCCGAAGCATAAAGACGTGGAAGACGTTATGAACATTTGCCAAGTCTGGTGGCAGCGCCAATCTATACGCCTTATCTCCCACTCTCTTAAAAATCTCGAAGGGTCAGATATATCTAGGGCTCAATTTGCCCTTCTTACCAAATCTCATAATACCCTTCAAAGGTAAAACTCTCAAAAATACTGACTCACCCACATCAAACTCTAGTGGTCTCCGTCTCTTGTCAGCATAAATCTTTTGTCGGCTCTGAGTTGTCCGTAATCTTTCACATATCAATTGGACGTCTTCAGATGCCTACTACACTAAGTCAGGAGCAAAAATCTGTCTGTCACCAACCTCTTCCCAACCAATAGGGGAATGACATCTACACCCGTATAATGCCTCATATGGTGCCATCCGGATACTCATATGAAAACTATTATTATAGGTGAACTCGGCTAATTGTAGGTGATCATCTTAGGAGCCTCTAAAATCCAGCACACATGCTCTCAACATATCCTTTAGGGTCTGTATAGTCCTCTCTGACTGCCCATTTGTTTGAGGATAGAAAGCGGTACTAAAGCTCAAGTGCGTCCCCATCGCTTCTTGAAAATGTTCTTAGAAATGAGAAGTGAAGCGGGCATCCCTATCAGAAATAATGCTCACTGGAACACCATGTAGTCGTACTATCTCTCGAACATACAGGTTCGCCAACTGACTCAGAGTATCGGTAGCTCTCATAACCAAAAAATGAGCTGACTTAGTCAACTGATCCACAATAACCCATATGGCATCATGACCTCTATGGGTCCTCGACAATCCCATTACAAAATCCATGGTGACATGCTCCCACTTCCATGTCGGTATCAGTAGAGGCTGCAATAACCCTGCAGGCTTTTGATACTGGCATCATGACCTCTATGGGTCCTCAACAATCCCATCAGAAAATCCATGGTGACATGCTCCCACTTCCATGTCGATATCGGTAGAGGCTGCAATAACCCTGCAGGCTTCTGATACTCTACCTTCATCTGCTGACAAACGAGACACTTAGCGACATATTCAGCGATGTCTCTTTTCATTGCAAACCACTAATAAACCTTCCGAAGGTTTTGATATATCTTGTTACTCCCTGGATGTATCGTGTACTTCGATGAGTGAGCCTCTAATAAAATCAGTCTCCTGATCTCAAGATCCTTGGGAATACATACTCTGCATCTGAACCTCAATAAGCCATTTGTACTCAGTTCAAAATACATACCAACACCTTCCTATATCTGACTCAACCAATCCATACATTGTCGATCGCTCTACTAAGCCTGCCGAATACAGCTAATAAACTCTGGCTCAAATCTCATACTAGCCATAATATTTAACCTCTCCGATCTAGGTGGGGTTACATCCAAATTAAGGTTCGCAAACTGTTCCAATAACTCGTGTTTCCATACCATCATATAAGACACCAACCCTAGGTTTTTATTTGTTTAAAGCATCGACAACTACATTTGCCTAACCCAGGTGGTACATGATTTCACAACCATAATCCTTAAGGAGTTCGAGCCATTTCCTCTATCTCGTATTTAACTCTTTCTGTGAGAATAGGTACTTATGGCTTTTATGATCCGTTTAAACTTGAAATTTCTCACTGTAAAGAGAGTGGCGCCATATTTTCAAAGCAAACACTACGACCACCAACTCCAAATCATGTGTCGGGTAGTTCCTCTCATGATCTTTTAACTGTCTAGAACCATAGGCAACTACCTGCAGACAGCCTGGTCCCTGGTGCGATGCATCCGTATACACCGAGAAACCTCCTGAGCTAGTAGGAATGGTGAGAACCGGAGCAGTAGTCAATCGATGCTTAAGCTCCTCAATGCTCCTCACATGCCTTATCCTATACAAACTTAACATCCTTATGCGTGAGGCGTGTCAATAGAGCAGCTAGTTTGGAGAAACCCTATACAAATCTTCGATAATAACCTGGCAAACCCAGAAAACTTCTGATCTCAGTAACTGTCTTGGGCTGTTCCCACTGTACAACTACCTCTATCTTGGATGGATCCACTCATACCCCATCCTTCGATACAATATGACCCAGAAATGAGATATGTTCTACCCAAAAGTTACACTTGCTGAGTTTGGCATATAACTCTTTCTCTTGGAGGGTCTGTAGAACTATCCTCAAGTGCTCCTCATAATCTTCCCTGGACTTAGAATAAATCAGAATGTCATCAATAAACTCTATCACAAACTTGTCCAGGTATGGCTTGAATACATCGTTCATTAGTGCCATAAATGTTGCAGGGGCATTCGTCAATTCGAATGGCATCACCAAAAACTCGTAGTGGCTATAACGGGTACGAAATACTGTCTTGGGGACATCTCCACTCCTAATCCTCAACTGATGGTACCCTGGCCACAAATCTATCATTGATAATACTTGGGCTCCTCGGAGCTGATCCAACGAGTCATCTATGCATGGAAGGGCGTACTTGTTTTTAATGGTGGCCTGTAATCTGTACACAGTCGGAAGCTCCCATCCTTCTTCCTTACAAATAGAACTGGTGCTCCCCAAGGTGAGACACTCGGTCTAATAAACCCCTTCTCCAGCAGCTCTTGCAACTGTTTCTTTAGCTCTTCCAACCCAATCGGAGCCATTCTATACGGTGGTTTCGATATCAGCTCTGTACCAAGCACTAACTCTATGCAAAACTCCATTTCCCTATCAGGTGGTAGTTCTGGTAATTTATCCGGAAAGACACCAGGGCACTCTGTAATTACGGGTATGTCCCTCAATTCTGGGTGTGCCTTATCTATGTCGACCACGTAGGCAATGAAACCTTCATATCATTCTTTCCACCGTTAGTAACACAAAATCATCACATCATCATTCAACATAAACAAATAAATTCATCTCTCATCTAGATTAAATAAAATCATATAGATTAAATAAAATCATACTCTTTTCATTTATCATGGTTATATTCTTTCATTTCTTTTCATCAAAATTTACAATAAGATTATCTAATACTGAAAACATCAATGTTTTGGCATGACAATCCATAATAACATGATTGGCAGCCAGCCAAATCATTCCCAAAATTACATCAAAATCATTCATATTCAATAAAATTAAATCGGCTGCCATTTCTTTTCCCTCTATCTCTAATTTACAACCCTTACATACATGCTCGGTCAATTAACTATCATTCATGGGTGTGGAAATCATCAACATTTTATCCAACAATGTAGGTTTCACATGCTTCAACAATTTATGTGCAAAGGAAAGTGATATGAAAGAATGCGTGGCACCAGGATCAAACAATAGAAATGCTTCTAAATCAATGATTCGGATGGTACCTTTAATCACATCCGTTGATGTGTCCGCAGTTTCCTGGTCTAGTCCGTGCACTCTTCCTCTGCTCACACCCACTGCATGTTTCCCTTTTTCTTCAACCGTGGCCCTCCTCTGCGGGGCGACTGTCTCAACTAGAGCCTTCTCTAGCTCCTTGCCCTTTTATGGGGAAATCTCCATCCTCTCGGGACAATACTTTGCTATATGTCCCAGTTTCTCGCATTTGTAACACACTGCAGGGGTCATCGGACAAGGCCTAGTCCCATGAAATTTATCACATCTCCTTCACCTCTTAGTAGTAGGTTGTGGTCCTCCAATAACCATACCACTCGATGCAGTCAAAGTCGGGTATATAGGAGGTCTAGTAGCTCTCTCCTGTACCTCCTCATCTTAGGTCTCTTCTCGAAAAACCTTTGGCCACCTTTCTTGGCCACTCTATCCATCCTGAATGTCTTCCAATCTTTGTCTTTTCTGACATTAATCTTTCCAAGCTCGGAGGCATTCTGCTCAAAGTCTTGCTTGCATAATTGAGCGTTGTGTACTGCCTCTTCATGTCTGAATGTCAAATGGGGCTAGCTTAGTTCAGATGGCCAATCTCAATCCATCAACGAACTTTTGGATCTTTTGAGTCTCTCTAACCATCGTGTCTGGGTCATATCTCCCCAACGACATGAATCTCGACTCATATTCATCCACAGTACGGTTCGCCTGAACCAAATTCATGAACTCTATCCGCAGTTTTCTTTGTGCGGTGGCTGAGATGTACTGTCTCCTGAAGGCCTCCAAAAATATCTCCCATGTAATCTCTGTGTGTCTGGCCCTCAAAATAGCCTCAGTGGATCTCCACTAATGTTCTACTTCGCCCTTCAACATAAACACTGCGAATGCCACTTTCTCAGCTGTTGTATAACTGAAAAATCTATACAGTTTATCCATCCCGTAGACCCAATCTTCATTAATCACCGGGTCCTTTACCCCTCTAAACACAGGAGGTTTCAACTCCTAAAACTGTCTCAACCTGCTCAAGTCGCAGTTATACCCTAAATCACTGTCGCTCTGTTGTGGTGCGATAGGTGAAACCGTATCCCGTACTAGGGGTGTCACAGTCTCAGTAGCCTGAGGTCTCTCCACCTCTGTAGCTGCCTGTTCAGTAGTAGGCTGTGCTACGGGACCTCGTCTATCACTGGCAGCCAATGCCTAAGTGACTATCTCAACTTGGCTCTCAATACTCTGCTCTATCCTAGCGAAGCGAGCCTCAATATCCCCTGATCTCTCAACAGGGTCCTGTGGAGCCAAATTAGTTTTGTGGCTACGCACAGCTCTAAGGCCTACCTCTACGACCTCTAGCACGTGCTCCCGCCCCTCTACCTTGGCGCGTAAAAGGCATATTGCCTAACTTCCTGTATTCATAATCGTTTATTAGACTCAATCCGTCACAGAATACGCAGTTATATCTAAACAAAAGCACAATAATATGAGGATGTAACTTTCCTACATTTTATTTACTGACTCACATCAGGCAGACTCAACTCTGATTCGAATCTCTATCATAACCCTTTTTATCCTTTTTAACCGAAAATCACTATAATTTTTTTTCGCGTTTTCCTTTCCTTACCGGATCGGGAACATACTCACCATTACACAGTTGGGCTCTGAGTCAATAATAACCATCACTCATCATTCATTCTCAAATAAATCTAAATAAGTTCTGTTCATTTGAAAGTTAAGTTATATACTTATACGTGACACGTTTTCCAACTTTAACATCCCCCACATTACGATACAAAATGACTACTATTCTTTTACATATTTTTAGATACAAAAAGAATCTTCATGTGTATACCTCTTAGAGATGGATGGCAACAGATGTCATAAATACAATGCCTCAGTCCTCACTGGGCTTCTATGTATGCTCTGTAGAGGGGGAAAGTAGAGAGGGATGAGCAACCACACGCTCCATAAGGCAATAATGTAAGCATGGTAGATAACTACTCTATCCACATGCTGATGGTGTTATCCATAAATCATTATAATCGAAGCATGGGGAAATAAAACTATGCCATATGAGTATACATGCATCATGTATGGAAAGTCATGTAAACATGCATAAGACATTGAATATCAACATGTAAAATCAACTCATGCTCAACCTCATTTAAAACTCATCACAAAGGGGGAATTCAATTAAGAAACACCATTTTAAATCCATCTCTTACACAAAACATCACAAGAGTTTTTGCTTTTCAAAACACATCAATCTCATCACAAATCTCTTTAAATCACAAATCCCTCAAGGCTCGACCCTCCCTCGGGTCTACCCTGGACAAAACACAATCACACTCAACAATCACACTATGTAATATCATTTAAGATAGGTCACCATATCTCAATAGACTATGTTGGCCAACTATGTCATAAATCATCCCAGACCACACGGATCCCGGTGTGCGAGGTATCATGCTGGAACGAAGGTGGGTTAGTTCTCCGCCAAACTTTCTCGTCAGTAACTCAACCACGCGGTACAACGTACTCCAAGTGATGGACACGATACAACGTACTCTGCGGACCCATATCATGGCTGGGGGTGCCTGCCATATGTCTTATGTACCCCATACCATATGTAACATCCATTGTCTCAAGTGCACGTGGAGCCTTCCGTGTCCATGTAAGATAGCCTCCCTGTCGAACAGAGCCTTGTCGCCTCCTCTAGCTTGAGGATGTTGTGCTTGAGGGTCTTACCGTAAGAGAGCCTCCCTGCCCTCTCTGGCTTGAGGATGTAGGGCTTGAGGATCTTACTAACTTCCACGACATCATACGTACCACAGTCTGAAAACTTATGTGAGCAAAGCTCTAGCACGATTCATGCATCATAACTAAACCACCTCGTACGAGCAATGCTCTAGTATGACATTTATGCATCAAATCATGAAGAAACCACATATGAGCACAGCTCCAATATGGTTATATGTATAAGAAAACCACTCAAAATCCACGTATGAGCAGAATCTCCAGTACGATTTATAAAACTTCATCATATTTTCCAAATCAAGGTGCGAGCTAAGCTCCAGCACGTTTCATATAAATGAAGGCATCAGAATCTAGCGCGGGTGAGGCTCCAGCGCGATTTATATCACACAAATATGATAGGCGGTTCATACACCATCAAAATAATCCCCAAAATCGGGTTTAGCACCTCACAAATGCTAGTTCACAAAATCATTCAAACACTAGCCAGCCTATCCATTAATTTGTTCAAAACCAAGCATTGTGTTATGTGAAAACATTTCAAACACATATTTATGCATTTATTAGCCTTACTATCCCGTTTATAAAAATCATTTCAAAACCATATCTCATACATGCTCGTAGCTATTTGCATACATCATCAATCATTTTCTCAAATAGTCATGCATTTCATAAATGCCCTATATCCACCCACAAAATACGAGCAGCTACCTCTATATACTTACAGAATCCCTTTACCTGGAAATCGCGTCACGAGATTTCACTTCCTTAAAGCTGCTTGCTGGTGCGATTCGATCCGTCTCCAACGAACTCTCCGAAGTTGCACACAATCGTATATTGCACCAATTTAGTTCATATAACACAACTCTTGTGTTTGCTATAGTCGATTTAACCTATAGCCTTCATTAACACTTACAAGGCCTAGTTTTACCATTCTACTAGTATCTCGAGTTTATTGATTTCTTTTAGGCATATTGGTTAATACCAAATCGATATTAAATCGATATTAAGCTCATAATGTTCATACTTCATCAATTTCTTCACTATGGTATTTTATCTTACATCATACATACTCATTTCCATAAATCCTCTAAACTCACAATGTGGCTTCATTTAACCATTTCAAATCATTCATATTACTTCAATAACAACTTATCATAATCCATAAACCACCAACTCATCAAAATCACACTTTCTCACACTAACTCACTCTATTTTCGAGGTCACCCTAGTTCCATCATAATCTAGGTAGTTTTGACCATCAACACACATGCAAATCAACTGCAAAACCATTAAATAGACAATATACTTGGGCTGAAGTATTAGAAACTTACCAAATCTAGCTTCCCTTCTTGCTCGAAAGAAAAATACTCCTTGCTCATTAAATCCAACAAATGGGGTTTTGATTTCAAACTATGTTGTTCTTCTCTTGGGTATGAACAACTTTGTATCTAATAACTTCCCTTTAATTCTTACTAGAAATGGGATGATTTGAGAGAGATAAATCTAGGTTTTGGGTGGAGAAATGGAGAGGAAAGGTTAAATTTCGTGATATGCCGATTTCAACTGCTCCTATTTATAGAAATTGCTTCAAGAGATCGATCTGTCTTGGGTGGTGATCGATTTGGTCCTCTTAAATCCCTCATTTTCACGACAATTTAAAGCTTGAGATCGATCTGTCGAAACTTAAGATCGATCTGCTCCAACCCGAGAGCTAAAGAAAATCGATTTGTATGCATTAAGGATCGATTTCTTCATGACAGAATGTTTAGGCGATCAATCTGGCCCCATTGGAGATCGATCTGCCATGTTTCATTGCTCAAAGAAGAGTATTTTGGCTTTTACAGATCAATCTCTTATCCTATGAGATCAATATGGCATTCATATTTTCCATATTTTACTGTAATTTTCTATAGTAACTTACACCAAACATCCTTACTTTACTGCCATGGTCATTTTATCCTCCAACCACCTTTAAGGCTTGAAAATGACATCCATTCATACCTTATACACATTAGAACTTACGTGTATTCATTGTATAGCCAAAGGTATTCCATACCAAACTAAATGGAAGTACAACTTCATTCCATTTTACCACACTACTTATTTTAAGTTCCACTCACATTCATCACATACCAAAGTCCATTTCTTCGTATTCATACATAATGAAACTCATGTGTACATTCTCAACTCATATTACAAAGGTGTACATTGAGTTTATGGACTTTACATCACTTATGAATTCATAAAGTTTACATCCGAAAATACGAGTCTTACAGATTTGCTCTTTGGGAAGGGATCGATCCTTTCTAGATAGAACCAAACTGAGATTGATTTGCTTGAAAAAGAGATTGATCTGCTTTGAATATGGGATCAATCTGGCCTTCATCTGCAGGTTTCCAACTACAGATTTTTCTAGAATTTTAAAAGAAAACTTGCCTTTGATTGCGTCACTAGTCATTTTGCATTCTATTCACTCTTTGAGGCCAAAAGGTTCATTTCTTATTATTCACATACCATGTGACTTGTGTGTACCGCATGGAATCATAAAGGGTACATAGAATTCATGTTCCTTGCATTATCATTTCATGTTTTAAGTCCTTATATTCAGTCTGAATGTTTTTAATTCCAGTCCTTTAATGAGTGCCACTTCTGCCCTGATTCTTCGTACCTTTCATGTCCCTAATCTCCAAGTCAAACTCCTGTAGTAGGAGAATCCATCTAATCAGCCTCGGCTTAGCATCTTTCTTGGAGACTAAGTACTAAATGGCGGCATGATTAGTAAAAACTATTACCTTAGTACCAATGAGATAGGAGCGAAACTTATCAAAAGCAAATACTACGACTAACAACTCCTTCTCGGTAGTAGCATAGTTTAACTGGGCCTCATTCAGAGTCATAGTAGATATCATAAAAGACTCTTCCTTTTCTTTGTCCTAGTATAGCCCCACAACATAATCATTTGCATCACACATAAGCTCAAAGGGTAAACTCCAATCTAGAGCTATGATTACAGGGGCTATAACTAATTTCTCCTTCAAAGTCTTAAATGCTCCTAAGCATTGTTCATCAAAGCAAAATGTAGTGTCTTTCTCAAGGAGATTACATAAAGGTTTAGATATTTGAGAAAAATCCTTAATGAACCTTTTGTAAAATCCCGCATGGCCCAGAAAACTTCGAATTCCTTTTATAGTGGTAGGAGGAGGTAACTTCTCAATAATTTCCAGCTTAGCTTTATCCACTTCTATCCCCCTAGCAGAGATTTTGTGCCCTAGCACTATACCTTCTTTTACCATAAAGTGGCATTTCTCCTAATTAAGCACTAAGTTAGTTTCTTCACATCTCCTCAATACTAGTGCCAAATTATGTAAACATAAATCAAAACTATCCCCAAATACTGAGAAATCATCCATGAAAACCTCAAGAAAATCCTCCACCATATCATGAAATATGGCCATCATGCAACGCTGGAATGTAGCAGGTGCATTGCATATGTCACGACCCAAATTACCTAAAAATCAGAGTAAATTTTTCATTTTTTCATTTATTATTTAATTCTTACCTTTCTCTCATCGTGACCATCCTACAAACAGTTGGGCTATGATTCGGTGTTAGTCACCTCACACTATTACCAATTCCATTTCCATAATCACATTTATACATCAGAATTTACTATCCTTTGACTTTAATTAAATACATACCCATTGGTATTTATAACTCTACATCCCGACATCATTTCCGTTTACAGTACTGTGCATTACATATTTAGATACAAAACTATACAAATGTGTATACCTGTCTCTCGATGGGAAGCAGTGAATACCAAACATGCAAGTCCTCAGCCGCTTAATAACTATTGCAAGTGCTCTGAAAAGATGGGAAAATAAAGGGGGTGAGCAAACCACACGCTCAGTAAGGCAATTATGCAAGTAAGTAGATAGCTCCACTATCTACATGCTCATAATGCCATGCCCTTAAAAATCCATTTCTTTTCATTAAAATCTCGAGCATAATCATTCATATATCAATGACATAGTTTATTCAAAACTATTTGTGCATATAAAAATCATGTAATTCATACATCAAAGGCATTTCATGTGAAATCATTAAATCATAATGAGCATGAAGCAAATCCAGATCATGCATTCTTTCATGTCATGTAAGACAAATCATGAATTTGAATAAAAGCATGGAAAACATCATCATGCTACTGCATTCAAATCATTTCTTTAAAACTGCAGTATAAACTAACCCTTCCGGGTCAATCATCTCATAAAACAATTCAGTAAGGTTCATTATAAAACTCCGGTTATAAAACCACCCTTCTTTCAGGGTCACATATCATAAAATCATCTGAAATCTCGTATCACAGTATAAAATCATAAAATCGAGGGCCTGACCCCTCCCTCGGGTCTACCCTGGTCTATCGACCAATAGTTATATCATGTGAGACAATCAGCTGATTATATCAGTAACATCGAGGACTATGGCCATATCCTAGTGATCCCTAGCAACATAGTACTTAGTGTGCGGGGTATCACACCTGAAATAAGAGGTGGGTCGTCCTACCCGCCAGAACAGCATAACACCAGGATTGCGAGGGCAAGGCTTGATGCCTCGTGGCTAATGCCACTCCACTCCAACAATCACCACGGTACAGTGTACTCCACATGATATACACGGTACAACGTACTCCGTGAACCCAAGCTCAATCAGGGGTGCCTGTAATAGGTCTTATCCACCCATATCATCTCTGTCTCTCAGAATGCACTTGTGAGCATATTATCTCACTGTGACACACAGTCTACAAGAGGCTCCAACACGGCTATATGCATGTAATATAAATCCCTATGCAAGCGAAGCTCAAGCACGGCTCCATGCATATTCATGATATCAGGAAACCTCGTGTGAGCGAAGCTCTAGCACGGTGTCATAGAAATCAATGAAATCTGAGTACGAGCAGCGCTCCAGTATGACTTAAACTGATTATAAATTCAAGTAAAATCCACGTACGAGTAATGCTCTAGTACGGATATGTATAACAACTCAGTGAAAACCTCGTACGAGAAAAACTCCAGTACGACTTTAAAATGAGTTATAAAACCATTTAAAACTTTGTGCGAGCAACGCTCCAGCACAAATGAATGCTCAAGTAAATCAAATCTCGTGCGAGTTACACTCCAACATGACTTTATGCATAATTAAATCAAATCTCGTGCGAGTTACACTCCACCACGGCTTTTATGCAATATCAAATAAAAATAGGATGCGAGCTAAGCTCCAGCATCTCTCATGCATGTCAAATCATTAAAACTAGTGTGAGCAATCGCTCCAGCACCATTTTATGCATACCACGTCAAAATAAATCAAAACATGTCAAAACAGAGTACGAGCTAGGCTCTAGCACTTCTCATGCATTTCACAATAATAAAAATCAGTGCGAGCAATCGCTCTAGCACATTTCATGCATATGATGTCACACAAGTCAGTGCGAGCAATTGCTTCAGCACATTTATGCACATTCACAAATGCAGATATAGTGGGAACTACGTGTCGGCACTATCTGTTTCCATATAAACTTGACAGTTGGTCTGTTTTCCAAAGAAATTCCATTTAAATATGAATAACACCTACGTAGTGTTATCTTGTGAAATTCATGCAATTACTGGCCAATCTATCTATTTGCTTTAATTAAAACAAATAAAATTCCTTAAACCATAAATTTCCTTAAATCATGCACTTCATGCATGTCATGCTTTCACCATCCTTAGGTGAACTTCCCTCAATAGGGGTAAAATAGACTTTTCACCTAATTCCATCATTAAAATCATTTAAACAACTTTTAGGACCTTTATACAATATCAATGTATACATACATATTCAGTGTACAGAAAAGCTATTAAAATACGCGTAGCTACCTCTAGCTACTCACATAATTCCCTTACCTCATTTTTCTGTACAGTGTGACCTTTACACCGATGTCTCATCACGCAGTCCGATTGTATTTCATTCATCAGGTCAATTACAATATAATTTAATTGTATTTCATACTTTCTGGGCTTAATTTAAATCATTGAGCCCGTTTACCCATATTGGGCCCGATTGCACCATAATGGACCTTAATCGGCCTTAAGCCCATTTACCACACTTTATCGAGGCCTATTGGGCTCATTGGGCCCATCAGTAATTTATTTAGCCTCGTTCTAAATTCTCAGATATCTCAATTTAGTATTTACGACAATTTATCCAATTTTCCAGAATTTAATTCATTTATGCGGAAATTAAATCCGTAATTTATGCGTTAAATATCAATCACGCATAACGATATAAAATTGTAGTAAATAAGGGTCACTTACCCATTATTCCATGATCGTACACAAATCGAGGTTGTCTCGAGCTCTCGGTTGATGCCAATCATAGAGCTACACAATTAGATATATTTTCGGGTAAACTTTCAGTCGATTATTTATCAAATTAAATATTCTGAAAATTAAATCGATCAATTCGACCGCTTACCAACTTACCCGAAGCTCGATTGCATCACTGAAGTTTTCCCCAATTTTTCCTCTTTTTCTTTTTCCCTTTTTCTTCCTTTTTTCCTCTCTTTTTGGCTGAACCGGTCCGATCCGGTTCAACCCGGTTCAGACCGTCGGTTCGGTCCGGTTCGGTTCGACCGGTTCAGTCTGGTTCACCCGGTTCAGTCATCCTCTAGTCGTTCCAGCGCCGTCCGATCGGTTCCCGACGTGATTCCACCTCCGTTCGATGCGCCATCGCATGGGCTCTCTAAATCGGGCCTCGGTGTGGCTCGAATCGACGCCATCGTCGGCGAATCGAGGTTTCTTCCCCGCGGCTTCCTCCTCTGATTTCGGCGTTTTTCGACTACCTCGCCACACGTCGCGGCTGCCTGTGGGTTACACGGGTTTTTGGCCTCCTTCGCCAGCCCCTAGGCCCCTAGGCCTTGCCGGTGGCTCGCCGGTGACCCTCTTCCTCGGTCTCGGCTTCCTGCTTCATTTCGCATTTCTTCTTCTCTGTTTCAAATTTCATTTCTTTTTTTTACATTTTATTTATTTATTTATAATTTATTTTTTATATTATTTTATTCAATAAAATAATATTAAAATCCACAAATATCTTAAAAAATTATATTTTATTCATTTAATCTGTAAATAACTTTATCAGTCCGATTTTACCTTTGTGGTAAAATTTTTGATTATTTTCGGGATTAATTTTCGATACGAAAATTTTGATTTATTTCCAATAAATTCATATCTTCACCAATTTAATTCGAAATTTAATTATTTCTTCGTCATTGATCAAGATTTCTCATTCTCATATTTTTAATTAAATTTTCTTATCCCGATTTATACCAAATTTTGATCTTTTGACCGTTTTACCCTTGCACGTGTTCGGGAATACCATTTTCATCCTTTCGCATTTTTAAATGCACTCGAAAATTTCTATTTATTCACTTTTTGCCCTTACGATAAAACCGGGTCTTACAGCATAGGCCAAAAGGAATTCTTCTAAAAGCAAAGGTCCCAAAGGGACAGGTGAAGGTAGTCTTTTCTTGGTCTTTTGGGGCATAACTATTTGATTGTACCCAAAGTATCTGTCCAACAGACAATAAAATTCATGACCAGCTAATCGATCTAACATTTGGTCAATAAAGGGTGGTCTTTTCTTGTGGCTTTGTTGAGTTTCCTATAATCCATGCATACTCGTCAACCAGTGACAGTCCTAGTGTGGATAAGCTTATTGTTCTCATTCTTGACCACTGTCATCCCTCTTTTTTTAGGGACACATTGTACTGGGCTCACCCAGGCACTGTCAAAAATGGGATAGATGATCCCTACATCTAACCACTTAATGATCTCCTTCTTGACAACTTCTTTCATTACAAGGTTCAATCGACGCTGGTGCTCTATGGATGACCTATACCCCTCCTCCAATAGTATCTTATGCATACAAATAGAGGGACTAATACCCTTAAGATCAGAGATAGACCAGCCTATAGCCTTCTGATGCTCTCTCAAAACTTGTAGTAATTTTGCTTCCTGATCATTGGAGAGAGCTGCAGATACTATTATTGGTCATGTGGAGGATTCACCTAAGTAAACATACCTAAGGTGTGAGGGTAAAGGTTTGAGTTCTAATGGTAGAGGATCACTGGTGGATGGACAGATATTTGAGGCTGGAATAGATGAAGGGTCTAGTGTCTCAAATTGGGCAATTTCCTCAAAAGGAGTGACCTCTAATAATTATAAAGTCTCGTAGACCTCATCATCATCTTCACTATAATCTCTAAGATCAACAGATCTTACTAAGGAGGTTTCTAAAGGGTTTAAAGGATGTGTCTTGGAAAACTCCTCAGTAATGTCCTTATCCACTAAATCCATCCTAAAGCAATCATGAGAGTCATCAGGAAACCTTAGAGATTTGAACACATTAAACTTGACTTCCTGATCTTGAACTCTCATTGTTAACTCCTTTTTTTGTACATCTATTAAAGTTCTACCAGTCACTAGGAATGGCCTACCTAGTATAATTGGGATTTCCCTATCTTCTTCTATGTCCAACATGATAAAATCTGCAGGGAAAATAAATTTGTCCACCTTTACTAAAACATCCTCAATGACCCCCTTCGGATATTTAATTGATCGATCAGCCAACTGGAGGGTCACTGTGGTGGACTTGTGTGAGATCTGAGAATTTCAGACATATTTTATTGATGTAATAATAATTTGAAGTGTAATTTATTAAGCTAAGTGAATTGTGGGAATGATAATTGGAGATTTATATGTTAAGTGTTAAAATAAATGTGAAACTATGAGGACAGATCGATCTGGAAGAAGGAGAGATCGATCTGGTGAGTTAAAAATGACAAGGAAGGAGGAATTTAAGGAGCAGATCGATCTCCAATGGAAGAGGATCGATCTCCTTATGAATCTGTTTGAGAGAAGATCGATCTCATGAGGAAGAGATCGATCTCCAAATGATTCTGTTTGGGAGAAGATCGATCTCCTTAGGAGCAGATCGATCTCATAAAGCCATAAAGAGATCGATCTCACCCCTCGACAGATCGATCTCCTAGGCATAAATTGCCCCAAATCGGCCCAAAAATTCAAATGCAGATCGATCTCCTCAAGAGCCAGATCGATCTCCTACCTCCGGTCTATATAAGGAACCTCTATTTTTCTCCTGTAATTTCACTTTCTCTCTCTTCCAACCCCATTTCCACCGAAAACCTAACTTTATCACTCATCCAAAACATCCATTTTCGGCCAAATCAAGAGTTGTGCTAAGAAGGAAAGTTGTTCCTCATCAAAGGGAGAACAACATACTTGGAAATCGAAGGACGAATCGGATCGAGGCGTGGATTGTGCGTCTCACAAGCTTTGGGTAATTTTTAAACCTTGATCTTGATATTTGAGATGATTTTGATGATATTGGTGGTTGTCATTGTGTTGTAATAGCTGAGAAATGATTAGGGATTGATGAAATTGCAATGTGGTTGGAGTGATAATGATATTTAGCAATTTTGGTAATTTTAGGAATTTAGAGCTATAAATGGAAATTTAGACAAATGTGGTGAATTAGCATAGATAATTGGTATTAGAAATGTAGAACGTCGAGATGTTGTAAATGAGAGTGTAGTTTGGGGTAGAGTTACGAGAATCAAGGGATTTGAGGAGTTATGAGCAATTATGCTCGATTTTGAGAATTGAGGTTGATGAGATAATTGAGTATTGATGTTTTAACATCGTTTGGACAGCTCGGGAGTTCCAGAGTGGAATGCGAGGCTAGTCCGTGATACGGGGAAAACGATTGCACTATACGAGGTGCAAAGAGGTAAGGGAAATCTAAACCATTTGTGTATGTGATTTGTAAACTATTATAGCATGATTTGTGGTTTATAAAACAAGCATGTTGAGTGTTGTGTTGAGATTTAATTGCACACAGTTTTTATAGCCAGTTGGAGCCCATAATTTTATGAGTTTATAAGCTGAGTGTGAAATTGCTTTATAAACCGTTGAATTTTGTGTGAGTAATGAATTGGGCTCTACGTTAAGGCAATATCAAGATTTGAGAAATGTGTGTGTGTTTTACCGGTTGGAACTCGGTTTTATTACGTTTTGTGTTGAGTACAAAACGGTTTTCAATTGAGTTTTATGAGTGAAAAACCCCTATGAGTTCTACGTGAAGGCAAACCAGTCTTATGTGATAAGACTTAGGTGTGTAGTGGTGAGTACACACCGGGCATTGCTCTGGTAGCATGTAAGCCCGATTTCTTCTCCGTTCTGGTAACGTGAGAATAACCCATTCTGTGGCTATGCCACGTATATTTGGTGGCCGTTGCCATGTGAGAAACCCCATTGGTGGCCGTTGCCACGTGATACCCCATTGGTGGCCGTTGCCACGTGATACCCCATTAGTGGCCGTTGCCACGTGAGAAACCCCATTGGTGGCCGTTGCCACGTGATACCCCATTGGTGGCCGTTGCCACGTGATACACCATTGGTAGCCGTTGCCATGTGAGAAACCCCATTGGTGGCCGTTGCCACGTGATACCCCATTGGTGGCCGTTGCCACGTGATACCCCATTTTGTGGCTGTTGCCACGTGATACCCTATCCAGTGGCTATGCCACGTGTGAAATTAAATCAGTGGCTATGCCACGTGTGAAATTAAATCAGTGGCTATGCCACGTGTGAAATTAAATCAGTGGCTATGCCACGTGTGTTTAGTGGCTATGCCACGTGTGAATTTAAATCAGTGGCCATGCCACGTGTGTTTAGTGGCTGTGTCACGTGCATTACTATTTCAGTGATTTTATTCACGTGTATTGAGAAAGCGTTTATCGCATTATTTTCACATGCTTTGTTATTGCTCTAGAGTGAGCCTTTTTACTTCATGTTTTCACATGACTTGAGACATGAGAATGTCGTTTTGAGTACTTTCATGCTATGGTTTTCAAATGAGTTTCACATACAAATAAACATGTTGTGATGTGCATTTTGGTTTATGAAATGAGTTCCTTACCCCCTTTACTGAGCGATTTAGAAGCTCACCCTGTTTTCTTTCCCCCCCCCCCCAGATTTCTTCAAGTGAAAAGGGTTTCCCTGCGACGTACGGAGTAGTGGCTAGTGGAGGACTTGAGCTCCAGGCCATATATTGTATTTTGAGGTATCTTTTATCTTTTCATGTACCCAGACAATTACTGTAATTGCAGACACTTGATGTATAACATTATATGGGATGTATTAGGATTAATTAACTTGAGATGGATTAATGTATTTGATATGATATATAAATTCTATTGATGAGATCCTGAGGAATGATGATTATGATGATGTATGACACTGCACAGGAATGCACCTTTAATTGTGAATTAACGAGTAAAAAGTTTTAAATTTGCCCTAATTTTTGTATTTTCGGGGCGTGACAGCTTGGCATCCCCTATTCCTAACTTCTGATAGATAGATAATGGCATCAAATTTATACTAGCTCCTAAATCGCATAGGGCTCTACAAAGAATAAATTACCAATAGTGCATGGTATGGTAAAACTCCCGGGATCCTTTAGCATGAGGGGTAATCTCCTCTGGATAATGACGCTACATTCCTCCGTTAAGGCCACCGTCTCGTAATCTTCCAATCTTATTTTCCTAGAGGATGTCCTTCATAAGCTTCACATTGGTTGGCATTTGCTCTAAGGGATCTGCGAAGGGAATGTTGATATGAAGTTTCTTAAAAACCTCAAGGAATTTTCTAAATTGTTGGTCCAGTTTTTAATTTTGAAATCTTTGGGGAAAAGGGACTGGTGGTCTAACAGGAGGAGATGTAGTAGAAACTTTTGTAGCATAAGAGGATAAAGAAGGTTGTGACAAAGAAACAGGTAGAGGTGAAGAAATGCCTGGCTTTGTTTTCTTTACAGCTTGATCTTTTAATTCCTGCTCCTTCTGAGCTGCTTTATTAGAACCTATGGGTTTTTCAACTAGGGGCTGGTCAGGTCTGGACTTTACTGGTGGAGTTACTAGCTCTCTGCCACTCCTAAGGGTGATGGCTTTCACATGTTCCTTCCCCTCCCTTTGCCTAACAGGATTGGCTTCAGTGTTACTAGGAAGGGTCCCCTGAGGACGTTGACTAAGAGCGTTTGCTATTTGTCCTACCTGAACCTCTAGGTTCTTAATTGAAGTTGCTTGATTTTGTAAGATTATTGTGAACATTTCCTCAAGCGAGGGTTTCTTATCAGCTGCTAGTAAATGCTTGGGTGGTGGTGGTGGTGGTGGTTGATGGAAGTGGGACGGATGGGAATGATTAGGTGGATGATGTGGATACGGAGGTGGTGGGTGGTGAGGGAATTAATGCTGTGGTGGTACATGAACCTGTGGAGCTTAAAAACCTGGGGGTCCTACTGGTCTAGAATTAGAAGCTTGCCCTTCGTTTTCGCTCTAAGAAAAGTTAGGATGGTTCCTCCACCCTGCATAATAGGTGTTTAAAAAAAGGTTCTTCTGTTGCTTAGGGGCAACGTACTGAACCGATTCTAGGTTATGTGGACACCTATCCACAGCGTGGGTACCACTACACAGATCACACGAGAGAAAAGGACTTTGGACAGAGAACACAGGGTTAGGATTGTTGGAAGGATTAGGTTAGGTACAGAGCGACTACACCTTTTTTGTAAGATTGGCGATTTGAGAGGTCAAGGTGGACAGCGTGTCGAGCTCATATATACCCATTGATTTCTTTGGCAATTGCCTTTCCGAGGACCATTGATAGTTGTTAGTCGCCATCTTGTCTAGCAGCTCATAAGCCTCCTCCTCTGTTTTGCACATCAAGGCTCCACCCGAAGCAGCGTCTACTATGTTCCTAGTTTGGCTTGTAAGTCCGTTGTAGAAGTTCTGGACTTGCAGCCATAGAGGTAGGCCATGGAGAGGGCACTTCCTAAGAAGCTCCTTATATCGTTCCCATGCCTCGTAAAGTGATTCAGAGTTGTACTGGGCAAAGGAGGATATATCGCCACGGAGTCTGGCCATTTTAGAGGGAGAGAAAAACTTGGCTAGAAATTCGTGGGCTAACTCGTCCCATGCAGAAATGGATCCTGGAGGCAGGGAGGTCAACCAGTGTCTCGCCCTATCCCTAAGTGAGAAGGGGAATAGTCTAAGTCTAAGCGCATCATCCGATAATCCATTGTGTTTGAACATATTGCCCAAGTCTAGGAATTGCCCAAGATGAGCAAGTGGGTCATCGTGCGGAAGCCCACTAAACTATAAAGAAGTCTGGATTATCTGAAGGATGAAAGGCTTAATTTCGAAATTATTAGTAGGGACAGGTGGTGGCCTAATACCGATATAATATCCTTCAACCGTCGGCACTGCATAATCTCCAACGGTCCTACTTTCCCTATTCTCTGCAATTGTGTTTTGCTGCGGAGCTGAAAATTTCCTAGAATCCTTTTGAATTTTCCTAAGAGTTCGTTCGATTTTAGGATCTAGAGGAAAGAAATCAAAACTCCTTGCTCTACACATGTAAACATCAGAAAGTCCTTAGAAAAATTTTTAAGTTTTTTTAATTTTTTCAATTTTTTTGATTTAATGAATTATGAGAAAATTAACTAAACTAAACTAAGGATCTAAATATTTACAACCTAAATATTTACATGCTAGAATTACACCTAAGTATAGTTTCACCGATATTAATCAACGACTAATTAAAACCTCCCTGGCAACGGCGCCAAAAACTAGATACGCCCAAAACGTATTACCGCAAGTGCACGGGTCGTACAAGTAATAATGAGATTTGAGTCCCGAGTTATCGTCCCTCAGAGAAGTTGGTTAGCCCAATTAACTACCGGTTAATCTTACCCTAAGTATATCCTAACAAATTATGAGATTAAGGTGGGTGATCTACTAGGTCTAAAGTTAAAAATACTGGAAAGCAATAAAATAAAAAGAATAAAACCGAGCAAAATTACTTACAGTGCTCCACTCAATTAAAATAAAAAACCTATAAAAATAATTAAAACAATTAAAACTAATTAACGCAATTAAAATAAAATGCAATTATGAAAATAACAAAGCAAGATTAATTAATTAAACTAACCTAAAATGCAATTAAACTACTTAATCAAAATGCAATTTAAACTAAGTTAAGATAAATTTACCCCTAATTTAATTCTAAATGAACACTTAATTAACTATCAACCTAATTAAAACTAAGTTCTACACTATGAAGCAAGAATATTAATCATGCAATTTAATTAAAGACTCTAAACTAAGCTAACAAATTAAATTGAAATCAAACTAAATTAACAATGCATGAAAATGAATTAATTACTATTATGCACTAGCCAAACAAGCCTTAACCAATTTTAAATCATCCATATCCCTTCATTCACTATTCATTCTTCATTTCATTGTTATTTCCAGGTGATGTCTCGGTTTGTCCTCTGGTCCAGGCTTTTGCCTGCTGTTCGGCCTCCATTCTCGGTCTGTCATGCAATACTGACACTGTAACTTGCTCCAGGCTGCTCTAGGTTAGCCATCTAACTGCACAAGCCCTCTAGTTGATCTCGTTCTGCTCCAGGCTGCTGTTCATGCATTCCAATCGGCCTGCAACCTATGCATCAGTTGCTGTCCAGGTTCATATATCTGCTGCATCGGATCTGTCCACACCTCTCGGGTTGTCTTCTGCTCCAGGCGTTGCTTTCGATCTACCCAGCTAACTGCGACACCTGCTTCCACTGCTGTTCCTCGGTCTCGTGCTTCTGCTCCAGGCGTTAGCAACTGCTTATGTTAATAGCTTCTGCTTTCTATTACTGCAATTGTTTCGGGTTGCAACAAACTTACAGGACATGACCTTTGCTCTTGCTGTCCAGCATCAACATCCACTGTGCCATCACACAATACAGCAGAAAACAATGAGCAATGCAGATTATAACAAACACATAGATGAACAGTAACATTACACTAAAACATAACATAACATAGTGCATTTGTAATTCCCGATCATTGCCATGGTGCGCTCAGTCCCTGCTCTATGATGCATGGTGACAATAAGTAACAATAAGCAAGATGTAAATAAATAACTAACTAAAGGAAAAAAACAAGAAATGTAGTGATGCACAAACATGAAACCGAGAAGAGAGAATGCAGTAAATAGAAACGGTAGCAAGCATTAATATGCAGTAAATAATGGCTTCTGTGTATTGCAAACAAAGTCAAATGAAACAAGGAAAATCAAATAACAATGCATTACTAGATAAAAGTTCAAAAACTAAAAGAACTAAGTGAAGATTTACAACTGAAAAATTAACCAAACTAATAATACCCGAATGCACATGAACCGGGAATCCATCATCCTCGGTTTGCATCAATTTCTTTTCCAACATGATTCCACATTGCTCTTGATGTGGAACAATGTTCAACATCCATCCACATCAAGGCACTAGAACCGAAATGGAGAAGAATGAATAAAAAAAATTAAAAACTGTCACCCGAATACTTAAGAAGATAATAAACCGAGAACTAGGAAAATAAAGCTTGCTTTAACAAAAACAATCACAGTTGAGGAAAACCGAGAATGAGAAAAAGAGAGGCAAACATTTTCCATTAACTTTCATTGAATCAAATCCAAAGGAAATACTTTTGATACAATGAACTACAAGTAACCAAGCAAAGAAAAAAATGAAAAACTTCATAAAACATTAAGAAAATGCCATGAACAGTAAAATTGATTGTTGAGAAAAAGCTACTCGAAAATTCCTAACAAAGGAAGCTTAGAAAATAACCTAAAAGATATTCTACCCTAAGAATTACACACCTCTTCAATTGCCATCTTTTTCTATTTATGAACACACTAGGGGTAAAATTATAATTTTCCATCCTAGATGAGTTGGCATTTTATTTTGGCCACTTGTCATCACACCATTGGCTCCTTGAAAAGATATTTCCATGTCATCAATCTTCTTGTCCAATTGGATGTGCTAAGTGGCATGGCTCGTGTTGTCCGCGTAGCTCAATCTCGATTTTAGCCCAATTATGGTCCATTTTCTACCGAAATATTCAAAATTCATCCGAATTTAATTTACCTGCAAACATGAGAATTTTAATTAAATAAAGAGGATAATTAACAAAATAAATTGGGGATTTAAATAATTAATTAGGAAATTAAGCACAAATAATTCTAAAAATATAGAATTATCACGTGTATTCGTGAATATTCATTCATTCTCTATGCAACTTTAATCAAGCAAAAGCTCTTCTTATGATACAATCAACATGTGAAAATGTGTTACATCATGTGAATCATAAGGAATACATCACCAAAAGTGGGTCTTACAGTTCTAAGCTTCGTTTCTTTATGTTTATCTGCACTTTGAGGATGTTATGCACTTTAAGTTTGTGAGAAGGGATTAACTTGAGCAATTTTCAAAAAAAATTTTTGTGCAAACTTGAACAATTTTCAAAATTTAGGCCTAAAATTTTTTGATTTCAGAGGATTTGTAAGCTTAACTTGTTGTTTTCGCATTACCTAATGATATTACCCTTCGATTAAGTCTTATTCTAATTAACTGAGATATATTATTATTATGAAAAGCATGAAGTTAATTCTTTGAATTTGTTTTGATTCTGATTGTAATTCCTCATTCTAGTGCACATGTAATAATCATAGATTTGTATGCTCATTTAGAGAAAGCTTATGTGGACATAGGGTTGCATTTGTTCATCTAATTTTGTGCATTATATTTTAAAAAATCCTATCTCGAAACGAAATATTAGATCACACTTGAATAGGGAAGTGATTTAAGATATCTTTGGATCATTTGAGCCTTTCATGCCAACCTTGTACATATTTTATACCTAGTCACCCTTTTGAGCCAAATAGGCCTTTTTCTCTATACATTTACACACCCATATAGTAGTTTCCATAGCTTAAATAAGTTTTCTATCCCTGAAACTTATAGCATGTGATTATCTAGGATATATTCAGATATGTACATATTTGGTATAGAGATAATGGAAAAAAATGAACAAAAATAGTTAAAAAAATGAAAAAAGTAAAAGAAAAGTGAAAAATAAAAAAAATACAAAAGCAGAATAAAGTAAAGTAAGAGGAAAATAAGTTTAGGGGAATAATTAAAGCTCTAAACATCAGTGACCCTAAAAGTAATGCATGATTAAGGATTATTGAGCCTAAATTTCCTTTATCATACCTTAACCCTAGCCTAACATATGAGTTTAACGAAGTCCTATTGATCCCTAATTAAGTGTGACTACATTAGCGGACAGAAAAGTGAAAAACAAACTCATGGAAGTGATCACTTGTCACTAACTTTGCCTTCGTATGTTTGCATAATTTGATCCAGGTGGTGTACCTTGAAATGGTTTTGACATTTCACACACACGCACGAGGGTTCAATTTGGGTTGAGATTGGTGATTGAATGATGCCTAATGTTTGATCCGTAATTGTAATTCTTGGAAATTAGGATTTGTACTTTTTCTTTCTAGATAATTAGCAAAATAGATTCGTTTTGGAATTAGTCATCTCCTATATATTTTTTATTTCTCTTTGTTTTGCTTAGGGACAAGCAAAAGTTCAAGTTTAAGGGTATGATAACTATATCAAAATAGAGTTATTCTAATACTAAATTGCCTTTATTTTGCTTAATCCACTTGATTATGTTAATTATCATCCTATTTTGATTAATTACCTTTAATTATGTAGATAAATTAATTCCAAAAGAAATACGACTGAACTAGTGCAGTTTTGGCTAAAACAATGTAAAAATTAGGCTTAATCCATCACAAAATGAAAATGCTGCACTACAAGCCAAGACAGTATGTGCTGTCAGCACCACACCGTTTCTTGCCACCTTGTAAGCCACATGTCTTCATCTTATTCACTCTTAGCAAATATGTAGAAAGGACTACATGCCAACCTCAAGGAAGACACAGGCTTTTGCCACATGGATGCCTAAGTGGACTATAAGAGAAAATGGAAGGTACTAGAAGAGGTGAGGTGTGTATGGGCTGATGTGGAGGACTTAATAAGGTGGAACTACCTTTGTTAGAAGACCCAATGAAGATAGGACAAGTGGCAAGGCTAGCTAACTCATCCACTGATGGGACCCTAAGGGTATCTACCGCAAGTGCACGGGTCGTCCAAGTAATAATGGGATTTTGAGTCCCGAGATATCGTCCCACAGGGAAGTTGTTAGCCTAATTAACTACCGGTTACTATTATCCTAAGTATATCCTAGCAAATTTATGAATTTTCAAGGGTGATCAACTAATCTAGAATTGAAAATACCAAAAGCAATAAAATAATAAAACTATAAAATAAGTAACTAAAACCGAGCTCAGAGTACTTACAAAACTCCAAGCACTTAAAATCGAAAACCTGCAAAAGAAATTAAAACAATTAAAACTAATTAACCAAATTAAAATAAAATGCAAAATAAATGAAAAAACATGATTAATTAAACTAAAATCTAACTAACCTAAAAAATGCATGTAATTAGACTAATTGCAAATTAAACTATTCCTAATGCTAGATTAAAATTACTTAGAAACTAATTAAATCTAAATTAACTAACTAAACATGATTAACTACATCTAAATACATAATTAAAACTATTAACTAAACTAATTACATCATCTAACTAATCTTAAAAACTAATCTAACACTAACTATATGAAAAATGCATTAATCCCTAAATAAGCAACCAAACATGGCCTAAAGATTTTAAACAAATAGTAACTTTCCCACCAAAACACTGTTCAAGCATCATTTGCAATTTGGTTTTCCAGGTAAGCTCGGGTTGGTGAGATCTGCCCAGCTGATTGCTCACGGGTTTCGGTTCTGCCAGGTTACCAACTCTGCATCGGGTTGCTCGGTCCTGTCCAAGCCTTCTGCCCACTACCAGCTCCATGCATAACCGTGCACGTTTCCTTCTCCAGGTGGTTTGGTTGGTAGCTGGTCCAGGCGTGGTCATGTCCGCTGCTGCTTGTTACTGCCCAGCTCCCTGCTACTGCCGGGCAACTGTTCCTTCTTGCTGTTTTTGCCTCGTCCGGATTTTCTTGGGTTCCAGGCACTGCACCATTCCTACAAACTTCCACCTGCTGCCATTAACGGACCACACAGCAGCTGTACACTACAACAGAGCAGAACAGAGGATGAATTGGTCCCTGTTTGCTGCTTCGGTGCTGTCTCTGCCTGCTTATGCTGCTGCCGTCTCTGTTCAGTCATGCATTGCTGCATCCATCCTCATCTACCGGTCAGACAACACTGCTCTCTTGACAGGAAACAAGCTTAAACCCGACTACCATCAGCTTAACAACAAGAGAAGTGCACTCAATCGTGAGATAGAATTACACCGAGGATAACACCGAGAAGAATAGCATGCAGTAGAAGAAACGGAAGCTAGGATTAACATGCATTAAAGATTACCATTTATGTTAAGCAAACAATGAAACATGAACAAACATTGCAATGAAACACCAACAGAATATTAGAAGAAGATTTATCAAAGGTTGCATGGCAAAATAATGTGAAACCGAGAGCTACCAAAGAAACTAGAAACCGAGCCCCTTAAATGGTGAAAGATTGCTAAACACAACAATGAAGAAACACAAAGCAAGAAAACAGTGAAGAAACCGAAAGCTTGGATTGAAATTGCTTACATTAAAATGAGATTCAACAATGATAAAAGAAGACACTAGCATAAACAGTAAAAATTCTTTAAGGAAAATAGCTTAATCGGGAAAAGAAAAGAACAAGGAAAAATAAGCTATTCTACCCTAATCTACATTACCTTACACTACTCCTACTCCTAAATTACATTAACTTCTACTCCTAAAATTACCTCCTTTTCAATTGTCATCTTTTCCTATTTATAAACACACTAGGGGTAAAATGGTAATTTTCACATCCTTGATGAGTTGGCATTTTTTTTTGGCCACTTGTCTTCACACCATTGGCTCCTTGAAAAGATATGTCCATGTCATCGGTCTTCTTGTCCAATTGGATGTGCTTGGTGGTATGACTCGTGTTGTCCACGTGGCTCAATCTCGATTTTAGCCCAATTCCGGTCCATTTTCTACCGAAATATTCAAAATTCATCCGGATTTGATTTATCTGCAAACATGAGAATTTTTATTAAATAATGGGGATAATTAACAAAATAAATTGGGGATTTAAATAAATAATTAGGAAATTAAGCACAAATAATTCTAAAAATATAGAATTATCACACCCCCAAACTTGAGCTTTTGCTTGTCCTCAAGCAAAACAAAATGATTTTAGGAATGATAAGTACAAAACACAATAATTTCCCCAATATTATCCTCAAAGAAAAAGTATAGACTATGAAATCAAAGAATCACAATTACAAGTCCAGCACTTAGAATTATTCAATCATAAGTCCTAACCTAAATTGGACTCCTCGTGAGTGTGTGAAAAATATCTAAGTCACTTCTCAGTATATTACTCGGATCAGATTATGCAACACAGTGAATGCAAAGTCAATGACATATGATCATTCCCATAAGTTTGTTTTTCACTTCTCTCTCCACTAATGTAGTCACACTTAACTAAAGATCATTAGGACTTCATTAAGCTTGTAATGTCAGGCTGGGGTTAAGGTATGATAAAGTCGATTTAGGTTCAGTTACCCCTTAACATGCATTACCTTCTAGGATCTTTAGTGTAAGAGCTCTAATTATTTCCCCCAAACTTATTTCTTTTGCTAAACTCTTTTTTCTTTTTTCTTTTTTTTTTCAATTTTTTTTTTTTTACATACTCCTTCACTATCACTTAATACCCATATAGCTCACAATATATCCAATGACTTTTCATGCTTTCGGGGTAAGGGATAGGAAAAAGTATTTAAGCTACGAAAATTAAGTAGGCGTATTTACAAAGAAAAGCTTATTTGGCCCAGACGGGTGACTAGGGGTAGAATATGTACAAGGAAGGCTAGAAAGGCTCAAACGATCCAAAGATGGCCTAAATCATCTCCCTAATCAAGTGTGATCTAATATTTCGCCTCGAGATTAGATCAAACAAATTCTAGAATATGATGCACAAAATCAACTGAACAAATGCAATCCTATGTACACATAAGCTTTCTCTAAATAAATATACTGATTCATAACATGACATGTGCATAAGATGAGGAAATCACAATAAGAATTAAGAGAAATTCAAGAACTCAACTTCATGCTTTTCCTATAATCATGCTTCTAAGTCAATCAAAGTCATACTAATTCATGGGGTCATATCATCGGAATATGGGAAAACTACATGCTAAGCACTCAATCATCCCAAAATCAAGCAATTTAAGCTCATTTTATCGAAAAAATTTTAAAAATTCCTTCTCAGATTTTCGAAAAAATTTTAAAAATTTTTCCAATTTTTCAAAAAATTGCTCAAGTGATATCCCCTCCCCCAAACTTAACGTGCACAGTGTCCTCAGTGTGCAGATAATATACGAATTTAAAGTTCAAGAATAGAGTACTCCCCTTTTCTGATGTTGATGAACAATCAAAGCTTTGATTGAAAGCATAAAACGAGAAAAGAAACCTGCAACACAAACAAAGAAAGACACAATAGAAAAGAAAACGAAAAATGAACTATATACAAAGTGAAAGTAAAAACACAGCCCCTTCAAATGCAGCTGAAGAAGACAACACTCAGCAGCAAGGCGAAGAGTATGAGGGTCATCCAAAGTGGTGACAGGGTACTAACAGTTAACTCCTCCTGAGCCCTATCTATTTCCTTCCTTCTTTCAGATTTTATATGGTCAAGCTTTATGTTCTCCTCAATCTCTATCTTAAAACATTCTTGAGAGTCATCAGGGAGCTTCAAAGGTTTGAAAACATTAAGCTTTACTTCCTGATCTTGGACTCTCATCGTCAACTTCGTAGCATCAGAGGGCGAGGAAGGCAATGAATACGAAGAAGGTATAGATGAAGAAGCGCTTAGCTTTGTTTCCTTGGCAGCCCGATCTTTAGGTTCCTGCTCTTTCTGAGCTACTTCGTTAGAACCTATGTGTTCTTCAACTATGTGCTGTTCAGGTTGGGACTTAACTTGTGGCTCCTCTAGCTCTCTGCCACTCCTAAGGGTGATAGATCTAACTTGTTCCTTACCCTCCCCTTGCTCATCAGGATTAACTTCAGTATTACTAGGAAGGGTCCCTTGAGGATGTTGGCTAAGAGCACTAGCTATTTGTCCAACCTGAACTTCTAAGTTCTTAAGTGAAGCAGCTTGATCTTGCAGGATAGTCGTGAACATCTCCTCTAATGTAGGCTTCTTCTCAGCTGCTGGTGCATGGTAGAATTGGGGCTGCATAAATGCTGGTGGTGGTGGTGGTGGTGGTGATGGGTGATATTGAAATTGAGGTGGGGATGGATGATGTGGATGGTGGTAAGGAAATTGCTGCTGTGGTGGTACCTGAACTTGTGGAGCTTGAAAACTAGGGGGTTCTACAAATATGGAATTAGAAGTTTGCCCTTGGTTTTGGCTCCAGGAGAAGTTAGGATGGTTCCTCCACCCTGAATTATAGGTGTTTGAAAAAGGGTTGTTCTGTTGCGTAGGGAGAGCAACATACTGAACCGACTCTAAGTTGAGCGGACACCTATCTACAGAGTGGGTACCACTACACAGCTCGCATGAAAGAAAAGGACTTTGGACAGAATATATAGGGTTATGACTGTTGGGAGGATTATATTGGGTACTGAGCGACTCCACCTTTGTAAGATTGGCAATCTGAGAGGTCAAGGTGGACAGTGTGTCAAGCTCGTACATACCCGCCGATTTCCTTGGCATCTGCCTTTCTGAGGACCATTGATAGTTGTTAGTCGCCATCCTTTCTAGCAACTCATAAGCCTCCTCCTCTGTTTTGCACATCAAGGCTCCACCCGAAGCAGCGTCCACTATGGTCCTATTTTGGCTTGTAAGTCCATTGTAGAAAGTTTGGACTTGAAGCCATAGAGGTAGGCCGTGGTGAGGGCACTTCCTAAGAAGCTCCTTATATCGTTCCCATGCTTCATAAAGAGATTCAAAGTCGTACTGGGCAAAGGAAGATATATTGCTACGAAGTTGGGCTAGTTTAGAGGGAGGAAAGAATTTGGCTAGAAATTGGTGGGCTAACCCATCCCATGTGGAAATTGATCCCGGAGGCAGAGAGGTCAACCAATGTCTTGCCCTATCCCTAAGTGAGAAAAGGAATAGTCTAAGCCTAAGTGCATCGTCTGATAATCCATTGTGCTTGAAGGTGTTGCATAAGTCCAAGAATTGCCCGAGATGAGCATGTGGGTCATCATGTGGAAGCCCACTGAACTGCAAAGATGTTTGGATTATCTGGATGATTGCGGGCTTAATTTCAAAATTATTTGCATGGACAGCTGGTGGCCTAATGCCGGAATAATATTCTCCAATTGTCGGCATCGCATAATCTCCAACAGTTCTAGTTTTCCTATTTTCTGCCATGGTGAATTGCAGCGGAGCTAATAATTTCCTCGAGTCCTATTAAATTTTTCTAAGAGTGTGTTTGATTTTAGGATCTAGAGGAAAATAATCAAAACTTCTGGCTCTACGCTTGCAATCATCTAAAAGTCCTTAAAAAATTTTTTTAAATTTTTTAAATTTTTGAAATTTTTTTTTTGATTTTAATTAAGAGAAAATTTAACTAACCTAAGCTAAGGCTCTAAATATTTACAACCTAAATATTTACAAGCTAGAATTACACCTAAGCATAATTTCACCGATATTAATTAATGACTAATTAAAACTTCCCCGACAACGACGCCAAAAACTTGATGGGACCCTAAGGGTATCTACCGCAAGTGCACGGGTCGTCCAAGTAATAATGGGATTTTGAGTCCCGAGATATCGTCCCACAGGGAAGTTGTTAGCCTAATTAACTACCGGTTACTATTATCCTAAGTATATCCTAGCAAATTTATGAATTTTCAAGGGTGATCAACTAATCTAGAATTGAAAATACCAAAAGCAATAAAATAAAAAAAACTATAAAATAAGTAACTAAAACCGAGCTCAGAGTACTTACAAAACTCCAAGCACTTAAAATCGAAAACCTGCAAAAGAAATTAAAACAATTAAAACTAATTAACCAAATTAAAATAAAATGCAAAATAAATGAAAAAACATGATTAATTAAACTAAAATCTAACTAACCTAAAAAATGCATGTAATTAGACTAATTGCAAATTAAACTATTCCTAATGCTAGATTAAAATTACTTAGAAACTAATTAAATCTAAATTAACTAACTAAACATGATTAACTACATCTAAATACATAATTAAAACTATTAACTAAACTAATTACATCATCTAACTAATCTTAAAAACTAATCTAACACTAACTATATGAAAAATGCATTAATCCCTAAATAAGCAACCAAACATGGCCTAAAGATTTTAAACAAATAGTAACTTTCCCACCAAAACACTGTTCAAGCATCATTTGCAATTTGGTTTTCCAGGTAAGCTCGGGTTGGTGAGATCTGCCCAGCTGATTGCTCACGGGTTTCGGTTCTGCCAGGTTACCAACTCTGCATCGGGTTGCTCGATCCTGTCCAAGCCTTCTGCCCACTACCAGCTCCATGCATAACCGTGCACGTTTCCTTCTCCAGGTGGTTTGGTTGGTAGCTGGTCCAGGCGTGGTCATGTCCGCTGCTGCTTGTTACTGCCCAGCTCCCTGCTACTGCCGTGCAACTGCTCCTTCTTGCTGTTTTTGCCTCTGTCCGGATTTTCTTGGGTTCCAGGCACTGCACCATTCCTACAAAATTCCACCTGCTGCCATTAACGGACCACACAGCAGCTGTACACTACAACAGAGCAGAACAGAGGATGAATTGGTCCCTGTTTGCTGCTTCGGTGCTGTCTCTGCCTGCTTATGCTGCTGTCGTCTCTGTTCAGTCATGCATTGCTGCATCCATCCTCATCTACCGGTCAGACAACACTGCTCTCTTGACAGGAAACAAGCTTAAACCCGACTACCATCAGCTTAACAACAAGAGCAGTGCACTCAATCGTGAGACAGAATTACACCGAGGACAACACCGAGAAGAATAGCATGCAGTAGAAGAAACGGAAGCTAGGATTAACATGCATTAAAGATTACCATTTATGTTGAGCAAACAATGAAACATGAACAAACATTGCAATGAAACACCAACAGAATATTAGAAGAAGATTTATCAAAGGTTGCATGGCAAAATAATGTGAAACCGAGAGCTACCAAAGAAACTAGAAACCGAGCCCCTTAAATGGTGAAAGATTGCTAAACACAACAATGAAGAAACACAAAGCAAGAAAACAGTGAAGAAACCGAAAGCTTGGATTGAAATTGCTTACATTAAAATGAGATTCAACAATGATAAAAGAAGACACTAGCATAAACAGTAAAAATTCTTTAAGGAAAATAGCTTAATCGGGAAAAGAAAAGAACAAGGAAAAATAAGCTATTCTACCCTAATCTACATTACCTTACACTACTCCTACTCCTAAATTACATTAACTTCTACTCCTAAAATTACCTCCTTTTCAATTGTCATCTTTTCCTATTTATAAACACACTAGGGGTAAAATGGTAATTTTCACATCCTTGATGAGTTGGCATTTTTTTTGGCCACTTGTCTTCACACCATTGGCTCCTTGAAAAGATATGTCCATGTCATCGGTCTTCTTGTCCAATTGGATGTGCTTGGTGGTATGACTCGTGTTGTCCACGTGGCTCAATCTCGATTTTAGCCCAATTCCGATCCATTTTCTACCGAAATATTCAAAATTCATCCGGATTTGATTTATCTGCAAACATGAGAATTTTTATTAAATAAAGGGGATAATTAACAAAATAAATTGGGGATTTAAATAAATAATTAGGAAATTAAGCACAAATAATTCTAAAAATATAGAATTATCATCCACCTAGCCTATTTACTCCTTTACCCTTAATGTACCTAACTATATAAGCAAATTAATAGACAAGGTTGAAGGAGTCGACTGCTAGGTTTGTTTTAGGTTATTTTCATGTTTCTTTATTTTTTTTCTTACTGTAATAGGAACCACTATTTTTATTTACAAGCTTCTTTTACATTTTAATGCATTTTCTTGATGTTTCCCTTGTAATTTTTTTTTTTACTTTAAAGACTTTATTTTCATGTTATGTTTGAATTTTCAATACATTTTTTTATTTCGAGCATTAATCTTCTCTACTTCTCCATTTCTTGTTCGCTATTTTTATTTTTGGTTGAGCTTTAAGTTCATGGGTGTGGTCACTATTTTGTGCTAATTTTAAGTTCATTTAGGTAGATTAATATCATGTTAGGATCATATATGCATTAGGTAATTTTTTTGAATTAGTTTATGGTGCATTATATGGCAAATAGTTGCAATTTTTCAAAATTTTTTTTTTTTTTGTTTTGTGCATTGTGTCCAGATTTGATTTAGGTTTTATTTTATTCATTTTCATGACATTTAGGTTAGTTTAGATGTTTTAGAGGTCATCCATACATTAGTTTACATTTAGGATACATTAGATTAATTTTTATTAGGCATTTAACAGCATTTTTCAATTTTTTCCCACATTAGGCGTCCTTGAAGGTGTTCTATCCAAGTTTTCTATTGGCTACTGTTTTGTATTACTGTCTCAAGCATTTTAGAGGCCCTTTTAAGGTGTTAATCACTTTTATGGTTAGTCTTCATTTAAGGTTAAGTTTGATTAAGGTTTTATATCATTTTCTTTAGTATTTTTAAGCATTAAATTAGGGGTAATTGCATTTTTAGTTTTCAGTATTCATAGGCTATTTATGTGTTGTTTTTATTATTGAAATGCTAGGAATGCATTAGTTAGGTTTTGTAATTAGCATTTAATAGTTTAATGTTAAGGTTGCGATACATGCATTTTTAGGTTATTTATATTTCAATTTCTAAAATCTAAAAGCATTTTTGTTTTCATGAATCATTTAAATTAATATTATGAAGTAGTTTAGATTTTATTTAGGGTTAAGTTTAATTTTAGGATAATATTTTAGTGCCTTTAGGGTTAGGATTTTGTAATTAGGATTTTTAGGGTTTTTCATTATGGATTTAGGTTGCGCGGAAAAATGAACTAAATTTAAACTTTTCTAAACTTTTCCTTATGTTGCATTCCTATCAGTGTCACACACTTAACCAATTTATTTTATAAAAATTTCAGCAGCATAACAACTTCAATCGTACTTAACCCATCCTGCAAAGTGTAAACACAGTTTATATCCACAATCCAGTTGATTTTAATCTCTTTTCTTAATCATCAACACATCTTATCATCATGTCAATCTTTAACCATATCAAAATATATACAAGTCATTAAACTACATTAGTACAACTTTGTTTATCAACATTTACACCTAACTTACATCCCAAAATAATCCTTTACAATAGTAGTATATGCTTTACAAGGTGTCTAGAAAGTAAGTATAGTATACCTTGCTTATACAAAAGTAATCCAAAAGAGCGTCGGGCTTCGCTCGTCCACAACCACTGCTCAACAGATATATGTGCGATCACTGGAAATAGTCTGAAAGAGGGGAAGAAAGGGGGATGAGCTCTTCAAGCTCCGTAAGTAATGCATTCCAAGAAATGAGAAGTATAATATCTGAAAATATTAGGCTTTGTGCCATACATAGTGAAATAATCAATATATTCACACTTTCTTAAAAATGCATTCTTACTTTTAAAACTAAATCAAATCAAACAGTCTGAAGCTTATCATTTCTTCCAAAAAAAACATATATCAAAACTTAGCTTCCAAAGCTGATTCAAAATCAAACGGATACAAAACTTATCATTCAAATCGAAATGCATATATAACTTATTCTTTCGAAGTCAAAACGAATATGAAACTTATCACTTTCCATTAAATCAGACATATAAGTCATAGAGACTAGGCATTTGCATGTGTTAATCAAAAGTCATGTTCACTTAACATATAAAGTACTGATGGCCATGGTAAGGGGACTGCAGATAGGATCAGGGTCATGCAGCTCCCTAAGCCACAAAACAAACATATTTAAAACAGAGGGTGACAAATCAGAAATGCTCTATGTGGCCCAAATATCCGACATGCAATCACAAGGGACTAATCGTACCCAAGTTCCCAAAAGCAATGCAAATGGTTTGGCATGCAACCACAAGGGACTAAACGTACCCACATATCCAAAAGCAGTGCATCAAGGTGGTTTAAACTCCACACGGGCTTCAAGTGGCATAAATATCCAACGTGAGACTGGCATGCAATTGGGAGGGACTAAACGTACCCAAGTGCCCAAAAGCGATGCACCACGATGGCCTAAACTCCAACTTGAAAAAATCAGGACAAATGTCTAGATTTATATATTGCCTTAGTCTCAAAAATAAAACTTTCAAAATTCTTTCATAAAATGTGAATTTTGTGTGGACTTTGGTCCCATAGGATTTAAGAGGTGGCCCCCACAATCAAGTTTAAAATTACTTTGACAGAACATAAATCGTTCTTTAAAAATATCAAAACACATAAGATACTTTCCCAAATACATATATACATATCGAAACTCAAACTTTCCTAACATAATCAGTTTTAAAACCATCAGAAAACATGCTAAAAACATACTTAGAGTGTTCGAAAAAAAGGCTTTTTCTTTGGTTTATACAAAAAGGTAGCTTTACAGATTTCAAATAGGCTTTCTTTCTAACATTGGCATACTAACAAATTTTACAAACCAAGTAGAGTATTTGAAAGCTAACACTACTCAGAACACATCCCTTACCTCTTTCGCCTTACTGCAGTGCAAAATAACATCAAATCATCAATATAGGTCAATCTTACTTTAACATATTCAAATATGTTTTTATTTTCTTAAAGTTGACCAAATCTTGACTTTTTCGCCTACTTTGTTTATTTTCTCGATTTTACCGAATTAAGCTCCAATTTAAGCTATCTTTACAAATTTTATTATCCTAACTTCATATTCATCATCATAATGGCATAAATACTCATTCACATACACCATTCATGCTTACCATCTAACACATTTTGTCAAATTTCACACTTTTCAGTTTTTCGTTATACAAAGCTTTAAACTGGACTTTTCGATATAATGTTTAACAACTATCAACCTTGAAAGAACCCACATTACATCCTAAACTCATGAATTCAACGTTGGCTGAAACCCTTAAGCATTCTAAAATCATTTCCATCAATTTCATTCAACAACAAAATCCATAAAAATCATAAATCAAGAACATGGTTCATCATCTTCAGCATTCATCAATTTTTTTTCTTACCTTTGACCCAAGCAAATCACTCTAATAAATATCCAAATTAGCCTTCAATGGAAAATTATCACGTTTAAAGCTTAGATTCACTCAAACAAAAGAAAAATCAACTAAATTCAAAAAAAATCCAAGCTTTCACTTACCTATGAACATGGCAGTCCAGACCTCCAAGCTTCTCACTGAGATTTCCCCTAGTATATGAACTTGTTTTTCACTGGATTATTTATATACTAGAGAGGACACTTATGGGAATAGTTTTCCCTTTTGGCAGTTCCCTAATTCTTCTTAGAAGGGCCCCAAAAAATTCACTCAATCTCACGTGTACAGTACTATTTCAGGAATGAAGAAAGGAGGAAGACAAGGCTGGTTCTCTCGAGTTATGAGGGAACATCAGGTGATTCCAAAGATAGTGGTTAGATTATTAAGTGAACTAATAATTTGGAGGAGATGGGAGCCATTGGATGAGAGGAGGGTAATCAAATCTAAGGGTTATCATGAGTGATCAGCTGACTTAGCTGGGTAGATTTGTGCCTTATTTTGTAAAATCCTTAAAACTTATTTCTAGTCTAATTCTTCATATTTATCACTTATTCAATATTCTATTATGACTCTCGTATCTCCCACAAAATTTGGGGGTCACTTGTTTAAGAAAATTTCCCCGATTGAGCTCATTTTACTCGATTAGGTCAATACCGAGCAAAATGGCTTTAAGCTTTCGGTTTACTTTAAAAATTCATTTGAACACAAAAACCTCTATATTTCCACCTTATTTTAATTTCAAAAGCAAATATTGCCTTATACTAACTTCCCATGGTCTCATAATAACTTTCTTGAATTTCTAAAATTTATTTCAAATTTACTTCCTTAACTAGGCCTATATTTCTCGGTTTATCGTAAACTCAAGTTTTATTAACTTTTTCAGTTCCATTACTTTAGTTTTCACTTCCCAACATCATTTCATGAACATATGAATAATCTTAAGTGAATACTCAGGTTTAAAACCATACCTCAATTTTTGTGCCACGGGCCCCTTTCACAATCCCCAGCGCTTTGATCATTTTGGGCTTGCATAACATTATTCCGAGTACTTAGTTATTCCATAACTTTCAGTTACTTACTAATGTGGAAATTTTGGGTTTTACAATGCATATTTTTTTCTTATTATGAGTTTTAGAGTTATTCTCCTTTTTTTTTAGATCCATATTTTTTATTATTTACATTTTTTACCCATTTATTTTATTGATTTTGATTTTCATATTTTTCTTTTGCAATTGCTTTATATTTTCTATTTGGAGCTTTGTAAGTACTTCTAAATTTCGTTTAATTTCATTTTATTTTTTTATATGTTTATTTTGTTTTATATAATTAGCCTTAGCAGATCACCCATCATTTCATAATTTGCTAAAATATATCTAGGGTGTAAGTACCTAGTAATCAATTAACTAACTATTCTCTGTAGGATCTAAGACTTTTGCTCCTATATTACTTGTGTGACTCGTGCAATTGCGATAGAGACTTATAGGAGTCGACACAAGTCTAATAAGGGAAACGTTTTAAAGAAAAGCCAGTAAAAATTGATAAGAAACTGTTGTTTTCATTTTAGCCTCCTCTACTTTCTTTCATGCAGTTGCCCCCATCTTTTCTTCAACTAGGTCTTTTTTCCTTTCGGGTTCTTGTTGTACACTTTCCTTTTTCTTTTGCTTGATGTTTCTTGCTTAATTTTTAAATTCTGCACTGTTTACAGTTTTGCTTTCGTTTCTTTCTATTTACAGACTTGTTGCTGGTTTAAAGGGCTACCGCATGAAAAGAAACGGAATGGAAGAGTAAACTGGTGACAAGGGACAGCTTCTTCAACCTTTTTTTTTCTTATTCAAATTGTGGCTGAAATTTTCTTTGATATTTTCTCTGCTTAGGCAGGGTTAACAACTATCTTATAGTCATGGATTAGATTAAAAATGAGGAAGTTAGCTCATTGACACAACTCTACAATCTTCATTTGTTTTCTTTCGGCTTGTATAGGTTTTAAATTTAGATGCCACTTTATCTTATCAATTTCAATTATAAGTTTCTTTTTTGAGTTTCTTTTTTGAGTTTTAGCTTTGAGTTTTGGTTTTGACAAATTTGCATCAGTTTTCTACATTTTCTGTTTAAGGAATTTGTAAGTTACCTACGTAAATTATCCACTTAATTGATAATATTTTATGGGAAAAAAATACATAAAGTTAGTTGTATAACCTCTTAAAATGTCACATCCCGATTTCTTACAATTTTCAAATAAATTTTTCATTTTTCCTTATTTCAGTTTATCTATGTCCAGTGAAGATTCATACTTAGCCAAATTATTATCAATACATTAGTGCTCTTGGTGTTAGTCATAATGTGTAATATATTTCGAGTGATCATTTCATAGTTTTCCAAAATTACTTTTCAACTCGAATTTAAACTCCAGCTCATAGCAAATATCACATTTTAGAGAGATATTCCTAAAATAACATCTATCACATCACACCCTATTGAGACTATAATTGAAATCCAATGAAGCCAATCATATTCTATTAGATATCCATCATAGCCTTCAATACATCCCAAAATAATATAGTGTTTACATCCCAATATAAACATATATAAACTATGCATTAACAGATGTTTGGAAATAATAAATTGAAATATATTATGAGGATTTATACTTACAAACAAAAGCAACAGTGATAGGTGGAAGACACACCCTTCAATTCCATACTCCACAATGATACCCAAATTGCTGCAGGTAATCTAAAGGGAAACAAAAATGGGGCAAGCTTATTGTCATGACCCTTTCTCCCAGTCCGTGACCTTTACCTTATCACTTACAGTTGGGCTGTGAGTCAACATCCAATCCGTATCTAATCTATTTAGAGTTTAAATAAATTCATTTAAATGAAGTAAAATAGAAACTGGACTTTTATATATAAGTACGAAAGCGTTTACATCAGTTTCTAATATATACATCCCTCAAAATACAAAATACAAACTTCACTATGCATTAATTTACAGGATACAAAATGTTTCATCTCAAGTGTATACCTCTATATACTGTAGGATGACCAAAGAAACACAATAGCAGGGATGACTGCAGTGTACTCACTATTGTGTAGAATCTATGGATGAGAAATAAGGGGGTGAGCTAACATGCTCAGTAAGGAAAATATAAAAGTAGGTAGATAACTACACTATCTACATGCTAAAAAAATTCATATATATTCATTTTCCTTATAAAACGTATGCATTCTTTTAAAAAAACTTCCATCAATGAGAAATGGGTATATGCATATTCACATAGAATCACACAGCATGTTCCAATTCACACAGTTCATACTTAGAAAATGCTTTACATTTAGCAAATCAATATATTTGAGACAAATTATGGGTTATCATATCCCCAGATACACAGCAAGGGGACATATGTAACCTCACACAGTAGTGACAATGTCGTATCACGCATATATAAGAAGACTTATGGCCATAATCGGATTCCAGGCAACACTGATCAGGTGTGCGAGAACCTTACGCTTGGGGAGGCGGATCAATCATCCGTTCAGCTCATACTCAAATCACGGCACATCGTACTCCATGGATAATGTTCACGGTACATCGTGCTCCCGTGGATCCTTATCACCCATTTTCGTTGAAATGGTATTCCCGAACATGTTGAAGGGTAAAACGGTCAAAAGATCAAAATTCGGTATAAATTCGATAAGAATATTTTATTAAAAAAATGAAATTGAGAAATCTTGATTAATAATGAAGAAGTAATTAAATTTCAAGTCCAATTGACCAAGATATGAATTTACTGAAATTAATCTGAATTTTCACCTCGAAAAATTATCCCAAAAATATTGGAAAAATATACCGAAAAGACGAAACAAGACCGATAAATTCATTTATAGATTAAATGAATAAAATAGAATTTTTTAGATATTTTTCAGATTTTAAATAATAAAATAATGATTTAAATAATAATAAATTTTAATTATTAATAAATGAAAAAAATAGAAAAATCGTGAAATTCAATTTTTTGAAGGAAATGGCAAAAACGAAGAAGGCAAACCAATGGAATCGATTTCCCTCCGTTCGACGACCACCGGCGAGGCTGAGGGGCCGGCGAGGGCCGCCGAAGGCTGCCCAACACCGGGCGACTCACCAGCGGTCGCAACGCGCCGTGGAGACGCCGAAATCGGGAGATTAACGGAGGAGCTTGTCGGGGGAGAGAAGGCTGGATTGCCATCCATCGGCGTCGATTCGACATTGTCACGACCCAATACTACCAAAATCAATACAAATTTTTCGCTTTTGGAAAACCTTTCTTACCTCCTCGTGACATATTCCTCTAAACAGGTCGGGCTGTGAATCAATATAGATATACCATTCAAACCATTAAGAAATATCACACGTAAACATACATACTGATATCATTCATCATATAATAGAGTGGTCGATATGTTTAGACATCGGATGATTCAATATTTACATCCCCAAATATTCCTTATATATATAATACTGTGCTGTTAGCATACTAATACAAAATTCTGTACGTGGTGTATACCTGACAGTCGATGGGAAACAAATATATCAGCTATGCCGTCTACTCTCTACACCCGCTATCTCTACAGTGGAAATACTGAAAGTGGGTGGAAAATGAAAGGGTGAGCTCCACAAGCTCAGTAAGGCAATAATACAAACGAGTAGATAGCTATACTATCTACATGCTGATAAGAAATCAGGATATATGTGAGCATGAGGTAAAAACAATGATATGCCATATATATAATATCATCTGTTCTAAAACAGGAAATAGGCATACTAAAACATAGAATAATCCTCATGTGAAAACATCTCATGCTCAATGAAACAACATGTTTTAAAACACCCCATCTGGGTCAAAATACGATACACTCACAAATCAAAATCCATTTCAACAAAATTCTTTATTTTCAAATCTCCGTTATAAAATCACCCTTCTCACAGGGTTACAAATAAATGAAAGTTTCATAAAATCCCTCCATGGGAATAATCAAATCTAAATTGAAATCATAAGAAAATCGGGGCCTGACCCCTCCCTCGGGTCTACCATGGTCTATCAAGATCAATAGTTATATCATGCAAGACATGTAAACAACTATATCGGTAATATCCAGGACTATGGCCATAACCTCGTGATCCCTGGCACAAGAATCCTAGTGTGCGGGGTATCCCACCTGAAATGGGAGGTGGGTCATCCTATCCGCCAGAACAGCATAATATCAGGATTGAGAGGGCAAGACTTGCTGTCTCGTGGCTAATGCCACTCCACTCCAACAATCCCTATGGTACAGCATACTCCGCGTGACATACACGGTACATCGTACTCTGTGAACCCAAGCTCAATCAGGGGTGCCTGTAATAGGTCTTATCCACCCATGTCTAGTATGTCTCAGTTTGCATGTGCGAGCATATCATCTCACTGTGACACACAGTCAACAGGAGGCTCCAACACGGCTATATGCATGTCATATAAATTCCTGTGCGAGCGAAGCTCCAGCATGGCTCCATGCATATTCATGATATCTGAAAACCTCATGCGAACAAAGATCTATCACGGTTTTATAGAAATCAATGAAATCTGTGTATGAGCAGCGCTCAAGTACGACTTAAACTGATTATAAATTCAATTCAAATCCACGTAAGAGCATTGCTCTAGTACGGATAGGTATTAAAACTCAGTGAAAACCTCGTACGAGAAAAACTCCAGTATGGTAGTCATATAAAATAAATTTGTAAAATAGTGCGAGCAAGGCTCCAGCACTCTGTGTATGAGTTAAAATATAAAATCCAGTGCGAACAGTGCTCAAGCACAGTTATAACTCATATAACACCGATAGGTGGCTCAATTTTATCAAAACATGTTAAATAAATATCAACTAGCACCTAACTTGTGCCTTTTCACTTAAAACATGAAAATAATAGCCAACCTATACATAAATTGCTTGAATTAAAGCAATATCATCATAAAAACATTAAAATCATGAACTTCATGCAATTTCATAGCCTTACTATCCTTTTTGAAATTTTTCTAACTAGGGGCAAAATAGTTATTTTTCACTATTTCCATATTTTTCCGCAAAAATTATTATTCTGTTTTTGGGTAACCTATTGAATTTAACGTAATGTAAATCCCCTCGAAACTACGTACAGCTACCTCTAAGTACTCATAAAATTCCTTTACTTGGAATCACGCACGAGATTATCCCCACTCGGTCGTACCAGGTCTCTCAGTCTAATTCACTCGTCTACGGAGCTGCATATAACCACATATGGGTTTAGTTTAATATTACTGATCGAATCTAAAGCTCTGGGCCCGTTTTACTATATTGGGCTCGATTACACTTTAATGGGCCTCGAACCCCTTTTTCAGCCCGTTTCCACTTTTAAATCGCTTCTTCGAGTTTACTGGGCTCATTTGATTTATCAGTAATCATCGGGCTTCGTTCGAAACTCAGTAGATAGCCCGAATACTGTTTACGATAATTACTTCGAAATTTTGAATAACATTCCTTTTACTCAGAATTAATCCGTAAAATCCCGTAAAATAACTGAAACTCTGCATTAAAGGACTCATATTATCGTAATTAGAATATACTTACCCAATATGGTGCGGGGTACAAAAATCGGATCTAAATCGGCTCTCGTTCGGGCTCTACAGTAACACTGCACAATTATTTAAATCTGGGTCATTTTCTAATAAAATAATATTAAATTAAATTCTCGAGATTTATCCGCAGGTCAATCTTGACTCTCGTTCACTTACCCGAATTTTCAGGTCGTCCCGGGTACACTTTCTTCTTTTTTCTCTTTTTTTCTTTCTTTTCTTTTTTCTTTTTCTTTTACCTTTTTTTTCTCCCTTCTCGGCTACAGTGCCGTTTTGGCCCGTTTGCCGTCGCCGGAGATTCCGACCATCTCACCGGCAGCCAGTGGCCTCAACAGAACCGTCTCGGCCAGGGGAAGGCTCGGCTGGGCTGAATCGACGTTGGAATGCCGCCGTTTGTCGGGACCAACACATTTTCTCCCCGGAACTTTCTGCCGTGGATTCGCCGGAAAGAGCTGCCGTCGGCGCGCATCACAGGTACCAATAAACTCATCGGACTCTCCTCTATCACCTCCGACCGTTGGCTTGGCTCGTCGAATGCCGGTGGCTCGTCGGAGGTCACGGGTTGGCTGTTGGGTTGCTGGGTTCTGTTTTCAGTCTTTCTCTCTCCCCGAAATCTGATTAAAATTTTATCAATTTTTCGTTTTTTTCATTTATTATTTATTAATTTATTTATTATTATTTTAATCAATTAAAATATGTTAAATAATCCAAATATCTCTTTAAAAAATCTTAAAAATTATTATTAAATTCATTTAATCAATAAATGAATTTATCAGTCAATTTTCATCTTTCCGGTATATTTTTCAATTCTTTCGGGATAATTTTTTTGAATTAAAAATCCCAATTAATTCCAATTTTATTCCTGTAAATTTAAATAAATTAATATCTAGATCAATCGGCCTCGAATTTAAATATTTTCCTCAGTATTGATCCAGATTTCGTAAATTCCATATTTTAATGACAATTACTTGTCAAATTTATACCGAATTTTGATCTTTTGACCATTTTACCCTTGTAAGTGTTCGGGACTAAATTGAATCGACTTTCTTTCATCAATCCTTAATCTTTTCCCTATTTTAAATTCCTTATTTTCAGTCACCTCGATTTTATTCCTTAGACGAACTTGTTGCTTCTTTATTTTTTCGATTTATCTTTATTCGATTTTAGGTAATTTATTTCGTTTCAACCACATTTATCAAATCCGAATCAACCATCTTATGAATCCATTAACATATAATAATGTCGTACAATATGGAAATCATAAGGAATATCATACAAAAATTGCGGATCTCATAATCTCCCCCACTAAAAGAATTTGGTCCTCCAAATTAGAACCAAATCAATCGGTAAACAACTCCGGGTACTTCTCCTATATCATGCTCTCTACCTCCCAGGTAGCTTCCTTCGGAGTGTGATACTACCACTGAACCTTCACCAGGGAGATCGTCTTGGATTGCAATACCTTCTCCTTCCTATCCAAAATTCGACCCAGTCTCTCAACATATGTCATACTGTCACTGAGCTCTAATGGCTCGTAGTGAATCACGTGTGACGGATCTGGATGATACTTTCGAAGCATAGAAACGTGGAAGACACTGTGTACACCTGCCAACTTTGGTGGCAATTCCAATCTATAGGCCTTATCTCTCACTCGCTCCAGAATCTCAAAGGGTCCAATAAAATGAGGGCTCAGTTTACCTTTCTTACCGAACCTCATGATACCCTTGGAAGGAGAAACTCTCAAAAATACCGACTCACCCTCTGCAAACTCTAGTGGTCCGCGTCTCCTGTCAGCATAACTCTTCTGTCGGCTCTGAGCTGTCTGCAATCTATCGCATATCAACCTGACATCCTCAGTAGCCTGTTGTACCAAGTCAGGAGCAATTAACAGTCTATCACCAATCTCTTCCCATCCAATAGGGAAACAACATCTGCGACCATACAGTGCCTCATACGGTGTCATCTAGATACTTAAGTGATAACTGTTATTGTAGGTGAACTCGGCTAATGGCAAATGATCATCCCAAGAGCCTCCAAAATCCAGTACACAAGCTCTCAACATATCCTCCAGAGTCTGTATAGTCCTCTCTGACTGACCATCTGTCTGAGGATGGAAAGCAGTGCTAAATCTCAACTCGGTCCCCAACGCTTCCTGAAAATGTTCCCAAAAATGAGAAGTGAAGCGGGCATCCCTATCAGAAACAACGCTCACTGGAACGCCATGTAGCCTGACAATCTCTCGAACATATAAGTTTGCCAACGTACTCAGAGCATCTGTAGCTCTCATAGCTAAGAAATGGGCAGACTTCATCAGTCTATCCACAATCAACCAGATGGCATCATGACCTCTACGAGTCCTCGGTAATCCCATCACAAAATCCATGGTGACATACCCCCACTTCTATGTCGGTATCGATAGAGGCTACAATAATCCTGCAGGCTTCTAATGCTCTACCTTTACCTGCTGACAGACGAGACATCTCGCAACATACTCTGCTATCTCTCTCTTTATCCCAGACCACCAATAAACTCTCCGGAGATTCTGACTCATTTTTGTACTCCCCGGATGTACTGTATACCTCGCTGAGTGAGCCTCTGATAAAATCATCCTCCTGATCTCAAGATCCTGGAGAACACATATCCTACCGCGGAACCTCAGTAATCCATCAGTACTCAATACAAAATCTGTATCTTCACTTGCCTGTACCTGCCTCATTAACTAAATACATCCCTGATCACTCTGCTGAGCCTGCCGAATACGATCAATCAACTCCGACTCCAATCTCAGGCTCGCAATGATCTCATCTCTGTCAATCTCAGGGGGTGCTATGTCCAAACTGAGGCTCGCGAACTGCTCTAACAATTCATGTTCTCGAACAATCATAAATGATACCAACCCTAGGCTCTTCCTGCTCAAAGCATCAGCAACTACATTAGCCTTACCCGGGTGGTATAATATCTCGTAATCATAATCTTTCAGGAGCTCGAGCCATCTCCTTTGTCTAATGTTCAGCTCCTTCTAATAAATACTTCAAGACTCTTATGGTCTGTAAAGATTTGAAACTGCTCACCATATAAGTAATGGCGCCATATCTTTAGTTCAAACACTATGGCCGCCAACTCCAAATCGTGGGTCAGATAGTTCCTCTCGTGATCTTTCAACTGTCTAGATCCATAAGCAACTACCTCCCATCCTGCATCAATACACAGCCCAGTCCCTGATGCGATGTATCTGTATATACCAAGAAACCTCCTGAGTTGGTAGGTATGGTGAGAACTGGAGCAGTGGTCAATCAACGCTTCAGCTCCTGTAAACTCCTCTCACAAGCATCATCCCACACAAACTCAACATCCTTCCGTGTGAGACGTGTCAACGGAGCAGCTAATCTAGAGAAACCCTCTACAAATCTTCTGTAGTATCCTACCAAACCCAAAAAACTCTGACTCTCTGTGACTGTCCTAGGCCGCTCCCACTTAACAACTGCTTCTATCTTGGATGGGTCCACTGACACTCCATCTCTCTATACTACATGGCCCAGAAAAGAAATCTGCTCCAACTAGAAGTCACACTTATTGAGTTTGGCATACAAATGTCTCTCTCTGAGGGTCTGTAACACTATCCTCAAGTGCTGCTCGTGGTCCTCCCTGGATCTGGAGTGTACCAAAATATCATCGATAATTACAATCGCAAACCGATCCAGGTATGGCTTGAACACATCGTTCATCAAAGCCATGAATGCTGCGGGGGCATTAGTCAACCCGAATGGCATAACTAAAAACTCATAATGACCATAACGGGTCCTGAATGCTGTCTTGAGCACATCCTCTCTCCGTATCCTCAGCTGATGATACCCAAACCTCAGATCAATCTTAGAAAAGACCTGTGCTCTCTGAAACTGATCCAACAAATCGTCAATGTGTGGAAGGGGATACTTATTCTTAATGGTAGCCTTATTCAACAATCTGTAATCCATATACAATCGGAGGCTGCCATCCTTCTTCCTCACAAACAAGACCGGAGCTCCCCAAGGTGATACGCTAGGTTTCACAAACCCCTTCTCAAGCAAATCCTGTAACTGCTTCCTCAGCTCCTCCAACTCAATCGAAGCCATCCTATACGGTAGTCTCAAAATCGATTCTGTACCAGGTACTAAATCTATCCCAAACTCTATCTCTCTAGCTGGAGGTAATCTTGGCAAATCGTCTGAAAAGACGTCAGGAAACTCCCTAACCACTGGAATATCTCTTAAATCCGATCGTACCTGATCCGTATCAACCACATCTGCGATAAATCCTTCAAAACATAAATCATAACATCAGCAAATTCCTTGCTCCATTCAGAATAACCACTGATTCCATTACTTTTCAGGGAAATTTTACAACATATCTTTCGAGGGTATTAAACATTAACGTCGTAGAAAAACAATCTAACACAACATGATTGGTAGCCAACCAATCCATTCCTAATATGACATCGAAGTCCCTCATATACATCACAATAAGGTCGGCTGACATTTTTTTCCCGACTTTCAACTTACAGTCCCTGACTACATACTCTACTACCTGATTAGTGATTATGGGGGTAAGTATTAACAATTTACTACTCAAAGGAATAGACTTTACATACTTAGACAATTTACTTGCAAATGAAAGCGATACAAATGAATGCATGGCACCAGGATCAATCAAAACATATGCTTCTAAATCAAATATCAGGATGGTACCTTTCACCACATCAGACGACTGATCTGTCGTATCCTAGTCCAAAGCATGAACACGCCCTGTACCCATCACTTGCTTCCCTTTCTCTTCTGTAGTAGCTCTCCTCCTTTGAGCAGGAACCTGAACTGGAGCTCTCTCCGGCTCCTTGCCCTTCTGTGGGGCAGTGTCCTGTCTCTCTGGGCAATCTTTCATTACATGCCCTGGCCTCCCACATCGATAACATACTACAGTAGTAGCTATAGGCACTGGACAAGGTCAGGTACCATGATATCTGCCACATCGCCTATATCGATGAGTAGTAGGGCGTGGTCCTCCAATAACAATGCCTCTAGCTGGTGGTAAAGTCGGATGAACAGGGGGTCTATCTGTCCTCTCCTGAACCTCTTCAATCTTCGACCTCTTATCAGAGAGTCGTACCCCTCTCCTAAAAAATTTGTCTCTCCCGGATCTCTTTCGGTCTCTGTCTCGACTCTTACTAAACTTTCTTGACTCGGAGACGTTCCGCTCATAATCCTTCTCTCACAGCTGAGCTCTATGTACTGCCTCCTAAAGGCATCCAAAAATATCTCCCATGTGACCTCAGCATGTCGAGCTCTCAATATCGGCTCGGTAGATCTCCATCAATGCTCTACCGCTCCCTGAAATACAAATACGACAAAAGCAACCCTTTCAGTAGTAGTGCACCTGAAAAGCCTATATAGCTTCTCCATCTGATACACCCAATCCTCAGCTACTACTGGGTCCTTCCACCTATGGAAGACTGGAGGTCTAAACTTCTGAAAATGTTTAAATCTATTCAGGTCACACTCATATGCAACATCCTGAGCTGGCTGGGGTCTCACTGCCTCTGCAGCCTGAGTCTGAACCTCGGGTAACTCTGCGGCCTGTGCCGGCATCTCGAGATCAGGTGCTACCTGTCCCGTTGAATCTCGCCTATCTCTACCCTCGAGCACTACCTGCTGCGCTAGAATCTCAGCCAGGCTCTTAATACTCCGCTTAAGTCTAGCGAAGCGTGCCTCAATCTCATCTGGTCTTACAATAGTACCTCGGGTACCTGACCAGTCTGTATACCAACACCACGGCCTCTAGGCCTGCCCTTACGACCTCTAGCACGTGTACTAGCCCCACTACCACTGCGGGTGATTGACATAGTGTAAATCATGTATTCCAAATTCATTTGTTAATTTAATTCCCATATAGTATACACTTTGACATCTCATACAGCACAGTACTAAGGGGGATGTAATTTTCCTTAAGGACCACTATCGACTCTTATCCGACCAACTCTAACTCATAATTGCTTACTTATCGATACTAATTAATATTTGGCCAACCTCTGCTCTGATACCACTTTTACTGTCATGATCCAATACTACCAAAATCAATACAAATTTTTCACCTTTGAAAAACCTTTCTTACCTCCTCGTGACATATTCCTCTAAACAGGTCGGGCTGCGAATCAATATCGATATACCATTCAAACCATTAAGAAATATCACACGTAAACATACATACTGATATCATTCATCATATAATAGAGTGGTCGGTATGTTTATACATCAGATGATTCTATATTTACATCCCCAAATATTCCTTATATATACAATACTGTGCTGTAAGCATACTAATACAAAATTCTGTACGTGGTGTATACCTGACAGTCGATGGGAAACAAATATATCAGATATGCCATCTACTCTCTACACCCACTATCACTACGTTTGAAATACTAAAAGTGGGTGGAAAATGAAAGGGTGACCTCCATAAGCTCAGTAAGGCAATAATACAAATGGGTAGATAGCTATACTATCTACATGCTGATAAGAAATCAGGATATATGTGAGCATGAGGTAAAAACAATGATATGCCATATATATAATATCATATGTTCTAAAATAGGAAATCGGCATATTAAAACATAGAATAATTCTCATATGAAAACATCTCATGCTCAATGAAACAACACGTTTTAAAATACCCCATCTTGGTTAAAATACGATACACTCACAATCAAAATCCATTTCAACAAAATTCTTTATTTTCAAATCTCCGTTATAAAATCACCCTTCTCACAGGGTTACAAATAAATGAAAGTTTCATAAAATCCCTCCAAGGGAATAATCAAGTCTCAATTGAAATCATAAGAAAATCGAGGCCTGACCCCTCCCTCGGGTCTACCCTGGTCTATCAAGATCAATAGTTATATCATGTGAGACATGAAAATGACTATATCAGTAATATCTAGGACTATGGCCATAACCTCGTGATCCTTGGCACACGGATCCTAGTGTGCGGGGTATCACACCTGAAACGGGAGGTGGGTCATCCTATCCGCCAGAACAGCATAATATCAGGATTGCGAGGGCAAGACTTGCTATCTCGTGGCTAATGCCACTCCACTCCCACAATTCCCACGGTACAGCGTACTTCGCGTGACATACACGGTACATCATACTCCGTGAACCCAAGCTCAATCAGGGGTGCCTGTAATAGGTCTTATCCACCCATGTCTAGTATGTCTTAGTCTACACGTGTGAGCATATCATCTCACTGTGACACACAGTACAGTTAACATGAGGCTCCAACATGGCTATATGCATGTCATATGAATTCCTGTGCGAGCGAAGCTCCACACGGCTCCATGCATTTTCATGATATCTGAAAACCTCGTGCGAACGAAGCTTTAGCACGGTTTCATAGAAATCAATGAAATCTGCGTACGAGTAGTGCTCAACTATGACTTAAACTGATTATAAATTCAATTCAAATCCAGGTACGAGCATTGCTCCAATACAGATAGGTAATAAAACTCAGTGAAAACCTCATACGAGAAAAACTCCAGTACGGTAGTCATATAAAATAAATCTGTAAAATAGTGCGAGTAAGGCTCCAACACTCTGTGTATGAGTTAAAATATAAAATCCAGAGCGAGCAATGCTCAAGCACGTTTATAACTCATATAACACCGATAGGTGGCTCAATTTTATCAAAACATGTTAAATAAATATCAACTGGCACCTAACCTGTGCCTTTTCACTTAAAACATGAAAATAATAGCCAACCTATCCATAAATTGCTTGAATTAAAGCAATATTTTCATAAAAACATTGCAATCATGAACTTCATGCAATTTCATAGCCTTACTATCCTTTTTGAAATTTTTCTAACTAGGGGCAAAATAGTCATTTTTCACTATTTCCATATTTTTCCGCAAAAATTGTTATTCTGTTTTCGGGTAGCCTATTGAATTTAACATAATGTAAATCCCCTCGAAACTATGTATAGCTACCTCTAAGTGCTCATAAAATTCCCTTACCTGGAATCACGGACGAGCTTATCTCGACTCGATCGTACCAGGTCTCTCAGTCCAATTCGCTCGTCTACGGAGGTGCATATAACCACATATGGGTTTAGTTTAATATTATTGATCAGTATTTCACTCTTACTGATCAAATCTAAAGCTCTGGGCCCGTTTTACTATATTGGGCCCGATTACACTTTAATGGGCCTCGAACCCCTTTTTCAGCCCGTTTCCACTTTTAAATCGCTTCTTCGGGTTTACTGGGCTCATTTGATTTATCAATAATCATCGGGCTTCGTTCCAAACTCAGTGGATAGCCCGGATACTATTTACGATAATTACTTTGAAATTTCGAATAACATTCCTTTTATGCAGAATTAATCCGTAAAATCCCGTAAAATAACTGAAACTCTGCATTAAAGGACTCATATTATCGTAATTAAAATATACTTACCCAATATGGTGCGGGGTACAAAAATTGGAGCAAAATCGACTCTCGTTCAGGCTCTGCAGTAACACTGCACAATTATTTAAATTTGGGTCATTTTCCAATAAAATAATATTAAATTGAATTCTCGGGATTTATCCGAAGGTCAATCCCGACCCTTGGTCACTTACCCAAATTTTTGAGTCGTCCCCGAGTACATTTTCTTCTTTTTTTCCTTCTTTTCTTTCTTTTCTTTTTCCTTTACCTTTTTTTTCTCCTTTCTCGGCTACGGTGCCGTTTTGGCCCGTTTGCCGTCCCCGGAGATTCCGGCCATCTCAACGGCAGCCAGTGGCCTTAACAAAATCGTCTCGGCCAGGGGAAGGCTCGGCTGGGCTGAATCGACGCTGGAATGCCGCCGTTCGTCGGGACCGACCCATTTTCTCCCCGAAACTTTCGGTCGTCGATTCGCCGAAAATAGCTGCCGTCGGCGCGCGTCACAGGTACCAATAGACTCGTCGGACTCTCCTCTATCTCCTCCGACAGTTGGCTTGGCTCGTCGGACGCCAGTGGCTCGTCAGAGGTCACGGGTTGGCTGTCGGGTTCGGCTGGGTTGCTGGGTTGCATTTTCAGTCTTTCTCTCTCCCCGAAATCTGATTTCTGATTTTCCCAATTTTTCATTTTTTTCATTTATTATTTATTAATTTATTTATTATTATTTTAATCAATTAAAATATATTAAATAATCCAAATATCTCTTTAAAAAAATCTTAAAAATTATTATTAAATTCATTTAATCAATAAATGAATTTATGAGTCCATTTTCATCTTTTTGGTATATTTTTCGATTCTTTTCGGGATAATTTTTTTTGAATTAAAAATCCCAATTAATTCCAATTTAATTCCCGTAAATTTCAATAAATTAATATCTAGATCAATCGGCCTCGAATTTAAATATTTTCCTCGGTATTGATCCAGATTTCGTAAATTCCATATTTTAATGAAAATTACTTGTCGAATTTATACCGAATTTTGATCTTTTGACCATTTTACCCTTGTACGTGTTCGGGACTAAATTGAATCGACTTTCTTTCATCAATCCTCAATCTTTTCCCTATTTTAAATTCCTTATTTTCAGTCACCTCGATTTAATTCCTTAGACGAACTTGTTGCTTCTTTATTTTTCCGATTTATCTTTATTCGATTTTACGTAATTTATTTCGTTTCAACCACATTTATCAAATCCGAATCAACCATCTTATGAATCCATTAACATATAATAATGTCGTACAATATGGAAATCATAAGGAATATCATACAAAAATTATGGATCTCACAGACGCCACCTGAGGCCTGATGATGAACGCCCAGGCTGTAGCGCGCCGATTGGCGCCGATTGGCGTCGAAACGATGAAATGATGCCTGAACCGGTATGGTCAGTTCAACGTAGTAAGGGTATACTGAACCGGACTAGACCACTTCAACCAAAAAGAAAAGGAAAAAAAGAAAAAAAAAGAAAAAGAAAAAGAGGAAAAATTGGGGAAAAATCCCAGTGACACAATCGAGCTACGGGTAAGTCGGTAAATGATCAAAATTGACCAATTTAAATTTCAAAATATTTAATTTGATTAATGTTCGACTGAAAGTTTACCCAAAAATATATTTAAATGTGTAGCTCGACAATTGACGTCAAACGAGGACTCGAGTCAACCTCGATTTGTGTACTATCATGGAATCTCGGGTAAGTAACCCTTATTTTCGACAATATTACATCGTTATGCGTGTTAAAAATTATCGCATAAATTACGAATTTAATTTTTGCATAAAATGAATTATATTATGGAATTAGAGATAAATTGTCGTAAATAATTAATTGAGCTATCCGAGAGTTTAGAACGAGGCTCAATAAATACTGGTAGGCCCAATGAGCCCAATAGGCCTCGATGATGTGAATAGTAAGTGGAAAACGAGCTTAAGGTCGATTAAGGCCTATTATGGTACAATCGGGCCCAATATAGGTAAACGGGCCCAATGATTTAAATTAAGCCCAAAAAATATGAAATACAATTAATTGTATTGAATTTTGCCTGATGTAAATATATGCAGTTCTAGAGATTCGATTGAGAGCAAATTGGACTGCATGACGAGACATCAGTGGAAAGGTCAAACTGTACAGAAAAATAAGGTAAGGGAATTGTGTGAGTAGCTAGAGGTAGCTAGGCGTATTTTAATAGCTTTTGTATACACTGAATGTGTATGTATACACAGAATATGTATAAAGGTCCTAGAAATAGATTAAAGATTTTGAGGACTCGAAATAGGTAAAAATGCTATTTTACCCCTATTGAGGGAATTCGCCTAGGGATGGTGAAAGCATGACATGTATAAAATGCATGATTTAAGGAATTTTCTGATTTAAGGAATTTTCTTGGTTTTTAAGTAAAGAAAATCGATAGATTGGCTAGTAATTGTGTAAATTTCACAATATAACACTGGTAAGTGTTATTAATATTTAAATGAAATTTCTTTGAAAAATGAGCCAACTACCAAGTTTATATGAAAACAGATAGTGCGGCGCATAGCTCGCACAATATCTGCGTTTGTGAGTGTGCATAAAATGTGCTAGAGCGGTTGCTCGCACTGACTTGTGTGACATCATATGCATGAAATGTGCTAGAGCTGTTGCTCGCACTGATTTTTATTATAATGAAATGCAAGAGAGGTGTTGGAGCCTAACTCGCACTTTGTTTTGAATGTTTTGATTTGTTTTGACTGATTTGCATAAAAAAGTGCTGGAACGATTGCTCGCACTAGTTTTTATGACTTGATATGCATGAAAAGGTTATGGAGCTTAGCTAGCATCCTGTTTTGATATGATAATTGTATAAAAGCCGTGCAAGAGTGTAACTCGCATGAGATTTGATTTATTTATTCATAAAGCCGTGCTGGAGTGTAACTCGCACGAGATTTGATTTATTGATGCATAACACCGTGCTAGAGCTTGTTTGCAAGAAGTTTTATATGGATTTATAACTCATTTTAAAGTCGTACTGGAGTGTTACTCATACATAGATTTTACTGATTTTTATGAAACCGTGTTAGAGCTTCACTTGTACGAGATTTTTTGATATCATGAATATGTATGGAGCCGTGCTAGAGCTTTGCTCGCACAGGGATTTATATGACATGCATATAGCCATGTTGGAACCTCGTGTAGACAGTGTGTCAAAGTGAGATGATATGCCCACACGTGCATAATGAGATAGAGATGGTATGGGTGGATAAGACCTATTACAAGCATCCCTGACTAAGCTTGGGTTCACGGAGTACGTTGTACCGTGAATGTCACACGGAGTACGCTGTACCATGGGGATTGTTGGAGTGGAGTGGCATTAGCCACAAGGCAACAAGCCTTGCCCTTGCAATCCTGATGTTATTCTGTTCTGGCAGGTAGGACCGACCCACCTCCAGTTTCAGGTGTGATGCCCCGCATACTAGGTACCGTGTAGCCAGGGATCACTAGGTTATGGCTATAGTCCTCGATGTTAATGATATAGTCACCTACATGTCTCACATGATATAACTTGTGGTCTCGATAGACCAGGGTAGACCTGAAGGAGGGGTCAGGCCCCCGATTTTATGATCTTCTACTATGCTGATCGATGTTTTTAGAGGATTTTATGATACGTGACCTTGAAAGAATGGTGATTTTATAACCGAAGTTTTTTAATGAATTTTAATGAGTTTGATTTATGAGATGCTTAACCCCTTTGAGTTATTTTATACTGTAGTTTTGATAAAATGATTTAAATGCAGTAGCATGACGAGTTTTCCATGCTTAAATGATAAATTCATGAAAAGAATTATTTTTCATGATTTGTTTTACATGGCATGAACAAATACACGGTCTCAATTTATTTCATGCTAATTATGATGTTATGATTTTTCATAAAATGCCTTCGATACATGAATTACATTATTTCTATATGCACAAATAGTTTTGATAAACTATGTCATTGATGTATGCATGGTTTTGTGCTTGAGATTTTAATGAAAAGAAATGGATCTTAAGGGCATGGCATTACGAGCATGTAGGTAGTGGAGCTATCTACTTACTTGCATAATTGCCTTACTGAGCGTGTGGTTTGTTCACCCCCTTATTTTCCCACCTTTTCAGAGCACTCGCAGTAGTTAATGAGTTGCTAAGGACTTGGAATCTTGGTATCCACTGCTTCCCATCGAGAGTCAGGTATACACATTTGTATAGTTTTGTATTTGAACATGTAATGCAATGTACTGTAAACGTATATGATGTCGGGGATGTAAGGTTATGTAAATACCATTGTGTATGTATTTAGTTGAAGTCAAAAGATAGTAAACTCTGATATGTGAATGTGATTATGGAAATGGAATGGTAACTAGGTGAGAGGTGACTAACACCGAATCATAGTCCAACTGTTTGGTAAGATGGTCACGATGAGAGAAAGGTAAGAATTAAATAATAATCAAAAAATGAAAAATTTTTAGTGATTTTAGGTAATTTGGGTCGTGACAGTTTTTGGTATTAGAACTAAGTTATCCTGATTTGAGTCGGTGTTAGTGGTTAAGGAAGTTTACATCCCCATGAATTGTGCATTATTTAGATACAACTGTGTATATCAAGATGAAATTGCAGCTAAGAATTTAGTTTCAAATGTAAGAATATATACTCATTAACTGATAGCTGTTATGGTAGAGGAGCGAGTACACAAGCTCGAGGCAGTAGAAGTAGTCCTGAGAGTCATACTGAGTCGCCACATGAGACTCAAGATGAGATTGACTTGGAGGCTGGTATTGAGTATGCCCCACAGAGTGCAACAGAATGATCGGACAGAGTCCGACAAAAAGATCAGAAAGTATTGAGACATGCTTCGTGAGGTTGGAGCAGAGTGTGGAGAATATTTTAGGAGCTAATTGCTCAGAGTATGCTTGGGAATTAAGGGCGAGTCAGAGCATTGGTGGAAGTCCACTCAACCCGCCTTAAGAGTTAGACATCCAGAGCTGACATGAGAAAAATAATTCTAGATGTATTCCGGTGACAATATCCCGAACACTGCTTAAAGGAAATTACATATAAAATTCTTTACTCTGAACCAGAGGAACTGGTTGATTAACGAGTATGAAACTCAGTTTATATACCTGCCCAGATATGACCCCGACACTATGAACAATGAGAGTTGGAATGTCTGAAAGTTCATGGAAAGGCTCAGATTGTCAATTAGAGTCCGATTAGTCCCGTTAGATATCACTACCTATGCTGAGGCAGTGCACAGACTACAGTTGTGTGAATAAGATTATGAGTTGCATGTCTCTAAGATTATAAAAGGTAGTAAGGGTCGAAATAGAGACCGAAAGAGAATAGAGAATGACAGAGATGTCAGAACGGGAAAGATTAATGCTGATGAGTCACGGGGTAAGATGATTGGTAAGGCCCCAGTGTATCCAATTTTAGCACTTACGAGGGGTATTGTGATTGGAGGACCCTGACTTGCTCTGAAGTAGTGTAGGATGTGTGGTAGATACCACGAAAATAAGATGTTGGACGAGGGCGAGTGTATGCCGTGGACCAGGACACTACTGATGTTTCATTTGATGTGGTGGAAGATACCACACTGGTTGTGAATAATAAAGTATTATTTTAATTGATGCTGGTGCCACACATTTATTCATACCGCTTTCAGTTGCTTATAAGCTAGGGAAATATTTGAAGGTTGTACCCTTAGACAAGATGAGGATGATGGTTAGCTGATTTTCACTAACTGAATATGGGTATAAGGATATGTCAGCCGATTTTATTCAAGGGAATATGAATAATTTTGGAAGTAATATTTAAGAATAGATTGATTCGGTTGCAAACTATGATGTTTAGATTGCTATCCTAAGATAGTGATGTTTTCACCCCTGAAAAGTGTATTGTAAGTTTTAATAAGTAATGAAAGAGTTTGTTATAAGTGATAAATGAAAGGAGATAAGCTTTGAGATGTGATAGATCCTGAATACGAGATATATTGGAATAAGAGGCGTATGCAAGGTAAGGATATCTTTGATATGTAAAGTAATTTGGATTAAGCGATATGTAGGGAATATGAATTACGGCCAAGGATAAGAGGAGGATATATCCACACCCAGTCCATGTGGTCAAGTCTGAGGGTTAATAAAGGTATTTCAAAATACCTCCCCGCCTGAAGACTTGACAGCGTCAAGAAGTACACATAACCTATAAATTGAAATCGACAGTCGGAATATATACATTTAAAATTTGGGTACCTTTACTAGTATGATAAAGAAATATAGAATTCGATTAATCATGAAGGTTTAAAAAAAATTAAAATTTTATAAAAGTCGTTAATATAAGAAAAAGGAAATGACGTGGGCTAGTATCTTGAATAAAAGCGATTTCGAAATGACATTATACGTTTATGCATACATAGGTCAAGGATATAGGTGATTGAAATATTTAGTGGAACTCAACTACGATGAGGTATTTAAACCTTACCTGGACCGATTGGTTGTCATCTTTAGCGATGATATTTTGATGTATTCGAAGTCCAGGGAAGAGCATGAGTAGCAACAGGAAACTGTCTTATAGACGAGTTGTTGAGAATTTCTCAAAATGGGCTGCTTAGTTGACACATCTGGTTCGAAAAAAGATTGCATGTTAGTGGAATGATAAGTATGAAAGTAGCTTCAGTGAGTTATGGTATATTAAAGTAATAAACTGATCACCGTAAGCATTCTCACCACGACTAACAGCTCAAGAGGTTTTTTAGTGTGTATGGATACCTCAAAATAAGGATTGGGCTGTGTATTAATGCAAAATGGGAAGATAGTCGTTTATGGATCCAGATAATTCAAGGACCATGAGACAAACTATCCGACCCATGATTTAGAATTGGCAGTCGTAGCGTTTACACTAAAAGTATGGCACCACCACTTAAATGGTAAGAAATTTCGGGTATGCACTGATAGTAAAAGCCCCAAGTATCTGTTTTCACAGAAAGAGTAGTATATGAGATAACCAATAGGGTTAGAGCTTCTAAGGATTATGATTGTGAACATTGTACCACCCAGGAAAGGCTAATGTAATGGCTGATGCCTTGAATAGAAAGAGCCTTAGGATGGTATCACATATGATGGTCAAGGAGCGTGAGCTGCTAGAGCAGTTGTGAGTCTCAATAGTGATGTGAATCCCTTCTGATGATGACGGTGATTGTGTGACAGCTAGCCTGAGATTAGAATTGAATTTGAGTGACCAGATTTGACAGGCTTAGCATGATGATCGGTAGGGTGTTGATAGTGTGGGTCAGATTCAGAAGGGTACAGTCACAGAGTTCACAGTGAGTGATGATGACTTATAGAGGTTCAGAGATAGTATAAGTGCTCCCAAGACCACAGTTGATGAGATAGTGTTATTGTCAGAAGCTCACTCTTCGGGATATACAGTGCATCCTAGAAGTAATAAATATATCGAAATCTCTGAAAAGGGTATTAGTGGTCAGATATGAAAAAAGACATTGTAGAGATTGTGGAAAAATGTCTCGTATGTTCGCAGATTAAGGTAGAGCAAAAGAAGTTGCAGGGTTATTGCAGCCTCTACTTATATTGACACGGAAAAGAGAACAAGTTACCATGAATTTTGTGATGGGTTACAGAGGACTCGGATAAATCACGAGGTTATCTGGGTGATAGTCGATAGATTGATTTAGCTTACCCACCTTCTGGCTATGGAAATCCCCAGTACTCTAAGTGCGTAGGCGGAGTTATATATAAAGAAAATTGTGGAACATTATGTAGCGTTCCAGTGAGCATGGTATCAGATAGGGATTCCCGCTTCACTTCCCATTTTTGGGAATATTTTTCAAGAAGCTATAGGAACCCGATTGAGTGTTAGCATAGCTTTCTGTCCTTAGACAGATGGTCAGTCATAGAGGATTGTACAGGTTCTGGAGGATATGATGAGAGCGTGTGCCATTGATTTTATAAGCTCCTAGGATGATCAGTTGTTACTAATCGAATTCACCAATAATGACAATTGACACTTGAGTATCGGGATAGCATTTTATATGAGGCATTGTATGGCCGTAGGGAGTTGTTTCCCAACTTGGATAAGAAGAAGTGGGTGACAGATAGAGAATTGTACCCGAATTGGTAAGATAGACCTTTGAGGATGTTCAGCTGATTTGTGAGAAATTTAGAACACCTTAGAGTAGACAAAAAGATTATGCTGACAAGAGACAGAAAACCATTGTAATTCACCGATGGTGAATCAGCATTGTCGAAAGTTATTTATCCTAAGGGCATAAGGACATAACGAGATTCGAAAAGAAGGCAAATTGAGTTTCGTTAGATTGAATCCTTTGAGAGATTGGACAAAGTGGGAGATAAGGCATGTAGGTTGGCGTTACTACTTGAATAAGCAGGCATCCACAATGTGTCCCATATTTTGATGCTTTGGAAATACTATCTGGACCCAGCATATGTGATCGGATATGAGCTTTAACAGTTTAGCTCAATGAAAGTATATCGTATGTTGAAAAATTGATTCGGGTATTAGACGAAAGGAGAAAGCGTTGAGGTTTAAGATTATCTCCCTAGTCAAGTCCGTTAATAGTATTACACTCCGAGCATGTCAAGACCCTTCCTGGCTTAACCAAAACCACTACAAATTTTTTCGCATTTTAACTTACCTTTCTCATCATAAATGGTTGGGCTGTGATTCGATGTCAGAATCCTTGCTTACCATATCATTCATCCATTTTCATACATACAAGTCAATACATTATCTACTGACTGTAATTTCTTTTATAATGTATGTGAGCTCATATAAAATCTGATACAAATACATTCCCCGTAATATATATATCGTATACATCACTGTGCTATTTCTATGTTTAGATACATAATCGTACAAAATATGTATACTTGTCGATCGATAGGAAATAGCACAGACAATAGGAATACTATCCCTTAAGCACACTCACTCTACTGCTGATGCTCTGTAGAGAGATGTAAAGAAAGGGGGTGAGCATACAACGCGCTTAATAAGAAAATCAGGCAAGCAAGTAGACATCTACACTATCTACTCAAAATAATGCTATGCCTCAAAAACATCATTTTCTTAACTTATTTTAAAAGCATGTCTTTAAATATATATATATACTTATTTTAAAAGCATGTCTTTAAATATATATATATATATTTACTTGCACAGATTAAATCCCATGTATAGAAATCATGCTTTCTTTCTCAAATGTAGGCATGTAGTGCAAAATAATGCATCTTTATAATATCACAATGCCTTTAGATATATCATGCCATGTATATTTAAATCACAGTAAATATGGCATTTAAATCATTCACAACAAAAAATCGGATTTCGGTCCATCCCTCAGGTCTATCCATATCATAAATAAATTAGTCAAGTGATATATCATGTGAGACTCTGTGGTGAAATGCAATAATATCCTGGACTATGGTCATATCTTATAATGGTGATCCAAGGTAACACGGTACTCGGTGTGTGGGGCAATCACTGCTGTAACGGGAGGGGGGCTTAGTCCTTCACAACTGCCAGCTATAACATCCTCAACTCCACAACACCACACGGTACAATGTACCCCATGCCACTTGCATGGTACAACGTACTCCATGGACTCTACATCACAGTCGGGGTGCCTGCCATAGGTCTTAGCCCTCAAACCATGGAATATTATACCATGTCTCTAAATCCACATGCGAACCTCTCATAATGTGACACTCAGTCCACACGAGTAAATCAAGCATGGTTTTCAACATGTATTATATATCACATAAATTACAGTGCACACCTTTAAGCGCGACTCACAGTCGACACTCTGCTCAAACATTGTTTCACATCACAAACTCAAACTCTAGTGCGAGTAAACCTCTAGCACTAGGTCATGTATAGTTCATGTTTCAAATCAAGTATGAGCAATAGCTCCAGCACCATGCTATGCACAAAACTCATCAAATCACATACGAGCAATAGCTCAAGTACTATGTCATGTATAAATCATGAAGAATCAAGTATGAGTAACGCTCTAGCACTCTGTCATGCATCTGATGAAAAATTCGAGTACGAGCTAATCGTTCCAGCACTCTCTCATGCATAAATCATATAAACTGAGTACGAGTAATAACTCCAGTACTCTATCATGCATGTCATGTAAATCTAGTGTGAATCATACATCAGCACTAATATATATGGAAAATATATGAAATCAAGTGCGAGCTGTGCTCTAGCAGAATTTGTTCTCATATCATTCGATAGATGGCTCTTTAAAAAGGGATGTTTTTCAAAACATCAAAATCAGCACTATAAAGTGTTCTTAATTCACATCAACCTTAAGAACATTATCTCATCTATTTATTCTTCTACTAAACAATAGCAAAAACACTCAAAATGGTGGTTTCTATGATTTTTACAACTTTTCACAAAAGTTGACTTTTTGACTAACTAAGGGTAAAATCGTAATTTACCACTATCGGGTCATAATAATTATTATTCACTTTCTCTGACCCTCAGAGTGACGAAAATGTGTGCAGGTATCTCTAACTACTCACAAAAGTCCCTTACTTGCAATCACTCGAGAAATTTTACTTTCTCAACGCTGCTCAATCCAACAGTCCGATTCGCTCCTCCAATAATCTCTAGAGCTGCATATAACCATTTATCAGGTTAATTATATTTTTCCTAATATATTTCACATTAAATATAGTCTATTTCCCTTAATGAGCTTTAATAAACCTTAATGGGCCTAACTATACCTTAAGCCCATTTCCATTTTACTATTCATATTCGTTAGGCCTATTGGGCTTGTGGGGCCCACCAACTCTTATTGGGCTTATCCGATGCCATCGGTCACACTATGGCATGCCGTCCATGTCCATTTGTTTAGCCAAACTCACTTAGGTATTTTCACAAACACTTGGTTGGCACGTCTTAAGCCTTTCCTATAGTTCATGTTGGCATTTTATCAAACACCTTATGTGCCAATATCATACCATCATCCATATGAACAAATTGATTATAACCAACCATGACATAATCATGTCTACATGCATATCAACCTATACATGACTTAAAATCACATGGGTATTTATCAAAACTCATATACCAACTTTCGGCCATCACATGTTCATAGTGTTTTCATGTGTTTCAATCCATAAAACATATACCAATCAACTCCATATAACTCATAGATTAACATATATGAAGTTGGAAGCTTGAAATTATACCTAGTATTTGTGTTCACACTTGGTCGAAACTTTGAAGCCTCACGATTTGAACACTATGGCTCCTTCATAGCCAATTCCAACATATGTCACTCTCCTTTCAACTTGAAACAACTTTCATGAAGATTGCAAGTTCCAAATATGCCTTTTTCCTAGTGATTTCTAGTGAGAGAAAGCTTATAAAACTTTTCGGTTATGGTTTCTTCACTTTGCCGAAAATGAAAGGATGAAGATGATTATGTGTTGGCTGATATTTATAAGTCCATTACTTAGTCATTAAGCTAAAATCCAGCCACCTTAATTGACTTCCAAAAAGTTTAGGTAATGGTTATCATTTTGGACTTTCCTACCTTTCATTAATGGCTTTTAACTTATTCAAATGGGCTTTCAATCGGGCTTCTCGGTTTGGGCTTTTCCTTTGGGCTTTTGGGCTGAAATATTTACTACCTATTGGGCCTTCAATTGTCTCAATATTAGGCCACAAATTATCCCAACAATTCGGCCCATTGGGCTTCCCAAATCCCACATTTATGATACCTTAATGGGCTTTAAAATTTTCAACTTTGGCCCATTGCGTTTTTTAACCATTAAATTAAATCCAAAATTCATCCAAATAAATTTCCCTTACTTCAAAGGATGAATATCTTGTATTCTTGCTAAAATTTTTTTTTTCAATTTTTTCTCCATACTTAGGTTAATTCCTAACCATGGTTAGTCAACTGTGGTAAAAGTCCACTTTTCTTAACTATAGTTGACTTTTTCCTTAATCATTGACCAAGTTGACTTTTTTTCAAAATTTTGAAAGTGTCATATCCTATGTTTTACACTCTCGTCTTTACGTTTTGGCCGTTTTCGGGAAGTGAATATACTTAAAACACCTCGAACGGCTTAAAAGGTCTATTTTGCCCCTTTTTGTCATTTACTCTACCTCTATGTGTTCGGGATCAAATCAAACTGACTTTCCTTCATGAACTTTCTATATTTTCACATCATAAGTTCTTCTCTTCAGTCAGAATTATTTAGATCCATTCGGTTTAACATGTAGCTCTCATAGCTCACATTAGGCCTTTGTGTAGCTTTTAAGTGTTAAAGCATTTCACTAACACTTAAATCTAGTAAATACTCTTCTTATGATTTCAATAACTCAATACATGTCTGTACATGTATAAATCATAAGGAACAAGCTACATTAAAATACGGGTCTGACAGAACAAGTGACATTAGAATTAAAGAGTATAATGCGATAGACGTACCCGGAGTTGTTTATGGACCCTTTTGACTTGGTTATAATTTGGAGGACCAAATTTCTTAAGTGGGGGAGATTATGTAAGACCCGATTTTATTTAAAACACGAAATGAGAAAAGGTCAAATGAAGGATTGAAATGGTATTCCCGAACACGTTGAAGGGTAAAACGGTCAAAAAATCAAAATTCGATATATATTCGATAAGAAAATTTTATTAAAAAATAAGAAAATGAGAAATCTTGATCAATAACGAAGAAATAATTAAATTTAGAGTCCAATTGATCAAGATATGAATTTATTGGAATTAATCGAAATTTCACCTCAAAAAATTATCCCGAAAATATTAGAAAAATATACCGAAAAGACGAAACAAAACAGATAAATTCATTTATGGATTAAATGAATAAAATAGAATTTTTTAGATATTTTTGGGATTTTTAAAAATAAAATAATGATTTAAATAATAATAAAATTTAATTATAAGTAAATGAAAAAAACAGAAAAATCGTGAAATGCGATTTTCTAAAGGAAATGGCGAAAACGAAGAAGGAAAACTAAGGGAGTCAGTTTCCCTCCGTCCGACGACCACCGGCGAGGCTAAGGGGCCGACGGGGTCTGGCAAAGGCAGCCCAACACCGGTTGACTCACCAGTGGCCGCAACGTGCCGTGGAGACGTCAAAATTGAAAGATCGACGGAGGAGCTTACCGCGGGAGAGAAGGCTGGATTGGCGGCCATCGGTGTCGATTCGATGCCACCCGAGGCCCGATGATGAACGCCCAGGCCGTGTCTCACCGATTGGGACCGGAATCACACTAGGAACCGGCTGGACGACACTGAAATGATGAAATGAGGCCTGAACCGGTACGACAGGTTCAACACAGTGAGGGTATGCTGAACCGAAACAGACCGGTTCGGCTAAAAAGAAAAGGAAAAAAAGAAAACAAAAGGGAAAAAGAAAAAGAGAAAAAATTAGTGAAAAATCCCAGTGATGCAATTGAGCTATGGGTAAGTCGGTAAGCAGTCAAAATTGACCGATTTAAATTTTGAAATATTTAATTTGATTAATATTCGACAGAAAGTTTACCCGAAAAAATATTTAATAGTGCAGCTCGACAATTGACGTGAAACGAGGACTCGAGTCAGCCTCGATTTTATGTACTTTCATGGAATCTCGGGTAAGTAACCCTTATTTGCAACAATATTGCAATGTTATGCGTGTTAGAAATTATTGCATAAATTACAGATTTAATTTTCGCATAAAATGAATTATATTTTGGAATTAAAGATAAATTGTCATAAATAATTAATTCAGCTATCCGAGAGTTTAGAATGAGGCTCAATAAATACTGGTGGGCCTAATGAGCCCAATAGGCCTCAATGATGTGAATAGTAAGTGAAAAATGGGCTTAAGGCTGATTAAGGCCCATTATGGTACAATCGAGTCCACTATGGGTAAACATGCCCAATGATTTAAATTAAGCCCAGAAAATATAAAATACAATTAATTGTATTGAATTTGACCTGATGTATATTTATACGCAGTTTCGGAGATTTGATTGAGAGCAAATCAGACTGCATGACGAGACATCAGTGGAAAGGTCAGACTATACAGAAAAATGAAGTAAGGGAATTGTGTGAGTAGCTAGCGGTAGCTATGCGTATTTTAATAGCTTTTGTATACACTAAATATGTATGTATGCATAGAATATGGATAAAGGTCCTAGAAATAGATTAAAGATTTTAAGGACTCGAAATAGGTAAAAATGCTATTTTACCCCTATTGAGGGAATTCACCTAAGGATGGTGAAAGCATGACATGCATAAAATGCATGATTTAAGGAATTTTCTTATTTAAGGAATTTTCTTGGTTTTTAAGCAAAGAAAATCAATAGATTGGCCAGTAATTGCATAAATTTCACAATATAACACTACATAAATGTTATTAAGATTTAAATGAAATTTCTTTGGAAAATGGGCCAACTATCAAGTTTATATGAAAACAGATAGTGCTGGCGCATAGCTCACACTATATCTGCGTTTGTGAGTGTGCATAAATGTGCTAGAGCGGTTGTTCGCACTAACTTGTGTGACATCATATGCATGAAATGTGCTAGAGCGGTTGCTCGCACTGATTTTTATTATTGTGAAATGCATGAGAGGTGCTAGAGCCTAGCTTGCACTCTGTTTTGAATGTTTTGATTTGTTTTACTTGATTTGCATAAAAAGGTGCTGGAGCGATTGCTCGCACTAGTTTTTATGAATTGATATGCATAAAAAGGTGCTGGAGCTTAGCTAGCATACTGTTTTGATATGATAATTGCATAAAAGCCGTGCTGGAGTGTAATTCACACGAGATTTGATTTATTTATGCATAAAGCCGTGCTGAAATGTAAGTCGCACGAGATTTGATTTATTGATGCATAACACCGTGCTGGAGCTTGCTCGTACAAAGTTTTATATGGATTTATAACTCATTTTAAAGTCGTACTGGAGTGTTACTCGTACATAGATTTTATTGATTTTTATGAAACCGTGCTAGAGATTCACTTGCACGAGATTTTTTGATATCATGAATATGCATGGAGCCGTGCTAGAGCTTCACTCGCACAAGGATTCATATGACATTCATATAGCTATGTTCGAGCCTCTTGTAGACTGTGTCACAGTGAGATGATATGCCCACACATGCATACTGAGACAGAGATGGTATGGGTAGATAGGACCTATTGTAGGCACCCCTAACTGAGCTTGGGTTCATGGAGTACGTTGTACCGTGTATGTCACGCGGAGTACGTTGTACCATGGGGATTGTTAGAGTGGAGTGGCATTAGCCACGAGGCAGCAAGCCTTGCCCTCACAATCCTGATGTTATGTTGTTCTGGCAGGTAGGACTGACCCACCTCTCATTTCAGGTATGATACCCCGCACACTAGGTACCGTGTAGCCAGTGATCACTAGGTTATGGTCATAGACCTCGATGTTACTGATATAGTCACCTACATGTCTCACATGATATAACTTGTGGTCTCGATAGACCAGGGTAGACCCGAGGGAGGGGTCAGGCCCCCGATTTTATGATTTTTTCCTATGCTGATAGATGTTTTTAGAGGATTTTATTATACGTGACCCTGAAAGAAGGGTGATTTTATAACCGAAGTTTTTTAATGAATTTTAATGAGTTTGATTTATGAGATTCTTAACCCCTTCGAGTTATTTTATACTGTAGTTTTAATAAAATGATTTAAATGCAGTAGCATGATGAGTTTTCCATGCTTAAATGATAAATTCATGAAAACAATTGTTTCTCATGATTTGTTTTACATGGCATGAACAAATACACGATCTCGATTTATTTCATGCTAATTATGATGTTATCATTTTTCATAAAATGCCTTTGATGCATGAATTACATGATTTCTATATGCACAAATAGTTATGATAAACTATGTCATTGATGTATGCATGGTTTTGTGCTTGAGATTTTAATGAAAAGAAATGGATTTTAAGGGCATGGCATTATGAGCATGTAGGTAGTGGAGCTATCTACTTGCTTGCATAATTGCCTTACTGAGCGTGTGGTTTGCTCACCCCCTTATTTTCTCATCTTTTCAGAGCACTCGCAGTAGTTAGTGAGCGGCTAAGGACTTGCAATCTTGGTATTCGCTGCTTCCCATCGAGAGTCAGGTATACACATTTGTATAGTTTTGTATCTAAACATGTAATGCACAGTACTGTAAACGTATATGATGTCGGGTATGTAAGGTTATGTAAATACCAATGTGTATGTATTTAGTTAAAGTCAAAAGATAGTAAACTCTGATATGTGAATGTGATTATGGAAATGGAAATGGAATGGTAAATAGGTGAGAGGTGACTAACACTGAATCATAGCCTAACTGTTTGGTAAGATGGTCACGATGAGAGAGAGGTAAGAATTAAATAATAATCGAAAAACGAACAATTTGTAGTGATTTTAGGTAATTTGGGTTGTGACACTCCTATTCCCGACTTAACTATAAAAACTAAAATCTAGAGTACTCTTACTACACACGTTACTAAAAGAAAAAACTTTGCACATTAATTTCTGATATAACATAAGCAAACGAGACATTCGGTATAAGAAAATTTACGATCTTACATAAAATATATTAACTCTAATAATGAATATCTATGGGAAGTGGAAATAAAAAATTTAGATACATATAAGCTAAGAAATTCCTATATGAAGCATAAGTACAATTACTAAATTAAATTTAGTTTTATACAAATCATAAAGGAAATCTATCAAGTATAAGGATATATAAATATATTAGTGTTTACATGTGTATGTAATAATTTCCTTCAAATTAAGCACATAAGAATGTGCAAATATACAAGCAGGTATATATATATATGTAAGCATGTACAATATATATATATATATAAATATACACCCAAATATCTGCATGGACCAAGAGCTTCTGTTGGAAGAACTTGCATATAAATGTGTATATGCATATATACATAATTGATGGAATTTGACTGTCGATGGAGAAAGTAAAGAAACAGAGAACGTGAAAGGGAGGCTCCTAAGATACTGCTGTTGCAGTAAACTAGGAAAGGAAACTCGGCAGGAAGAGTTATCCCATCTACACCATTACTGAACCCATTATGTGAATGTATATATAAGGGACAAAGGATGGGAGACGATAGAAGGATGAAAGAGTATGTTGAATATGTGAAATGAAAGAAACATCAAAAGATGGCAGCGGAAGCAAAGAAGAAAAACCTGAAAGTCTGAAGTAAACAAAAGTTGGAGTGCTGAAGTCGATATGTGTATACATATATATAGTAAAGTTGGTACATGGGCTTGTGATGGTAATAGAGAAAGAGGGAAAGTGAGGAAACCGAACCACCTGTAGGCTGCTTGAAAACAAAGGGGACGATGTGGAAGCAGAACAAGTAGAGAAGGAACGTGAATGTATAGAGCTTGGTGAGATAGAGAAGCAACCCGAAAGAGTGTTCTGCAGCAAGAAATGACAGCAGAACACGTGAATGAAATAAGTGGATGGGAAAGCAGTATGGCAGAGAAGGCAAAGAAACAAGAATGAAACACTGTAGCTACAGCATGTTGTCAATCGATTAAGGACATTCGGGTGAGAGTTGCTGCAAGAGGAGAAGTTGGTAATGAGAAAAATAAAATAGATAAATATATAGAGATGTAAGAGGTACTGAAAACCCAGTAGAGAAAAGAAGACATGAGATGTATGATAGGAAACCAGGTGGTGCGAGATGCATTTATCCTCTCTTGTGACTCAAACAGAGCAGTAAATGAGGGACGAAGAGAAAACGTGAGACTGACCTCAACTATTCTTGAAGGTTTCGGTGAAGTGAGGAAACAAATAGAGGAAAGCATGAAAGGCTTGGAGAAATAGTGGCTTTAGCTTTCTGTACTGCTACTAGATGGCTAAAGGGTTCATGGTTTGAGCAATCGAAAGCAACGAAGAGGCTAAGGCTAAAACAAGATGGACTCTTTATCCAAAACAAGAAATGGTAGACAGGTGACAGTAGCCGGAACCAACACCACAAGTACAGGGAGTGTTAAACCACGAGCTGGAATAGGAAGAAGACAACCTTGTAATTGTAAAATTTTAATAGTTCGTGCCTTGGGAATTTTTGGTTGCTTGAGGATGATGATGAAGGCTTGAGAAACAAAGAAAACTGGATAAGGAACTTTAAAACTGAGGCTTGGAAATAGGGACATAGACTGGAGCAGGAGCAAGGGAGAGGAACCCGAAAGCAGAGGAAAAAGACGGTGGCCGAATGGAGAGGAAGATGTAGAAGATGACAGGCTGGAGAAGCATGGAGAAAATGGCAGCGCCGAGAGGAAGGTGATGATAATGAATAGTGTCATCGGGTAAGTAGTGAGGAAGAAGAAAGAAAAGGGCGTGAAAAAAAAGGTATATATATGTTTATACGATTACATATTTGTATATAAATAGAAGTAAGTTAGAATAAAGTGCACAGAGAATTTGGGAAACCCAAGGGAAAGACGGTTTTAAAATATTTATGCAAATATTAGTTTGCAACTTTGGAGAAATAAATCGATTGGAGTGGACCCGCTGACTCTCACCACTGAGGCATAAAGGAACCACTAGCAGACACCGAGGTAAGAAAAATTTTGTGTGCTGCTTGAGATAATTGCACATAGTTCCTACTGAACTGCAAATAAAAATACTAGGCTAATTTTATAACTCTGAAAATTATAGATTTTTAGCCTTAGTTAAACTGCCTAACCTTACCGTTATAAATTTAAATTGTTGTATAGATATTGATATAAGTTGAATTATGGTTTTGAATCGAAAATCTCAAATTTAATTATTAACTGGGATTTTAACCAAAAATTGGCATGTCAGCTCTTTTTAAATTGCTTTATGCACTGAACTGAGTTTTATAACTGTTTTTGTAATGCCTGTAGTTTTACTTGTATTTCTTATGAAGTTATGATGTATGTGTAAGACCCGATATTTTCGAATGCATTTAAAAATGCAAAAGGATTGAAATGGTATTCCCGAACACGTGCAAGGACATAATGGTCAAAAGACCAAAATTTGGTATTAATCGGGACAAGAAAATTTAATTAAAAATATGAGAATGAGAAATCTTGATCAATGACGAAGAAATAATTTAATTTCGGATTAAATTGATCAAGATATGAATTTATGGGGATAAATCAAAATTTTCGTATCAAAAAATAATCCAAAAAATAATCAAAAATTATACCGAAAAGGTAAAATCGGACTGATAAATTTATTTACAGATTAAATGAATAAAATAGAATTTTTCTAGATATTTTGGAAATTTTATTATTATTTTATTAAATAAAATAATAATAAAATTTAACTATAAATAAATAAATAAAGTTAAAAAAACAGAAATGAAATCTGAAACAGAGAAGAAGAAACGCGAAAAGAAGTAGGAAGCCGAATCCGAGGAGATTTCCCTCCAGCCGATGGCCACCGGCGACCAGGGACCCAGGCGAGGGCCGGTGAAGGAGGCTCGAAACCCGTGCAACCCATCGGCAGCCGCAACGCGCGGTGAGGTGGTCGGAATCGACAGATCAGAAGAGGAAATGTCGCAGGAGAGATACGTCGATTCGCCGATGATGGCGTTGATTTGGTCCAAGCCAAGGCCAGATTCAGGAAGCCCATGCGATTGCGCGTCGAACGGCGGTGGTGAGGCGCCGGGAACCGGTCGAACGGTGGTGGTGAGGCATCGGGAACTGATCGAACGGCGTCGGAATGACCAAATGGCCACTGAACCGATCGAACCAGACTGAACCGGCCAAACCGAACCGATCTGAACTGGTGGTCTGAACAGAGTTGAACCGGACCAGACCGATTCAGCCAAAAAGAGAGGGGAAAAAAGGAAGAAAAAGGGAAAAAGAAAAAGAAAAAAAGGGAAAAAGAAAAATAAAAAAAAGGAAAAATTTCAGTGATGCAATCGAGCTTCGGGTAAGTCGTTAAGCGGTTGAATTGATTGATTTAATTTTCGAAATATTTAATTTGATAAATAATCGACTCAAAGTTTACTCAGAAATATATTAAATTGTGTAGCTCGACAATTGGCATCAACCGAGAGCTCGAGACAGCCTTGAGTCACATACTATCATGGAATCTCGGGTAAGTAACCATTATTTACGATAATTTTGCATCGTTATGCATGATTGATATTTAACGCATAAATTATGGATTTAATTTTCGTATAAATGAATTAAATTCTGGAAAATTGGATAAATTGTCGTAAATATTAAATTGAGATATCCGAAAATTTAGAACGAGGCTAAATAAATTACTGATGGGCCCAATGAGCCCCATAGGCCTCGATAAAGTGTGGTAAACGGGCTTAAGGTCGATTAAGGCCCATTAAGGTGCAATCGGGCCCAATATGGGTAAACGGGCCCAATGATTTTAAACTAAGCCCAAAAAATATGAAATACATTAAATTGTATTGTATTTGACATGATGAATGTGTATCCGCAGTTCCGGAGATTGGATTGGGAGCAAATCGGACTGCGTGACGAGTCATCAGTGGAAAGGTCAGACTGTACAGAAAAATGAGGTAAGGGAATTATGTGAGTAGCTAGAGGTAGCTACGCGTATTTTAATAGTTTTTCTGTACACTAAATATGTATGTATGCCTTGATTATGTATAATGATCCTAAAAATAGTTTAAATGATTTTAAGGATCGAAATAGGTGAAATGTCTATTTTACCCCTATTGAGGGAAGTTCACCTAAGGATGGTGAAAGCATGACAAGCATGAAATGCATGATTTAAGGACTTTTATGGTTTAAGAATTTTATTGGTTTTAATCAAAGCAAATCGGTAGATTGGCCAGAAATTGTTAAATTTCACAAGATAACACTATGTAGGTGTTATTCATTTTTAAATGGATTTTCTTTGGAAATAGGCCAACTATCAAGTTTATATGGAAACAGATAGTGCCGACACGTAGTTCGCACTATATCTGCGTTTGTGAATGTGCATAAATGTGCTTGAGCGGTTACTCGCACCGACTTGTGTGACATCATACGCATGAAATGTGCTAGAGCATGGTGCTCGCACTGATTTTTATTATTGTGAAATGAGAGCTGCTGGAGCCTAGCTCACACTCTGTTTTGACATGTTTTGATTTGTTTTGATGTGATATGCATAAAAAGGTGCTGGAACGATTGCTCACACTAGTTTTAATGATTTGATATGCATGAGAGATGCTGGAGCTTAGCTCACATCCTGTTTTGATTTGATATTGCATAAAGCCGTGCTGGAGTGCAACTCGCACGAGATTTGATTTAATTATGCATAAAGTCGTGCTGGAGTCTAGCTCGTACGAAGATTTGATTTATTTGAGCATTCATTTGTGCTGGAGCATTGCTCGCACAAAGTTTTATATGGTTTTCATAATTCATTTGAATGTCGTACTGGAGTTTTTCTCGTACGAGGTTTTCACTGAATTTCTATACATATCCGTACTAGAGCATTGCTCGTACGTGGATTTTACTTGAAATTTATAATCAGTTTAAGTCATACTGGAGCGCTGCTCGTACGCAGATTTTATTGATTTTTATGAAACCGTGCTAGAGTTTCGCTCACATGAGGTTTTCTGATATCATGAATATGCATGGAGCCGTGCTTGAGCTTCGCTTGCACATGGAATTGAATTCCATGCATATAGCCGTGTTGGAGCCTCCTGTAGACTGTGTGTCACAGTGAGATGATATGCTCACACGTGTATTCTGAGACAGAGATGATATGGGTGGATAAGACCTATTACAGGCACCCCTGATTGAGCTCGGGTTCACGGAGTACGTTGTACCGTGTATATCACGTGGAGTACACTGTACCGTGGAGATTGTTGGAGTGGAGTGGCATTAGCCACGAGGCAGCAAGCCTTGCCCTCGCAATCTTGGTGTTATGCTGTTCTGGTGGGTAGGACCACCCACCTCCCGTTTCAGGTGTGATACCCTGCACACTAGGTACCGTGTTGCTAGGGATCACTAGGATATGGCCATAATCCTCGATGTTACTGATAATTACTTGATTGTCTCACATTATATAAATATTCTCGATAGACCAGGGTAGACACGAGGGAGGGGTCAGGCCCCCGATTTTATGATTTTATACTGTGATATGAGATTTCAGATGATTTTATGATATGTGACCCTGAAAGAAGGGTGGTTTTATAACTGGAGTTTTATAATGAACTTTACAGAATTATTTTAATGAGATTATTAACCCGGAAGGGTTAGTTTATACTGCAGTTTTAAATGAATTGTTTTAAATGCAGAAGCATGATGTTGTTTTCCATGCTTTTAATTCAAATTCATGATTTGTCTTACATGACACAAACGAATGCATGATCTTGTTTTACTTCATGCTTATTATGATTTAATGATGTCACATAAGATGCTTGGAATGCATGAATTACATGATTTATATATGCACAAATAGTTTTGGATAAACTATGGCATTGAATATGCATGACTTTGTGCGTGAAATTTTAAATGAAAAGAAATAGATTTAAGGGCATGGCATTATGAGCATGTAGATAGTGGAGCTATCTACTTACTTGCATAATTGCCTAACTGAGCGTGTGGTTTGCTCACCCCCCTTATTTTCCTATCTTTTCAAAGCACTCACCGAAATTTGTAAGCAGCTGAGTACTTGCATGCTTGATATCCGCTGCTTCCTATTGAGAGACAAGTATACACATTTGTATAGTGTTGTATCTAAATATGTACTACACAGTACTGTAAACGGATATGATGTCGGGGATGTAGGGTTATAAATACCAATTAGTATGTATTTATTTAAAGTCAAAGAATAGTAAACTCTGATATATGAATGTGATTATGAAAATGGAATTGGTAATAGTGTGAGGTGACTAACACCGAATCATAGCCTAACTGTGTTATAGGATGGTCACGATGAGACAAATGTAAGAATTAAATAATAAATGAAAAAGCAAAAAATTTACTCTAATTTTTAGGTAATTTGGGTCATGACAGGTTTAATGGTATCAGAGCTTGAGTTGGCCTGATATGAGTAGGTGTTAGTGGTTAAGGAAGTTTACATCCCGATGTACTGTGCATTGTTTAGATACAATTATGTATATCAAGATGGAGGTGCAGCTAAGAATTTGGTTTTAAATGCAAGAATATACTTATTAACTGATAGCCGCTATGGTTGAGAGGCGAGTACATGAGCTCAAGGCCGTTGAGGTAGGCCCGAGAGTAGTACTGAGTGGCCACATGAGACTCGAGATGAGATTGAAGTGAAGGTTGATATTAAGCATGCCCCACAGAGTCCGACAGATAAATCGGACAAAGTCTGACAGAGAGATCAGACAGTATTGAGACACGCTTTGCGAGGTTAGAGCGAAGTGTGTAGAATATTATAGAGCTAATTGCTTAGAGTATGTATAAGATTTGAAGACGAGTCTGAGCATTGGTGGAAGTCCGCTCGACCTATCTTAAGAGTTAGACGTCCAGAATGGACATGAAAAATAATTCAAAATGTATTCCGGTGACAGAATATCCCGGACATTGTTAAAGGAAATTACAGATGACATTTTTAACTCTGACCCAGAGGAACATGTTTATTGCGAGTATGAAGCTCAGTTTATATTCCTAGGCAGATATGACTCGGACACGATGAACAGTGAGAGTCGAGATGTCTGAAAGTTCATGGAAGGGCTTAGATTGTCGATTAGAGTTCTGTTAGCCCGTTAGATATCACTACCTATGCTGAGGCATTACGCACACTATAGTTGTGTGAATAAGATCATGAGTTGCACGCCTCTGAGATTGGAAAAGGTAGTAAGGGTCGAAAAAGAGACAAAAGAGAATAGAGAATGACAGAGATGTCAGAACGGGAAAAAGGTAGTTTGATAAAAGCTTAGAGTTTATGAGTCACGGGGTAAAATGATTGGAGGCCCCAGTGTATTAAATTTCAATACTTACGAGGGGTATTGTGATTTGAGGACCCCGACCTGCTACTGAGCATTGTAGGCAGTGTGAGCAGTGTAGTAGTGTAAGCAGTGTAGCAGCGTGAACAATGTAGAATATGTGGTAGTTACCACAAAAATAAGATGTTGGACGAGGGCGATTGTATGCCTTGGACTAGGACACTTTTGATGTTTCGTAGGATGTGGTGGAAGATACCACATTGGTTAAGAATAATGAAGTAATTATTTTAATTAATCCTGGTGCCACGCATTTATTCATACCGCCTTCAGTTGCTTATAAGCTAATGAAAGATGTGAAACCTGTACCCTTAGCAAGATGATGATAGTTAGATGATTTTCACTAACTGACTATGGGTATAGAGATTGTAAGTTGAGAATAGGGGTGAAAACATCACTGAAAAGTGTATTTTAAGTTTGACAAGTAATGAAAGAGGAGTAGCGATACGTAAAGTAAAATTGGATTAAGCGATATGTAGTGAATGTGAATTACGACCAAGATAAGGGGTAGATATATCTACACCCAGTCGATGTGGTCAAATCTGAGGGTTAATAAAGGTATTTTAAAATACTTCCCCGCTTGAAGATTTGACAGCGTCTGGAAGCGCACGTATAACCTATAAATTGAAATCGACAATTGTGATATATATGCATTTAAAATTTGGGTACCTTTACTAGTACGATAAAGAGATACAAAATTTGATTAACCATGAAGTTTTAAAAATTTAAAATTTTATAAAAATCGTCAATATAAGAAAAAGGAAACGACGCGAATTAGTATCCTGAACGGAAGCGATTTCGAAATGACTTTATACGTTTATGCATACATAAGTCAAGATATGAATGATTGAAGTATTTTGTGGAACTCAACTACGATGAGGTATTTAAACCTTACCTGGACCAATTGATTGTCATCTTTAGTGATGATATTATGATGTATTCGAAGTCCAGGGAAGAGCTTGAGTAGCAACAGAAAACTGTCTTACAGACAAGGTGTTATGAGTTTCTTGAAATGGGCTACTCAGTTGACACGTTTCGTTTGGAAAAAGATTTCATACGAGTGGTATGATAAATATGAAAATAGTTTCGGTGAGTTTTGGTTTATTGAAGCAATGAATTGACCACCGTAAGTATTCTCACTATAATCAAACAGCTCAAGAGGTTTAAGTGTGTATGGATACCTCAAAATAAGGATTGAGCTGTGTATTGATGTAAAATGGGGAGATAGTTGTTTATGGATCCAGATAGTTCATGGATCATGACAGAAACTATCTAACCCATGATTTAGAGTTGGCGGCCGTAGCGTTTACGCTAAAAGTATGGTGCCACCACTTATACGGTAAGAAATTTCGGGTATGCACTGATCGTAAAAGCTCCGAGTAATCGTTTTCACAGAAAGAGTAGAATATGAGATAACTAAGAGGGTTAGAGCTTCTAAGGATTATGATTGTAAACATTGTACCACCCAGGAAAGGCTAATGTAATGGCTGATGCCTTGAATAAAAAGAACTTAGGGATGGTATCACATAGGATGGTCAAGGAGCATGAGCTACTAGAGCAGTGTGAACTTCAGTAGTGATGTGATCCCTTCTCATGATGACGGTGATTTTGTGACAGCTAGCCTGAGGTTAGAACCGGATTTGCCAGGCTAAGCGTGATGATCGGCATGGTGTCGATAGTGTGGGTCAGATTCAGAAGGGTATAGTGACAGAGTTCACAGTGAGTGATAATGATTCACAGAGGTTTAGACACAGTATAAGTGCTCCCCAGGACCACATTGATGAGAGTAGTAATTGTCAGAAGCTCACTCCTCGGGATATACAGTGCATTCGGGAAATAATAAATATATGTTGGAATCTCTGAAAAGGGTATTGGTGGTCAGGTATGAAAAAAAAAGATATTGTAGAGATTGTGGATAAGTGTCTCGTATGTCAGCAGAGTAAGGTAGAGCAATAAACGTATGCAGAGTCATTGCAGTCTCTACCTATAGTGACACGGAAATGGGAACAAGTTACTATAAACTTCGTGATAGGTTATAGAGGACCCTAATGAAATACGAGGCTATCTGAGTGATAGTCGATAGATTGACTAAGTCTACCCACCTTCTGTTTATGGAAATCCTCAGATACTCTAAGTGTGTAGGCGGATATATGTGTACGGAAAATTGTGGATCATTGTGTAGCATTCCAGTGAGCATGATATCAGATAGGGATTTCCGCTTCACTTCCCACTTCTAGGAATATGTTTTTGAAAGCTATGGGAACCTGATTGAGTGTTAGCACAACTTCCACCCTCAGACAGATAGTCAGTCAAAGAGGACAGTACAGGTTCTGGAGGATGTGATGAGAGCGTGTGCTATTGATTTTATGAGCTCTTGGGATGATCAGTTGTGACCAATCAAATTCGCCAGTGATGACAGTTATCACTTGAGTATCGGGATGAGATTATATGAGGCATTATATGGCCATAGGGAGTTGTTCCCTAACTTAGATAAGAAGAAGTGGGTGACAGATAGAGAATTGTTCCCTAATTGGTAAGATAAACCTTTGAGGATGTTTAGTTAAATTGTGAGAGATTAAGAACACCTCAGAGCAGACAGAAAGACTATGCTGACAAGAGACAGGAAACCATTAGTATTCACCGAGGGTGAATCAGTATTATTGGCAGTTACTTGTCCTAAGAGCATAAGGACGTAACGAGGTTCAGATATAAAGAGATTGGACAAGTGGGAGATAAGGCCTGTAGGTTGGCGTTACCACTTGAATTAACAGGCATCCACAATGTGTCCTATCTGTTGATGCTTCAGAAATAATATCCGGACCCAGTATATGTGATCAGATATGAGCTTCAACGGCTTAGCTCAATGAAAGTATAACGTATGATTGGAAAATCGATTCGGGTATTAGACAAAAGGAGAAAGTGTTGAGGTTTAAGATGATCTCCCTAGTTAAGTATGATGGTAGAATTATACTCTGGAGAAAGTCAATTGAGGATGACAGTATATAATACGATAGATGTACCCGAAGTTGTTTGAGGAATCATTTGCCTTGGTTCTAATTTGGGGGACCAAATTTCTTAAGTGGGGGAGATTGTAAGACCCGATATTTTCGAGTGCATTTAAAAATGAAAAAGGATTGAAATGGTATTCTCGAACACGTGCAAGGGCATAATGGTCAAAAGACCAAAATTCGGTATTAATCGGGACAAGAAAATTTAATTAAAAATATGAGAATGAGAAATCTTGATCATTGACGAAGAAATGATTTAATTTCGGATTAAATTGATCAAGATATGAATTTATGGGGATAAATCAAAATTTTTGTATCAAAAATAATCCCAAAAATAATCGAAAATTATACCGAAAAGTTAAAATCGGACTGATAAATTTATTTACAGATTAAATGAATAAAATAGAATTTTTCTAGATATTTTGGAAATTTTATTATTACTTTATTGAATAAAATAATAATAAAATTTAATTATAAATAAATAAATAAAGTTAAAAAAAACAAAAATGAAATCTGAAACAGAGAAGAAGGCCTGAAATCTGAAACAGAGAGAAGCAGGAAGCCGAACCCGAGGAGATTTCCCTCCAGCCGACGGCCACCGGCAACCAGGGACCCAGGCGAGGGCCGGCGAAGGAGGCCCGAAACCCGTGCAACCCACCGGTAGCCGCGACGCGCGGTGAGGTGGTCAGAATCGACAGATCGGAAGAGGAAATGCGGCGGGAGAGATACGTCGATTCGTCGGCGATGGCATTGATTTGGTCCAAGCCGAGGCCAGATTTAGGAAGCCCATGCGATTGCGCGTCGAACGGCGGTGGTGAGGCGCCGGGAACCGATCGGACGACGTCGGAATGACCAAATGGTGACTGAACCGGTCGAACCGGACTGAACTGGCAAACCCAAACTGAGCTGAACCGGCGGTTTGAACCGGGTTGAACCGGACCGGACCGGTTCAGCCAAAAAGTGAGGGAAAAAAAGGAAGAAAAAGGGAAAAAGAAAAAGAAAAAAATTGGGAAAAATTCCAGTGATGCAATCGAGTTTCGGGTAAGTCGGTAAGCGGTCGAATTGACCGATTTAATTTTTGGAATGTTTTATTTGATAAATAATCGACTCAAAGTTTCCGAGAATATATTAAATTGCGTAACTCGACAATTGGCATCAACCGAGAGCTCGAGACAGCCTCGATTCACATACTATCATGGAATCTCGGGTAAGTAACCCTTATTTACGACAATTTTGCATCGTTATGCGTGATTGATATTTAACACATAAATTATGGATTTAATTTTCGCATAAATGAATTAAATTCTGGAAAATTGGATAAATTGTCGTAAATATTAAATTGAGAAATCCAAAAATTTAGAACGAGGCTAAATAAATTACTGATGGGCCCAATGAGCCCCATAGTCCTCGATAAAGTGTGGTAAACGGGCTTAAGGCCGATTAAGGCCCATTAAGGTGCAATCGGGTCCAATATAGGTAAACAGGCCCAATGATTTTAAACTAAGCCCAAAAAATATGAAATACATTAAATTGTATTGTATTTGACATGATGAATGTGTATCCACAGTTCCGGAGATTGGATTGTGAGCAAATCGGACTGCGTGACGAGTCATCAGTGGAAAGGTCAGACTGTATAGAAAAATGAGGTAAGGGAATTATGTGAGTAGCTAGAGGTAGCTACGCGTATTTTAATAGTTTTTCTATACAATGAATATGTATGTATGCCTTGATTATGTATAATGATCCTAAAAATAGTTTAAATGATTTTAAGGATCGAAATAGGTGAAATGTCTATTTTACCCTATTGAGGGAAGTTCACCTAAGGATGGTGAAAGCATGACATGCATGAAATGCATGATTTAAGGACTTTTATTGTTTAAGAATTTTATTGGTTTTAATCAAAGCAAATCGGTAGATTGGCTAGAAATTGTTAAATTTCACAAGATAACACTACGTAGGTGTTATTCATTTTTAAATGGAATTTCTTTGGAAATAGGCCAACTATCAAGTTTATATGGAAACAGATAGTGCCGACACGTAGTTCGCACTATATCTGCGTTTGTGAATGTGCATAAATGTGCTTGAGCGGTTGCTCGCACAGACTTGTGTGACATCATTTGCATGAAATGTGCTAGAGCATGGTGCTCGCACTGATTTTTATTATTGTGAAATGAGAGCTGCTGGAGCCTAGCTCGCACTCTGTTTTGACATGTTTTGATTTGTTTTGACGTGATATGCATAAAAAGGTGCTGGAGCGATTGCTCGCACTAGTTTTAATGATTTGATATGCATGAGAGATGCTGGAGCTTAGCTCACATCCTGTTTTGATGTGATATTGCATAAAGCCATGCTGGAGTGTAACTTGCACGAGATTTGATTTAATTATGCATAAAGCCGTGCTGGAGTCTAGCTCGTACGAAGATTTGATTTATTTGAGCATTCATTTGTGCTGGAGCATTGCTCGCACAAAGTTTTATATGGTTTTCACAATTCATTTGAATGTCGTACTGAAGTTTTTCTTGTACGAGGTTTTCACTGAATTTCTATACATATCCGTACTAGAGTATTGCTCGTACGTTGATTTTACTTGAAATTTATAATCAGTTTAAGTCGTACTGGAGCGTTGCTCGTACGAAGATTTTATTGATTTTTATGAAATCGTGCTAGAGTTTCGCTCGCACGAGGTTTTCTGAGGTCATGAATATGCATGGAGCCGTGCGTGAGCTTCGCTCGTACAGGTAATTGTATTACATGCATATAGCCGTGTTGGAGCCTCTTGTAGACTGTGTGTCACAGTGAGATGATATGCTAACACGTGCATTCTGAGACAGAGATGATATGGGTGGATAAGACCTATTACAGGCACCCCTAATTGAGCTTGGGTTCACGAAGTACGTTGTACCGTGGGGATTGTTGGAGTGGAGTGGCATTAGCCACGAGGCAGCAAGCCTTGCCCTCGCAATCCTGGTGTTATGCTGTTCAGGTGGGTAGGACAACCCACCTCCCGTTTCAGGTGTGATACCCCGCACACTAGGTACCGTGTTGCCAGGGATCACTAGGATATGGCCATAGTCCTCGATGTTACTGATAATTATCTGATTGTCTCACATGATATAACTATTGGTCGATAGACCAGGGTAGACTCGAGGGAGGGGTCAGGCCCCCGATTTTATGATTTTATACTGTGATATGAGATTTCAGATGATTTTATGATATGTGACCCTGAAAGAAGGGTGGTTTTATAACTGGAGTTTTATAATGAACTTTACTGAATTGTTTTAATGAGATTATTAACCCAGAAGGGTTAGTTTATACTGCAGTTTTAAATGAATTGATTTAAATGCAGAAGCATGATGTTGTTTTCCATGCTTTTAATTTAAATTCATGATTTGTCTTACATGACACAAACGAATGCATGATCTTGTTTTACTTCATGCTTATTATGATTTAATGATGTCATGTAAAATGCTTGGAATGCATGAATTACATGATTTATATATGCACAATTAGTTTTGGATAAACTATGCCATTGAATATGCATGACTTTGTGCGTGAAATTTTAAATGAAAAGAAATGGATTTAAGGGCATGGCATTATGAGCATGTAGATAGTGGAGCTATCTACTTAATTGCATAATTTCCTTACTGAGCGTGTGGTTTGCTCACCCCCTTATTTTCCCATCTTTTCAGAGCACTCACAAAAATTTGTAAGCAGCTGAGTACTTGCATGCTTGATATCCGCTGCTTCCCATCGAGAGACAGGTATACACATTTGTATAGTGTTGTATCTAAATATGTAATGCACAGTACTGTAAACGGATATGATGTCGGGGATGTAGGGTTATAAATACCAATGAGTATGTATTTATTAAAAGTCAAAGAATAGTAAACTCTGATATATGAATGTGATTATGGAAATGGAATTGGAAATAGTGTGAGGTGACTAACACCGAATCATATCCCAACTGTGTTATAGGATGGTCACGATGAGACAAATGTAAGAATTAAATAATAAATGAAAAAGCGAAAAATTTACTCTGATTTTTAGGTAATTTGGGTCATGACAGTATGTGCACATTGTTACACATGTATAAATAATAAAGGATGTGGGGATTAAGAAATTTAATGTACTATCCATGATTTCAAGTTGTGTGCACAAGTTTTATTACCTATGAATTATATGGAATGGAAACTATTATACGTTAGTTGTGTACGAAATGTAAAATGAGGTATTAGGCAATTAAGGATGAATTACACATTAGAAATATGTAGAAAAATGCAGTAATGAGGATGCAGGGAAGAATCAAATCGATCTCTCATGAAGGAGAGATCGATGCCCTCTCATGAAATGTCAAGTATCAGTCAATTGGGACAAGGCAAATCGATCTCCTTAAGCTTCTGTCTGAAAGAAATCGATCTCTCACAAGGAACAGATCAATCTCCAATTGTCTTGGGTTGAAACAGATCGATCTTCCCTTTACTAATAGATCGATCTCCCCTTTACTAGCAGATCAATCTGGTAGTAGCTATGTTAGGTAAAATGACTACCAAACCATGCAGAGATTGATCTCCATAAGGGACAAGATCGATCTCATGTCTCTGCATCTATAAAAAGAGCACGGGATTGGACTGAAAATCAGACTTTCTTTCCTACCAAACCCGTACCTATCCTTTTCTCTCAAAGAATCAAGCTTTCTCACTGTAAATATTACTACATTCCAGCCAGATTTGGAAGAAGCTCAAGAAGGGGAAGTGTTCCTTAAAGTAAGGAGAACAACATACCCAAAAATCACACATTGGTTTGATCAAGAGGAGGAGAGTAGACTACTGCAAGTTTGACCAAGGAAAAAGCTAAGCTAGGTAAGTCCTTCAACCCTCAAGCTTTAAATATGAGTTTCTAGACATTTTGTGGATTGAATGGTATGTGAAATCTTGATAGAAATAATATTAGAAGGGTGAAAACATCAAGTCTTAAGGAAGGGTAAGAACTGATGACTGTAGTGATGAGTGAGTCATATTACGAGGGATTTATAAAGAAAAAAACGCATGGAAAAGTGATGGAAAAACTTAAGAGAAGGTATATTGATATTGGAGGGAAATGTAAATATGTAAAGGAGGTAACTAAATGATAAAATGTGCAACCTGTGGAAATACGATGGAGGGCAACCTGCCCGGATCACAAATAACGAGTGCAAGCGAAGGCGATATCGGTGTGATTCGATGTAAGGGATTATATATTGACGATAGAGATATTCGTACATATTTTACAGCGATTTTAATAGTTATGACGCTAGTGATATTATGTTTAGCTATTGAGCTATGAAGTGATATGAAATGTATTATAGTATAGATTGTGAAAATGGGATGTGGGACGGAAAACAGCATGACATGCATGTTTTTTATGTTTTTACAACTATATGTTGTTATTGGGACTGAGAAATGATGAAGGATAGGTTGGCTAGTTTTACATGGCTTGCATGGATCGACATGCTATGTCTATAAACATGGTTTAAGTATTCTTTTTGAGAAAATAGCCATCTATTCGATTTGAAATATAAAAATGGTGTTGGAGCCTTAGCTCACACCTGCTCTTTATGATTTTGACTATACTAGAGATTTGACTCGCATATGTTTTCATGGTTTGATAAATCATGATGGAGCGTAGCTCTCACGTGTTTTTATGATGATGATATTATGCTGGAGCCTAGCTCGGACAATGATTTATGAGATGATACAGTGCTAGAAGCAGTTGCTCGCACTGACAGATACCATGCTGGAGCCTTGTGGAGACTGTGTGTCATTTTGATTCTACTCGCCTGTTATATAAGACATGGGTTAGGATGATGAGTCCGTCATTAGAGGGTAGATGGACTGGGTCCACGGGTGTACGCTGTACCGTGTAGTTGTCCGGGAAATACTATGTACCTTGCTGTGTGCATGCGAGTACGAGTATCGCATAGATGACACATGGAGTACATTGTAACTTGAGTATATGTGATATGACAAGGAAGATGATGATGATGATGATGATAATTGAGATGAGCCAATGGGTAGGACTGACCCATCCCCCTTTAGGAGAGTGATGCCCTGTGCACACCTGATCAGTAAGGCCTGTAATCACTAACTATGGTCATGTGTTGTGGATATTTGTTTGCCTACAATTTCCTACCTGTCTCAAAGATAAGAGAAAAATGGTGAAAAGGAATGGTTTGTGAAAAAGAAAAAGAAATAATGTGGTTTGATAAATATCTTGATTTAAATGCTTATGTTGTGATAGCACTGTTTTATGACATATTTCTAAATGGAAATATCGAGCATTGGTTTTTACAAAAATGCATGTGAGAGAAAAATGTTAATTGCATTTTTCATTGATATTTTCATTTATAATCAAATATGATTTTTTCAATCATGCATGGCGATGTAGATAGTATTGTATCTACCTGTTAGCATTATCTTCCTTACTGAGCTGTGGTTTGCTCATCCCACTATTTTCCCCCTCCAGATACTAAGAAGTAGAATAGTGCAGTGGTCTCCATATCCTTTTGTGTTGGTCAGCCCCGACCAGTTGTTAAGGTATAAGAATTGTATATACAAAAGCATTTTGTATATGTCGTATTGTATCGCACAGTCATACATGGAGAATGAGAAAAATTGTATGAGGATGTTATGTAAAGATATTTTATTTATACAATAGATTTTGTATATCTACACACATGTCTGGTAGTGTATGATTTAAAGTTTCAAATATTTCCACTATATATGTATGAAATTTATAATTACATTGGCTCATAGCCCAACCGTAAGTGGTATATGCATGGATGAAGGGCACTCGAAGTCGAGGTGTGAAAATTTTGGTATTAGAGCAAGGTTGGTTTGATGTGAGTCGATGTTTAGGACAAAGAAAATGTATATCCCCAAGTTACTATGCGATATTTAGATATAAATGTGTATATGGAGCTGGTAGTGATCTAAGAGTTTATTATAAATGCAGGAAAGTCAATAGGCTTGTGAGCTATGCTTGAGAGACACCACAAGAGGGGAGAGAGCTCACAAGCTCAAGGGCGGAATGATAGGACTGAAAGGCATAGTAGATCGTCTTCTAGTCATGAACCTCATGATCAGATAGAGACTCTCGATCCTCGGGTAGCTAGATTAAAGGAAGATATGCATACGATAATGACCATGATGGGTCAGATCATGTCTAACTTGGAGGGTATACCCGGTACAGCAGGACAGGCCGCACTGAATCCCCCACCAGCGGCACCTAAACCTGAGAATGTTACACCTGCATAACCCAAACCAGATAGACCGTGAGGTCCACTATTCAGCCAGTTCCTCCTCCAGTGGCCCTACAGTAGTATGATTATGATGATTTGGGGAATGGTTATGACTGTGATATGGAGAGGTTGAGGCATTTTATGGACTTTAAGCCTCATTCTTTTAGAGGGGGTAAAAGATCCAGCGGTGACTGAGGATTGGATAAGTCAGATGGAGAAGTTGTTTGATTTTTATAGGTGTTCGGCTATGGGAAGAGTAGCACTTATGACCTTTCTATTGAGAAGCAAGGCAGAGCACTGATGGAAGTCCGCCAGGCCTATGTTGAGAACCCAGTGTACAACAATCACTTGGGATATGCTCTTGGGTGCTTTTAGAGATCAATATATCCCAGATATTGCTTGACGTAGGTTACAAATGGAATTTTTGAATCTGACTCAAGGGAACTGAACAGTGGATGAGTACGAGTCACGATTCACATCATTGGGTTGGTATGATCTGGACTCTATCAAGAGTGAAGCTATTAGGGCCCGTAGATTCGTCGATAGACTAAGACCGTGATTATAGCTGAACTGGCCCTGTTTGATGTTGCTACATATAGAGAAGCTGTATAACAACCCAGCTTTATGAGCAAGACTATGACCTGCATATTTTAGAGTTCAGTTGGGGTAAGGACAAGGGTTCGAGGAAATTGGGAGATGGCAAGAGTGCCAGGTTTGGTCGAAAAGGTGTTGGTAAGTGTCAGAGAGAGGTAGATGAGTCACAGAAGAAGGCTGCTAGACCTTTTATGTATCCGACTCCAACCCCAGCTAAGGGTATAGTGATTGGTAGACCCCGACTGACTACTGATCAGTGCAGAGTATGTGGCCGATATCATGGTAGTAGGCCCTGTCATTCTAAGGGTACACGATGTTTTAGATGTGGTAGAGTTGGGCACTATGTAAGGGATTGTCCAGAAGCAGTTGAGGTAGTTTCGCAGAAGGACAAGGAGCCAGAGAAAGTTCCTATTGTTACACCTCCTGCAAAGAAGAGAGCCATGGCTGAAGAAAACGGGAAGCAAGTTGAGGGTCAAGGTAGGGTATATGCGATAGATCAGGCATCAGCAGATACCTTTTCTGAGGTGATAAAAGGTACAATTTTGATTTTCAATTTGGAAGCTATAGCTTTATTTGATTCTGGTGCTACGCATTTCTTTATATCACCTGCATGTGCATCAAAGTTAACAGGTTTTGTAAAACCCAAGTATTTAAATGGACTTTATTAATAAGTACTCCAATGAGAGTTAGTCAATTAGCTGAACAAGTATATAAATATTGTAAAGTAAAGGTAGGAGATAAGTGTACGATAGCTAATTTGATTTTGTTAAATATGTATGACCTTTGTAATCTTGGGAATGGATTGGTTAGCTACCAATATGCTGTCCTAGACAACCACTCTAAGTCTATTACATTTTCTTTACCTGAGAAAATTGTTGTAAAATTTTATGAGAAGTAATAAATTCATGATTTTATAGCAAGTAAAGTGCATTGGTACATAAATGACATAAATGTTATTTTCAAGATTTTATTTCTTATGTGGTGGATTTGAACAAAACACATCCGGATATAAAGGACATTCCAGTGGTTAGAGAATTCTCTGATGTCTTTCCAGGCGACCTACCGGGATTGCCACTGGATAGAGAAATGGAATTTGATATAGACTTGACTCCTGGAACCGAGCCAATATCCAAACCACCATATAGGATGGCTCCAGTTGAACTAGAGGAATTAAGGAAGCAGTTGCAAGATATGCTAGATAAGAGGTTTATAAGATCGAGCGTCTCATCAAGGAGAGCCCTTGTATTGTTTGTGAAGAAAATAGATGGGAGCCTTAGGTTGTGTATTGATTATCTGATGTTGAACAAGGCTACCATCAAGAATAAGTACCCCTTGCTGCGTATCGATGATTTATTAGATCAGCTTTAGGGAGCACAGATCTTTTCCAAGATAGATCTAAGGTCTGGGTACCATCAACTGAATATTTGAAAGGAAGATGTGCCCAAGACAGGTTTTCGCACCCGCTATGGTCATTAGGAATTCCTGGTGATGCATTTCGGGTTGACAAATGTGCCAGCAACTTTAATGGCTCTAATGAATGAGGTATTCAAGCCATACCTATATCAATTTGTGATAATATTCATCGATGATATATTGGTGTATTCCAGATCTAGGGAAGATCACAAGCAGCACTTAAGGATTGTTTTGCAAACCCTTTGAGAGAGAAAGTTGTATGCCAAACTTAGTAAAATTGACTTCTAGCTAGAGCATATTTCCTTTCAAGGCCATGTTGTATCGAAGGATGGGGTGTCAGTAGATCCATCCAAGATTGAGGCTATTGTTCAGTGGGAACAGCCCAGGACAGTTACATAAATCAGAAGTTTTTTGGGTTTGGTAGGTTACTACAAGAGATTTGTAGAGGGTATCTCTAGATTGGCTACTCCGTTGACACATCTTACGTGAAAGAATGTGGAGTTTATGTGGGATGAAGCATGTGAGAGGAGTTTTCAGGAACATAAGCACAGATTAGCCACCGTGCCAGTCCTCACCACTACTAACAGCCCCTGAGAGTTTTCTGTTTACAGATATGCTTCACACTAAGGACTGGGCTGTTTTTTAATGCAGAATGGAAGGGTAGTTCCTTAATCTTCTGTCTGGAAGAAATCGATCTCTCACATGGAACAGATCGATCTCCAAATATCTCGGGTTGAAACAGATCGATCTTCCCTTTACTAACATATCAATCTCCCCTTTACTAGCAGATCGATCTGGTAGTAGCTATGTTAGGTAAAATGACTACCAAACCATGCAGAGATCGATCTCCACAAGGGACCAGATCGATCTCATGTCTCTGTATCTATAAAAAGAGCACAAGATTGGATTGAAAATCATACATTCTTTTATACCAAACCCGCACCTTTCCTTCGTTCTCAAAGAATCAAGCTTTCTCACTCTAAACATCACTACATTCCAGCCAGATTTGGAAGAAGCTCAAGAAGGGTAAGTGTTCCTTCAAGTAAGGAGAACAACATACCCAAAAATCACACATTGGTTTGATCAAGAGAAGGAGAGTAGACCACCGTAATTTTGACCAAGGAAAAAACTAATCTAAGTAAGTCCTTCAACCCTCAAGCTTTAAATATGAGTTTCTAGACATTTTGTGGATTGAATGGTATGTGAAATCTTGATAGAAATGATATTAGAAGGGTGAAAACATCAAGTCTTAAGGAAGGGTAAGAAATGATGGTTGCAGTGATGAGTGAGTAATATTAAGAGGGATTTATAAAGAAAAAAACCCATGAAAAAGTGATGGAAAAACTTAAGAGAAGGTATAGTGATATTGGTGGGAAATGTAAATATGTAAAGGAAGTAACCAAATGATAAAATGTACAGACAATGGAAATACGTTGGAGAATAACTCGCCCGAATCACAGACAACAAACGTAAGTGAAGGCGATATCGATGTGATTCGAGGTAAGGGATTATATGCTGACGATAGAGATATTTGTACGTATTTCGCAGCGATTTTAGTAGTTATGACACTAGTGATATTATGTTTAGCTATTGAGCTATGAAGTGATATGAAATATATTATAGTATTGATTGTGAAAAAGGGATGTGGGAAGGAAAACAACATGACATGCATGTTTTTAATTTTTTTAATGTTTTTACAACAATATGTTGTTATTGGGACTGAGAAATGATGAAGGATAGGTTGGCTAGTTTTACATATTTTTCATGGATCGACATGCTATGTCAATAAACATGGTTTAAGCATTCTTTTTGAGAAAATTGACCTCTATCCGATTTGAAATATAAAAATGGTGTTGGAGCCTTAGCTCACACCTACTCTTATGATTTTTACTATGCTGGAGATTTTACTCGCATATGTTTTCATGGTTTGTTAAATCGTGCTGGAGCATAGCTCGTACGTGGTTTTATGATGATGATAATGTGCTGGAGCCTAGCTCGTACAATGATTTTTGAGATGATATAGTGCTAAAAGCAATTGCTCACACTGAAAGATACCACGCTGACTGTGTGTCTCTCTGATTTTGCTCGCTTGGCATATGAGACATGGGTTAGGATGATAAATCCGTCGTTGTAGGGTGGATGGACTGGGTTCACGGGCGTAGCTGTACCGTGTAGTTATCCGGGGAATACTATATATCGTGCTGTGTGCATGCGGCTACGAGTATCACATAGATGACGCATGGATTACGTTATACCATGAGTATATGTGATATGATGAGGAAGATGATGATGATGATGATTGAGATTAGCCGAATGGTAGGACTGACCCATCCCCTTTCAGGCGAGTGATGCCCTGTGCACACTTGATCAATGAGGCCTGGGATCTTTGACTATGGCTATATGTCGTGGATATTTGTTTGCATAAAATTTCCTACCTGTCTCAAAGATAAGAGAAAAATGGTGAAAAGATATGGTTTATGAAAAAGGAAAAGAATTTATGTGATTTGATAAATATCTTAATTTTAATGCTTATATTGTGATAGCACTGTTTTATGAAATTTCTAAATGGAAATATCGAGCATTAGTTTTTATGAAAATGCATGTGAGAGAAAAATGTTAATTGCATTTTCCATTGATATTTTCATTTATAATGAAAGATGATTTTATCAATCACGCATGGCTACGTAGATAGTACAATATCTACCTGTTAGCATCCTTTTCCTTACTAAGCTGTGGTTTGCTCATCCCACTATTTTTCCCCCTCCAGATACTGAGTAGTAGAATAGTACGGTGGTCTCCAGATGCTTTTGTGTTGGTCAACCCCTACCAGTTGTTAAGGTATAAGAATCGTATATACAAAAGCATTTTGTATCTATCGTATTGTATCGCACAGTTATACATGGAGAATGAGAAAAATTGTATGAGGATGTTATGTAAAGATATTTTATTTATACAATAGATTTTGTATATCTACACACATGCCTGAGAGTGTATGATTTAAAGTTTTAAATATTTCCACTATATATGTATGATATTTGTAATTACATCTGCTCACAGCCCAACTATAAGTGGTATATGTATGGATGAAGGGCACCCAGAGTCAGGTTGTGACAGTTTTGATGAAAATAATCTGCTTATAAATTAGTATCGATAAAATGTGCTTGAGCTCGTGCTGACTGTGTGTCGAACGGACCGCCTCGCGCTGATTTTGAGACAGGCGATAGTTAAATCATGCTACACTACTGTCTGCTGTATTGTTTCTGTTTCTCTGGTCCATGGAGTACGATGTACCGTGCAACACATCTGTGAGTACGATGTACCATGTTTTTGGTCTTCGGACATTCTGTACTGTGAGCCGTTAGGGTAGCTGACCACTCCGACGACGATTAACATCCCGACACACCTGATCAGTGATGCCTAGAGTCACCGACATTGGCCAATTGTCATTCTGATTATTGATATAGCATGTTCTTCCTTGTCTCGTCTATTTGATTTACTGAATTGACCGTGTGAACTGTATTATCGTATGTAACTGTATTATTCTACTGCATAAAGAGACTGTAGGGGCTACCTATTGAATCCTGCAAGAACAAAGTACCACATAATCGTCATAATAAAACACTGTATAACGTTTTAGAACCTGTATTTGTTGCAGTACAATGCTTATACTATCAATATTAATATTGTTATGGATTTTTCAACTCTGATTTTACTGAATTGTCAATGGTGCTGTATATTTTAATGATAAGCCTATTTTGCAAATATGTATATAGATAGTGCATTTATCTACCTACCACTTAATTTTTCTTACTGAGTACGTTGAGCTCACTCCTTACTTTCTTGCACAGAGCTTCATCAGTAGCTAGGACTGTTTTTGTAAGTAGGGTTCTTATGCACTGTCTTAGTTTTACGAAGTATTCTTCTGCGTCTAAGATATACCTAGATTTAAATATTCTTTTGCATCTAAAATTTTTGTAAGTAATGTAATGTTTAGAAAGATATATCTGGGGAGTGTGAACAATGATTTTTGTAAAGAACTATTATGACAATTAATTGGTAAGTACCTTTATTGGATGTGATCAAATTTGCTACCAAGAAATGTAATTGAACTGTCATATTTCACTCTTTTGATCCAGTATTGACTCATAACCCAACCATATTGTACTCTAAATTGGGGTATTACAGAAGTTGGTATTAGAGCTTGGTTAGTCTGATATGAGTCGATGATTGGAGTAAGAAAAAATTAGGAAAGTTCACATCTTCAACATTAGTGTACATTATTTAGATACAAACGAGTATACCTAACTGTGTTTTATTGAAAATTACTGATGAATGTAGGAAAAAGTTTAGATATGGCTGGTAGACCGCATGGTCAACCGAAAGTGTAGGGGGAAAGTCATCCCAAGGACATAAAGATAGGCCTGAAAGACAGGGTGATGCTTCAGCTGAGCAGATTGCTCCTAATCCTACAGAGAGCTTTGAAACTCGAATTACTAGCTTAAAACGAGGCATGGAGTCGATACTGAACTTGATTAGGCAAGTAATGGCCAGATTAGATAATACATCGGGCACTGCTGCTCAGGCTACACCGACTACTCCAATAGTCACCCCTGATACACTACGCTAGCCCAGATAGTGCGAGTGCCATTAGCGAAGGAACTTTCTACTTCTCCACCTGCTATATTGCTACAGACCCCACTTGTACCACATTTGCCAGCACCGGCAACCTCACGATAGTGTAGTAACGAAATGGGGTGTGATTGTGAACTGGATAGACTAAAGTAATTTCAGGAGTTCAAGCCTCCATCTTTCAGTGGGGTTAAAGATCTAGTAGTTACAGAAGACTGGATAAATGAGATGGAGAAGCTTTATGAATTTTTTCGTTGTAACTCTATCGAGAAAGTCACATTTGCAGCTTGTACTGAAAGGAGAAGCTGAAAACTCGTGAAAGTCCACCCTACCGATCCTAAGAGCCAGACATGGATTGATTACATGAGACTTGTTTCTTGATGCTTTTCGGAGGAAATACATTTTGGATACTACCCAGAGGAGACTGTAAATAGAATTTTTAAACTTAACTCAGTGGAATAAGTCTGTGGATGAGTATAAGTCTAAGTTTACCTCATCAGAAAGAGATGATCTGAACACTATGGATAATGAGGTGAAGAAGGTCCAAAACTTTATGGATGGACTGAGGCCTTCGATCCGAGCCCGACTAGCTCCGTTGGGCCTCAATACTTATGAAGAAGTGGTTCACCGGGCCCATCTGTACGAAAATGATTATGAGATGCATGCCTCTAAGTTCAGCAAAGTAGGCAAAGGTAAAGATCAGGATCAGAAGAGGTCAGCTGGGGATAGGAGTGGCAGAGAGGGCAGAAGGCCATTGTTTAAGCAACAGAGGATTTATGAGGAGTCACAGGGTAAGACTATTAAACCTCCTATCTATCCGGGCTCAGTTCCTACTAATGGGATTGTGATCGGAGAACCCCAACCTAATTTTGAGGTATGCAGACATTGTGGGAGGAATCACAATAACAGGCCTTGCTATTGGATGACTGAAGCTTGTTTCAGATGTAGCAAGATGGGGCACTTGATTAGAAATTATCCTGAGAATATCAACTCAGCCTTGCAAAAGAGTACAAAATAGATAAGGACATCTGCTACTACCTTTACACCAAAGAGAAAGGCTACAATGGAAGAAAATGGTAAGCAGGTCGTAGGACAGGGGCGGGTGTACGCCCTTGAGCATGAGGCAACAGGAACTGATGCACTAGCAGAAGTGTTTAAAGGTGCTATTCTTTTTTTTTTTTTTATTGAAGCAGTAGTTTTATTTGACTCTGGTGCAACTCATTCAATTATATCGCCCATGTTTGCATGTAAATTGAATTCTTATGTACAGTCTAAACTAATTGGAAGGATGTTAATGATTAAGACACTAATGAAAGATAGTCGAATGACAAAACAAGTATATAATGATTGTAGGCTCAAAATAGGACATAATAATATGTTAGCAGACCTGATCCTATTAGACATGCATGATTTTGATGTGATATTTGGCATGGACTGGTTAGCAGTAAATCAAGCATTCTTGATTATCATAATAGGACAGTAACATTTTTGCCCGAGGAATATGTTGTAAGTTTTTTTCAGAAAAGTAATGAAAAAGAATTGGTAGTTTAATGGAAAAATTCTCACTAACTATAAGAATAATATTTTAAAGGTTACATTACCTATGTAATCAATAAGGATAAGGAAAGTCCGAAGTTGAGTGATTTTCCTGTGGTCAGAGAGTTTCTCGATGTATTCCTGGACGATTTATCGGGGTTACCTCTAGATAGAGAGATGAAGTTCTGCATTGACTTAGTGCCTAGTACTGAACCGATATCAAAACCGCATTACAGAATGGCTCCAGTTGAACTGGAAGAGTTGAGGAAGCAATTACAAGAGTTACTGGATAAGGGGTTTATCAGGTCGAGTGTTTCACCATAGGGTGTACCGGTATTGTTTGTCAAGAAGAAAGATGAGAGTCTCAGGCTATGTATTGATTATAGATTGCTTAACAAGGCGACCATCAAGAGCAAAACTCCCCTACCTCGTATCGATGATTTGCTGGACAAACTGCAAGGAGCAAATATATTTTTCAAGATTGATCTGAGGTCAGGGTACCATCAGTTAAAGATTAGAAGTGAGGAAGTACCTAATACAGCTTTTAGAACCCGATACGAATTTTATGATTTTTTTATTATGTCTTTCAAATTAAAAAAAGCTCATGCAGCTTTTATGGCACTGATGAACGAAGTACTTAAGCCGTACCTGGACAGATTTGTCATAGTTTTTATTTTTGATATTTTGGTATATTCGAAATCTAGAGAAGAACATGAGCAGCATTTGAGGATAGTTCTAAAAACCCTCAAGGAGAAGAAGTTGTATGCCAAGCTCAGCAAGTGTGATATTTAATTAGATTAAATTGCTTTTTTAGGTCACATTATGTCGAAGGATGAGATATCTATAGATCCGTCTAAGATCGAGGTTGTAATGCAATGGGAAAGACACAAGACTGTTATTGAGATTTGGAGTTTTTTGGGTTTGGTCGGATATTACAGAAGGTTTGTCGAGGGTTTCTCTAAGTTGGCTGCTCCTCTGACATGACTTACGAGGAAGAATGTTAAGTTTGAATGAAGTTGCTCATGTGAAAGGAGTTTTTAGGAGTTGATGCACAAACTGATCACTGCACCGATTTTGACTATTCCCACTAGTTCGGGAGGCTTCTCAATATATATAGATGCGTTCAGTCAAGGTCTGAGATGTGTGTTGATGTAGAATGGGAAGGTAGTTACCTATGGTTCTCGTTAACTAGAAGACAAAGAGAGGAACTATTCGACCCACGATTTAGAATTGGCAACCGTAGTGTTTGCACTGAAAATATGTTGCCATTATCTGTATGGAGAGAAGTTTCAAATCTTTATCGACCATAAAAGCCTCAAGTATTTATTTTCACAGAAGGAGTTGAATATGAGGCAAAAGAGGTGGATAGAGCTTCCAAAGGATTATGACTATGAGATCCTGTACCACCTGGGAAAGGCGAATATATTAGCAGATGCCTTAAGCACGAAGAATATCAGGTTGGTATCTTATATAATGATTCGAGAATACAAACTGTTGGAATAGTTTTGCAAGCCTCAACTTGGACGTTGAACCATCGAACACTACTAGATGTGGCATATTAGCTAGCATGAGAATACAACCTGATTTGATTGACCGAATTCGACTGGCTCAGCGTACTGATCGATATTGTACATATATGGTTAGTCAGATCCAATTAGGAATTGTGAATGATTTTGAAGTTAGCCCCGATGGTCTATTGAGGTTCAGAGGTAAAGTTTGTGTTCCCGATAATTCACAGTTGAAAAAATTGACATTGTCAGAAGCTCATTCCTCAAGGTATACCTTTTGTGAGACCCATTTGATGTATAACTTTGTAATATATGTTAATGGAATTATAAGACAAATGATTTCATATCATGTGAATGTGAATGTGAATGAATTTTCAATGGGATGAATAAGTGTCAAGATACAAGTAAAGGATAAATAAGGGCGGAAGTGGTCATAAACTAAACGAATAGAACTTAAAGCATCCAGACTGAAGATAAGGATTTAAAACACAAAATGATAATGCATGGATTGCGAATTTAAGTATTCATTCTAATTTCCAAGCAATACACACAAGTTTCACAACACGAAAATCATAGGACATGAACCCTTCTATGCTCAAAGTGTGAATAGATTGCAAAATGACTAGCAAAGCAATCGAATGCAAGTGCTCTCATGGAAATTTTGGAAAAATTACAGTAAAAGGGCTGCAGATGAAGGCCAGATCGATCTCCCATCTAAGGCAGATCGATCCCTTGTACAAGCACAGTAATTCCAAGTGAATCTGCCAAGGCCAGATCGATCTTCCCATTAAGTAGATCGATCTCCCCAATGATCATATCGATCTGCATTACCCTCTACCAATCCCAGATCGATACCCCCTTAAGTACAGATCAATCTCCATTTGATTCTGCCAAGAGCATATTGATCTCTCGCCATGAGCAGATCGATCTCCTCAAGTTTCTGCCTAGCCAAGATCGATCTCTCCCCAATGAGAAGATCAATTTCTCCCATTCTAAACCTAAGAATTCGATGGCAAAAACTGAAGGAAGATCTATCTCCTCACCCTAGTAGATCGATCTCATCACTGTAAATCTATAAATACCCTACGGCAAAACCCTTTTCTTCAACAAACCAATACACCTCTTCCATTTTCACCCAAAATACCAAGCTTTCTGTCTTTAGAATACACCATCTTCCAAAAAGAATTGGGAAAAAGCTATTAGAGCAAAGTTGTTCATCTTGAGGAAAAGATCAACATAGCTCTGAGCAAATATTTCATTGGTTGGATTGAAAGAGCAAAGGATTCTTCAAACTTAGGAAAGAAGAAAGTCAAGTTAGGTGAGTTTCCAATACACCAACTTTAAGTATATTTATCTAGTTGTTGTTGTGAGTAGATTGGTGTATGTATTGATAAATGAAACTACCTAGAATGTAATGAAACAAGCATAACCTAGAATGAGTTTAGTGTGAGAAAATAGAATGTGGTTGATTTGATGATAAAAAATGATTATATCAAGTTGTTAGTGTGGTGATATGCATGATTTTGAGATGATTTGATGAAGCCACATTCTGAGATTAGTCAAGTGAGAAAAATGTGTATAAATGATGTTGTAGAGAATGCATAAATGATTGAAGGTTATGGATAAACAGTTATGCCAAGTGTTTGATAAGTAACCAAGTGTGTTGCTAGTTAAATTGACTAGAAATGGCATAATGATGGCCAAATGTGATAAGGGGTCAAACTTAATGAAATAGACGCGTAGCTACCTCTAGCTACTCACACAATTCCCTTACCTCATTTTTCTGTACAGTCTGACATTTTCACTAATGTCTCATCGTGCAGTCCAATTTGCTCTTAATCAAATCTTCGACACTGCGTATAAATATATATCAAGTCAAATTCAATACAATTAATTTTCTTTCATATTTGATGGGCTTAATTTAAATCATTGGGCTCGTTTACCCATATTAGGCCCGATTGTACCACAATGGGCCTTAATCAACCTTAAGCCAGTTTTCTAGTTACTATTCACATCATCGAGGCCTACTGGGCTCATGGGCCCACCAATATTTATTGAGCCTCGTTCTAAACTCTCAGATAGCTAAATTAAATATTTACGACAATTTATCCCAATTTCCTAAAAATAATTCATTTAATGTGAAAATTAAATCTGTAATTGATGCGATAATTTTTAACATGCATATCATAAATAAAGGTTAATTACCCGAGATTCCATGATAGTACGTAAATTGAGGCTGACTTGTGCTCTCGTTTGACGTCAATTGTCGAGCTACTCTATTTAATATTTTTTTGGGTAAACTTTCAGTCGATTATTTATCAAAGTAAATATTTCAAAATTTAAATCGGTCAATTCGACCGCTTACCGACTTACTCGTAGCTCGATTACATCAATGGGATTTTTCCCCAATTTTTCCTCTCTTTCATTCCTTTTTTTTCTTCTTTTTTTTTCACTTTCTTTTTGTCTGAACAGGTCTGGTCTGGTTCAGCATACCGTCACTGCGCTAACCGGCCGTACTGGTTCAGGCCTCATTTTTTCGTTTGGACGCCGTCTGGCCGATTCTCGAGGTGATTTCGGTGCCGTTCGGCTTGGCTGCGCCTGGGCGTTCATCATCAGGCCTCGGACTAGACCAAATCGGTGCCAATGGCCGCCAATCTCCTCTCTCCCATTTCGGCCTCCCCTCCGTCGATCACACGATTCTGACGTCTACATGGCCCGTCGCCACCGCTGGTGGGTCTCTCGGTGGTCAGGCTCCTCTCCCGGTCATGACTCGCACCTTTGCCTTACCGATGGCTTGCCGGACAGAGGGAACCGACTCCCTTAGTTCCGTCTCCCTTGTTTTCGCCATTTTCCTTCTATTTCCTTTTTTCGCAAATCGTAAATTTCAGTTTTTTTTTTCATTTACTTTATTTATTTATAATTTATTTTTAATATTATTTTAATCTATTAAAATATTCAATAATAATCCAAAATATCCAAAAAAATTTATATTTAATTCATTTAATCAATAAATGAATTTCTCGGTATTATTTCGTATTTTCGGTATATTTTTTTATTATTTTCAGGATAATTTCCCGAGGTGAAAATTTCGGTTAATTCTAATAAATTCATATCTTGATCAATTTAACCCGAAATTTAATTATTTCTTCGTTATTGATCAAGATTTCTCAAATCCATATTTTTAATGAAATTTTCTTATCACGATAAACACTGAATTTCGATTTTTTTATTGTTTTACCCTGCCACGTGTTCGAGAATTCCATTTTAATCCTTCATTTGATTTTTTTTTCTCATTTCGTGTTTTAAATAAAATCGGGTCTTACAATCTGTCCCACTTAAGAAATTTGGTCTTCCAAATTAGAACCAAGTCAAATGGGTCCATAAACAACTCCGGGTACGTCTATCGCATCATACTCTTTAATTCTCATGTAACTTTTTTCGGAGTGTAATACTACCAACGGACTTGACTAGGGAGATTATCTTAAACCTCAACACTTTCTCCTTCCATCTAATACCTGAATCGACTTTTTCAACATATGTTATACTTTCATTGAGCTATGTTGTTGGAGCTCATATCCGATCACATATGTTGGGTATGGATATTATTTTTGAAGCATCAAAAGATGGGACACATTGTGGATTCCTGTTTATTCAAGTGGTAACGCCAACCAACATGCCTTATCTCCCAGTTTGTCCAATCTCTCAAAGAATTCTGTCTAACGAAACTCAATTTGCCTTCTTTTCGAATCTCGTTATGTTCTTAGGACATGTAACTGCCACAATACTGATTCACCCTCGGTGAATTCCAATGGTTTTCTATCTCTTGTCAGCATAGCTTTCTATCTGCTATGAGGTGTTTTTAATCTCTCACAATTTAACTAATCATCCTTAGAGGTTTGTCTTACCAATTCGGAAACAATTCTCTATCTATCACCCATTTTTCTTATCCAAGTCGGGGAACAACCCCTATGGCCATACAATGCGGCATATAAAGTCATTCAGATACTCGAGTGATAATAGTCATTATTGGCGACTTCGATTAGTAACAACTGATCATCCCAGGAGCTTACAAAATCAATGACACACACTCTTATCATATCCTCCAAAACCTGTACAGTCCCCTCTGACTGACCATCTGTCTGAGGATGGAAAGCTGTGCTAACACTCAATCGGGTTCCCATAGCTTCCTGAAAAATGTTCTCAGAAATGGGAAGTGAAGCGGGAATCCTTACCTGATATATGCTCACTGGAACGCTACATAATGTTTCACAATTTTCCCTACATATAAATCCACCTACGCACTCAGAGTATCTAGGGATTTCCATAGTCAAAAGGTAGGTAGACTAAATCAATCTATCGACTATCACCCAGATAGCCTCGTAATTTATTCGGGTCTTCTATAACCCATCACAATATTCATGGTAACTTACTCCCATTTTCGTGTCGATATAGGTAGAGGCTGCAATAATCCTGCAAACTTCTCGTACTCTACCTTAGTCTGCTGACATACGAGACACTTCTCCATAGCTCTACAATGTCTCTTTTCATATCTGACCACCAATACCCTTTTCAGAGATTTCGATATATTTATTACTTCTCAGATGTACTGTATATCTTGGCGAGTGAGCTTCTGACAATAGCACTATCTCATCAACTATGGTCCTGGGGAGCACTTATATTGTCTCGTAACCTCTGTAAGTCATCATCACTCACTGTGAGCTCTGTCACTATACCTTTCTGAATCTGACCCACACTATCGACACCATACTGATCATCATGTTAAGCCTGGCAAATCCGGTCACTCAAATCCAGTTCTAACCTCAGGCTAGCTGTCACAAAATCACCGTCATCATCAGAAGGGATCACATCACTACAGAGGCTCACAACGGCTCTAGCAGCTCACGCTCCCTGACCATCATATGAGATACCATCCCGATGCTCTTTCTGCTCAAGGCATCAGCCTTTCCTGGGGGGTACAATTTTCACAATCATAATCCTTAGAAGCTCTAACCCTCATGGTTACCTCATAGTCTACTCTTTTGTGAAAACAGATACTCGAGGCTTTTACGATCAGTGCATACTTTAAATTTCTTACCATTTAAATGGTGGCGCCATACTTTTAGTGTAAATACTACGACTACCAAATCTAAATCATGGGTCAGATAGTTTTTCTGATGGTCCTTAAATTATCTGGATCCATAAATGATTATCTCCCATTTTACATCAATACACAGCCCAATCCTTATTTGAAGTATCCATACATACTAAAACCTCTTGAGCTGTTGGTTATGATGAGAATAATTATGGTAGTCAGTTTATTACTTCAATATACCAAAACTCACCAAAGCTACTTTTATACTTATCATCCTACTGACATACAATCTTTTCTGAACAAGATGTGTCAACTGAGCAGCCCATTTCGAGAAAGTCTTAACAACTCATCTGTAAGACAGTTTCTTGTTGCTACTCATGCCCTTCCTTGGACTTCGAATACATCGAAATATCATCGCTAAAGATGACAACCAATCGGTTCAAGTAAGGTTTAAATACCTCTTCGTAGTTAAGTTCCACTAAATATTTCAATCGCTCATATCCTTGACCTATGTATACATAAATGTCTAATGTCATTTCGAAATCGCTTCCGTTCAAGATACTAACCCACGTCATTTTGTTTTTTCTTATATTAACGGCTTTTATAAAATTTTAATTTTTAAACCTTCATGATTACTCGAATTCTATATTTCTTTATCGTACCAGTAAAGGTACCCAAATTTTAAATGTATATATTATGACTGTCGATTTCAATTTATAGGTTATGTGTGCGCTTCTAGACGCTGTCAAATCTTTAGACGGGGAGATATTTTGAAATGCCTTTATTAACCCTTAGACTTGACCACATAGACTGGTTATGGATATATCCCCCATTATCCTTGGTCACAATTCATATTCACTACATATCGCTTAATCCAAATTACTTTACATATCAAAGATATCCTTACCTTGCATACGCTTCTTATTCCAATATATCACTTATAACAAACTCTTTCATTACATATTAAAACTTACAATACACTTTTCAGGGGTGAAAACATCACTATCTTAAGATAGCAAAACAACATAGTTTGCAGCCGAATCAATCTATTCTCAAATATTACTTCAAAATTATTCATATTCCATTGAATAAAATCGACTGACGTATCCTTTTTCCCCCCGTTTTCAACTTACAAGCCCTATACCCATATTCAGTTAGTGATACTCAGCTAACTATCATCATCTTACCTAAGGGTACAGGTTTCACATCTTTTACTAGCTTATAAGCAACTGAAGGTGGTATGAATAAATGCGTGGCACCAGGATCAATTAAAATAATTAATTCATTATTTATAGCCAGTGCGGTATCTTCCACCGTATCAGATAAAACATCAGTAGTGTCCTGGTCTAAGGCTTACACTCGCCCTCGTCCAACATCTTATTTCCATGGTATCTACCACACATCCTACACTATTTACACTACTACACTGTTACACTGTTACACTGCTACATTGCTTACACTGCTTACACTGCTACGGAGCAGGTCGAGGTCCTCCAATCACAATACCCCTCAAAAGTACTGTATTTGGATACACTAGGGCCTTACCAATCATCTTACCCCGTGACTCAACAGCTCTAATCTTTTACCAAATACCTTTTTCCCATTCTAACATCCTGTCATTCTCGATTCTCTCTCTGTCTCTATTACGACCCTTACTACCTTTCCCAATCTCAGATACGTGTAACTTATGATCTTATTCGCACAATTGTAGTCTGCGCACTGCCTTGGAATAGGTAGTGATATCTAACGACTCAATCGGACTCTAATTGACAATCTGAGTCCTTCCATGAACTTTCAGACATTTCGAATCTCACTGTTCATAGTTTCGAAGTCATATCTATCCAAGAATATAAACTGAGTTTCATACTCGTTAATAAACTAGTTCCTCTGGGTCAGAGTAACGAATTTTATCTGTAATTTCCTTAGCAGTATCTGGGATATTCTGTCACCGAAAAACATCTAGAATTATTTTTCATGTCCATTCTGGATGTTTAACTCTTAAGATGGGTCAAGCAGACTTCCACCAATGCTCCGACTCGCCCTCAAATCTCATGCATACTCTGAGCAATTAGCTCACAAAATATTCTCCACACTCTGCTCCAACCTGGCGAAGCATGTCTCAATACTGTTCGATTTCTCTGTCAGACTCTATCCGATCTTTCTGTCCGACTCTGTGGGACATACTCAACATCAGCCTCCACTTCAATCTCATCTTGAGTCTCATGTGGCGACTCAGTACGACTCTCAGGCCTACCTCTAAGGCCTCGAGCTCATGTACTCGCCCTTTTACCAAAGCAGTTATCAGTTAATGAGTCTATTCTTGCTTTAAAAACCAAATTTTTAGTTGCAATTCCATCTCGATATACACAATTATATCAAAACAATGCACAGTATATAGGGATGTAAACTTCTTTAACCACTAACACCAACTCATATCAGGCCAACTTGGCTCTGATACCATTAAACTGTCATGACCCAAATTACCTAAAAATCAGAGTAAATTTTTTGCTTTTCGATTATTATTTAATTCTTACCTTTCTCTCATTGTGACCATCTTACCAAACAGTTGGGCTATGATTCGGTGTTAGTGACCTCTCACCTATTTACCATTCCATTTCCATAATCACATTCACTTATCAGAGTTTACTATCTTTTGACTTTAACTAATACATATACAATGGTATTACATAACCTTACATCCTTGACATCTTATACGTTTTATAGTACTGTGCATTACATATTTAGATACAAAACTATACAAATGTGTATACCTGTCTCTCGATGGGAAGCAGCGGATGCCAAGAATGCAAGTCCTCAGCCGCTCACTAACTATTGCGAGTGCTCTGAAAAGATAGGAAAATAAGGGGGTGAGCAAACTACACGCTCAGTAAGGCAATTATGCAAGTAAGTAGATAGCTTCACTATCTACATGCTCAAAATGTCGTGCCCTTAAAATCCATTTCTTTTCATTAAAATCTTAAGCACAAATCATGTATTTCATCAATGACTTAGTTTATAAAACTATTTGTGCATATCAAAATCATGTATCAATAGCATTTTATGTGACATCATTAAATCATAATGAGCATGAAGCAAATCAAGATCATGCATTATTTAATGTCATGTAAGACAAATCAGGAATTTGTAATTAAAGCATGGAAAACTCCTCATGCTACTGCATTCAAATCATTTCATTAAAACTGCAGTATAAACTAACCCTTCCAGGTCAATCATCTCATAAAACAATTCATTAAAATTCATTATAAAACTTCGGTTATAAAACCACCCTTCTTTCAGGGTCACATATTATAAAATCCTCTAAAACATATATTAGCATAGTAAAAAAAATCATAAAATCGAGGGCCTGACCCCTCTCTCGGATCTACCCTGGTCTATCGAGACCATAAGTTATATCATGTGAGACATGTAGGTGACAATATCAGTAACAGCGAGGACTATGGCCATAACCTAGTGATCCTTGGCAAAACAGTACCTAGTGTGCGGGGTATCACACCTGAAACAGGAGGTAGGTCGGTCTTACCCGCCAGAACAGCATAACATTAGGATTACGAGGGCAAGGCTTACTGCCTCGTGGCTAATGCCACTCCACTCTAACAATCCCCACGGTACAGCGTACTCCGCGTGACATACACGGTACAACGTACTCCGTGAACCCAAGCTCAATCAGGGGTGCCTGCAATAGGTCTTATCCACCCATACCATCTCTGTCTCAGTATGCACGTGTGAGCATATCATCTCACTATGACACACAATCTATAAGAGGCTCCAACATGGCTAAATACATGTCATATAAATCCCTGTGCGATCGAAGCTTTAGTACGGCTCCATGCATATTCATGATATCTAAAATTTTGTACGAGCGAAGCTCTAGCACGGTTTCATAAAATGAGTAAAACCTACGTACGAGTAGCACTCCAGTACAACTTTAAAATGAGTTATAAATCCATATAAAATCACATGCGAGCAGTGCTCCAGCATGAATGAATGCTCAAGTAAATCAAAACTTCATATGAGCAACGCTCCAATATGGCTTTATGCATACATTAAATCTCGTTCGAGTTACACTCCAGCACGACTTTTATGCAATATCATATCAAAACTGGATGCGAGCGAGACTCCAGCACCTCTCATGCATGTCAAATCATTAAAACTAGTGTAAACAATTGCTCCAGCACTTTTTTATGCATATTCAGTCAAAATAGTCAAAATCGTCAAAACAGTCAAAACATAGTGCGAGCTAGGCTCCAGCACCTCTCATGCATTTCATAATAATAAAATCAGAGCGAGCAACCGATCTAGCACATTTCATGCATATGATGTCACACAAGTCAGTGAGAGCAACCGCTCAAGCACATTTATGCGCACTCATAAACGCAGATATAGTGTGAGCTATATGCTAGCACTATCGGTTTCCATATAAACTCGGTAATTGGCCCGTTTTCCAAAGAAATTCCATTTAAACATGAATAACACTTACGTAGTGTTATTTTGTGAAATTTATACAATTATTGGCCAATCTACCAATTTGCTTTGCTTAAAAACAAAGAAAATTCCTTAATTAAAAAAATTTCTTAAATCATGCATTTCAAGCATGTCATGCTTTCACCATCCTTAGTTGAATTCCCTCAATAGGGGTAAAATAACATTTTATCTATTTCGAGTCCTTAAAATCTTTAAACCATTTTTAGGACCTTTGTACAATATCAATGTATACATACATATTCAGTGTATACAAAAGCTATCTAAAGTACGCGTAGCTACCTCTAGCTACTTACACAATTCCCTTATCTCATTTTTCTGTACAGTCTAACCATTCTACTGATGTCTCGTCGTGCAGTCCGATTTACTCTAAATCAAATCTCCAGAACTGCGTATAAATATACATCAGGTCAAATTCAATACAATTAATTGTGTTTCATATTTTTTGAGCTTAATTTAAATCATTGGGCCAATTTACCCATATTGGGCCCGATTGTACCATAATGGGCCTTAATCGGCCATAAGCCTGTTTTTCACTTACTATTCACATCATCGAGGCCTATTGGGCTCATTGGGCCCGCCAGTATTTATTGAGCCTCGTTCTAAACTCTCAGATAGCTAAATTAAATATTTACGACAATTTAACCCAATTTCTAGAATATAATTCATTTAATGCAGAAATTAAATCTGTAATTGATGCAGTAATTTTTAACACGCATAACGATGTAAATTGTCGTAAATAAAGGTTACTTACCCAAGATTTCATGATAGTACGCAAATCGAGACTGACTCGAGCTCTCGTTTGACATCAATTGTCAAGCTATGCAATTTAATATCTTTTCGGGCAAACTTTCAGCCAATTATTTATCAAATTAAATATTCTAAAATTTAAATTGGTCAATTCGACCGCTTACTGGCTTACCCGTAGCTCGATTACATCACTGAGATTTTTCCCCAAATTTTCCTCTTCTTTTTTCCTTCTTTTCTTCATTTTTTTCCTTTTCTTTTTAGTTGAACCGGTCCGGTTCGGTTCAGCATAATGTCACTGCACTAACCGGCCGTACCGATTCAGGCCTCATTTTGTTGTTTTGACACCATCCAGTCGATTCTCGACGTGATTCCAGTGTCGTTCGGCTCGACTACGCCTGGGCGTTCATCATCGGGCCTCAAGTTAGACCAAATTGACGTCGATAGTCGCCAATCTCCTCTCTCCCATTTCGGCCTCCCCTCCGTCGATCGCCCGATTTCGACGTCTCCACGGCGCGTCGCCACCCCCTGGTGGGTCTCCCGGTGGTCGAGCTCCTCTCCTGGTCATTGCTAGCAACTCTGCCTCGTCGGTGGCTTGCCGAACAGAGGGAACTAACTCCCTCAGTTCTGTCTCCCTCGTTTTCACCATTTTCCTTCTGTTTCCTTTTTTTGCAAATCACAAATTTTAGTTTTTTTTATTTACTTTATTTATTTATTTATAATTTATTTTCAATATTATTTTAATCCATTAAAATAATCAATAATAATCCAAAATATCCAAAAAAATTATATTTAATTCATTTAATCAATAAATCAATTTCTCGGTATTATTTTGTATTTTCGATATATTTTTTGATTATTTTCGAGATAATTTTCCGAGGTGAAAATTTTGGTTAATTCTAATAAATTCATATCTTGATCAATTTAACCCAAAATTTAATTATTTCTTCGTTATTGATCAAGATTTCTCAAATCCATATTTTTAATGAAATTTTCTTGTCACGATAAACATCAAATTTTGGTCTTTTGACCGTTTTACCCTTACACGTGTTCGAGAATACCATTTTAATCCTTCATTTGATTTTTTTCTTATTTTATGTTTTAAATAAAATCGAGTCTTACAGGAGTAGGGGAGTTATCAACTGCCCGGGTACCGAAAATCAAAACAGGGGCAATGACGAGGGAGGCAAAAAAGTAGCTGGCGAAGTAAGACTGGAAGGGAAGATCGATGTTGGGGGAGACAAAGCAGAGAGGAAGGAGATGATAGCCAAGAGAGAGGGAGGACCAACAGTGTTGGGGGAAAAAAGGTGAACAGGGGCAGTCGGGGAGAAGAGAAGAAAGAAAGAAAATAGTTGGTGCCAAATTCAAACCGAAGGAAAAAAAGGGATTCTTATATATATATATATATATATATATATATATAAATATATATAATTGGAGTAGAAAAGAAGGCCCAAGGTAATTGGTAGAAAAACCCGAGAAAAAAAGAGTCGAAATAGTGGTTCAAAAATTTTGAGGAAACAATTTGATTAAAGTAGACTCGCTGACTCGCACCGCTAGGAAATCGAGAATCTCTGAAAGGACACTGAGGTAAGGAAAATTCTCGTGGCTGCTAGAGTTAAATATATGTAATATCTGTGCGTTTGTAATTACAAAATTATTAGGCTAAATTTCCTAATTATCGAAATATAGTGAACCCGAGGTCGAATTAACTTTTTTTTTTGGAATTGAAAAGAGTTTTAAACTTCGTAGATCGACCCAATTATCGATATAGATTTATTCGATTAAAGTAGACAAAATCTCGGTAAATATAATTATTGATTTTAGATCGAAAAGCCTTAGTTTTGATTGCTCTGTACTGAGTACTGGAATTTTAACCAAAAAATGGCTTGTTAGCCCTTTTGAATTGTTTTGAGAAATAAAACTGAATTTATATGTGATTTTAGGAAAAAATGAACAGTTTATAAAGAAATATTGATGTGACATTCTTGAGCGCGTGCTGACTGTGTGTCACACGGTCTGACTCGCACTGATTTTAAGACTAGGGCATTGATTAGATTATGCTACACTGTTAATGTTACCGTGTAACGATGTCACAGCAGTCGTTGTTTGTGAGCCCACAGGGGTGGCCATAGTCGGCTGGGTTGGTTTGTTACGTCAGTGAACTGTTTCTGATTTTGGTCTTCAGACATTCTGATGTGTGAGTCGTTCGGGTAGCTATCCACTCCCACGACAATTGACATTCTGGCATATCTGATCAGTGATTGCCCGGAGTCACCGACATTGGCCGATTGTCATTTTTGATATTTGATATAACATGTATTGCCCAGTCTCGTCTATTTGAAATATTTTTCTGAAATGTCTACATGAACTGAATTGGCTGGAAATCTATTTATTTTGCTACTGGAAACTCTGAAATTTTTGTAATTACCATAGTAACTAATTTTACTGTCGATATATGATCTGTTTCTGAAATTCGTCTTTGGTATTTGTGAATTTTCCGAACTATTTATGTACTCTGTAAAAATGTTCCGGATTTAGCAAGCACACACACACACATATATATATATATATCTTAGGTAGTATATTTATCCACCTGCTATGGGATTTTTCTTAGTGAGCATGTTAAGCTCACCCCTTACTCTCCTCCACAGATTTACATCAATAGTGGGATCGACTCCCTAAGTCGAAGTATTTTGCACAACCACTCTACAACAAGCAATCACCTGAGCTAAAGGTATCCCCAATAAGGATAACTGTTTTGTTTCTAGAAATTTTTTGTAAGTACAGAAATGTATGCAAGTTACGTCTGAGGAATATGATTAAGACTATTTTTCATGTGAACAAATGTATTGATTTAATGAAATAGTATTATTATTATTATTTTCGTTCTAAACTATTGCCAAGAAGATTTATATTAAATAGGCGAATTTATGGATTTTGATCTGTTATCGACTCGTAGCCCAACCAAAATATCTGTAAATTTAGGTCATTACACTTGCACTACCCCAACATCTGTCAAGTATACACAATGTCTTCCACGTTTCCATGTTGAGGAAGTATTATCTAGACCCTTCTCATGTTATTAAGTGTGAACCATTGGACATTCGGGAAGAAATGAGTTATATTGAGTAACCGATCCGAATCCTCGACAGAAAAGAGAAGATACTTCAATCTAAGATGATTCCATTGGTAAAGGTTCTCTGGCGACACCACTCGACAGAAGAAGCAACGTGGGAGCTAGAAAGCCATATGAGAGAGACGTACCCATTGCTATTCTATGGGCCAGCCTGAATTCAGAGGATCGAATTCCTTAAAGGTGTAGAGAAATCTAAAACCAAAATTTCTATATTAGTAAGTAATTGAATCTTAAGAAATAACTAAGTACTCAGAATAATGTATGCAGGCCCAAAGTGATCAAAGTGGTCAGGATTGTGGAATGGGGCCTAGTGGCACAAAAACTGAGGTAAGACCCTGAGCCCGAGAATTTGCTTAAGAATTTTATATATGCTCATGAAATGATATTGGGAAGTGAAAACTAAAGTAATGAAAGTGAAAAAGCTAGATTAAACTCGAGTTACGATAAACCGAGAAAAATGGCCTAGTTAAGGAAATAAATTTGGAATAAATTATAGAAATTTAAGAAAATTATTCTGAGACCATGGGAAGTTTGTATAAGGTAAAATAGACTTGGGAAATTCAAATCAAGTGGAAATATAAAAGTTTTGATGTTCAAATGAATTTTTAAAGTAATCCGAAAGCTTAGAGCCATTTTGCTCGGTATTGACCAAATTGAGTAAAAGAGCTCAATCGGTGAACATTTCTTAAACAAGTGACCCCTAATTTTTCATGAGAGATACTATAGACATAATAGAACATTGGAGAAGAGGAAGTTTGGAGAAATTTGACTAAAAATAATTTTTAATGATTTTACAAAACAGGGCAGAAAATATGCCTAGCCCAAGTTAGCAGACCAACTCATGTGTACCCTTTGATTTGATGACCCTCCTCTCATCTGATGGCTCCCATCTCTTCCAGATATTAATTCCACTTAATAAACTAACCTTATCCCCTTGAAACACCCCGATAGCCCCAGCCAATTGAGAGAAAATCCCCTTTCACCATTGTCACAAGCAATACTGTGGAGATTGCATTGTGAAAATTTTTCGAGAGCTTCCAGGCAGATTTAGGGAACAACCAAAAGGGAAAAATCTTCCCATGTGAGTCCTCTCTAACATATAAAAAATCCAGCAAAAAAAAGGAGATCATCTATTAGGAGAAACCTTAGAGAGAAGTTCAGAGGGCAGAACTGTCCTATTCTTGGGTAAGTGAAAGTTTTTATCTATAATGAATCTTGTTGATTTTTCTTGTGTTTTTGAGTGAATCTAAGTTTTAAACTTGATGATTTACACTAGAAGACTGATTGGGAGAATCATTGGAGTGGTTAGCTTGGGTCAAAGGTAAGAGAAAATTTATGAATGTTGAAGATTATGAACTATGTTTTTGCTTGGTGATTTTTAAGAATTTTGTTGTTGAATGAAATTGATGAAAATAATTTTGAGACACTTTAGGGTTTTAGCCAGCCATGATTTCATGAGCTTAGGATGTAATGTGGGTTGTTTCAGGCTGATAGTTGTTAAAGATTATATCGAAGAGTCCGGTTTAAAGCTTAGTTTAACGAAAAACCAAAAGTGTGAGATTTGACAAAATGGGTTAATGAAGCATGAATTGAGAATGTGAATGGGTTTTTAGACCATTATGATGTTGAATATGAAGTTAGAATAATAAAATTTGTAAGGATAACTTAAACTGGTACTTAAATTGGTAAAATCGAGAAAATAAATAAAGTTGGCAAAAAAGTTAAGATTAGTCAACTTTAAGGACGAAAATGCATATTTGAATATGTTAAAGTAGGATTGACCTATAATTGATGATATGATGTTATTTTAGGCAGCTCGGGTATCCGACACGCTAATCATGATGGTTTTGAAACTCGGTAATATTGCACTGCACTAAGGCGAAAGAGGTAAGGGATGTGTTATAAGTAGTGTTAGCTTTCAAACACCCTACTTGAATTATGAAATCAGTTAGTATACCCAAAATGTTAAAAGAAAGACTTTCTGAATCTGGAAGCTACTTTTCTATATAAAATAAAGAAAAGCCCTTTCTCCAAACACTCTGAGCATGTTTTTAATATGTTTTCTGATGATTTTAAATATGTTTATGTTTTTAAAGATTGATATCTAATATGTATTTAAGTATCTGGAAAAGATATCTATATGTGCTTTGATATTTGGAAAAAAATAATTTATGTCGTGTGGAAGTGATTTTTGAATATGATTGTGGGGGCCACCTTTTGAATCCTACGGAAACGAAGTGTTGAAAGTTTTGTTTTGAGACTTAGGCAATATGTAAATCTGGACATTTGTCATGCATAGCCCGTGTGGTTTGCACCATCGTGGTGCATGCCTTTGGGCACTTGGGTACGATTAGTCCCTTGTGATGCATACCAAACGACGTTGGGTATTGTGCCACTCGAAGCATTTTAAATTGCCACTTTATGTTTTGGATATATTTATTTAGTGGCTAGGGCATTGTACAATCCTGATCCAATCTACCACCCCTCTTTACCATGGCCATAGGTATCTTATATGTTAAATGATCATGACTTATGGTTAATACTTGTAAATGCCTAGTCTCTATTACTTGTGTGAGATCTGAGAATTTCAGACATATTTTAATTATGTAATATGAACTTGAAGTATAATTTATTGAGCTAAGTGAATTGTGGGAATGATAATTGGAGATTTATATGTTAAGTGTTTAAAATAAGTGTGAAACTATTAGGATAGATCGATCTGGGAGAATGAGAGATCGATCTGGTGAGTTAAAAATGACAAGGAAGGAGGAATTTAAGGAGCAGATCGATCTCCAATAGAAGAGGATCGATCTCCTTATGATTCTGTTTGAGAGAAGATCAATCTCATGAGGAAGAGATCGATCTCCAAATGATTCTGTTTGGGAGAAGATCGATCTCCTCAAGGAGCAGATCGATCTCATAAAGCCATAAAGAGATCGATCTCACCCCTCGACAGATTGATCTCCTAGGCATAAATTGGCCCAAATCGTCCCAAAATTCAAATGCAGATCGATCTCATCAAGAGCCAGATCGATCTCCTACCCTCAGCCTATATAAGGAACTCCTATTTTTCTCCTGCAATTTCACTTTCTCTCTCTTCCAACCCCCATTTTCACCGAGCCCTAGCTTTCTCACTCATCCAAAGCACCCATTTCCGTCCAAATCAGAAGTTGTTGCAAGAAGGAAAGTTATTCCTCACCCAAGGGAGAACAACATACATGGAAATCGAAAGACGGATCGAATCGAGGTAAGAGACAAGCTCTCCACAAGTTTTGGGTAATTTTTAAACTTCGATCCATATATTTGAGATGATTTTGGTGATAATAGTTGTTGGCATTATGTTGAAATGGCTGAAAAATGATTAGGGATCGATGAAATTACAATGTAGTTGGAGTGATGATGATATTTGGCAACTTTGGTAAATTTAGGAATTTTTGAGCTATAAATGGAGATTTAGACAATGTGGTGTATTAGCATAGATATTGTGGCATAGGAAATATAGAATGTTAAGGTGTTGTGAGCCAGATTGTGGTTTGTGATGGAGTTATGAGAATTGAGAAATTTGAGGAGTTATGAGCAATTATGCTCGATTTTGAGAATTGAGGTTGATGTGATAATGAGTATTGATGTTTTAACATCGTTTGGACAGCTCGGGAGTTCCAGAGTGGAATGCAAGGCTAGTCCGTGATACAGGAGAAACGATTGCACTATACGAGGTGCAAAGAGGTAAGGGAAAACTAAACCATTTGTGTATGTGTTTTGATGAATTATTGTAGCATGAATCATGATTTGAGAATACAAGCATGTTTGGTGTTGTGTTGTGATATAATTGCACACAGTTTTTATAACCGGTTGGAGCCCATTATTTTATGAGTTTATAAGCTGAGTGTGAAATTGCTTTATAAAGCTTTGAGTTTGCATGAAAAGTAAATTGGGCTCTACATTAAGGCGATATTGTGATTTGAGAAAATGTGTGCGTGTCTTGCCGGTTGGAACTCGGTTTTAATATGTTTTGTGTTGAGTACACAAATGCTTTAAATGAGTTTTATGAGAGAAAACCATTATGAGTTCTATGTGAAGGCATAACGTTTTATAAGATAATGGCTAATTATTGAGACTTAGGCGTGTCACGTTGAATACACATCGGGCCTTGCTCTGGTAGCATGTAAGACCAATATAGTGGGACGCCTGGGAACAGACCCAGGGACCACAGGCCTTGTTCTGGTAACACGTAAGTCCGATTATTCCTCCGCTTTGGTAGTGTTGGGAGACCTTGCTCTGGTAGCATGTAAGTCCGATATTCCTCCGTTTTGGTAATGAGAGATGCCTCTGTTTTGGTAACGAGAGATGCCTCCGTTTTGGTAATGTGAGATGACCCCCGTTCTGGTAACGCTGGGTGGCCTTGCTTTGGTAGCATGTAAGACCGAGAGAGTGGGCCGCCTGGGAACCGACCCAGGGACCACGTGATAGTGTGCATGAGGCGAGGCATTACTCTGGTAGCATGTAAGGTCGGGCCTTGTTCTGGTAACATATAAGTCCAATATACCATGCATACGACCATATTGTCGACGTTCCCTCTATACGAGGATGCCTGGGATGCGCACCCAGAGGAGATTACACATTTGATGTGCCATGACGAGTTTTAATTGAGTTTTTATTACCTAGTCTCGTTTTACACATGAGTTGTGTTTTGTGACCTTGTCACGTGCTATTTACTGAGGTGATTTTTATCACGTATTTTGAGAACAGCCATTATCGCATATATTTACACATGCTTGTGAGTGCTCGATATTGAGCCTTTTTATCTTCATGTTTTCACATGATTTATGAGTTATGAGATGATGATGTTTTGAGAACTTTCGTGCTACGATTTCAAATGAGTTTCATAAACAAATACATATTTGTGAAGTGTGATATGGTTTATATAACTAAGTTCCCTTACCCCCCTTACTGAGAGATTTGGAAGCTCACCTTGTTTTCTCTTCCCCCCAGATCGCTTCAAGTGAAGTGAGTTCCTTGCGGCGTACGGGTTAGAGGCTAGTGGAGGACTTGAGCTCCAGGCTGTATTTTGTGTACTGAGGTAGATATTTAATATTCATGTACCCAGACTAGAGTTATATTTACAAACACTTATTGTACAATGATGTACGGGATGTATTAGGATTAATTAACTTGGAATTGAATAATGTATATAATACAATATATACTATATTATGATGAGATCCTGAGGCATGATAATTATGATGATGTATGACACTGCATAGGAATGCACCCTTAATTGTGGATTAATGAGTAAAAAGTTTTAAATTAGCCCTATTTTCCGCGCTTCCGGGGCATCACAACTTGTTTGTCTGATTTGAAAGATAAATGATAAGCTCTATATCTGTTTCGATTTGAATCAATTTTGGGAACTAAGTTCTGTTATATGTTTGTTTTGACTTCAAAGAAAAGTATCTATTTGTTTGACCTTGAGGAAAGGTTTTCTGTTTGTTAGACTTTGAAACAATAATCAGCTTCAGACTATGTTTTGATCTGATTTAGTTTTCTGAAAGTAAGAATGCTTTTCGAGAATGTATATGAATATATAGATTATTTTACTAAGTATGGCACAAAGCCTATTATTTTCTGATATATACTTCTCACTGTTTTGATGCATTACTTACTGAGCTTGAAGAGCTTATCTCCCTTTTCTTTCCCTCTTTCAGAGCATTTTCAGTGATCGCATCTACACTTGAGCATAGTGGTCGTGGACGAGCGAAATCGACCATCTTTTGGATTGCTTATGTATAAGCAAGGTATATTATATTTACTTTCCAAACATTACGTAAAGCATAGACAGTTATTCTAAAGGATAATTTTGGGAAGTAAGTTAGGTGTAAATGTTGATAAACAGAGTTGAAACTATGCAGTTTTAATGATATGTATGTAACTTGATATTGTTGAGTATTACTATAATGATGAGATGTGTTGATGATTAAGAAAAGAGATTAAAAGCAACTAGATTGCGAATATAAATTGCTTTTACACTTTGTAGGTGGGTAAAGTCCAAAATACACCGTTATGCTGGCGAATTTTTTGTAAAATAAATTGGTTAAGTCTTCTACACTGATAGGAATGCAACATATGTAAAAGCTTAGAAAATTTTAAATTAGCTCGTTTTTCCACGCTTCCGGGGCGTTGCATAAGAAACATGTAGAAATGAAGTTTTATTTATTAAAAGTCTCACAGCCTCTGGTGAGAGGAGCTCTTTATTTTCAAAAAGTCTCATAGCCTCTAGTAAGAAGAACTTTTTATTTTCAAAAGTCTCAAAGCCTCTGATGAGAGAAGTTCTTTATTTTTAAAAAGTCTCAAAACCTCTAGTGAGAGGATCTTTTTATTTTCAAAAAGTCTCAAACCTCTTGTAAAAGCAGCTCTTTAATTTCAAAAAGTTTCATAGCCTCTGGCAAGAGGAGCTCTTTATTTTCAAAAATCTCATAGCCTCTGGTAAAAAGAGCCCTTTATTTTTAAAACTCTCATAGCCTCTAGTGAAAGGAGCTCTTTATTTTTAAAAGTCTCATAGCATCTGGTGAGAGAAGCCTATATTGTTTTAGAAGTCTCGTAGCCTCTATTGAGATGAGCTTTTTATTTTTAAAAGTCTTTTAGCCTGTAGTGAGAGGAGTTCCTTATTTTGCATTCTGTCCTTAATCTTTATAGGAGAAGAAGATTAATAGAATTCATTTTACATTCATTCCTTAGTCTTATAAGAGAAGAGGTAGGGAACTTTAGTTCGCATTATTCCTTGATCTTTATAGGAGAAAAAGATTAGGAAAATTCATTTTGCATTCATTTGTTAATCTTATGTTAGAAGAGATTGGGAAAATTCATATTACATTCCTTAGTCTTATGATGAAAAAGACTAGGAAAATTCATTTTGCCTTCCAATGTTACGTTAGAAGAGATTAGGGAAATTCATTTTGAATTCTCTAGCCTTATGATAGAAAAGACTAGGTAATTCCATATTTTACATTTTTATTTGAGTTAATACATTTGCATTGGTCAATAAGTCATGCACTTGGACAAAATACTTTTCTATGCCTTTACACATTACTATTTCACAGCAAAGTGCAAAGAGAGGCAATTGTAGACACTATTTTTGTCTGGGGGAAACCAAGTTCCTGCTGCCTACCTTATTGTGCCGACGGCTTCTATGTACAGCCCTATTTTCATCTCGCCTACTGCTTTTCTTGGTTGTGCGGCGCCTCTGCCTTCTCCGAGCTCACTCCACGAATCACTTCCCTGCCTTGCACCATTTTTGCTTAAGCTTCTGGTTTGGAAAAATAGAGTGGCTGCGACCTGAACAATCTCCTCTGCTGCGTTTCTCCCTTATCAATGTGTTATTACTTTCCTCTACTGCCACCTTATGTTACTACATCACCATTGTTGTTGTTTGAAGCTTTTTGCTACATCATTGTTCTGAGCTTCCAGCAAGTTTTCCTCACCATCTATAGCTCCTGCAAACATTCATTTTTCGTTTCTTGTGTCCCTACTCCTTCACCGTTACTGCCTGCATCAAGCTTCCTGCTGTATCGCTTCCTGCTGCACTGTTCTTTGACATCATCGTTTGGGTGTCCTAGTTTTCTATTACATGGAAGGAAAGTTACTACAACGTGAGGAGGTGGAAGCAGGCCAACGCCATAATACCGTAGCTACTATTATCACACCAATTAACATGCATTTGAAGTTTATTTTCCTACTTTATATTCATGTGTCCTTAGTTTCTTTTTATGTTTTATTAACTATCCATGGTGTTTTGCTTTGTTTAAAGTTGATATATCTGTTGTGGATTTAATTTATCTTTTAGGGTGATTATGAATTATTATTTTTTGTTTTATTACTTCATATAATTTGATAAATAGTTTATTATTTTCTTTTATCATTTGATATGTTGTTCATTTTAGTATTAGATTTATAAATAGAAATTTATTTGTGTGTCAGATTTTGTAAGATGTTTAATATAAATAAAAATAACAAGAATAAATAAATATTATCAAATGATGGAAATTCGAGGACATTTCACTTTAGTTGTGTTCTTGAAAATTCCTATGTGAGAAAATTTCTTCCAAGTCTTACTAGCTTAATGGAATATCCAAAAGCAATATTTTCAATATTCAATTATTTGTGTTTATTGCAATTAAAATTTAAAGAATAAATAAATAAATAAATCATTTATAATAAAAATTAAATAATAACATTCAAGAATATAAGAATCTTTAAATAAACTTGCGTTAATCCGACGATAGAATTCCAAAAGGAGTGATGTGAGGAGAGTCATTTAAATCAGACTAACTTGATGGAAGATTTAAGAGAATATTTCCAATATTTAGTAATTCAAATTGTGAGACCCCGGAAGCACGGAAAACAGGGCAAATTTAAAACTTTTTATTCATCAATTCACAACTAAGGGTGCATTCCTGTGCAGTGTCATGCATCATCATATATAATTTAGAACTTTCATCTTAGGATCTCATCATCTCATAATTATATATCATACCTTATACATTACTCAATTCAAGGTTAATTAATCCTAATACACCCCATACATCATTGTACATCAAGTGTCTGTAAATACAACTTATGTCTGGGTACATGAAATATTAAAATATACCTCAAAGTACAATTTATGGCCTGGAGCTCAAGTCCTCCACTAGTCACTACTCCGTACGTCGCAAGGAAACTCTCTTCACTTGAAGAAATCTGGGGAGAAAGATAAAACAGGGTGAGCTTCTAAATTGATCAATAAGGGGATAAGGGACTCATTACAATTAATGATTTGCACAGCACAATCATTTGTTTTGTAGTTGAAAACTTGATAAAAATGTAGCATGACTCAATAAAACATCATTCTCATCTCATTCTCTAAAATCATGTACAACATGAGAGTACATAACTCAGTACAAAGTATAATTACAAGCAGGTGGAAATCAGTATGCGATAATGGCTTTTATCATAAAACGTGATAAAAATCACCTTAATAGTAATGCACTTAGCGCAGCCACAAAACACAATCTCATGTGTATAAAAAGGAGACTAGGCAAGAAAACTCATATAAAATTCGTCATGGCACATCAAAATAATCTCTTTTGGGTGCACATCCTAGGCATCCTTAAAAGAGAGAATGTCGACTATATGGATTGTGTACATGGTATGTTGGACTTACGTGTTACCAAAACAAGGCCCGGCCTTACATGCTACCAAAGCAATGCCTCTCCTCATGTACATTATTGGTCTTACATGCTACCAAAGCAATGCCTCCTAACGCTACCAAAGCGGGAAAATAATATCGACCTTACATGCTACCAAAGTGGGGAATAATATCGGCCTTACATGCTACCAAAGCAATGTCTCCCAACGTTACCAAAGCGGGGAATAATATCAGCATGTAGGGGAATAATATCGGCTTTACATGCTACCAAAGCAATGCCTCCCAACGCTACCAAAATGGGGAATAATATCGACCTTACATGCTACCAAAGCAATGCCTGATGTGTATTCAACATGACACGCTTAAGTCTCAATCATTAGCCATTATCATATAAAATGTATTGCCTTCACGTAGAACTCATAATGGTTTTCTCTCATAAATCTCATTTAAAACATTTGTGTACTCAACACAAAACATGTTAAAACCGAGTTCCAACCGGCAAAATGTCACGACCCAAAAATCAGAGTAAATGTTTCGTTTTTCTTTCATACTTACCTGTCATCTGATCGTGACCACACTCGACTAACAATTGGGCTGTGTGTCAATGCCAGTTCCATCATTCAATCATCATATAACTTAATTTCTTATTAAATGAAAGGTAAACACATGCATTTTTCATTTATTCTTTTCCATTCATTTACAAGTGTTTACATTATCTATACATCCCTGACAGTTACTTACAAACATGTTACTGTGCTATTCTTATTTAGATACAATATGTACAAGTGTATATACCTCAATTGATGAGCAGCAACGGATATCAGGAATGCAGTACTCAGTCGCCTCAAAGTCTATTGGAGGGAATCTGTGTAGGAAAATGAAAGGGGTGAGCATATCAAGCTCATTAAGGAAATCCTACGAACAAGTAGGCAGCCATACTACCTACAAGAACGTGGTGTCGTGCATAAACCACCATTTCTCCACACATTTCAAAACAGTTACTAATATTCGTGATGTCATGATGTCATGTAAAACTATTTCACATATAGATTTCAAAAGCATGGAAAATTCAACATGCAATTCTTTTAAATCATTTCTCATAAAAATTTTACAACAAACCCAGGACTCAACCTATCCCTTGGCTGTTCCTGACTCACACAAAATCATGAAATCAGATGCTTTTCAAAGCAATAGTAGCATGCGATACACTGAATGTCATGTAAAACCAGTTGACATCATTCTTGGGTTTAAATAGCATGGAAAATATCATCATACAAGTTTCTGTTTAAAAGCCCAATTTCATTTTTATCAAAATCATATAAAAGTCAGGATTCAACCCCTCCATCGGGTGATTTAGACTCACACAAAAATCCACAAAACGAGTTTCTCAAAACATCAACAAGCGAGACTAGGCAATATATAGATCTCAGGTAAATAACTAGGACGTTGGCCATATGTCCTCGTGATCCCACTGCTACACGAATCCTAGTGTGCGGGGTATCACCACGATCGGGGACCACCTCGGGAGGTGGGTCAGTCCATCCTGTCGGCCCAGCCCGATCACTCGTATTCGAAGATGCCACTCGTATACGAGGATAACACGCATCCGAAGATACCACGCATCCGAGGATGACACATAATCAATCCCAGCATGGTACAGCGTACTCCATGCTACTTGCACAGTACAACGTACTCCGTGGACCCATATCTCATATCCATACTCATGACCTGTCTCAAAATACACGTGTGAGCCTATTTAATCTGCGTGACACACAGTCTACCCGATGCTCCAACCACGACTCATCACATGTTCTCATAAAACCAGTGCGAGCGATGCTCCAGCACTCTCGTCAAATCAAGTAAAATCTCGTGCGAGCAAAGCTCTAGCACGCGTATCATAAAATCTCATAAATTTAGTGCGACCTAAGCTCCAGCACTCTGTCAAAACAATTCAAGTGAAAATCTGGTGCGAGTTAGACTCTAGCACCCTGTCAGGAAAATCATGTAAAATCTAGTCCGAGCTAGGCTCTAGCACCAATGCATATAAAACTCTAGTGCGAGCTTTCACTCCAGCACTAATGCATGCATCACACAAATCAAGACTCGTGCGAGCTGAGCTCTAGCACGTCACATTTTCATAAAATCTCGTAGGCGGCTATATTTCTCAAATCAATTTCAGAGAAAATCAACATTGTTGAAAATATGCAATGCTGTGCATTTTTATTTAAAAGTTAGCCAGCCTACTCATGCACGTGTCAAAACACCTCAAGAATGAGCAGGAACCTCTTGTCCTTGCTCCTCCCAATTTTTTTCCTATATTTGGAAATTTTACCCTTCACAAGGGTAATTTGGTGATTTGCCCATCCGGGGCACTAAAATTTTTATATGAAATCTGGACCCTTCAGAAAATTTAAGATACTTTAAATGAAGTCGAAATTGCATAAAGTTACCTCTAGCAGTCCGTAAAATTCCCTTACTTTGAATCACGTGCGAGCTTATCCCTACTCGATCATACCAGGTCTCTCAGTCCAATTTGCTCGTCTACGGAGCTGCATATAACCACATATGGTTTTCAGTTCAAATATACTGATCAGTATTTCACTCTTACTGATCGAATCTAAAGCTCTGGGCCGATTTTACTCTATTGGGCCCGATTGTACTTTAATGGGCCTTGACCCATTTTCAGCTCCTTTCCACTTTTTAAATCCCTTTTTCAGTTTTTATTGGGCTCATTTGGTTTATCAATAATCATCAGGCTTCGTTCCAAACTCATTGGACAGCCCGGATACTATTTACAATAATTACTTTGAAGTTTCGAATAAAATTCCTTTTATGCAAAATTAATCCGTAAAATCTGTAAAATAATCTGAACTCTGCATTAAAGGACTCATATTATCGTAATTAAAATATACTTACCTAATACAATGTGGGGTACAAAAATCGGGGCTCAATCAGCTCTCGTTCGGGCTCTGTCGTAAAACTACACAATTTTATAGTTAATTTCGGGTTAATTTCTGATCAAATGTAATTTAAATAAATTTCTCGAAAATCAAATTGGTCACTTTTGACCTCTTACTAACTTACCCGAAGTCTGGTGTATACTCAAAAATTCTTTCCTTTTTTCCTTTTTCTCTTTTTCTTCCTTTTTATCCCTTTTTCTTTCTTTCTTGGCTGAACCGGTTCGGTCCGGTTCAACCCAGTTCAGACCATCGGTTCAGTCCGATTTGGCCGGTTCAGTGCCTTGCCAATCAGTTTTTCGTCGATTTCTGCCGTCAACAGCTCCGCGGGGTCGTCCGCAGCTCGAATCTGGGGTCGATTTCGTCCAAGGTCGCCAAAAAGTGACCAGTCCGGCCTGTTCTCTCCTCGCCATTGGTACCCATTTTTTTTCGTCGTTTCTGGCGATGTCCGTCAATTTCGCCAGCCAAGGCCACCACCAATCTGCTCGTCTTTTCCTCGGGGACATTCGGCTAGGGGCGGGGTTTGTCAGATCAGCGCTGGTGAACGCCGATTCTCTTTTCCCTTTTCGATTTCTCCCCCCTCGCCGTTTCTCGCGGTTTCCGATTTTTGGGGTGCACGTGCCGGCCGGTGGAGGCTCCCTCGGTGTCGGGCTCCTCTCCCGGTCGTCGCCTGCCCCTCTACCTTGCCAATGGCCATCGGTGATGAAGGTCGGTCCTCGTTTGCCTAGCTTCTTGGTTTCTGCTTCGTTTTTCATTTTTCTTCGCGATTTTTGAGTTTTTTAATTAATTAATTAATTAATTAAATTTATTAATATTTAATTGATTTTATTATTATTTTATTCAATTAAATATTATTATTTTTGCCAAAATATCTAAGAAAATTTATATTTAATTTATTTAATCAATAAAGGAATTTCTCGATATTATTTCTTCTTTTCGGTATATTTTTCGATTATTTTCGAGATAATTTTCTGATGTAAAATTTTTGATTAATTCCAATAAATTCATATCTTGATGAATTTAATCCGAAATTTAATTATTTCTTCGTTATTGATCAAGATTTCTCCATTCCATATTTTTAATGAAATTTTCTTATCGTATTTACACCGATTCGATCTTTGATCGTTTTACCCTTACACGTGTAATTGTATCTCAACACAACACTCAACATGCTTGTTTTATAAACCACAAATCATGCTAAAATAGTTTACAAATCACATACACAAATGGTTTAGATTTCCCTTACCTCTTTGCACCTCGTATAGTGCAATCGTTTCCCCCGTATCACGGACTAGTCTCGCATTCCACTCTGGAACTCCCAAGCTGTCCAAACGATGTTAAAACATCAATACTCGATTATCTCATCACCTCAATTCTCAAAATCGAGCATAATTGCTCATAACTCCTCAAATCCCTTGATTCTCGTAACTCTACCCCAAACTACACTCTCATTCACAACATCTCAACGTTCTACATTTTTATGTCTTAATATCTATGCTAATTCATCACATTGTCTAAATTTCCATTTATAGCTCAAAATTCCTAAAATTACCAAAATTGCTAAATATCATTATCACTCCAACCACATTGCAATTTCATCAATCCCTAATCATTTCTCAGCTATTTCAACACAATGACAACCACCAATATCATCAAAATCATCTCAAATATCAAGATCGAGGTTTAGAAATTACCCAAAGCTTGTGAGACGCACAACCCATGCCTCGATCCGATTCGTCCTTCGATTTTCAAGTATGTTGTTCTCCCTTTGATGAGGAACAACTTTCCTTCTTGCCACAACTCTTGATTTGGCCGAAAATGGGTGTTTTGGATGAGTGAGAAAGTTAGGTTTCGGTGGAAATGGGGGTTGGAAGAGAGAGAAAGTGAAATTGCAGGAGAAAAACAGGGGTTCCTTATATAGACTGGAGGTAGGAGATCGATCTAGCTGTTGAGGAGATCGATCTGCGTTTGAATTTTTGGGACGATTTGGGGCAATTTATGCCTAGGAGATCGATCTGTCGAAGGGTGAGATCGATCTTTTTATGGCTTTATGAGATCGATCTGCTCCTTGAGGAGATCGATCTTCTCCCAAACAGAATTATTTGGAGATCGATCTCTTCCTCATGAGATCGATCTTCTCTCAAACAGAATCATAAGGAGATATATCCTCTTCCATTGGAGATCGATCTGCTCCTCAAATTCTTCCTTCCTTCTCATTTATAACTCACCAGATCGATCTCTCCTTCTCCCAGATCGATCTGTCCTTATAGTTATACACTTATTTTAAACACTTAACATATAAATCTCCAATTATCATTCCCCAATTCACTTAGCTCAATAAATTACACTTCAAGTTCATATTACATAATTAAAATATGTCTGAAATTCTCAGATCTCACATCCTCCCCACCTTAAAAAGAATTTGGTCCTCCAAATTCAACTCAACTAGTCAAATAGATGGGGGTATTTCTCCTTCATGAGACTCTATAGTTCCCACGTTGCCTCTTCCATTGAGTGATGTTTTCACAAAACTTTCACTAATGGGATGCTCTTGGTTCTCAGTACCTTCTCCTTTCTATCGAGAATCCGGACGGGTTCCTCAGTGTAGCTCATCTCCTCTTGAATGTCCATCTCGTCATACTCTATAACATGGGAAGGGTCCGGGTGGTACTTCCTCAACATAGACACATGAAAAACATTGTATATTCCGGACATCTGTGGGGGTAATGCTAATCTGTAATCTACCTCTCCCACTCTCTCAAGAATCTCGAATGGTCCTATGTATCGAGGACTCAATTTCCCTTTCTTCCCAAATCGCATGATACCCTTCCTCGGTGATATTTTCAGAAATACTGCATCACCAACCTCAAACTCGAGTGGCCGTCTACGCACATCCGCGTAGCTTTTCTGTCTACTTTGTGCAGCCCGTAACCTCTCACATATGAGTTTCACACTCTGTACGGCTTGCTCAACAAGCTCGGGAGCATTTATCTTTCTGTCACCGACTTCTTCCCAAGCTACAGGGGATCTACACCTCCTACCATATAGAGCCTCAAAAGGTGCCATTCCAATACTCGCATGATAGCTGTTATTGTATGCAAACTCTGCTAGGGGCAGGTGATCATCCCATGATCCCTTAAAATCCATCGTACACGCCCTCAACATATCCTCCAGGGTCTGAATAGTCCTCTCTGACTGACCATCTGTCTGAGGATGATAGGCGGTACTGAAACTCAATCGAGACTCCATGGACTCTTGAAACTGGGTCCAAAATCTGGAAGTAAACTGGGAATCTCTATCAGAAGTAATACTCACTGGAGCCCCATGTAATCTAGCTATCTCGCTGACATACAGCTCAGCTAAGGCATCCACAGTATCTGTGCTCTTGATGGCAAGGAAGTGGGCACTCTTGGTCAATCTATCCACTATAACCCATATAGCATCATGACCTCTTCTGGTCCTCGGTAAACCCATAATAAAGTCCATAGTGACATACTCCCATTTCCATGTAGGTACAGGTAAGGGCTGTAGTAGTCCTCCGGGCTTCCGATGCTCAGCTTTCACTTGCTGGCATACTAAACACCTGGCCACATACTCTGCCACATCTCGCTTCATACCACTCCACCAATACACCTTTCTCAAGTCTTGGTACATCTTAGTACTCCCTGGGTGCATGGTGTATCGAGAGCAGTGGGATTCTCTCAGTATCTATCTCTTCAGGGTATCATCATCCGGTACACAAATCCGTCCTCTGAATCTCAATAATCCATCCTCGCTGATGGTGAGATCCGACTGCGAACTCTGCTCAGCTTGGCTAACCATATCTATCAATCTCTGATCACTGCGCTGCCCCGTTCTAATCTGATCCATGATCCGGGGCTCTATCCGTAGGCTAGCCAAAAATCCAGTCTCTACCTCTTTAACTCTGATCCGAAGTTCGGTGAACTGCTCTAACAAATCCCATTCCCTGATCATCATAGCAGATATCATACTCTTCCTGCTCAGGGCATCAGCAACCACATTCGCCTTACCAGGATGATAAAGAATCTCGCAGTCATAATCCTTAAGGAGTTCCATCCATCTCCTTTGTCTCATGTTTAACTCTTTCTGATCAAAGAGATATCTCAAACTCTTGTGATCAGTGAAAATGTAGAATCTTTCCCCATATAAGTAGTGTCGCCAGATCTTCAAAGTAAATACCACAGCGGCTAACTCCAAATCATGCGTGGGGTAATTCCGCTCATGGTCTCTCAGCTGTCGCGATCCATATGCGACCACTCTTCCTTGCTGCATAAGCACACACCCTAATCCTTGATGAGATGCATCACTATACACCGAAAATCCTCCTGATCACTTAGGAATAGTTAACACAGGTGCCGCTGTCAACCTCCTCTTTAATTCCTGAAAACTGAGCTCACATTGATCAGTCCACATAAATGGAGTCTCTTTGTGCGTGAGCTTAGTCAAAAGGGCGGCAATCCTTGAAAATCCTTCCACAAATCTTCTGTAATACCCTGCCAAACCAAGGAAGCTTCGTAGCTCAGTAACTCTCCTCGGTCTCTCCCAATTAGGCACAGCCTCCACCTTGCTTGGGTCCACTGATACTCCTTCCTCTGAGACTATATGACCAAGGAATGCAATCCGGTTCAGCCAAAACTCACACTTACTAAGCTTTCTGTATAATTGCTTATCTCGGAGTATCTGAAGTACTAACCACAAATGCTGTGCATGCTCCACATACGACCGAGAGTATACCAGGATATCATCAAAAAAGACTATCACAAATTTATCTAGATAGTCTCTAAACACTTCGTTCATCAACCTCATAAATACTGCAGGGGTGTTCGTCAATCCAAAGGACATCACCAAAAATTCGTAATGGCCATACCTCGTCCTGAAGACCGTCTTTGGAATATCTTCTTCCTTAATCCTCAATTGGTGATAGCCCGATCTCAAATCAATCTTAGAAAAGACTGATGCCCCTCTTAACTGATCAAGTAGATCATCAATCCTGGGCAATGGGTATTTATTCTTCACCGTGGCTTTATTCAACAACCGATAGTCTACGCATAATCTGAGACTACCATCATTCTTCTTGACAAATAAAGCCGGTGCTCCCCACGGTGAAACGCTGGGCCTAATGAACCCTTGATCCAATAACTCCTGTAGTTGTTTCTTCAATTCCTCAAGTTCCACTAATGCCATCCTGTAGGGAGGTTTAGAGATCGACTTAGTATCTGGTACCAAATTAATGGTAAACTCCAGCTCTCTCTCTGGTGGTAAACCTGGCAATTCATCTAGGAAAACATCCAAAAATTCGCAAACCACAGGTATATCCTCAATCCTCGGATGTTTTCGCTCATCGTCTGAGATGAGTGTCTCATAACCTTCACATGAACAATCATATTTAATATTCTCCAAAATAATATCAAAATTCTCAAATTACTTACTAGAAATCCACATAATCATTTCCTCAATATCTCAATGGTACACTGTAAGGTTCAGGTAGGGAGAAAGTTACAATCTTAGTGTAGCAGTCTAAACTCACTCGATTGGTTGCCAACCAATCCATCCCCAGAATTACATCAAACCCATGTATATTCAACATGATTAGATCAGCTAACATCACTCTATCTCCCACCTTTATTTCACATCCTCTATAGATTAACTCATTTCTCTGGGATTCACGCATAGGGGTATTTACATGTAGTATGTATTCTAGAGGTTCAAAGTTCAAGTTTAATCTACATGCAAAATGCTCAGAAATAAACGAATGCGTGGATCCTGAATCAATCAACACATGAGCCTCATAATTACAGACAGAGAGTGTACCTCTTATAGTTTCTGTCGAAGTGTCAGCAGTCTCCTTATCTAGGGCAAACACACGTCCCTGTGCCACAGGTTTCTTCCCTTTCTCTGCCGCAGTGGCCCGTCTCTGAGGATCCACTCTCTGAGGCTGTTGTCTAGGGGGCTCCAAGACATGTGGTTTCTGAGGTTGAGGGCAATCCTTCACCACGTGACCCATGTCTCCACATCTAAAACATCCATGGATCGATCCAGTACAACTTCCCTCATGCATTCGGCCACAATTTTTACAAAACCTTGTCTCAGGCCTGACATCTCGAGGGGTCTCTCTAATGTTAGGGTACCCTCTGGGTCTCTCTAATCTGCCATTCTGTACCTCAATCCTTCCTCTTCTGAAGGAACCTCTCCGAGCCTCTGTTTGGAAAAGTGCTGGCCTCTTGCCCTTATCTCTATTCACTACTCTGAGCTCATTCTGGGATTGTACCATCTCAATTCCTCTTTCAATCTCTTGTGCTCGTCTCAAAGCATCTCCAAACTCAGTAATACATAGCCCTATCAATCTATCTCTGATGACGGGCTTCAACCCATACACAAACTTCTCTGTGCGAAGCTCTTCACTCTTGAAGGTCTCTGGGTCATACCTCAATAGTGTAGTGAATTGACTCTCGTAGTCATCCACAGACATGTCGCCCTGTACCAAACTCAAAAACTCAGCTTGTTTCTTTCTCTGGGCGGCTCGTGGTACATATTGGGTCCTAAAGGCTGTCTGAAACTCTTCCTAACCAATCACATCATGGTGGGACATCAAAATACCCTGGGTAGTACCCCACCAATCACGAGCTCTCCCCTTCAGCATATAGGCACTCATACTGACCCTCTCAGTATCGGTGCACCCCAAGAAATCAAATATAATTCTCAATTTCGTCAACCACTCCTCAGCCTCTGTAAGATCCTTCTTTCCCCTAAATACGGGTGGATTCATCCTCAGAAAATCCTTTAGTCGGACCATACTTCTGTCCTCAGGCTGAGTGACGGGAGGCACTGGGGTATGGGAGGTCCTTGTGGTGGTGTAGGGGTAGTATCCGAGGCATTAACTCCAAAGTGTTGCGCGAATAATACTGCCATCTGCTCAAAACCTTGCCTCACATCGGTCTCAATCCGATTAAATCGAGAGTTAGGACTCTCTGGTTGTAGGACAGGTGGCGGAGGGGACTCTGCCTGCCTCCTCGAACGACCTCGTCGTTTACTCATTCTCTATCTCAACTCGTCTCCTGCGCGTATATATTAGAATTGATTGAAATCTCAATCCTCAATTTCAGTTCATGACCAGACTATTACAGACACTTGGGATGTATTCTATTTCACTTAACCGACACTGACAGTACTAGACACCCTAAGCTCTGATACCAAGAAAACTCTGTCACGCCCAGGAAGTGCAGAAAATAGGGCTAATTTAAAACTTTTTACTCATTAATTCACATTTAAGGGTGCATTCCTGTGCAGTGTCATACATCATCATAATTATTATGCCTCAGGATCTCATCATAATATAGCGTATATTGTACCGTATACAAATACTCAATTCCAAGTTAATTAGTCCTAATTCATCCCATATAATGTTATACATCAAGTGTCTGTAATTACAGTAATTGTCTGGGTACATGAAAAGATAAAAGATACCTCAAAATACAATATATGGCCTGGAGCTCAAGTCCTCCACTAGCCACTACTCCGTACGTCGCAGGGGAAACCCTTTTCACTTGAAGAAATCTGGGGGGGAAAAGAAAACAGGGTGAGCTTCTAAATCGCTCAGTAAAGGGGGTAAGGAACTCATTTCATAAACCAAAATGCACATCACAAAATGTTTATTTGTATGTGAAACTCATTTGAAAACCATAGCATGAAAGTACTCAAAACGACATTCTCATGTCTCAAGTCATGTGAAAACATGAAGTAAAAAGGCTCACTCTAGAGCAATAACAAAGCATGTGAAAATAACGTGATAAACGCTTTCTCAATGAACGTGATAAAATCACTAAAATAGTAATGCACGTGGCGCAGCCACTAAACACACGTGGCATAGCCACTGATTTAAATTCACACGTGGCATAGCCACTAAACACATGTGGCATGGCCACTGATTTAAATTCTCATGTGGCATAGCCACTAAACACACGTGGCATGGCCACTGATTTAATTTCACACGTGGCATAGCCACTGGATAGGGTTTCACGTGGCAACGGCCACTAATTAGGGGTTCTCACGTGGCAAAGGCCACCAATAGGGTTTCTCACGTGGCAATGGCCACCAATAGGGTTTCTCACGTGGCAACGGCCACCAAATGGGGTATCACGTGGCAACGGCCACCAATGGGGTTTCTCACGTGGCAACGGCCACCAAATAGGGTTTCACACGTGGCAATGGCCACCAAATAGGGTTTCACAGGTGGCAACGGCCACTAAGTATATGTGGCACAGCCACAGAATGGGTTATTCTCACGTTACCAGAACAGAGAAGAAATCAGGCTTACATGCTACCAGAGCAATGCCCGGTGTGTACTCAAAATTACACACCTAAGTCTTATCACACAAGACTGGTTTGCCTTCACGTAGAACTCATAATGGGTTTTCTCTCATAAAACTCATTTGAAAATCGTTTTGTACTCAACACAAAACATAATAAAACCGAGTTCCAACCGGCAAAGCGCGCACACATTTCTCAAATCTCGATATTACCTTAACGTAGAGCCCAGTTATAAACTCATAAAAACATTGGGCTCCAACCGGCTATAAAAATCGTGTGCAATTGTATCTCAACACAACACTCAACATGCTTATTTTATAAACCACAAATCATGCTAAAATAGTTTACAAATCACATACACAAATGGTTTAGATTTCCCTTACCTCTTTGCACCTCGTATAGTGCAATCGTTTCCCCCGTATCACGGACTAGTCTCGCATTCCACTCTGGAACTCCCGAGCTGTCCAAACGATGTTAAAACATCAATACTCGATTATCTCATCAACCTCAATTCTCAAAATCGAGCATAATTGCTCATAACTCCTCAAATCCCTTGATTCTCGTAACTCTACCCCAAACTACACTCTCATTCACAACATCTCAACGTTCTACATTTTTATGTCTTAATATCTATGCTAATTCATCACATTGTCTAAATTTCCATTTATAGCTCAAAATTCCTAAAATTACCAAAATTGCTAAATATCATTATCACTCCAACCACATTGCAATTTCATCAATCCCTAATCATTTCTCATCTATTTCAACACAATGACAACCACCAATATCATCAAAATCATCTCAAATATCAAGATCGGGTTTAAAAATTACCCAAACCTTGTGAGACGCACAACCCATGCCTCGATCCGATTCGTCCTTCGATTTCCAAGTATGTTGTTCTCCCTTTAATGAGGAACAACTTTCCTTCTTGCCACAACTCTTGATTTGGTCGAAAATAGGTGTTTTGGATGAGTGAGAAAGTTAGGTTTCGGTGGAAATGGGGGTTGGAAGAGAGAGAAAGTGAAATTGCAGGAGAAAAACAGGGGTTCCTTATATAGACTAGAGGTAGGAGATCGATCTGGCTCTTGAGGAGATCGATCTGCGTTTGAATTTGTGGGACGATTTGGGGCAATTTATGCCTAGGAGATCGATCTGTCGAGGGGTGAGATCGATCTCTTTATGGCTTTATGAGATCGATCTGCTCCTTGAGGAGATCGATCTTCTCCCAAACAAAATCATTTGGAGATCGATCTCTTCCTCATGAGATCGATCTTCTCTCAAACAGAATCATAAGGAGATCGATCCTCTTCCATTGGAGATCGATCTGCTCCTCAAATTCTTCCTTCCTTCTCATTTATAACTCACCAGATCGATCTCTCCTTCTCCCAGATCGATCTGTCCTCATAGTTACACACTTATTTTAAACACTTAACATATAAATCTCCAATTATCATTCCCCAATTCACTTAGCTCAATAAATTACACTTCAAGTTCATATTACATAATTAAAATATGTCTGAAATTCTCAGATCTCACAAATGGTGACTCAAACTGTGAAATGGTAGTGGTCAATCTCCTTTTAACCCATTTTTAGCCCATTTTCGACTGAAATTCATCCGGATTTAATTTACCTGCACATAAGAGAATTTTAATTAAATTAAGGTGATAATTAGTAAAATAATATGGGGATTAAAATAATTAATTAAGAAATTAAGCACAAATAATTCTATTTTAATAGAATTGTCACACCCCTAAACTTGAGCTTTTGCTTGTCCTCAAGCAAAACAAAACAAATGTTGGAATGACAAGTACCAAACATAATAATTTCCTCAATATTATCCTCAAAGAAAAAGTACAAACTATGATCTCAAAGATTAACGATTATAAGTCTAACACTTAAAATCATCTAATCGTAAGTCCTAACCCAAATTGGACTCCTCGTGTATGTGTGAAAATGTCAAAGCCACTTCACAATACATGTCCCGAATCAGATTATGCAAACATAGTGAATGCAAATTCAATGACAAGTGATCATTCCCATAAGTTTGCTTTTCACTTATCTCTCCACTAATGTAGTCAAACTTAACCAAAGATCAATAGGACTTCATTAAACTTGTAATGCAAGGCTGGGGCTAAGGTATGATAAAGTCGATTTAGGTTTAATTACCCCTCAACATACATTACTTCTAGGATCTTTAATGTAAGAGCTCATAATTGTTTCCCCCAAACTTCTTTGTTTCGCAAAACATTTTTATTATATTTTTATAATTTTCTTCTTCTTCTTTTTCTTCTTCTTCTTCTTCTTCTTCTTCTTCTTCTTCTTCTTCTTCTTCTTCTTTTTTCTATTTCACTATCACCTATTGTCAGACCTAGATCTTTGTAGCTTGTACCTTATGATTCCTATGTGTATGAATACTATGTAATTATAGTTGAATCATAAGAAGAGTATTTACTAGACTTAAAGTGTTATTGAAATGAATTAACACGCAAAAGCTACATAAAATGCCTAATGTGAGCGATGGGTATCACAGGCTAAACTGAGTTATTCTAAATCATTCTGACTGAAAATAAGAACTTAAAATAAGAGAGCGTAGAGAACTCATGAAGGAAAGTCTGCTTGATTTAGTCCCGAACATATAAAACGAGAGTAAAAGCTAAAAAGGGTAAAATGGACCTTTTTGGCGAGAAAAGGAGTTTCGGGTGAAATTATCCACCGGGAGCGGTTGGAATATAAAGACGAGAGTGTAAGACATAAGATATGACACTCTCAAAATTTTGAGAAAAAGTCAACATGGTCAATGGTTAAGGAAAAAGTCAACTATAATTAAGAAAGTGGACTTTTACCATAGTTGACTAATCATGGTTAAAAATTAACCTAAGTGTGGAGGAAAATTTGAGAAAAAATATTCTTGGCCAGAATATAAGATAATCATCCGCGAAAGCAAGGAAAATTTATTTGGAAGGATTCCGGATTAAATTTAATGGTTAAAAACGTAATGGGCCTAAGGTGAAAATTTTAAAGCCCATTAAGGTATACTAAACGTATATCGAAATTCTTAGGTCCTTTAGACCGAATTGTTGGACCAATTGATTGGCCAAATTTTGAGATAATAAAAGGCCTGAGGTATAGTAAAAATTTCAGCCCGAAACCCCATTAGGAAAGCCCAAACCGAGAAGCCCAAATGAAAAAGCCCATGAGATAAATATCTAACCATAGTTAAAGTTAACTATGACTCATAAGGTGAATCATGGCTAAGGTTTGGAAAGTCAAGTTAAATGGCTGAAAAGTAAAGCTTAATGGCTAAGTATATGGCTTATAAATTCAGCCACACCATTGTCATCTTCATCACACCAAATCCAGCTAGAAGAAGAAACCATTGAAACATATTTTCCAAGCTTTCTCTCACTAGAAATCACTAGGAATTAGGCATATTTGGAACTTTCATTCTTCATGGAAGTTGTTCCAAATTGAAAGGAGATTGACATATGTTGGAATTGGCTATCAAGGAGCCATAGAGAGCAAACCGAGAGCCTCCAAAGTTTCAGCCAAAGGGTGAACACAACAATTGGTATATTTTCTAATTTCCAATTTCATATATGTTAATGTATGAATGATTTCAAGTATGTTGATATATGTTTTAAGCATTGAAACATATTAAATCACCATGAAGTGGGTTAGGCCGAGAGTGAGTAATGGGATGTTAAATTATGTCAATATGATTTTAAGACATAAATGGATTAGTGTACATGTGTTAGACCCTAACTACTTGACCAAGCGCCCAGCTCGCAAGGGTTCGACTGGGGGCGTTGTGACCAGTGCGGAGAGCGGGAAAGCTTTGCACAGGGCGCAACGGGACGCGCACCGAAACAGGCAAGACAGGCACTTGGCTTGGGCGGATTGCCAAGCATGAAACGGAGATGCTAACGGACAATGATCGAAGTTTGCGGGTGGCAAGCTAAGCCAAATCCTTAAAAATTGGGATAAGGATAAATGCGGGTCATAAGCCAGGATAAGCGGAGAAGTCCTAGCAGACCGAATCACTGGAGATTATCACATATATAAACTCTGAAGAGCATTGAGGTGGCGATCATCCGAAGAGTCCTTAGTTTAGTAGGAATTAATCCTATAGAGTTTCTGTTGTAATCAAACTCAGTTGCCTACGTGAGGGGATGTCCTCACTTGCCTATATAAACCCTAGGGGAGGGGGTAGAATGTATTCAATCATCATTCAGTGAGAGAATCATTCAGGGAGAAAGAGAGTGATAGCTAAGAGCGATCTTCTTGGCTAAGTTTGTAATCTTTTTATTGCGGATTAATAGAAAGACTCTTTTCTCTAAAGCTTGAGTGTTCTTTGCTTTATTAGTATACTTTGTCAAGTCCTTTTCCTGCTCGAGTGTTATATCGCTGCGTATTGACCCGAATTTGGGTTAGTGTGAAGATAGGCTGTACTAAGTTTCAAGAAACTTAGGCCATCACTGGGAAAAGTTCTATAGGAGAGAACGACCCCGTGACAATTTGGTATCAGAGCTGAGTTCTGGATCATGGCACACGAGTTGGCTGACAGAGTTGCTGTACTTGAAGCAATGGTGGGGGTACCGCAAGAGGAGGCGGGTACAATGGCTGAGTAGATTCAGGCCATGGCAGGCAGTGTCCATGAGCTAACACAGCTGGCATTTGACATGCAAAAGGAGCATGCTAATCGCTACACCAACATCATGCAGCATGTTCGTGATCTATCAGATAAATTTGAGGTGCAATTAAATTCCCTGAAGGCTGACGTTTTACTAATGAAACACGCAATGACTGCTACAGACCATAGGGAGGCGTCTAGTAGTAATAGGGGAGGTGATAGTAGCGATCTTCAGAAGAAGATCAAGGTGCCTGAACCTAAGGAGTTCGTAGGAGTTCGCAATGCGAAGGAGCTTGAGAATTTTCTTTGGGATATGGAGCAGTACTTTAAAGCTGCCCGAATACCGGAGTAGGACCAGGTTACAATCACTAGCATGTACCTCTCAGGTGATGCTAAGCTATGGTGACGAAGCAGACTGGCAGATGATGATAGTGCCCGTCGTCCAAGGATTGAAACATGGGACGCACTGAAGAAGGAGTTACGGGATCAATTCCTTCCCTTAAACGCGGCATGGGTCGCGAGAGAGGCACTCAAGAAATTGAAGCACACGGGTTCTGTGCGAGATTATGTCAAGGAGTTTAGCTCTTTGATGTTGGACGTCAAGAATATGTCAGAGGAGGATAAGTTGTTCAACTTTTTCTCAGGACTTCAGCCATGGGCTCAAGCTGAGTTACGTAGGCAGAACGTGAAGATCTGTCACATGCAATTGCGGCTGCAGACAGTTTGGCGGATTACAAACTGGGTTTTTCTTTGAACATTGGGGAAAGGAAGAAGAACCATCCCGATGAAAATAAGGGGAAAGGCAAGAAGGACTGGAAGAAGCACAAGAGAAACAAGGAGAAGGCTGAGTCTTCTAAGCCGAGGGGACCGGATCCACCCCAAAGCAATGGAGATTGGAGTTGTTTCTTGTGTAATGGGAATCACAACGCCCGAGATTGCCCTAGACGGACCAAGTTGGCGGCCCTCATGAGTAAGGAGGATCCGGATGACGAATGTCCAAGAGTTGCCCCGATGCAGTTGCTCAACGCTATTCGGACCGAGCAACAAGCTCCTCATAAGGGACTAATGTATGTTAAAGCTGAGGTGAATGGGAGACCGATTCGAGCGATGCTTGATACAGGAGCAACTAACAACTTCGTTTTATTAAAAGCAATTGAGCATCTTGGCCTGAAAGTCACGAGGAGTAACAATCAGGTGAAAGCAGTCAATTCTAAGGCCCAAGGTATCCAAGGAACGGCTACCGCATCGGTGAAGATAGGGACTTGGCAACAGGATTGTATGTTCTTGGCTTTACCTATAGATGATTTTGATATGATCATGGGCATTGAATTCTTTATGCAAGCAAAGGCATTTGCTATTCCACATTTGGGTGGATTGATGATATCTGACGAGACGTGTCCAAACTTTGTCCCTGCGGAAAGAGGACAAAGTGCTGGGAAGCCGTTGCTGCAGTCGGCTTCACAAGTAAACACCGGGTTGAAGAAGAGGGAGACAATCATACTTGCTGCCTTGGTTGAGGTGAAACCAGACACGGTTTGTCAAGGTACCGGATAAAGTAGCGACGGTGCTGAACAATTACAACGATGTAATGCCCCCAAAATTACCCAAGGCGCTACCACCTAAACGCGCCATTGATCATAAGATCGAGTTGGAACCGGGAACTAGACCACCTGCACGAGCACCTTACAGGATGAGTCCTTTGGAGCTAGCCGAGTTAAGGAAACAACTTGGTGAGTTGTTGGATGCGGGATATATCCAACCATCGAAGGCACCATATGGAGCCCCAGTTTTGTTCCAGAGGAAGCAGGATGGCACACTGAGAATGTGTGTAGATTACCGAGCCCTGAACAAGGTAACGGTCAAGAATAAATATCCAGCTCCAAATGTCGTTGATCTGTTCGACCGGTTGTTGAAGGTGGCATACAGATTTGTGCGAGACCGTCAGGAGTTGATGGAACAAGCTAGGGAGAGCTTGGAGAAGGCACAAAGGAGGATGGTGAAATATGCGGATCAGTATAGGCGGGCACTAGAATTTGAGGTGGGTGACAAGGTGTTACTCAAACTGACACCTCAGATATGGAGACAAGTCACAGACAAGCGGTATCACAAAGGTCTAGTGCAAAAATACGATGGCCCTTTTGAAGTTATAAAGCGGGTAGGCACGGTGGCTTATCAGCTGAAACTGCTAGAAAGGATGAAGTTGCATCCTACTTTTCACGTGAGCTTTTTGAAGCTTACCACGAAGATGTTGATCCGGGGAGACAACAGGTAAGGAAAGCTCCACCTACTGTGAGAAGCCATTTCGAGAAGAAGGTGGCAAAGATACTTGACCGCAAGGTTGAGGCAACTAGTAGGAAGAATCGGAGAACCTACTACTTGGTGCAGTGGGAAGGTGGAGATGAGGCAGACGCTACTTGGGAGAAAGACACTTCTTTGTGGCAATTCGAGGATGAGATCAAGGCATATTTGGAGCTCATTCCGATGAGGGCATCAGCTTCCTCCGACGGGGGGAGGGTTTGTTAGACCCTAACTACTTGACCAAGCGCCCAGCTCGCAAGGGTTCGACTGGGGGCGCTGTGACGAGTGCAGAGCGAGGGAAAGCTTTGCACGGGGCGCAACGGGACGCGCACCGAAACAGGCAAGACAGGCAATTGGCTTGGACGGATTGCCAAGCATGAAACGGAGACGCTAACGGACGATGATCGAAGTTTGTAGGTGGCAAGCTAAGCCAAATCCTTAAAAATAGGGATAAGGATAAATACGGGTCATAAGCCAAGATAAGCGGAGAAGTCTTGGCAGACCGAATCACTGGAGATTATCACATATATAAACTCTGAAGAGCATTGAGGTGGCGATCATCCGAAGAGTCCTTAGTTTAGTAGGAATTAATCCTATAGAGTTTCTGTTGTAATCAAACTCAGTTGCCTACGTGAGGGGATGTCCTCACTTGCCTATATAAACCCCAGGGGAGGGGGTAGAATGTATTCAATCATCATTCAGTGAGAGAATCATTCAGGGAGAAAGAGAGTGATAGCTAAGAGCGGTCTTCTTGGCTAAGTTTGTAATCTTTTTATTGCGGATTAATAGAAAGACTCTTTTCTCTAAAGCTTGAGTGTTCTTTGCTTTATTAGTATACTTTGTCAAGTCCTTTTCCTGCTCGAGTGTTATATCGCTGCGTATTGACCCGGATTTGGGTTAGTGTGAAGATAGGCTGTACTAAGTTTCGAGAAACTTAGGCCATCACTGGAAAAAGTTCTATAGGAGAGAACGACCCCGTGACAACATGTATTAATGTTAATGGTGTAATTAGAATTAATCAAATTGATTAATTAATACATGTAATTTGTTGGCAACCAAGGTGTTTGATAAAATGCCTAAATGAACTATATGATGATTGGTAATGTTGCCTACCAAGTGTTTGTGAAAATGCCTAAGTGAAAATGGCTAGATAATAGGCATGGATGGCATGCCATGGTGAAACAGAGGCATGAGTAGCTCTCGGCCATGACATGTGGTCGAGAGGCCCAATGGGCCAAGCCCAATTATTTTAGGCCCAATAAGGTGTAATGGGCCTAAGACAAGCCCAAAAAAGAGTTGGTGGGCCCCACAAGCCCAATAGGCCCAACGAAAGTGAATAGTAAAATGAAAATGGACTTAAGGCCTAGTTAGGCCCATTAGGGATTTTTAAGGCCTATTAAGGGATAATAGACTGTATTAATGTGTAATACAGTAGGAAAAGTATAATTAACCTGAGGAATGGTTATTTACAGCTCCAGAGTTTACATTGAGAGCTGATCGGACTGCGAGATTTAGCAGCACCGAGGAAGTGAGGTCACGTGACATGATCCGAGGTAAGGGACTTTTGCGAGTAGTTAGAGATACCTGCACGTATTTTCGTCTGCTTTTACATTCACTTAAAAACTCTGAGGGTCAGAGAAAGTGAATAATAATTATTGTGACCCGATAGTGGCAAATTACGATTTTGCCCCTAGTTAGTCAAAAAGTCAACTTTTGTGAAAAGTTACAAAAAGCATGGAAACAATTATTGTGAGTGTTTAATTGCTGTTTAGCATGAAAATAAATAGATGGGCTAATGATTTTAAGGTTGATGTGACTTAAGCACACTTTATAGTGCTGATTTTGATGTTTTATAAACAATCCCTTTTAAAGAGCCATCTATCATATTATGTGAGAATGAACCGTGCTAGAGTACAGCTCGCACTGGATTTCATATGTTTTCCACATACATTAGTGCTGGATTTTTATACGCACTAGATTTCCATGACATGCATGATAGAGTACTGGAGTTTTACTCGTACTCAGTTTTATATGATATATGCATGACAGAGTGCTGGAGCGATTTGCTCGTACTCGAGTTTTACATGAGATACATGACAGAGTACTGGAGCGTTGCTCGTACTCGATTCTTCATGGTTTATACATGACATAGTACTGGAGCTATTGCTTGTACTTGATTTGATTTGATATTGTGCATAGCATAGTACTGGAGCTATTGCTCGTACTTGATTTAATACATGAACTATGCATTGACCTAGTTGCTGGAGGTTGCTCGCACTAGAGTTGAGTTTGTGATGTGAAACAGTGTTCGAGCGCAGTGTCGACTGTGTGTCGCACTCGAGGGCGCACACTGTATGTGATATTATATACATGGTACCTATTCATGCCGCATTCTTGTGTGACTGAGTGTCACATTTTGAGAGGATGGCCAGCATGAGGGTATTTGTGAATGTGGTATGATATTTCCACAGTCGCGAGGGCTAAGACCTATATTAGGCACCTTGACTATGATGTTGATATTCCACGGGTGCGAGAGCTAAGACCTATGGTAGGCACTCTGGCCGTGAGGACGGGTCCACGGGTGTACTTTGTACCGTGTTTGAGTGGCGCGAGGTGTACGTTGTACCGTGTGTTGTTGTGGAGTTGAGGAGGATATAGCTGACGGTTGTGATGGACTGACCCCCCTCCCGTTGCAGCAGTGATGCCCCGCACACCAAGTACTGTGTTGCTTGGGATCACATTTCGGATATGATCATAGTCCAGGATACTATTTGCACTTAACCACAGAGTCTTACATGATATATCACATTGATTGAATGATTTAAACTGCGGACAGACCTGAGGGATCGGTCGGACTCCAATTTTATGTTGTGAATCATTTGATGCCATATTTATTGTGATTTAAATATACATGGCATGATTTACATAAAGGCATGATTTATATACGATGCATTGTTTTGCACTACATGCCTACATTTGAGAAAGAAAGCATGATTTTCTGTACATGGGATTTATTCTGTACAAGTATATATATTATATTTCAAGCCATGCTTTTAAAGCGAGTAAAGGAAATAATGTTTTCAAGGCATAGTATTATTTTGAGTAGATAGTGTTGATATCTACTTGCTTGCCTGATTTCCTTACTGAGCGCATTGTATGCTCACCCCCCTTTCTTTACATCTCTCTACAGAGCGTCAGTAGAGCGAGAGCTATCGAGGGACAGTATTCCAGAGTCCACTACTAGTTCCTATCGATCGCCAGGTATACCTTTATGTACAGTTGTGTATCTAAACATAGAAACTGCACAGTGATGTATACGTTATATATTATGGGGAATGTATTTGTATTAGATTTTATATAATCTTACATGTATAATAAAAGCAGTTACAGTCAGTAATAATATATTGACATGTATGTATGAAATGGATGATGTGGTAAGTGAGGACTCTGACATCGAATCACAGCCCAACCATTGAAGAGCGGAAAGGTAAGTTAAAAATGCAAAAAAAAAATTAGTGATTTTGGTTAAAGTCATGGATTGAGAACGGGTCCTGACACCTATACCCATATGTACATAGCTGAAGATATATCCTAGTAAAATTACACATTTTCGGGGTAAGAGATAGGAAAAGAGTGTTTAAGCTAAGGAAAAATGTGCAGGTGTATTTACAGAAAAAAGCTTATTTGGCCCTGTCACGCCCTTCCCCTACACACGACCTACCAAAAACACCACAAATTTTTCTTTTGCTTTTTACTTACCCTTCCTTCTGTCATTACTCACCTGAAACGTTAGGCTGTGATTCAATATTTGCCACCCATTCTCATTCATTCACAACTTACATAGAATTTAATATTCTTTTTTGTAACATATACTCTTATACATTAATACATTTATCTATACATATTCATCATGACCGTACAATCGTTACATAATTGTGCTTATACATTATTCAATACAAAATGTCAAGTGTGTATACCTCTCACAAGATGGATATGCAGCGAAAATTAGGGAATGTCTGTCCTCAGTCGTGTCCACCTACTGTGGATGCTCTAAATGTGCGAAATAATAAGGGGGTGAGCTCACCGCTCAGTAAGGAAATTAGGCAGCAAGTAGATAACCTCTTTATCTATAAAATACAATGCTTATGCCTTGAAATCTTTTCCTTACCCAATCTGGATCTATAGCATGCATCTCTCTCAAATCATTATGCAATATATATATATATAGATACAAAACATCAGTTGTAAAATTGGAATTATGTTGGTTTAACAACCTCAATGTTGTATGTAAAACACTGCATTTCTCATGTAATTTAATAAATCTTATAGTTATCATGCCATTCGTTTAAATTAAAATCATATGGCACTCATCATGTTCAACAACATGAAAATTTGGGTCTCACCCATCCCTCGGGTTACCTTTTTCACAACTCACAAAATCACATGTTTATATCATAAAAACCATGTGATATTTCATTTAAGAAATCTCAATGTACATAGCATGAAGAGAAAACAGAGATAGGTGACTACATGTTCTGAGTGTGTGATCATAACTCATTTTTCGTGATCCCACGCTACACGTACTCGGTGTGCGGGGTCTCACAATTACTGTAACGGGAGGTGGGTCAAATCCTAGCCATTAGCTCACAACTCTCTCTCATCGTCTACTCACGGTACAACATACTCCATGTGACATACACGGTACACAGTACTCCATGGACCATATCTCAAGGTAGGATGCTAGCTATGAGTCTTAGTCCTCACACCTTGGATATACCTCATAGTCGGGATGCTTGACATGAGTCTTAGTCCACATACTACAGGTCTATCTCATAGTTAGGATGCTCGCCATGAGTCTTAGTCCTCACACCTATGGGTTATTTTGATAGCCCTCTGCCATATCTTAAAATAATGCACGTGTGAGCATATAATATCAGTGCGACACACAGTCAGCACAAGCTCCCAACACGGCTGTTTCATGCTCTTCTCAAAACTAGTACGTGCGAGTAAAACTCCCGACACGACCATATCACAATATCACAACTCTAGTGTGAGCAATGATCCCAACACTATGTTATGTGAAAACACAGGAGTATAAGCAAAGCTCCCAATACTCTATAATGTGTAATATATGAAAACTGAGTACGAGCTAAGCTCTCAGTACTCTATCATGTAAACTGAGTATGAGCATAGCTCCCAATACTCTATAATGCATCAATCACAATCTGAGTACGATCAATGCTTCCAGTACTCTAACATGCATAAATCTCATTAAAATCTAGTACAAGTATAACTCAAGTACTATATGATGCATATCTTAAAATATAGTGCCAGTAATCTCTAGGACTTATGGTTTTCACACAAAACCAGATAGATGGCATATTTAAATCACAATTCACCCAATTCAAATCAAATAAGCATTCAAATGTGCATGTTTTCGCATATGCATGAAAACAAATGCCACTCTATCATGCAACCATGCATTTTAATCACAACATGCTTCTCAGGTATTTTCACCATAGTTTTGGGATAAAACACAACTTATGCTTATCATTCTCAGTCATCATAATATGCCAATTTAAGGGATTTCATATAGCATATAATATCAAAATGTTATTCAAAATACATGGAGCCATATCTAGCTACTCACGAAATTCTCTTACCTCGGATCACGTCAAGTGACCTCTCTTCCTTGGTGCTGCTTACTCTCATAGTCCGATTAGCTCCCAAAGTGATTTTTAAAGCTGTTATACGTATTTACGTTAGTATACCGTATTATACTCGTTTCATTTACTAAATCTCAATTCCATGCATCAATCTTATTATTTTCTTCCAATATGGTATTATACCACATTTTCCATATAGTCATATTCATTTCTCCTCATTTCCAATTTATGCATTTCACAAGATTAATTTATAATCTTCCATACATGCATATTCCACCATTAAATTCATGCCAAGACCATTTCCTCATCATTTTCTCATTTTCACACCAATAACTAGGTCATGCTCATTTTTCATGATCCTTTCATTTCCAACAATTCATATATATACTAATAAACTCATCAATAATATATCAACTTGGTGCATTAAATCTTACCTAATTGAGATTTCTTTCCTTTTTCACTAATTTGGTACAAATCCTCCTTGCTCTTGAAATCCTTGATTTCAATCTCTTGTTTCCAAGTATGTTGCTCTCCTCTTTACCAAGAACAACATTACTCAACAAAGTCTTACTCAAAATTGATTGCAAACTGAAGTTTTCTGGTGTAGAAATGTTAGGTTACACTTTTGCTTTTGAATGGAATAGTTTCTCTCGTGCAAACTGAAGTACAGAAGTCCAGTATTTATAGAATTATCTCATATGATCGATCTACTCTCTAATGAGACTGATCTGCCCTGCATTTTTCCTGTCACGACCCAAAATACCCAAAAATCAGAGTAAATTTTTCGTTTTTCTTTCATACTTACCTGTCCTTTGATCGTGACCAACCACAACTAGTAATTGGGCTGTATGTCAGTGCCCATATCATCACCATACATTTACAGCTAGTGCACAATTTAAATTAAATAAAACTCATATGTTATGCACTAATTTTTTTTCATTTCTTTACCATATGTACCCAGTCTATACATCCCAGTGTCAATACAAAATATAGTATCATGATTATATTATTTAGATATACTATTTATATACAACGTGTATATACCTCAAAAGATGGGCAACAGCGAATGTCTGGAATGCAGTACTCAGTCTCCTCAAGGTCTACTGAAAGAAATCTGTGTGAGAAAATGAAAGAGGTGAGCACATTAAGCTTAGTAAGGCAAACCTACGAACAAGTAGATAACCATACAACCTACATGAACGTAGTGCCATGCATAAACCACCCCTTCTCAACACATTTCAAAACATATGCTATGATTCATGATGTCATGTAAAAAAAGTACACATATGGATTTCAAAAAGCATGGAAACTCATCATGTAAATCCATTTAAATCATTTCATTCTCGTTAACATTTCACAACAATGTCAGAACGTAACCCATCCTTCAGGTGTTCCTGACACACATAAAATCATGAAGTAAAATGCTTTTCAAAGCAATGATAACATGTAAAAGTTTAAATCCCAATTTTATTCTACAATCACATCTCAGTCAGGACTCAACCCCTCCCTCGGGTGATCCAGACTGTCACAAAAATCCATAAACTGTGTTTTTCAAAACCATCAACATGCGAGAGTAGGCAATATATGTATATCTCAGGCAAATAACTAGGATTATGGCCATATGTCCTTGTGATCCCACTGCTACATAGATCCTAGTGTGTGGGGTCTCACCACGATCGGGGACCGCCCTGGGAGCTCGATCAGTCCATCTTGTCGACCCTATCCGATCACTCGTATCTGAAGATGCCACTCGCATCCAAAGATGCCACTCATCCGAAGATGCCACTAGGGGTGTAAAACGGGTCGAACGGTGCGGACCGGTGCGGATTAATACGGATACGGGTTTAAGCGGGTTGAACCCGTTTAGGCCCGCATTTAAACGGATTAAATTTGTGGAGACCGATCCGATTCTAATGCGGGCCGGATTGGCCCGCGGGCTAACTTAACTTTTTTTTGAAAATAAAGAATTGGACTTTAAAAAATAACGAATTGGGTCTAAACACTTAATTAAGTCTAATTTTAATTTGTTAAATGATTATTGGGCTTTGGAAATTAACCAAAATTGTTATAAAATCAAATCACATAGATTTGAGACTAAAATACAAAGTTTAATTTGCAATTTTTTTAACAAGAGGAATTTTAGTTCATTCATGATCAAATATAACAAGTTCAAAGTAAAAACCAAAATGATTTGGAGTTCTCCATTTAATTTCAAATTGTAAGTTAGTCACATAAAACAATATATTATGTACAAAAGAAAATTATGAGTTTGTAATATATATATCTATATATATATATATATATATATTTCAGCATAAGCAATATATTATATCATAAGCAAGCAAGTCATAAAATTGTGAAAATAGTTCTACAAATATTATTATATTAATCTCAATAAAAATAAAATCCACAAACATAATATCCATTAAACAAACTCGCATTACAAATACAAATTACACATAACATAATATTATGGTCTAAATAATTAAATAAAGAATAGTAAATAAGTTTAAAAGTCATAAAATCTACAAGTATGCATTAAACTCCATATCAAACAACATTAAACTTGTGAGTTAATCTCATTATTCAAATGATTTGAATCATTTGATTCTTCCACCAATTTATCTTTGTTTTCCTCATCATCTTTCCAACCTATAAAATAAAATTTTCAATTATTAAATAAAAATACAATAACATTATTTTGGTAAATTTTCAATTTTTTATTTTTGTAGTTTTGTTTGTTTAAACTTTAGAAATTAGAATAGGTAGAATGATAATGATTTAGGACATAGGTTTGATTGATGTGTTGGTAAAATAGCCCGCGGGTTAACCCGTATCCGTACGGGTTGGCCCGTATAAATTATTTACCCGACGGGCTTGACCCGTATAAGCCCGTTTTTAAACGGATCACATATTAATAGACCGGATCGTTAAAAGCCCGCAGTTTTTACGGACCAACCCGCGGGCTTGAGCCCGTTTTACACCCCTAGATGCCACTCATCCGAAGATGCCACGCATCCGAAGATGCCACATAATCAATACCAGCACGGTACAGCGTACTCCATGCTACTTACATCGTACAACGTACTCTGTAGACCCATATCTCATATCCATACTCATGCCTTATCTTAAAATGCACGTGCTAGCCTATTTAATCGGTGTGACACAAAGTCTACCCGACGCTCGAAGCACGGCTCATCGTATGTTCTGATAGTACCAGTTCGAGTGATGCTCTAGCACTTTCTTAAAATCAAGGAGAATCTTGTATGAGCCAAGCTCCAGCACGCATTTCATAAAATCTCATAAGATTAGTGCGAGCTAAGCTCCAGCACTCTATCAAAATCATGTAAAACTAGTGCGAGCTAGGCTCCAGCACTCTATCATAAAATCAAATAAAAATCTAGTGCGAGATAAACTCCCGCACCCTGCTACAAAAATAATATCAAAATCTGGTGCGAGTTAGACTCTAGCACCAATGCATGTAAAACTCTAGTGCGAGCCATTGCTCCAGCACTAATGCATGCATCACACAAATCACAACTCGTGCGAGCTAAGCTCTAGCATGTCACATATTCATGAAATCACGTAGGCGACTACATTTCTCAAAATCAATTTCAGAGATAGTCAACAGTGATTAAAGTTATGCAATATTGTGCATTTTATTTAAAAGTTAGCCAGCCTACCCGTGCATGTGTCAAACCACCTCAAAAACAAACAAGAACCTCTTGTTCCTGCTCCTCCCAACTATTCATAATTTTGAAAATTTTACCCTTCACAATGATATTTTGGTAATTTTTCCATCTAGAGCACTAAAATTTTTACCTTGGATCTAGACCCTTCAAACACTTTAAGGGGGCGTTTGGTTCGAGGGAAAAAATTACCTTAGGAAAAAAAATTACCTTTTATCCAGGTAAAAAGTTTTAAGGGGTAAATTTTAGGGAAAAAAATTACTTTAGATCCAAAAAAAAAATTTTTGACTCATGTAATCTAAAAATACCTCAAGATTCGAAGGTAATCATTTTACCCTTGATTTTCCCAAAATTGAGCACTGTAGGTAAAATAAATGACTGACAAAGAGGAAAAGAATCGAACCAAACGGGGGAATCAAATGACGAAAAAAAATTACGGGGGGAATTTATAATTCCCCCCAACCAAACGCCCCCTAAGAGACTGCAAATGAAGTTGAAAATGCGTAAAGTTACCTCTAGCAGTCCGTAAAATTCCTTTACTTGGAATCACGCGTGAGCTTATCCTGTCTCGACCATACCAGGTCTCTCAGTCCAATCCGCTCCAAACCAAGTCTATGGAGTTGCATATAACCACGTATTTGGGTCAGTTTTAATATACTTATCAATATTCACTTATACTGATCGAATCTAAAACACTTGGCCTGTTTTACTTTATTGGGCCCAATTGCATCTTCATGGGTCTCGACCTATTTCAAGCCCGTTTCCACTTATTAAATCCCTTCTTTGAGTGTATTGGGCTCTCAATACCTATTGGGCTTCATTCCAAACTCTTTAGCTAGCCCGTATATCATTTACGACAATTAATTCAAAAATCCCAATATAATTCCCTAAATGCGGAATTTAATCCGTAATTCGTAAAATACATTTTTAATACACAAAAAATTACATAAATTGTCGTAAATGAGCTTTACTTATCCGAGATTATGCGATGGTGCGCAAATCGAAGTTCAATCGGGCTCACGTACACGATATATCGTCGAACTGCATAATTTTATATTTAATTTCGACTTAATTTTTAATTAAATATAATTTAAATAAATTTCTCAAAAATCAAATCGATCACTTTTGACCTCTTATCGACTTACCCGAAGTCCGGTGTATCCCAAAAAATTCTTCCTTTTTTTTTTCTTTTTTCTCTTTTTCTTCCTTTTTCTCCCCTTTTCCTCTCTTTCTTGGCTAAACCGATTCGCGGTTTAACCCAGTTCAGACCGGTCGATTTAGCTCGGTTCAGTCTGGTTCGATCGGTTCAGGGTTTCATCACCTGTTCTTCATCGGCTTCCATCGTCAGCAGCTTCACGGGACCTCGAGAAGCTCGGATCTGCATTTAGTTTCGCCATGGCTGGCCGGTCGGGCCTCTTCTCTCCTCGTCGTCGATGCCGTTCTCTTTTATTACCATCGTCGATGTTTGTGACCATTTCACCGGTAGATTCTGGCACCAATCGGTGTACCTATACTGGGGGAGCGTTCAGCTAGGGTCGGTTGGAGTTCGATCGGCGTTGGCTCGTCGGATTTTCGTTTCCTCCCTCTCGATTTCTCTCTTTTCCTTTTCCTCAATCGTCGGCCATGTTTCGCTATCAAATTTTGTGAGATCTGAGAATTTCAGACATATTTAATGATGTAATAATAAATTGAAGTGTAATTTATAGAGCTAAGTGAATTGTAGGAATTATAATTGGAGATTTATATGTTAAGTGTGTAAAATGAGCATGAAGCATGAGGACAGATCGATCTGGGAGAATGAGAGATCGATCTGGTGAGTTAAAAATGACGAGGAAGGGGAAATTTGAAGAGCAGATCGATCTCCAATGGAAGAGATCGATCTCCTTATGAATCTGTTTGAGAAGGGATCGATCTCATGAGGAAGAGATCGATCTCCAAATGAATCTGTTTGAGAGAAGATCGATCTCATGAGGAGGAGATCGATCTCCAAATGCTTCTGTTTGGGGAGAAGATCGATCTCCTTAGGAGCAGATCGATCTCATAAAGCCATAAAGAGATCGATCTCACCCCTCGACAGATCGATCTCCTAGGCATAAAATTGCCCAGATCGTCCCCAAATTTTAAACACAGATCGATCTCATCAAGAGGCAGATCGATCTCCTACCTCTAGTCTATATAAGGAACCCGTGTTTTCTCTTGAAATCTCACTTTCTCTCTCTTTCAAACCTCAATTTTTCCTAAAACCTAGTTTCTCACTCCTCCAAATCCCCCATTTTCGATCGAATCAGCTATTGTGGTAAGAAGGAAAGTTGTTCCTCATCGAAGGGAGAACAACATACTTGGAAATCGAAGGACGAATCGGATCGAGGGTTGAGTTGTGCGTCTCACAAGCTTTGGGTAATTTCTAAACCTCGATCTTGATATTTGAGCTGATTTTGATGTTATTGGTGGTGGTAATTGTGTTGAAATAGTTGAGGAATGATTAGGGATTGATGAGATTGTAATGTAGTTGGATTAATGTTGATATTTGGAAATTGTGGTAATTTTGAGAATTGTGCTATAAACGGAAATATAGACAATGTGGTGAATTAGCGTAGATAATTGGTATTAGAGATATCGAACGTTGAGATATTGTGAATGAGGTTGTAGTTTAGGGTAGAGTGACGAGAATTGAGAAAATTGAGGTGTTATGAGCGATGATGCTCGATTTTGAGAATTGAGATTTATGAGATAATTGAGTATTGATGTTTTAACATCGTTTGGACAGCTCGGGAGTTCCAGAGTGGAATGCGAGACTAGTCCGTGATACGGGGGAAACGATTGCACTATACGAGGTGCAAAGAGGTAAGGAAAACTAAACCAATTGTGTATGTATTTTGATGAATTATTGTAGCATGAACCATGATTTGAGAATACAAGCATGTTTTGTGTTGTAATGTAATTGCACACGGTTTTATAGCCGGTTGGAGCCCGTTATTTTATGAGTTTATAAGCTAAGTGTGAAATTGCTTTATAAACCTTTGAGTTGCATGAAAAGTAAATTGGGCTCTACGTTAAGGCGATATTGAGATTTGAGAAAATGTGTGCGTGTTTTGCCGGTTGGAACTCGGTTTTAATATGTTTTGTGTTGAGTACACAAATGTTTTAAATGAGTTTTTAAGAGAAAACCATTAAGAGTTCTACGTGAAGGCATAACGTTTTATAAGATAATGGCTAATGATTGAGACTTAGGCGTGTCATGTCGAATACACATCGGGCATTGCTCTGGTAGCATATAAGACCGATATAGTGGGACGCCTGGGAACTGACCCAGGGACCACGGGCCTTGCTCTGGTAGCATATAAGACCGATATAGTGGGACGCCTGGGAACCGACCCAGGGACCACAGGCCTTGTTCTGGTAACATATAAGTCCGATTATTCCTCCGCTCTGGTAGCGTTGGGAGGCATTGCTCTGGTAGCATGTAAGACCGAGAGAGTGGGCCGCCTGGGAACCGACCCAGGGACCACGTGTCAGTGTGCATTAGGCGAGGCATTGCTCTGGTAGCAAGTAAGGCCGGGCCTTGTTCTGGTAACATATAAGTCCAATATACTTTGCATACGACCATATTGTCGACGTTCCCTCTATACGAGGATGCCTGGGATGCGCACCCAGAGGAGCTTATATATATATTTGATGTGCCATGACGAGTTTTAATTGAGTTTTATTGCCTAGTCTCGTTTTACACATGAGTTGTGTTTTGTGACCTTGTCACATGTGATTTACTGAGGTGATTTTTATCACGTATTTGAGAACAGCCATTATTGCATATATTTACACATGCTTGTGAGTGCTCGATGTTGAGCCTTTTATCTTCATGTTTTCACATGATTTAACGAGTTATGAGATGATGTTTTGAGAACTTTCATGCTACGTTTTCAAATGAGCTTTATAAACAAATACATATTTGTGATGTGTGAAATGGTTTATATAACTGAGTTCCTTTACCCCCCTTACTGAGCAATTTAGAAGCTCACCCTGTTTTCCTTCCCCCCCCCCAGAGTTCTTCAAGTGAAAAAGGATCTCCCTGCGACGTACGGAGTAGTGGCTAGTGGAGGACTTGAGCTCCAGGCCCTTTATATATTGTATTTGAGGTATATTTTATCTTTCATGTACCCAGACTATTAATGTGATCACAGACATATGATGTATATCATTATATGGGATGTATTAGGATTAATTAACTTGGAATTGAGTAATGTATATGATTCAATATACACTATGTCGTGATGAGATCCTGAGGCATGATAATTATGATGATGTATGACACTGCACAGGAATACACCTTTAATTGTGAATTAACGAGTAAAAAAGTTTTAAATTTGCCCTATTTTCCGCAAACTTTCGGGGTGTGACAGTTTTCTTGGTATCAGAGCTTAGGGTGTCTAGTACTGTCAGTGTCGGTTAAGTGAAATAGAATACATCCCAAGTGTCTGTAATAGTCTGGTCATAAACTGAAATTGAGGATTGAGATTTCAATCGATTGTGATATGTACGCGCAGGAGACGAGTTGAGATTGAGAATGAGTAAACGACGAGGTCGTTCGAGGAGGCAGGCAGAGTCCCCTCCACCACCTGTCCCACAACCAGAGAGTCCTAACTCTCGATTTAATCGGATTGAGACCGATGTGCGACAAGGTTTTGAGCAGATGGCGGCGCTATTCGCGCAACACTTTGGAGTTAATGCCTCAGATACTACCCCTACACCACCACCAGGACCTTCCATACCCCCAGTGCCTCCCGTCACTCAGCCTGAGGACAGACGTAAGGTCCGACTAAGGGAATTTTTGAAGATGAATCCACCCGCATTTAGGGGAAAGAAGGATCCTACAGAGGCTGAGGAGTGGTTGACGGAGTTGAGAGTTATATTTGATTTACTGGGGTGCACCGATGCTGAGAGAGTCAGTATGAGTGCCTATATGCTGAAGGGGAGAGCTCGAGATTGGTGGAGTACTACCCAGGGTATCTTGATGTCCCGCCAGGATGTGATTGGTTGGGAAGAGTTCCAGACAGCTTTTAGAACCCAATATGTACCACGAGCCGCCCAGAGAAGGAAACAAGCCGAGTTTTTGAGTTTGGTACAGGGTGACATGTCGGTGGATGACTATGAGAGCCAGTTCACCGCACTACTGAGATATGACCCAGAGACCTTCAAGAGTGAAGAGCTCCGCACAGAGAAGTTTGTGTATGGGTTGAAGCCCGTCATTAGAGATAGATTGATGGGGCTATGTATTACTGAGTTTGGAGATGCTCTGAGACGAGCACAAGAGGTGGAAAGAGGAATCGAAATGGTACAATCCCAGCATGAGCTCAGAGCAGTGCATAAAGATAAGGGCAAGAGGCCAGCGATTTTCCGAACAGAGGCTCGGAGAGGTTCCTTCAGGAGAGGAAGGATTGAGGTACAGAAGGACAGATTGGAGAGACCTAGAGCCTATCCTATTATCAAGGAGATCCCTCGATATGTCAGGCCGGAGATGAGGATTTGTGGAGACTGTGGCCGATCGCATGAGGGAAGTTGTACTGGGTCGATCCGTGGATGTTTTAGATGTGGTGACATGGGTCACAGAGTGAAAGACTGTCCCCAACCTCAGATACCACATGCTCCGGAGCCCATTAGACAACAGCCTCAGAGAGTGGATCCCCGGAGACGGGCCACTGCGGCAGAGAAAGGGAAGAAACCTGTGGCACAGGGACGAGTGTTTGCCCTGGATAAGGAGACCGCAGACGCTTCGGCAGAAACTATAAGAGGTACACTCTCTGTCTGTAATTATGAGGCTCATGTGTTGATTGATTCAGGATCCACGCATTCGTTTATTTCTGAGCATTTTGCATGTAGATTAAACTTGAAGTTTGAACCTCTAGAATATATACTACATGTAAATACCCCTATGCGTGAATCCCAGAGAACTGAGTTAATCTGTAAAGGGTGTGAAATTAAGGTGCAAGATAGAGTGATGTTAGCAGATCTAATCATGTTGAGTATACATGGGTTTGATGTAATTCTGGGAATGGATTGGTTGGCGACCAATCGAGTGAGTTTAGACTGCTACACTAAGATTGTAACTTTCTCCCCACCTGAACCTTACAGTGTACGGTTGAGATATTGAGGAAATGATTATGTGGAATTCTAGTAAGTCATTTGAGAATTTTAACATTATTTTGGAGAGTATTAAATATGATTATTTATGTGAAGGTTATGAGACACTCATCTCAGACGATGAGCGGGAACATCCGAGGATTGAGGATATACCTGTGGTTTGCGAATTTCTGGATGTTTTCCCAGATGAATTGCCAGGTTTACCACCAGAGAGAGAGCTGGAGTTTACCATTGATTTGGTACCGGATACTCAGCCGATCTCTAAACCTCCCTACAGGATGGCATTAGTGGAACTTGAGGAACAGAAGAAACAACTACAGGAGTTATTAGATCAAGGGTTTATTAGACCTAGTGTTTCGCCGTGGGGAGCGCCAGTACTGTTTGTTAAGAAGAAGGATGGTAGTCTCAGATTATGTGTGGACTACCGGCTATTGAATAAAGCCACGGTGAAGAATAAATATCCGCTGCCCAGGATTGACGATCTACTTGATCAGCTAAGAGGGGCATCAGTCTTTTCTAAGATTGATTTGAGATCGGGCTATCACCAATTGAGGATCAAAGAGGAAGATATTCCAAAGACGGCCTTTAGGACAAGATATGGCCATTACGAATTTCTGGTGATGTCCTTTGGATTGACGAACGCCCCTGCAGCATTTATGAGATTGATGAACGAGGTGTTCAGAGACTATCTGGATAAGTTTGTGATAGTCTTTATCGATGATATCCTGGTGTACTCTCGGTCGTATGAGGAGCATGCACAGCATTTGTGGTTAGTACTTCAGATACTCCGAGATAAGCAATTCTACGGAAAGCTTAGTAAGTGTGAGTTTTGGCTGAACCGGATAGCTTTCCTTGGGCATGTAGTCTCAGAGGAAGGAGTATCAGTGGATCCGAGTAAAATAGTAGCTGTGCTTAATTGGGAAAGACCGAGGACAGTGACTGAGATACGAAGCTTCCTTGGTTTGGCAGGGTATTACAGGAGATTTGTGGAAGGATTCTCGAGGATTGCCGCTCCTTTGACTAAGCTCACGCGTAAGGAGACTCCGTTCATATGGACTGATCAATGTGAGCTCAGTTTTCAAGAGTTAAAGAGGAGATTGACGGCGGCACCTGTGTTAACTATCCCTAAGGGATCAGGAGGATTCTCGGTGTATAGTGATGCATCTCATCAAGGATTGGGGTGTGTGCTTATGCAGCAAGGGAGAGTGGTCGCATATGGATCGCGTCAGCTGAAAGACCATGAGCGGAATTACCCCACACATGATTTGGAGTTAGCCGCTGTGGTATTTGCTTTGAAGATCTGGCGCCACTACTTATATGGGGAAAGATTCCAGATCTTCACTGATCACAAGAGTTTGAGATATCTCTTTGATCAGAAAGAGTTAAACATGAGACAAAGGAGATGGATGGAACTCCTTAAGGATTATGACTGCGAGATTCTATACCATCCAGGTAAGGCGAATGTAGTTGCTGATGCCCTGAGCAGGAAGTGTATGATATCTGCTATGATGATCAGGGAATGGGATTTGTTAGAGCAGGTCGTCGAACTTCGGATCAAAGTTAAAGAGGTAGAGACCGGATTTTTGGCTAGCTTGCGGATGGAGCCCAGGATCATGGATCAGATTAGAACTGGGCAGCGCAGTGATCAGAGATTGATAGATATGGTTAGCCAAGCTGAGCAGAGTTCGCAGTCGGATCTCACCATCAGTGAGGATGGATTGCTGAGATTCAGAGGACAGATTTGTGTACCGGACGATGATACCCTAAAGAGACAGATACTGAGAGAATCCCACTGCTCGCGATACACCATGCACCCAGGGAGTACTAAGATGTACCGAGACTTGAGAAAGGTGTATTGGTGGAGTGGTATGAAGCGAGACGTGGCAGAGTATATGGCCAGGTGTTTAGTATGCCAGCAAGTGAAAGCTGAGCATCGGAAGCCCGGAGGACTACTACAGCCCTTACCTGTACCTACATGGAAATGGGAGCATGTCACTATGGACTTTATTATGGGTTTACCGAGGACCCGAAGAGGTCGTGATGCGATATGGGTCATTGTGGATAGATTGACCAAGAGTGCCCACTTCCTTGCCATCAGGAGCACAGATACTGTGGATGCCTTAGCTGAGCTATATGTCAGCGAGATAGCTAGATTACATGGGGCTCCAGTAAGTATTACTTCTGATAGAGATTCCCGATTTACTTCCAGATTTTGGACCCAGTTTCAGGAGTCCATGGGATCTCGATTGAGTTTTAGTACCGCCTATCATCCTCAGACAGATGGTCAGTCAGAGAGGACTATTCAGACCCTGGAGGATATGTTGAGGGCGTGTACGATGGATTTTAAGGGATCATGGGATGATCACCTGCCCCTAGCAGAGTTTGCGTACAATAACAGCTATCATGCGAGTATTGGAATGGCACCTTTTGAGGCTCTATATGGTAGGAGGTGTAGATCCCCTGTAGCTTGGGAAGAAGTCGGTGACAGAAAGATAAATGCTCCCGAGCTTGTTGAGCAAGCCGTACAGAGTGTGAAACTCATATGTGAGAGGTTACGGGCTGCACAGAGTAGACAGAAAAGCTACGCGGATGCGCGTAGATGGTCACTTGAATTTGATGTTGGTGATGCAGTATTTCTGAGAGTATCACCGAGCAAGGGTATCATGCGATTTGGGAAGAAAGGAAAATTGAGTCCTCGATACATAGGACCATTCGAGATTCTTGAGAGAGTGGGAGAGGTAGCCTACAGATTGGCATTACCCCCACAGATGTTCGGAATACACAACGTTTTTCATGTGTCTATGTTGCGGAAGTACCACCCGGACCATTCTCATGTCATAGAGTATGACGAGATGGACATACAAGAGGACATGAGCTACACTGAGGAACTCGTCCAGATTCTCGATAGAAAGGAGAAGGTACTGAGAACCAAGAGCATCCCATTAGTGAAAGTCTTGTGGAAGCATCACTCAAGGGAAGAGGCGACGTGGGAACTAGAGAGTCTCATGAAGGAGAGATACCCCCATCTATTTTGACTAGTTGAGTTGAATTTGGAGGACCAAATTCTTTTTAAGGTGGGGAGGATGTGAGATCTGAGAATTTCAGACATATTTAATGATGTAATAATAAATTGAAGTGTAATTTATTGAGCTAAGTGAATTGTAGGAATTATAATTGGAGATTTATATGTTAAGTGTGTAAAATGAGCATGAAGCATGAGGACAGATCGATCTGGGAGAAGGAGAGATCGATCTCGTGAGTTAAAAATGACGAGGAAGGGGAAATTTGAAGAGCAGATCGATCTCCAATGGAAGAGATCGATCTCCTTATGAATCTGTTTGAGAAGGGATCGATCTCATGAGGAAGAGATCGATCTCCAAATGAATCTGTTTGAGAGAAGATCGATCTCATGAGGAGGAGATCGATCTCCAAATGCTTCTGTTTGGGGAGAAGATCGATCTCCTTAGGAGCAGATCGATCTCATAAAGCCATAAAGTGATCGATCTCACCCCTCAACAGATCGATCTCCTAGGCATAAAATTACCCAGATCGTCCCCAAATTTCAAACACAGATCGATCTCATCAAGAGGCAGATCGATCTCCTACCTCCAGTCTATATAAGGAACCCGTGTTTTCTCCTGAAATCTCACTTTCTCTCTCTTCCAAACCTTCATTTTTCTGAAAACCTAGTTTCTCACTCCTCCAAATCCCCCATTTTCGGCCGAATCAGCTATTGTGGTAAGAAGGAAAGTTGTTCCTCATCGAAGGGAGAACAACATACTTGGAAATCGAAGGACGAATCGGATCGAGGCGTGAGTTGTGCGTCTCACAAGCTTTGGGTAATTTCTAAACCTCGATCTTGATATTTGAGCTGATTTTGATGTTATTGGTGGTGGTAATTGTGTTGAAATAGTTGAGGAATGATTAGGGATTGATGAGATTGTAATGTAGTTGGATTAATGTTGATATTTGGAAATTGTGGCAATTTTGAGAATTGTGCTATAAACGGAAATATAGACAATGTGGTGAATTAGCGTAGATAATTGGTATTAGAGATATCGAACGTTGAGATATTGTGAATGAGGTTGTAGTTTAGGGTAGAGTGACGAGAATTGAGAAAATTGAGGTGTTATGAGCGATGATGCTCGATTTTGAGAATTGAGATTTATGAGATAATTGAGTATTGATGTTTTAACATCGTTTGGACAGCTCGGGAGTTCCAGAGTGGAAAGCGAGACTAGTCCGTGATACGGGGGAAACGATTGCACTATACGAGGTGCAAAGAGGTAAGGAAAACTAAACCAATTGTGTATGTATTTTGATGAATTATTGTAGCATGAATCATGATTTGAGAATACAAGCATGTTTTGTGTTGTAATGTAATTGCACACGATTTTATAGCCGGTTGGAGCCCATTATTTTATGAGTTTATAAGCTAAGTGTGAAATTGCTTTATAAACCTTTGAGTTGCGTGAAAAGTAAATTGGGCTCTACGTTAAGGCGATATTGAGATTTGAGAAAATGTATGTGTGTTTTGCCGGTTACAACTCGGTTTTAATATGTTTTGTGTTGAGTACACAAATGTTTTAAATGAGTTTTTAAGAGAAAACCATTAAGAGTTCTACGTGAAGGCATAACGTTTTATAAGATAATGGCTAATGATTGAGACTTAGGCGTGTCATGTCGAATACACATAGGGCATTGCTCTGGTAGCATATAAGACCGATATAGTGGGACGCCTGGGAACCGACCCAGGGACCACGGGCCTTGCTCTGGTAGCATATAAGACCGATATAGTGGGACGCCTGGGAACCGACCCAGGGACCACAGGCCTTGTTCTGGTAACATATAAGTCCGATTATTCCTCCGCTCTGGTAGCGTTGGGAGGCATTGCTCTGGTAGCATGTAAGACCGAGAGAGTGGGCCGCCTGGGAACCGACCCAGGGACCACGTGTCAGTGTGCATTAGGCGAGGCATTGCTCTGGTAGCAAGTAAGGCCGGGCCTTGTTCTGGTAACATATAAGTCCAATATACTTTGCATACGACCATATTGTCGACGTTCCCTCTATACGAGGATGCCTGGGATGCGCACCCAGAGGAGCTTATATATATTTGATGTGCCATGACGAGTTTTAATTGAGTTTTATTGCCTAGTCTCGTTTTACACATGAGTTGTGTTTTGTGACCTTGTCACGTGTGATTTACTGAGGTGATTTTTATCACGTATTTGAGAACAGCCATTATTGCATATATTTACAAATGCTTGTGAGTGCTCGATGTTGAGCCTTTTATCTTCATGTTTTCACATGATTTAACGAGTTATGAGATGATGTTTTGAGAACTTTCATGCTACGTTTTCAAATGAGCTTTATAAGCAAATACATATTTGTGATGTGTGAAATGGTTTATATAACTGAGTTCCTTTACCCCCCTTACTGAGCAATTTAGAAGCTCACCCTGTTTTCCTTTCCCCCCCCAGAGTTCTTCAAGTGAAAAAGGATCTCCCTGCGGCGTACAGAGTAGTGGCTAGTGGAGGACTTGAACTCCAGGCCCTTTATATATTGTATTTGAGGTATATTTTATCTTTCATGTACCCAGACTATTAATGTGATCACAAACATTTGATGTATACATTATATGGGATGTATTAGGATTAATTAACTTGGAATTGAGTAATGTATATGATTCAATATACACTATGTCGTGATGAGATCCTGAGGCATGATAATTATGATGATGTATGACACTGCACAGGAATACACCTTTAATTGTGAATTAACGAGTAAAAAAGTTTTAAATTTACCCTATTTTCCGCAAACTTTCGGGGCGTGACAGAGTTTTCTTGAGTTGGCTCATTGGCATAAGGAGTGTGAGAACTAAGGGTGTTGTCCCTGGTTCGAGCCTCCGAGGACGCATTCTGAGGGGAATTTCCCTGAATGAAACAAAGCCGTGCGGGCCTCGGCCCAAAGCGGACAATACGTGGATGTTATTGGCGTTGTTGTACCACCAGTTGTTAGACCACCAACGTTGTCGATGGGCCTTGCGGGTCAGTGGACCTGGGCTTGGTTGCCATGGCCGTTGGCAGGGGTTGGCCGGGCAGGGGTTGGCCGTCACAAATTTCACCTGGGTCGGGGTCGGCATCGACGTTGGCTTGAGGCTTTCCCCTCTCGGCCTCTCATTCTCTTCTCGGTGGCCTCCGACCGGTGGAGGCAGAGGGGGTTCGACTCCCTCGCTGGTACCAGCAGAGACAAACTAAAGGTGTTGTCCCTAGCTTGAATCTCTGGGTCGCGTCTAGCTGGAGTTAGCCTTACCCCCCAGCTGTGAGAAAAACCGTGATGGGCTTCAGTCCAAAAGCGGATAATACTGGTTAATGGTGTTGCGCTTAGTAGCCACTGCGCTAGTCAGCCTAGGGGGACCCCCGTGGGGGTTATTGCCTGTGGAGGCTAGTGGGCCTTTGGTGTTGAGAGGGTCTTCACATTTCCTCTTAAAACTGACATTTCAAACTTAATGAGATCGATCTGCCTCTAAGCATGAGATCGATCTGTTTCAGGCAATAGCTTAAGGAGATCGATCTTCTCCAAGTCAGTAACATTTGGAGATCGATCTGGCCCTTCCGGGACTGATTCCTTCTTTACAGAATGTTTAGCAGATCGATCTGGCCCCATTGGAGATCGATCTACCCCTATTCCATTGCTCGAATAAGAGCATTTTTTGCTCTTACAGATCGATCTCTCATCCTATGAGATCGATCTGGCATTTGTATTTTACAGATTTTGCTGCAGTTTTCTATAGTAACTCATACCAAACCTCATAAATTTTACTGCCATAGTCATTTTCTCATCCAACCATCTTTAACGCTTGAAAGTACATCCATTTATACTTTATATACATTAAAACTTGTGTGCATTCATTGTATAACCAAAGGTATACAATACAAACCAAATGGAAGTACAAAGATTTACAACTCATGCAACTTCCTTCCATTTTACCACACCACTCATTTTCCATTCCACTCACATTCATCATCTATAAAATTCCATTTCTTCTTATTCCTATATAATGAAACTTGTACGTACATCAAAAACTCATATTACAAGTGTGTACATTGAATTTATGGACTTTACATCATTTATGCTTCTCATAGCATGTACATGTATATACTTATGAATTTAAGGGTCTTATAGGCCCAGATAGGTGACTAGGGGTAAAATATGTACAAGGATGACTAGAAAGGCTCAAACGATCCAAAGAAGGCCTACATAATTTCCCTAATTAAGTGTGATCTAATATTTCACCTCGAGATCAGATCAAAAAAATTCTAGAATGTGATGCACAAAATTAACTAAACAAATGCAATCCTATGTCCACATAAGCTTTCTCTAAATAAATATACATATTCATGACATGACATGTGCATAAAATCAGGAAATCACAATCAGAATCAAGATAAATTCAAGAATTCAACTTCATGTTTTTCCTATAATCATGCTTCTCATTCAATCAAAGTCTAACTAAATCATGGGGTTATATCATCAGAATATGGGAAAACTACATGTTATATACTAAATCATCCCAAAATCAAATAATGTAAACTCATATTTTCGAAAAAAATTTCAATTTTGCCCAAAATTTTCAAAAATGCTCAAGTGATATCTCCAACCCCAAACTTAAAGTGCACAGTGTCCTCAGTGTGCAGCTAATATAAGAATTGAAGCTCAAGAATTGAGTACTCCCCTATCTGATGATGAAGAGAAATTGAAGCTTGATGAGAACATACTGCGACAAAGGCTAACTGTAAAAGAAACAAAGAAAGAAACAACAGAAAAGAGAAAAAGAACTGTACAAAAAGTAAGAAGAGAGATAAAGCACATCAAATGCAGGTGAAGAAAATGACACTTAGCAGCAGGGCTAGAAGTAAGAGGGTTAGCCAAAGTGGTGACAGAATGCTGATAGTCAAATCCTCCTGAGCTCTATCTACTTCCATCCTTTTAGTAGATATCTCATGGTTAAGCATTATATCTTCCTTAACCTCCATCCTAAAAACGTCTTGAGAGTCATCAGGGAATCTCAAAGGTTTGAAAACATTAAATGTCACCTCCTGATTTAGGACTCTCATGGTTAATTCCCCCTTTTGCACATCAGTTAATGTCCTACCAATAGCTAGGAAAGGTTTTCCTAGAATGGGGACTTCCCCGTCTTCTTCCAATAAAGTTTGTAGGAAAATAAACTTGTCCACCTTAACCAGCACACCCTCAATTACTCCCTTTGGATACTTAATGGATCTATCAGCTAATTGAAGGGTCATTATGGTAGGCTTTACATCTCTTTCTCCTAGCTTATGGTATATGGACCAAGGTATAAGGTTAATACTGGCTCTTAGATCACATAGGGCCCTACCAAAGAACTGATCTCGGATGGTACAAGGTATGGTAAAACTACCTGGATCTTTGAGCTTGGGGGGTAATTTGCTCTGAATGATTGCACTACACTCCTCAGTCAATGCCACTATCTCATAATTCCCTAATATCCTCTTCCTCAAGAGGATATCCTTCATAAACTTCACATAAATAGGCATTTGTTCTAAAGCATCCGCAAAAGGAATGTTAATGTGAAGCTTCTTAAAAACCTCAAGAAACTTAGCAAATTGTTTATCAAGCTTCTAATTTTTGAACATCTGAGGAAAAGGTAATGTGGGTTTAACTGGAGGAAGTGTAGTGGTAACAGTTGTAGCATCAAATGAAGAGGAAGGTTGTGAAGAATAAGGTAAAGATGAAGAACCGCCTGATTTAGTTTCTTTTGCAGCCTGATCATCATGTTCCTGCTCTTTCTGAACTACCTCTTTAGAATCTAAGGGCTCTGCAACTATGGGCTTAACAGGACTAGACTTAACTTGTGGATCATCTAGCTCTTTACCGCTCCTAAGGGTTATGGCCTTAACATTCTCCTTACCCTCCCTCTACCCAACAGGGTTCGCTTCGATATTACTATGAAGGGTCCCTTGTGGACGCTGGCTAAAAGCACTAGCTATTTGTCCAACCTGAACTTCTAAATTCTTAATAGAGGCTGCTTGATTTTGCAGGATAGTCGTGAACATCTCCTCAAGCAAGGGCTTCTTCTCAGTTACAGTTGCTGGTGCAGGTAAGTGTTGGGGCTACATAGGTGGTGGTAGTAGTAGTGGATGATGTTGAAATTGAGGTGGGGATGGGTGATGAGAATGATGAGGTAGAAATTGTTGAGGTGGTGGTACATGAACAGGTGGAACCTGACAACCAGGGGGTCCTATAGGTCTGGAATTAGAAAATTGCCCCTAATTTTGGCTCCAAGAAAAATTCGGATGATTCCTCCACCCTGGATTGTAGGTGTTCGAAAATGGGTTGTTCTGTTGCTTTTGATGTGGGGTAACGTACTGAACAGACTCTAAATTAAGCGGGCACCTATCTACAGAATGTGTACTACCACACAGATTACATGAAATAAAAGGACTTTGGATAGCTAGAACAAGATTTGGACTGTTAAGCGAATTATGTTGGGTACTGAGTAACTCTACCTTTTTCGTCAGATTGGCTATTTGAGACGTCAAGGTAGACAGTGTGTCTAACTTATAGATACCCACCGATTTCTTAGGCAGCTGCCTCTCCGATGACCACTGGTAATTGTTAGCTGTCATCTTATCTAACAGACCATAAGCTTCCTCCTCCGTCTTGGACATTAGAGCTCCTCACGCAGTAGCATCAATGATGGTCCTATTTTGGCTAGTGAGTCTGTTATAGAAGGTCTGGACTTGATGCCATAAGGGTAGGCCATGATGAGGACACTTCCTAAGGAGGTCTTTATATCGTTCCCATGCTTTATAAAGGGATTCAGAATCGAATTGAGTAAAGGAAAATATGTCACTACGAAGTTTAGCCATTGTGGAGGGAGGGGAAAACTTAGCTAAAAATTGATGGGCTAACTCGTCCCAGGTGGAGATGGATCCCGGAGGTAAGGAGGTTAACCAGTGTTGCGCTCTATCTCTAAGAGAGAAAGGAAATAGCTTAAGCCTAAGTGCATCATCCGATGATCCATTATGCTTAAAAGTGTTGGCCAGATCTAGGAATTGCCTTAAGTGAGCATGTGGGTCATCATGGGGAAGCCCACCGAACTGCAGCGAAGTTTGGATCATCTGGAGGATCAAAGGCTTAATTTTAAAGTTGTTTGGTACGACAGCTAGTGGCCTAATGCCAGTATAGTAACCTCCAATAGTCAGGATAACATAATGTCCTACAGTCCTAATTTCTCTATTCTCAGCCATCGTGTTTTGCAGCGGAGCTACAATTTTCCTAGTCCTTCCTGATTTTTCTAAGTATTCTTTCAATTTCAGGATCTAAAGGAAAGCAATCAAAGCTCTTGGCTTTATGGATGCAAGCATTTAAAAGTCCTCAGGAATTTTTTTTCCTAGAGAGAAAAAATTAACTAATCTAGATTAAGGCTCTAAATATTTACAACCTCAATATATATAAAACTAGAATTATACCTAAACATAATTTCACCGATATTAATTAATGGCTAATTGTGATTCCTCGGCAACAGCACCAAAAACTTGACAACGCCTGTCCTAAGTTACCTAGACGTGTTAACCGCAAGTGCACGGGTTGTACAACTAATAATGAGATTTGAGTCCTGGATTATCGTCCCACAGAGAATCTAATTAGCCTAACTAAGTACAGATTAATCTTACCCTAAATATATCCTAGTAAATTATGAAAATTGAAACTGTTATCTACTACGTTTAAATTGAAAATACTGGAAAACACTAAAAATGATGAAAATTATAAAATAAAGAAAATAGAGCAAAACTACTTACAAAGCTCCAAGCAACATAAAAGCAATAATCTGCATAAGAAAAATATTGAACTAAAGTTAATTGGTGCAAATAGACTAGAACGCAAATAAAATAAATAACCCTAGAAAAATATGAAAAATAAAATTTGCACGCATTTAATCTAATTAATTAACAAAAATAAAAATGTAAAGTAAACTAATCTTAAGGTTTAATGAAACAAAAGTCTAATAAAACATAAACATAAACACTACATTAAATCTTAAATTCTATTGCCTTCAAAAATTAAGTAATATTATGATTAAAATTAAAGCTTGAACTAAAAGCACATAAAATTAAGCTAGCATTACCTAATCTAACAAATAATAATAAAAGGAAAATTAACATTTAACAAATATAAAAACATTACAAATCAAATTGCAAAGATAAAACATGAAAGTTAAACTTTGGCTTTGGCTTTGTACTGCTCTCGACAGTGCACAATGTCCCTGCACTGTAATAATTCTTTTATAGTGCCACACGATGCTCTGCCTTGTACAAATTATGCCTTGCACGACCTGGGATCATGCTCCAGTCCCAGCTGACACCATTATACTTGTGTCTGCCTCCAGTACCTGTAGCTATCAATTACGTCGCCAGCTCTGCTTCATTCTTACCAATCACGTACAACAGTTGCTGTCAAGCTTTCATACATAGTACCGACCTTGCTTCAGCACAAACTTTCTCCCTGCAACAGACACCAGGGGATGTTTAGCAGCTAGAGCAGCAGCAGTCCAGCCTCCTAGAGTAGCATCGACCAACAAATGCTATATAATCTAAAAAGAAAACTAGCAGAAACATAGTAGAAACCGAGAAACCATGGAGTAATGCTGATTAAACAGACAAACGAAAATGAACAGTATAATATTCATAAAACAGAGCAGAACAGGAGAGAATATGTGATCCCTATCCATTGCATTATTGCATTCATCCTCTGCTCTACACCGCACGGCAGCAATCCTACCAACTTCACTACCAGCCAGCAAGCAAAGTGGAAACAAAAAAAGAAAAATAGGAAATGCCGAGATGAACAATTGCAGAACAAGTGAAATACAAACTAGATGCTGAAATGCAAAAATCGAAAGCTAATACTTTAAATGTAGAAAAGAAAGGAATTAATATAATGCAGTAAATGATAATAGACAATGAAAACGAAACAACAGGGCAATAATATGTATTCAACTTAAAACAGAAAAGGAATGAGTAGAATCAGTAGCTGAAGATTAAACTGAAACTAGAGAAAGCCGTAAAACAGAGAAATGTAAGTTCTAGTGGCCACGCCTTGCTTCATCCTCTGCCCAACCACCGTTATTCCATAGTGCCAACAATGTAGGAACAATACCCAATGTTAAACCTACAACACTGCACCAGAACAAGGTATGAACAGCAATAATGTGCTTTGGCTAATCAGCAAGGCATAAGGTTGAATGAACAGTGAACGATATTGGCAAAAAGGAAATGGGCTAAGAGGTCAGCAAGGCTTCTGCTCTTAAGGAACAGTGAGTAAAATGAAAAAAATGAAGAGAACCGAGGGGTAACATGGAGCTAATAAAAAAATGAAATTTTCCATAAAACATAAAATGTCAAACAATAAGGGAATGGAAGCTTGTAAACCGAGAAGATTAAAAATGGTGGCTGCCGATGATCAAGTAAAAGAAAAACTAATAAGAAAACAAAGGAAAAATAAACCTAGTAATAATTTTAACCTAAAAACTAAAGCTACCCTACAAATTACTCTCTTTGCAATTGCCCCATCATATTCTATTTATACACAAAATTGCGGGTACAAATGTAATTTTTAATCCTAGATGTGTTGGCATTATTTGGCCACTTGTCTTCATTCCATTCGCTGTAGAGAAAATATTTTCTCGTTATTTGTCTTCTAGTCCACTTGGTTGTGCAATTAAGCCCTGCGTGCGTATTCCAGAAGGTGGGCACGATATCCGTCAATGTTATCTTTTTAAGGCGAATAAAATATGAACACTCGACATCACACGTGTCCAGACAAATGGTGACTCAGACTGCAAAATGGTAGTGGTCAGTCTCTTTTTATCCCGTTTTCAGCCCATTTTCGACTGATATTCATCCAGATTTATTTTACCTGCACATAAGAGAATTTTAATTAAATTGAGGGGATAATTAATAAAATAATATGGAGATTAAGATAATTAATTAAGAAATTAAGCACAAATAATTATATTTTAATAGAATTATCACCAGACACACAGTAAAGGAACATAAGTCACCACACACAGTAGTGATAATGTCTTATCACTCCGATAAATATAAGACTTATGGCCATAGTCAGACTCCAGGTAAGCACTAATCAAGTGTGTAGGAATCCCATGCTTGGGAGGCGGATCAACCATCCCTTCAGCTCATACTAAAATCATGGCACATCGTACTCCATGGTTAACTCTCACGGTATATTGTGCTCCCGTGGATCCTTATCACCCATTTTCATTGTCCCAAAACCTCGTGCGAGCAGGTCTCTGCAAGACACACACCAGTACACAACAGCTCCAGCATGATTTTATACTCATTACATCACATCCATAAACCACGTACGAGCAGGTCAATGCAAGACACACAACACTACACTATGGCTCAAGCACGGTTTTACTCAACACACAACACAATCATGAAAAACTCGTGCGAGCAACTCAGTGTAAGAGCGCACAACATACCTGAGGCATCTAGCACGATTTTACTAGGAAATTACATGTGAGCATAGTCAAAACAAGACACACAGCAATACTCGATGGCTCCAGCACGATTCTCAAAAATCTAGTGCGAGCTCTCGAGTGGAACACACAGCATACTCGAGGCATCAAACACCCTTTTTTCTTTGTTTTTCTCAAAATTCCCTCTTCAAATAATGTACAAGGAGGGCTGGTCAATCTACCATTGCCACTTAGGCTCTAGCACAATTTCACACAAAAAAGAAATAGAGGGTTCCATTCACTGAGTATGAGTGAGAGGAAAATCTCCCTTCAATCACTCGTTAAAAGCTTTTCATGCAAATTACTAAATCAGGAGCTTGTCTATTATTATTCTTTTTCAAAACATTTGCAAAACGTCTTTTCACAACAATAACATAAAAGTCATGCAACTCATGCTTATAGGTTCTTCTCATACTTAGTTTTCACCTAGATAGATCAATATCTATATACTTTATCTTATCTATCTGCACATAATAGGTAAAAACATACGTATAGCTGTCTCTAATAGCTCACATAAATCCCTTACCTCGAATCACGCTGGAATCACTTTCCTTCGATTTCTACTGCTCATGACCTGATGTTATCGACTCTAATTATATCTTCCGGAGCTGAAATTGTGTACCACTCACATCAGTATACTTTCATATACTTCATTTCACTTGCATGATATTCAAATCAATGCATTGAGCCATTTACATCTTATTAGACCTGATTCTCTCTTGCTTTCATTTCGATTATACAATTCATTTCTCGAGAATCTCTAGTAATTCGTATTAAATCGACATTTATCTCATAATTCCTTAGTTTCATTATACCTCATATGCATATTTTCTACCATTATTGTTTCTAGCATATGGATTTCACCAAACTATTTTACAATCATATAAACATACTCACTAACATCAGTTCATGCTTAATTCATCATGAATTCCATGCCTAAGCTACTTTCTCACACTAAGCCATTTGTAGGTCATAGAAGATTAAGCATGTTCATGGATGTTTCAACTATCCATATATACACCAATCAACCCATCAAAACATCTAGATTAATATACTATAAGTTGGTGTATTGAAATCTTACCTATCTCAATTTTTCTCCTATTTGACAACTTTGGGGGAAAACTCTTTTTTCCTTTACAGGACCAACTCAACCTCTAGATTTCAATTGTGTTGTTCTCGTCCTCTCTGTGAACAACTTTGTTGAAATGAACTTCTCTCCGATCTCTATGGAAGGTGTTAATAATTTAGAGAGATGAAGTTTACTTTCTTTAAGTAAAAACGGAAGGTTTTGATGTTTCTGGGGGAAGAAGCTCAATGTCAGGCTCCTTTATATAGAATTCACCTTATGAGATTGATCTCCTTTTGCTCCAATTACACCATTTACAGCCTTGGAGATCGATCTGCTCTAAGGGATAGGATCGATCTTGGCCAGGCAGAGAGCTTCAGAGATCGATCTGCCAGAGGGATGAGATCGATCTGCTTCTGGCTGAGACACAATAGGATCGATCTGCTTGGGGATGAGATCAATCCTTGCTTGGCAGAAGCATAACGAGATCGATCTGGCTTGAAGGAGGGATCGATCTCCCCTTGCTCTGTAGCATACTTAGCTGAAATTTTCCCTAGATTTTCAAAGTTATCTTCATATAAACTTGTTTCACTACTTATTTTGCATTCAATACACATTTATCACTTAAAAAGGTCCATTTCTTATAATTCATACATAACGAAACTTGTGTGTACATCACAAACTCACATAACAAGGGTATACATCAACTTTACAGACCTTACATCTCTTACGATTCATATTACATAAACAAGTGTATACTTAGGGAATCATAAGGATACATCTAAAAATTCTGGCCTTACATTCCTCCCCTCCTTCAAGAAATTTGTTCCTCCAAATTAGAACTAAGTTACTCCTCAAAAAGTCGGGTGTACTTTTTCCATATGAGGTTCTCTAACTACCAAGTAGCTTCTTCTGAAGTATGGTGCTGCCAGAGAACCTTAATAAGCGAAATCGTCTTGTTTCGTAGCACCTTTTCCTTCCTATCCAGTATCCAAATTGGTTTCTCTACATATGACAAATCATTATTGAGCTCTAATGGCTCATACCGAATCACATGAGTTGGATCTGGTTGGTACTTCTGAAGCATAGACATATGGAAGACATTATGTATGCCTACTTGCTCCAGTGGCAATGCTAGCATATAGGCCTTATCTCCTACATGCTCTAATATTTCAAATGGCCCGATATACCGAGGGCTTAACTTACCCTTCTTACCAAACCTCATAATCCTTTTCAAGAGAGAGACTTTCAATAATACTGAGTCACCCATGGCGAACTCTAGTGGCCTTTGTCTTATGTCAGCGTAACTTTTTTGCCTGCTCTGAACTATTCTTAATCTCTCACATACCAGCTGAACAACCTCATAGGCTTGCTGCACTAAGTTAGGAGCAAAAATTTTCCTTTCACCCGCTTCTTCCCAACCAATAGGGGAACGATACCTTCTACCATACATGGCCTCATACAATGTCATCTCGATACTCGAGTGGTAACTATTGTTGTAAGCAAATTCAGTTAATGGTAGGTGATCATCCCAGGAGCCTTTAAAATCCATAACACTTGCTCTCAATATATCCTCTAACGTCTGGATGGTTCTTTCTGACTGACCATCGATCTGAGGATGGAAAGTAGTACTGAAACTCAATCGGGTTCCTATAGCTTCCTGAAATTGTTCCAAAAAGTGAGACTGAAGCGAGAATCCCTATCCGATCTGATGCTCACTGGTATACCATGTAGCCTTACTATCTCTCGTATGTATAATTCTACTAAAGTGCTCAGAGTATCTGTGGACTTCATAGGTAAAAAGTGGACGGATTTTGTCAATCTGTCAACCACCACCCATATAGCATCATGGTTCCTTTTAATCCTCGGCAATCCCATGATGAAATCCATCATGACATGCTCTCATTTCCAAGTTAGTATAGGTAGAGGTTGCAATAACCCTGCAGGCTTCTGATACTCTATCTTCACTTGCTGACATACGAGGCATCTTACCACCAACTCTGTGATATCTTTTTTCATCCCTGACCACCAATACATTTTTCGAAGGTTCTGGTACATCTTGTTACTCCCTTGATGCAATGTATATTTTGATGAATGAGCTTCTGTCAAACTCAATCTTTTTAACTCTGGGTTATCGGGAACGCAAATCCTGCTTCTAAACCTCAGTAGGTCATCATCACTCACTAAGAAATCAGCCACATCACCTCTCTAAATTTGACTCGCACGATCCTCACACAGTAGATCGGCATGTTGAGCCTGTCGTATTCGATCAATCAAATTTAGTTCCACTCACAGGCTAGCTATCATACAGTCATAGTCAATATCAAGAGGGTTTATATCCAACCTGAGATGGGAAAAATGCTCGAGTGACTCATGTTTCCTAACCATCATATAAGACACCATTCTGAGGCTCTTTCTACTCAGGGCATCAGCCATAACATTAGCCTTCCCTGGAAGGTATAATATCTCGTAATCATAATCCTTCAAAAACTCTATCCATCGTCTCTGCCTCATATTCAACTCTTTCTGTGAAAATAGATATCTGAGGCTCTTATGATCTGTATACACCTAAAATTTCTCACCGTAAAAGTAGTGACACCATTTTTTCAATGCAAATATTACGGCTGTTAACTCTAAATCATAGGTTAGGTAGTTTCTCTCGTGGTCCTTAAGTTGTCTGGATCCATAGGCTACTACTTTCCCGTCCTGCATCAACACACGGCTCAGTCCCTATCGCAAGGCGTCTGTATACACGGAGTAACCTATTGAGTTAATGTGTATAGTGAGAATAGGTGTGGTGGTCAGTCTATGCTTTAATTCATAGAAACTTCTTTCACATTTATCATCCCACTCAAATGCCACATTCTTTCGAGTGAGATGTGTCAATGAAGCAACCCGCTAAGAGAATCCCTCGATCAACTATCGAAAATAACCAGTTAAACCCAGGAAACTGCGAATCTCTATAACCGTCATGGGTCCTTCCCACTGTATCACAGCCTCTATCTTGGACAGATCCACTGATACGCGGTCTCTTGAGACTACGTGACCCAAAAATGATATCTCACTCAGCCAGAAATCACACTTTTTGAGTTTAGCATACAACTCCCGATCTTGAAGGGTTTGTAACACTATTCCCAAATGCTGCTCATGCTCTTCCCTGGACTTTGATACACCAATATGTCATCTATAAATATGATCACAAAGATGTCTAAGTATAGCTTAAATACATCATTCATTAGAGCCATGAACGTTACAGGAGCATTCGTCAACCCAAATGGCATAACCAAAAACTCATAATGGCCATAACGGGTCTGAAATGTTGTCTTGAGCACATCTCCACTCTGAATCCTCAATTGGTGATACCCAAACCTCATATCAATCTTCGAAAAGATTTGTGCTCCTTGCAACTGATCCAATAGATCATCTATCCGTGGAAAGGGGTACTTATTCTTGATGGTAGCCTTATTCAACAACCGATAATCTATATAAAATCGGAGACTCCTATCTTTCTTCTTTATAAATAGAACCGGTGCTCTCCAAGGTGATACACTCGGTCTGATGAACCCCTTATCCAACAACACTTGCAATTGTTTCTTTAGCTCCTCCAACTCAATTAGAGCCATTCTATACATTGGCTTGGATATCAGTTCAGTTCCAGGTACCAAATCGATACAGAATTCCATTTCTCTGTCTGGTGGTAACCCTGGTAATTCTTTCGGGAAGAAATCAGGGAATCCTCTAACCCTTGGGATGTCAACTAATTTCGGGTGTGCCTTATCCAAATCAACTACATAGGCGATAAAACCTTCAACACATTATTATTACATTCGTTAGCAATATCATCCATCCTTAAAAATAATTTACTACATCTTTCATTACTTTTCAAATCTTACAACGTACTTATCAGGGATGGAAAACATTACTATCTTAGTATAACAGTCTAAAACAGCATGGTTTGCAGCCAACCAATCCATTTCTAGTATTACATCGAAGTCCTTCATAGTTAATAGGATGAGATCAGTCGACATGTCCTTTTCCCCTACTTTTAACTTACAACTCTTACATACATACTCCGTCATTACATTGTCTCTCACTGGAGTGCTCATAAGTAAAACTCTACCTAAGGGTACAAGTTTCACATGTTCACATAGTTTACATGTAAATGAAGGCGATATGAATGAATGTGTGGCATCAAGATCAATTAATGTCAATGCTTCAAAATTAAAGACTAGGATGGTACCTTTAATCACATCCGAGGAAGCCTCTGCAGATGCCTGGTCCAATGCAAACACTCGCCCTCGACCAACAGCTTGCTTCCCTTTCTCTTCAGCTGTGGCTTTCCTCTTAGGTGTAGGTGTCTCAACTATAGCCTTCTCTGGCTCTTTGCCCTTCAGTGGGGCTGTATCAATCAACTTTGGGCATTCACGAGCTATGTGCCCTGGTTTACCGCATCAATAGCATGATCTCATCGATAACGGGCATGGTCGACCCCCATGATATCTACCACATAACCTGTACTACTCTGTGGTGGGTTCAGGTCCGCCAATAACTATGCCCCTCGAAGCTGGAGGTAAAGCTAGAAAAGTTGGAGGTTTCGCAGGCCTCTCTCGTACCTCCTCAATCTTAGGCCCCTTACAAAATAACCTTTGGCCCTTTCTGGTCCCTCTATCCTCGACTGACCTCTTTCGATCTCTATCTCTGCCTTTACCACTCCTGCTCAATTTCGAGACATACAACTCATAATCCTGCTCACATAGCTGAGCTCTGCGTACTGCCTCGTCATACGTGGTAATGTCTAATAGGGCTAATCGAGCTCTGATGGAAGGTCTCAACCTCTCAATAAATTTTTGAACCTTTCTGTCCTCAAGGCTCATAGTGACATATCTTCCTAGGGATGTGAATCCGAACTCACACTCATCCACTTTCTGGTTCCCCTGAGTCAATATCATAAATTCCATCTGCATCTTCCTCTAAGCAGTGGCTGAAATGTACTGCCTCTTAAAGGTATCCAAAAATATATCCCATGTCACAACTAGTTGTCGTGCACTCAACATCGGCTGTCTAGCCATCCACCAATGCTCGACCTCATCCTCTAATACAAAAGCCACAAAGGTGACCTTTTCTATGGCAAAGCAATGGAAAAATCAATAGAGCTTCTCCATACTACGTGTCCAATGCTCAGCTAACACCAAGTTCTTCACCCCACTAAATGAAGGTGGTCCAAACTTCCTGAACTCTCTCAGTTTACCCAGGTCACAATCATACACACCTTCACCACCAACCTGTTATGGAGCTACAGGATCCTGAACCGATAGAGGAATGTCCTAAACTGGAGAGGGTGTAGGAATCTCTGCCTTTGGAGACTGAGGTCTCGATGTAGGCTGTGCTGGCTCATGTGTCTCTGGTGCAGCAGCCTAACTAGTAAGGTTCTCCCGTCTACCCTCAAATCGGGCAATTGTCTGGGTAAACATCTCCATAACTGAGTCTACACTGCGCTCTCGAGCTCATCTCTACGACCTTGAGAGCGCGAACTCTCTCCTTTACGAGTACGTCATCTATCAGACATCCTGCATACTCAAAATAAGTGTCTTAGTCACATTTTCCAGCTTGGTATACACAATTGTATCCTAATAGTGCACAATACTTTTGGGATGTATAGTTTCCTAACTATGGATTTTATAAATATGTACGGAAGCGTTTACATCAGTTTCTATTATATACATCCCCCAAAATACAAAAGATAAACTTTATCGTGCATTAGTTAACCAGGATACAAAATTTTTTAAGTGTATACCTCTATACTGCTGGATAACTGAAGCAACACGATAGCAGGAACGACTGCAGTATACTCACTACTGCGTAGAATCTGTAGAGGAGAAATAAGAGGGTGAGCTAACACGCTCAGTAAGAAAAATATGAAACCAGGTAGATAACTACACTATCTACATGTTGAAAATAAAAATATTGATTTTCCTTATAAAACATACGCATTCTTTAAAATAACTTCCATCGATGCGAAATCATTAACTCGCAGGATGGGTATATGCATATTCACATAGCACACTCTTTTCACACAGCTCGTCTTTAAAATCACACATTTAGAAATCACTTTGCACTTAACAATTCAATATACATGAGACATAATTATGGGTTATCATATCCCTAGACACACAGCAAGGGAACATATGTCACCACACACAGTAGTGACAATGTCATATCACTCAGATAAATATAGGACTTATGGCCATAATTTGATTCCAAGCAAGCACTAATCAGGTGTCCAGAATCCCATGCTTGGGGAGGCAAATCAACCATCCCTTTAGCTCATACTGAAATCACAGCACATCGTACTCCATGGCTAACACTCATGGTACATCGTGCTCCCATGGATCCTTATCACCCATTTTCATTATCTCAAAATCTCGTGCGAGCAGGTCTATGCAAGACACACAGCAGTACACGACGGTTCCAGCACGATTTTGTACTCATTACATCACATCCATAAACCACGTGCGAGCAGGTCTATACAAGACACACACCAATACACAACGGTTCAAGCACAGTTTTACTCACCACACAGCAAAATCATGAAAACCTCGTGCGAGCAACTCAGCGTAAGAGCACACAGCATACCTGAGGCATCTAGCATAGTTTTACTAGGAAATTACATAAGAGCATAGTCAGAGTAAGACACAAAGCAATACTCGAAGGCTCTAACACGATTCCCAAAAATCTAGTGTGAGCTCTTGAGTAGAATACACAGTATCACCTGAGGCATCAAGCACCTTTTTTTTATTTTTTCTCAAAATCCCCTTTTCAAATAATGTACAAGCAGGTCTGGTCAATCTACTGTTGCCACTTAGGCTCTAGCATAATTTCACATAGAAAAGAAATAGAGGGTTCCACTCACTGAGTATGAGTGAAAGAAAAATCTCTCTTTAATCACTCGTTAAAAACTTTTCATGCAAATTACTAAATTGGGAGCCCGTCTATTATTACTCTTTCTCAAAATGTTTGCAAAACCTCTTTTCACAACAATAACATAGAAGTCATGCAACGCATGCTTATAGGTTCTTCCCATACTTTGTTTTCACCTAGATATATCAATATCTATATACTTTATCGTATCTATTCGCACACAGCAGGTAAAAACATACGTATAGCTATCTCTAATAGCTCGCATAAATCCCTTACCTTGAATCACGCTCGAATCACTTTACTTCGATTTCCACTAATCGAGATCTGGTGCTATCAACTCCAATTATATCTTCCGGAGTTGAAATTGTGTACCACTCACATTAGTATACTTTCATATACTTCATTTCTAAGACCTGGATTTTGATATAGCTTATCCCTTATGATTTATATAAGTATAAACATTTATTATGTTGGTTGAATTATAAGAAGAGTATTTACTACAACAATATTGTAAGTAAAGTGACTAAACACATATAAGCTACGTAAAGGTCGAATAAGGGCTATCAGAGCCACAGGCTAAACCGAGAGGGTCTGACTCATTCTAACTAAAGAGAAGAACTTATGATGTGAAAATATAGAGAACTCAAGGAAGAAAGTCGGGTTGATTTGGTCTTGAACACATTGAAGTAGAGGAAATGCCAAAAAGGGGCTAAACGAGTCCGAAATGGTCCGTTTGAGGGGTATTTGATATATTCGCCTCCCGAAAATGGTCAAAACATAAAGATAAGAGTGTGAACCATGGAAAGTGGCACTTTTGGATTTTTGAGAAAAAGTCAAATGTGGTCAATGGTTAAGAAAAGTGGACTTTGACTAAAATTGACTAACCATGGTTAGAAATTAACCTAAGATGGAGAAAAAATTGGGAAAAAATATTTTTAGTTAGAATACAAGATATTCATCCCCTGAAGTAAGGAAAAATTATTTGGATGAATTTCGGATTAAATTTAATGGGTAAAAATGCAATGGGCCAAAGTTGAAATTTTAAAGCCCATTATGGTATAAACAAGTGTGGGTCGAATTTGGAAAGCCCAATGGGCCGTATTGTTGGGCCATTTGGTGGGCCCAATATGAAGACAATTGAAGGCCCAATTGGTAGAAAACTTTTCAACCTAAAAGCCCAAACCGAAAGCCCATTAGTATAAGTTAAAAACCATTAATAAAAGGTAGCAAAATTTAATTTGATAACCTTAACCTTAACCCATTAAAAGTCAATTAAGGTGGCTGAAATTGGTCACTTAATGGCTAAGTCTTTGTCTTAGAAATACCCTCCAACACATAATCATCTTCATCCTTTCATTTTCAGCAAAGTGAAGAAACCATAACCAAATAGTTTTCAAGCTTTCTCCCACTAGAAATCACTAGGTTAGAGACATATTTGGTACAAGTGATCTGCATAAAAGTTGTTCCATATTGAGAGAGGAATAACATAGGTTGGAATCAGCTATCAAGGAACCATATTGAGAGAGACAAAAATCAAGGAAGTTTCGACGAAGAAGAGAAGTATAAGCTAGGTGAGTTTTCAAGCTTTCAAATTCATCTATGTTAATCTATGGATTATATGGAGTTGATTTGTATATGTTTTATGGATTGAAACACATGAAATCTCTATGAACATGTGATGGCCAAAAGTTGGTCTATGAGTTTTGATAAATGCTCATGTGATTTTAAGATTTGTATAGGTTGATATGCATATATACATGATTATGGCATGGTTTGTTATAATCAAATCGTTTATATGGATAGTTATATGATATTGGCATATAAGGTGTTTTATAACATGCCAACATGAACTATAGGAAAGGCTTCAGACATGCCAACTAAGTGTTTGATAAAATGTCTAAGTGAATTGGCTAGTAAATGGCCATGAGTGGCGTGGTGTTGCATAACCGACGGCATGATGGCTCTCGACCACATGCCATGGCCGACAAGGCCAATGGGCCAAATCAACATGGACTCGACCCAATGAGGTGTTATAGGCCTCGAACAAGCCCAATAAGAGTTGGTAGGCCCCACAAGCCCAATAGGCTTAACGTAAACGAATAATAGAGTGAAATGGGCTTAAGATGGTGTTAGGCCCATTAAGAGTTGTTAAAGCCCAACAAGAGTAAACGGGCACATTAACTGAAATGGACTGTATTAAATGTGTAATACAGTAGGAAAAGTGTAATTAACCTAATGAATGGTTATATGCAGCTCCGGAGTTGATATTGGGAGCTGATCGGACTGTGAGAATGAATAGTATCGAGGAAGTGAGGTCACGTGACATGATCCAAGGTAATGGACTTTTACGAGTAGTTAGAGATACCTGCACGTATTTTTGTATGCTTTCGCATTCACTTAAAAACTCTGAGGGTCAGAGAAAGTGACTAATAATTATAGCGACACGATAGTGGTAAATTACGATTTTACCCCTAGTTAGGAAAAAAGTCAACTTTTGGGAAAAGTTGTAAAAAGCTTAGAAAACCTGTTTTTGAGTGCTTTTACTGCTGTTTAGCAGAAGAGTAGATAAATGGACTAATGTTTTCATGGTTGATGTGAAATAGCACAATTTATAGTGCTGATTTTAATGTTTTGAAAATCATCCCTTTCAAAGAGCCATCTATCGAATTATGTGACAACAATTCGTATTGGAGCACAGCTCGGACTTAATTTTATATGTTTTCCACATAAATTAGTGCTAGAGTATGACTCGCACTAGATTTCCATGACATGCATGATAGAGTACTAGAGCGTTGCTCGTACTCAGTTTTATATGTTTTATGCATGATAGAGTGCTGGAGCTATTGCTCATACCCAGTTTTATATGATTTATGCATGATAGAGTACTGGAGTATTGCTCATACTCAGTTTTATATGATATACATGACAGAATGCTGAAGTGAATTGCTCATACTCAAATTTTACATGAGATACAAGATAGAGTGCTAGAGCATTGCTCGTACTCGATTCTTCATGATTTATACATGACATAGTACTGGAACAATTGCTCATACTGATTTGATAAGTTTTATGCATAGCATGGTACTAGAGCGATTGCTCGTACTTGTTTTGAAATGAGAACTATGCATGACCTAGTGCTGGAGGTTTACTCACACTAGTGTTTTATATTTCAGACGCATAAATAATGTTTGAGCAGAGTGTCGACTGTGAGTCGTACTCAAAGGCGTGCCTGTAGTTTTACTGTGATATATAAGATATGTTAGAAAAACTATGACGATTTCCTCTTGTAGACTGAGTGTCACACTGTTGAGATGTTCGCACGTGGATTTAGAGACATGGCATTTATTTTCCATGGTATAAGGGCTAAGACTAATGGCAGGCACCCCGACCATGAGATAGGGTCCATGAGTGTACATTGTACCGTGCAAGTGGCACGACGTAAGCTGTACCATGTGTTGATGTAGAGTTGTGGAGTTGAGGAGTTAATAACTGGCAGTTGTGATGGACTGACCCCCTCTAGTTACAGCAGTGATTGCCGCGCACATCGAGATCTGTGTAGCCTGGGATCACCATTATAGGATATGGTCATAGTCTAGGATATTATTGCATATAGCCACCAAGTCTCATATGATATATCACATGATTTTACATGTTTTATGATACAGGTAGACCTGAGGGATGGGTCATAACCCGGTTGATGTGTTTTGAATGATTGAAATGCCATATTTACTGTGATTTGAATATAAATGGCATGATTTATCTAAAGTCATTATGAAATTATAAAGATGCATTGTTTTGCACGAAATGCCTATGTTTTGAGAACTCAGCATGATTTTGTACATGGGATTTAATCTATACAATTATATTTATATTTTAAAATTCATGCTGTTGAAGTGAGTTAAGGAAATAATATTTTCAAGGCAAAGTATTATTTTCAGTAGATAGTGTGGATGTCTACTTGCTTGCTTGATTTTCTTACTGAGCTATGAGCAAACTCCTTTTTATTTCCCCCTCTCTACAAAGCGTCCGTAGTGGTTGAGCATGGCTGAGGTTTGGTATTCCTTGTGTCCACTACACTCCCATCGAGCGAAAGGAATACATACACATGTACGATCTTGTCTTTGAACATGTAACAGCACAATAATGTAAACAATGTAAATTATGGGGGATGTGTTTGTAATTGTATTAATTATATATGAGCCCACTATGAGACAACAATATTTATAGTCAATAGATAGTTTATATTGACATGTATAAAATGATATGGTAAGTAAGGGAGATGATACTGATACCGAATCGCAGCCCAAACGATGAGGAGAAAGGTAAGTAAAATGCAAAAAAATTTATAATGATTTTTGGTAAGTCATGGGCAGTCGTGATAGAATGGTATCAGAGCAGAGTTTTGGTCTGATGTGAGTAACATTAGTAATTAGGAAAGTTTACATTCCCATATTATTGTGTTGTCTTCAGTTACAAGTATGTGTACCGAGATGGGAATCGCATAATTAATGATTGTGAATGCAGGAATCGAGCCATTATGGCTAATACCAGTCGTGGTAGAGGGACTAGAGGTAGGGCTCAAAGCCGTAGAGGTAGGCCTGAGAGCCAAGATGAGTTTTCATCTAACCATGAGACTCCAGGTCCCACTGAGGTACCAGAGAGTACCAAGACACGTTTTACGAGATTAAAGCGTAGCCTACAGACTATAGTTGAGTTACTGGCACAGACTATGCCAGGTAGACAGGGACAGGATGCAGGGACTATGACTGGAAAGGCAGTTGCACCTGATACGCCTGCACAGCCAGTTCAGACGCCATAGCCTATATAGATACTCCTATTGCTCCAGTGCAATGCAGTAGTGGATTGGGGTATGATTGTGAGCTTGATAGATTACGACAATTCCAAAGTTTGGACCTCCGTCGTTTAATGGGGTGAAGGACCTCGTGATTACAGAGGATTGGCTATGAGAGATGGAGAAGTTATATGGCTTCTTTGAGTGTATGACGATCGAGATGGTCGTGTTGCTACGTTCCTACTGAAGGGAATGGCAGAGCATTGATGAAAGTCCACCAGGCCGATATTGAGTGCCTGACATACTGAGATTAGTAGGGAGATATTTTTGGGTGCCTTCAGGAGGCAGTTTGTTCCAGATACAGCGCAGCGGAAGCTATAGATGGATTTCTTATGGTTGAGCCAGGGGACTCAGTCCGTGGATGAGTAAGAGAGACGATTTACATCCCTGTGAAGGTATGACCCCGACACTATGTATAATGAGACCAAGAAGGTTCATAGATTTATTAATGGGCTAAGACCGGTGCTATGGTCTAGATTGGTACCACTTGATACCTCTACATATGATGAGACAGTGAGCAGGCCGCAACTCTGTGAGCAGGACTATGAGAGGAATGCCTCTGAGTCCAAGACGGTTACCCAGAGTAGAGATAGAGATAGGAAGAGGCCGGTTAGAGAAAAAGGTTTCAGTTATCGATGAGGGAGGAGACTCTTCGGTAAGAGACCACAGATTGAGGAGGTACAAGAGAGACCTATTAGACCTCCTGCATTTCCAGCCATAGCTCCAGCTAGGGGCATTGTTATTGGAGGACAGAGGCCTACTACTGAGCAGTGTGGTAGATGTGGTAGATACCAATATGGTAGACCTTTTTCGATAACTAACAGATTGTGTTTCCGATGTGGGAAACTAGGGCAATTGCTAAGGCTTACCCAGAGCTGATTAAGAGTTCCCCACAGAGGGGCAATGACCAAAAGAGAGCTCTAGTTGATACTTCTACTCTAAAAAGGAGAGTAATAGCTGAAGAGTAGGGGAAAAGGATATGAAAGCTAATCTAATTTTACTAAGTATGAGCGATTTTGATGTAATCCTAGGAATAGATTGGTTAGCTGCAAAGCATGCTGTTTTAGATTGTTATGCTAAGACGGCTATGTTTCCTACCCCTATGAAAGATATTGTAAAGTTTACTAAAAAGAAATGAAAGAAGTTGCAGTATTTAGTAAAATGATTTATTATACTGACTAAGAATCAAAATGTTGAAGGTTTCATTACGTACGTGGTTGATACAGATAAGGCGTATCCAGAGTTAGAAGATATCCCTGTGGTTAGGGAGTTCCCAGTTGTCTTCCCGGTTGAATTGCTAGAGTTACCACCAGACAGAGAGATGGAGATTCTATATAGATTTGGTGCCTGGTACCAAGCCTATTTCGAAAACCACCGTATCACATGGCCTTAATTGAGTTGGAGGAACTCAAGAGATAGTTCCAGGAACAGTTGGATAGGGGTTTATCAAACCGAGTGTTTCGCCTTGGGAAACATCGATTTTGGTTGTGAAGAAGAAGGATGGAACCCTCTGATTGTGTATTGACTACAGATTTTTGAATAAGGTTACCATCAAGAATAGGTATTCGCTTCCGCGGATTGATGATCTGTTTGATTAGCTTCGGGGAGCACAGATCTTTTTTAAGATTGATTTGAGGTCTGAGTACCATTAGTTTAGAATTCGAAGTGAAGATGTACCCAAGACAATATTTAGGACTCGATATGGCCATTTTGAGTTCTTGGTTATGCCATTCGGACTGATGAATGCTCTCGTAGTTTTATGGCTTTGATGAATAATGTGTTCAAGTCATACTTAGATCGGTTTGTTATCGCCTTTATTGATGACATTGTGTGGTATTCAAAATCTCATGAGGAGCATGAGCAGCACTTGAGGATTGTATTGTAGACTCTCCAAAAGAAGGAGTTGTATGCTAAACTCAGTAAGTGGGACTTCTGGTTGATTGAGATCTCATTTTTGGGACATGTTGTGTCGAGAGATGGTGTGTCAGTGGACCCATCCAAGATTGAGGCTATAGTTCAGTGGGAATAGCCAAGGACAGTCACCGAGATCAGGAGTTTTTTTGGATTTAACAGGATATTATCGGAGATTCGTCGAAGGATTTTCGAAGTTAGCTGCTTCATTGACACATCTCACTCGGAAGAGTGTTACATTTGTGTGGGACGATGATTGTGAGATACTTTATCATCCAAGTAAGGCTAATGTTATAGCAGATGTGTTAAATAGGAAGAGCCTTGGGATGGTATCGTAAATGATGGTTAGGGAACACGAGTTGCTAGAACAATTTGCTAGCCTCAATTTAGGTGTTGTGCCTTTGATACGAATACGGACTGTGTGATAGCTAGCTTGAGGTTGGAACCTGATCTGTTGGATAAGATCAGACAGGCCCAGCAGAGTGATCCGTATTACGTTGATATGACTACGTAGATGCAGACGGGCATAGTGACCAAGTATAAGTTGAATTCTGATAGACTATTAAGGTTTATAGGTAGGCTGTGTGTTCCCAAGGACCCAGAGCTCAGGAGACTAATTTTGTCGAAAGCTTATTCTTCGAGGTACACGTTATATCCGAAAAGTGTATTGGTGGTCGGGTATGAAGAAGGATGTGGCAAATTTTATGGCGAGATATCTCGTATGTCAGTAGGTGAAGGTAGAGCATTAGAATCCTGTAGGGTTATTGCAGCCTCTACCTATACCGATATGGAAATGGGAGCATATCACCATGGATTTCGTGATGGGTTTACCGAAGACCCGCAAGAATCACGATGCGATATGGGTGATCATGGATAGATGGACGAAGTTAGCCCACTTCTTAGCTGTGAGAGCTACCGATACTCTGAGCGCATTGGCAGAGTTGTATGTACGTGAGGTAGTGAGGTTACATGGTGTTCCAGTGAGCATTGTTTCGGATAGGGATTCCCGCTTCATTTCCTACTTTTGGGAACATTTTCAGGAAGCCATGGGAACTCAGTTGAGTTTAAACAACGATTTCCATCCTCTGACAGATGGTCAGTTAGTGAGGACTGTATAGACTCTGGAGGATGTGTTGAGAGCATGTGTGTTAGCTTTTAGAGGCTCCTGGTATGATCATTTTCCACAAGCCAAATTCGCCTACAAAAATAGTTATCATTCGAGTATCAGGATGGCACCGTACGAGGCTTTGTATGGCCGTAGATGTCGTTTCCCCTATTGAATGGGAAGCAGTGGGTGGCCGAAAGATTTTTGCTCCTGATTTAGTCACAGAAGCCTTTGAGGATGTTCGGTCGATATGCGATAGATTATGAACCACTCAGAGCAGACAAAAAAGTTATGCTGACAAGAGACGGAGGCCACTAGAGTTACAGTTGGTGAGTTAATGTTTCTAAAGGTTTCTCCTTCCAATGGTATAGCGAGATTCGAGAAGAGAGATAAACTGAGTCCTCGCTATATTGGACCTTTTGAGATACTTGATCGAGTGGGAGATAAGGCCTATAGGTTGGCATTGCCACCGAACTTATTAGGTGCCCATAATGTCTTCCACATTTTGATGCTTCGGAAGTATCACCCGGATCTGGCACATGTGATTAGTTATGAGCCGTTGGAGCTCAGAGAGGACATGTCATATGTTGAGAAGTCGATTCAGATATTGGGTATGAAGGAGAAGGTATTGCTATCAAATATGATTGTTTTGGTTAAGGTTCTCCGGTAGCACCACACTTTGGAAGAGGCTACTTGAGAGTTAGAGAGCCTGATGCTTCAGAAGTACCCCTAGTTATTTGAGGTATGACTTGGTTCTAATTTGGAAGACCAAATTTCTTAAGTTGGGGAGGATTGTAAGACCCGAATTTTGATGTAGCTTATCCCTTATGATTCATATAAGTACGAACATTTATTATGTTGGCTGAATCATAAGAAGAGTATTTACTACAACGAAATTGTAAGTAAAGTGACTAAACACATATAAGCTACGTAAAGGTCGAATAAGGGCTATCAGAGCCACAGGCTAAACTGAGAGGATCTAAATCATTCTGACAGAAAAGGAGAACCTATGATGTGAAAATATAGAGAACTCAAGAAGGAAAGTTGGGTTGATTTGGTCCTAAACACATTGAAGTAGAGGAAATGCCAGAAAGGGGCTAAACGAGTCCAAAATGGTCCGTTTGAGGGGTATTTAATATATTCACCTCCCGAAAATGGTCAAAACATAAAGATGAGAGTGTGAACCATGGAAAGTGACACTTTTGGATTTTTGAGAAAAAGTCAAACGTGGTCAATTGTTAAGAAAAGTGGACTTTGACCAAAGTTGACTAACCTTAGTTAGAAATTAACCTAATATGGAGAAAAAATTGGGGAAAAATATTTTTAGTTAGAATACAAGAATTCATCCCCCGAAGTAAGGAAAATTTATTTGGATGAATTCTGGATTAAATTTAACGGGTAAAAACGCAATGGGCCAAAGTTGGAATTTTAAAGCCCATTAAGGTATAAACAAGTGTAGGACGAATTTGGACAGCCCAATGGGACAAATTGTTGGGCCATTTGGTGGGCCCAATATGAAGACAATTAAAGGCCCAATTCAGAGAAAACTTTTCAACCCAAAAGCAAATCCCAAACCGAAAGCCTATTAGTATAAGTTAAAAACCATTAATAAAAGGTAGCAAAATTCAATATGGTAACCATCACTTAAACAAAGGTAGCAAAATTCAATTTGATAACCTTAACCTTAACCCATTAAAAGTCAATTAAGGTGGCTGAAATTTGTGACTTAATGGCTAAGTCTTTGGCTTAGAAATACCATCCAACACATAATCATATTCATCCTTTCATTTTCGGCAAATTCAAGAAACTATAACCAAATAGTTTTCAAGCTTTCTTTCACTATAAATCACTAGGTTAGAGAGATATTTAGAACAAGTGATCTTCATGAAAGTTGTTCCATATTGAGAAAGGAATAACATAGGTTGGAATCAGCTATCAAGGAGCCATATTGAGAGAGACAAAAACCAAGGAAATTTTGGCCAAGAAGAGAAGTATAAGCTAGGTAAGTTTTCAAGCTTCCAAATTCATATATGTTAATCTATGGATTATATGGAGTTGATTTGTATATGTTTTATGGATTGAAACACATGAAATCACTATGAACATGTGATGGCCAAAAGTTGGTATATGAGTTTTGATAAATGCTCATGTGATTTTAAGACATGTATTGGTTGATATGCATAGATACATGATTATGGCATGGTTTGTTATAATCAAATTATTCATATGGATAGTTATATGATGTTGGCATATAAGGTGTTTGATAAAATGCAAATATGAACTATAGGAAAGGCTTCAGACATGCCAACTAAGTGTTTGATAAAATGTCTAAGTGAATTGGCTAGTAAATGGCCATGAGTGGCGTGGTGTTGCATAACCGACGGCATGATGGCTCTTGGCCACATGTCATGGCCGAGAAGGCCAATGGGCCAAGCTGATGTGGTCTCGACCCAATGAGGTGTTATGGGCCACGGACAAGCCCAATAAGAGTTGGTGGGCACCACAAGCCTAATAGGCTTAACGTAAATGAATAATAAAGTGAAATGGGTTTAAGATGTTGTTAGGCCCATTAAGAGTTGTTAATGCCCAACAAGAGTAAATGGGCCCATTAAGTGAAATGGACTGTATTAAATGTGTAATATAGTAGGAGATGTGTAATTAACTTGATGAATGATTATATGCAGCTTCAGAGTTTATATTGGGAGCTGATCGGACTGCGAGATTGAACAGCACCAAGTAAGTGAGGTCACGTGACGTCATCCGAGGTAAGGGACTTTTGCGAGTAGTTAGAGATACCTGTACGTATTTTCATCCGCTTTCACATTCACTTAAAAACTCTAAGGGTTAGAGAAAGTGAATAATAATTATAGCGACCCGATAGTGGCAAATTACAGTTTGCCCCTAGTTAGGAAAAAAGTCAACTTTTGGGAAAAGTTGTAAAAAGCTTAGAAAACCTGTTTTTGAGTGTTTTTATTGCTGTTTAGTAGAAGAGTAGATAGATAGGCTAATGTTTTCATGGTTGATGTGAAATAGCACAATTTATAGTGCTGATTTTATTGTTTTGAAAATCATCCCTTTCAAAGAGCCATCTATCGAATTATGTGAGAACAAATCGTACTCGAGCACAGCTCGCACTTGATTTTATATGTTTTCCACATAAATTAGTGATGGAGTATGACTCGCACTAGATTTCCAAGACATGCATGATAGAGTACTAGAGCGTTGCTCGTAATTAGTTTTATATGTTTTATAAATGATAGAGTACTGGAGTTATTGCTCGTACTCAGTTTTATATGATTTATGCATGATAGAGTACTGAAGCATTGTTCGTACTCAGTTTTATATGATATGCGTGACAGAGTGATAATTCTATTTTTAATAGAATTATTTGTGCTTAAATTCCTAATTATTTATTTAGTCCCCATATTAATTTATTAATAATCCCCTTTATTTAATTAAAATTCTTTAAATGTGAAGGTAAATTAAATCCAAATGAAACTCAGTCATTTCAGTCGAAATTAGGCTGAAAACTCATAAAAGGAGACTAGACCACTTCCAATTTGCAGACCGAGTCACAAGTCATCTGGACACGCGTGATGCGAGGTGTCCGTATTTTATTTGCTCCAAATGATAAGATCAACGGACACCGTGCGAACCTTCTGGAAGACACACGTCGGGCCACATCACACAACCAATTGGACAAAAAGACTGATGACATGGAAATATCTACTCTGTAGCAAATCAATGGAAGACAAGTGGCCAAACAATGCCAACTCATGTAGGATGAAAAAATTACCATTGTACCCCTAAGTGTGTATATAAATAGAAAAAGATGGCAATTGAAAAAAAAAAGTAGTTTAGGGTAGGAGTAGTGTAGAGTAATTTAGGAGTGGGGTAATTTTAGGGTAGAATAGCTTTTAGGTTAATTTTAAAAAGCTTTCTTTAAAATTTTCCACATAGTTTTTAGCAAGTTTTTCTACTATTCATTCATTTTTTTGATGTTCTTCATTTGCCTTGGATAATCTTATTTCAATGAAATCAATTTCATTTCATGTTCTCGGTTTGATAAAAACTAGTTCTTTTATTGTTAAGTTCTATTTGCATAGTTGATTTCCTTGTTGATTTACTCTCGGTTTTACTTAACAGTTTATGTTTTTGGTTTGATCAATCTTTAATATTTTTTATTCTTATTCTCGGTTTATTCTCTTGGTGCATTCGGGTAGCCGCCAAATCCCATTTTTATAGTCTTGGTTCTTCCTTTATTTATACCTTGGGTTTTGATGCTTTGATGTGGGTTGATGCTTAGCATTTATCCATATCAATGGCAATGTGGAACCTCGGTTGAAGAAAGGAATGAAGCAACCCGAGGTCATTGGAGTTTCTTATTTTTTCTGTTTCTTGATTTCTTTTGTTTCGGTTTTAGCTTTAGAAGGATTCCAACCTTCTTCTCGGCTTCATTTTAAGTTACCTATCACATTGTGTTTGCAGCTCTAAGCTGTTATTAGTTGCATGTTTTATGGTTTATAGCATAGGTAACATGATATTGCAAAGAACCGAGAGCCACAAATCCCACTCTACTCTCCTCTGTTTCAAGAGCTGTGTACTGTCCATATTTTTTGCGGGGTCTCATTCTGAACTAACCTATCGTTTGGCTGCTACAAGTTTTCATTGATGTGTGCTGTCACCAGTACCGAGCTGCTGTAAAGAACAAGGGACATAGATCGACGGGTTGTAGCTGAAGTCTGGAAGGGTGCAGAGCTGTGTGATTAAGCTCGGGTTCAGCACTATTGTTGCGTCCATTATTTCTGCTTTCTGCATTATTTTCTGTTTACTCATTTACACTTTCAAGTTCAGTTTTCTGCTTCATTGGTTTTAGATTTATCTTAGGTTTAGACCTCCTAAAATCTATAGTTTCTTTTATAGGATTACTAGTTCTGCTTAGTTTGTCCATTTGTTTATTTTTTGCAGTTTGCTTGTCGTTAACTGTTGATTTTCAGGAATTCCTTGTGTGCCTTCTGTCGTGTCGTTGTTTCAAGAGATGGTGAGTTGCTACCCGACTAGTGTGGTGCACGAAATAGATGATGGAAAAACATTATAAACAGAGTTGCAGCTGCGTTGGTAATGTGCAGAACGTGCAGCAGACAACACAGCTGGAGTAGCACCAGTGTAGCAGATTATCAAGAGTAGCCTGGAGCACTGGGAGTACTTGGAGCAGAAGCCAGAACTGAGAGCTAGCAGGGTGCGATTTGCACTAGATGAACATGCAGAAACGTACAATGCCAGTAGCTGAAACCGTGAATGCCTGGAAATAAACATGAATTTGGAAAGACAATAAACAGTACAAGCACATGCTCGGGACCACTTAATTGCCAAATTTGTTTAAGGCCTTGTTTGGCCACCTCCCTTTTGTTTAGCTTAATGTTATTGCATTTTTATTATTTGTGATTATGATCATTAGTTGTTAGATTAGGATAGCTTTTAATTGATAATGGTAGGTTAAATCTAATGTGTTAGTTTGTCAATTTAAATTTTAGTTTTAATTTTTATAGTTAGTAGTTAATTTTATATTATATATTTAAGGACTTTATTTTAGTTTAGTATTTTATTAGTTGCATTTAGAGTTAATTTAGATTAATACGCTTCATGCATTTTTAATTTAGTTTTTATTTTTATTAGATTTGAGGTTAGTTTAATTTGCAATTTTTATTAGTTTAATTACATGCATTTTTATTTTAAGTTTGTTTAAATTTTAGTTTAATTTTATTTCTTATTTTCATATTTGCATTTTCAATTACATTAATTAATTTTTAACTGTTTTAGTTATCTTTTGCAGGTTATTTGCTTTTAATTTCTTAGAGTTCTGTAAGTAACTTTTAGCTCAGTTTTATTTTCTTTAGTTTATAGCTTTTATTATTTTCTGTATTTTTAATTTCAAACTTAGTAGACCACCCATAATCAAAACTTCATAATTTGCTAGGATATACTTAGGGTAAGATTAACCGGTAGTTAATTAGGCAAGTCAACTTCTTTGTGGGATGATAATCCAAGACTCAAATCTCATTATTACTTGTACGACCTGTGCACTTACGGACAATACCTTCAGATCGTGTCACATAGTGCTAGAGTGAATTGCTCGTACTTGAATTTTACATGAGATGCATGATAGAGTGCTAGAGCGTTGCTCGTACTCGATTCTTCATGATTTATACAAGACATAGTACTGGAGCGATTACTCGTACTTGATTGGATAAGTTTTGTGCATAGGATGGTACTAGAGTGATTGCTCGTACTTGTTTTGAAATGAGAACTATGCATGACCTAGTGCGGAGTGTCGACTGTGAGTCGCACTCAAAGGCGCGCACTGTAGTGTTACTGTGATATATAAGACATGTTAGAAAATCGTGACGATTTCCTCGTATATACTAAGTATCACACTGTTGAGATGTTTGCACGTGGATTTAGAGACGTGGCTTTTATTTTCCACGGTATAAGGGCTAAGACCTATGGCAGGCACCCCGACCATGAGATAGGGTCCATGGGTGCACGTTGTACCATGCGAGTGGCACAGAGTACATTGTATCGTGTGTTGTTGTGGAGTTGTGGAGTTGAGGAGTTGATAGCTGGCAGTTGTGATGGACTGACCCCCCTCCCATTACAATAGTGATTGCCCCACACACCGAGATCTGTGTAGCCTGGGATCACCATTATAGGATACGCCCATAGTCCAAGATATTATTGCATATAGCTACCGAGTCTCACATGATATATCACATGATTTTACATGTTTTGTGATACAGGTAGACTTGAGGGATAGGTCAGAACCCAGTTGATGTGTTGTGAATGATTGAAATGCTATATTTATTGTGATTTGAATATAAATGACATGATTTATCTGAAGGGATAATGAAATTATAAAGATGAATTATTTTGCACGAAATGCCTATATTTTGAGAACTCAGCATGATTTTGTGCATGGGATTTAATTTGTACAATTATATTTATATTTTAAAATTCATGCTTTTGAAGTGAGTTAAGGAAATAATATTTTCAAGGTCGAGCATTATTTTCAGTAGATAGTGTGGATGTGTACTTGCTTGCCTGATTTCCTTACTGAGCTATGAGCTCACCCCTTTTTATTTCCCCCTCTCTACAAAGCGTCTGTAGTAGTTGAGCACGGCTGAGGTCTGGTATTCCTTGTTTCCATTGCACTACCATCGAGCGTAAGGTATACATACACACGTACGATCTTGTCTTTGAACATGTAACAGCACAGTGATGTAAACAATGTAAATTATGGGGGATGTGTTTGTAATTGTATTTATTATATGTGAGCTAAATATGAGAGAAAAGTATTTACAGTCAATAGATAGTTTATATTGACATGTATAAATGATATGGTAAGTAAGGGAGATGATACCGATACCGAATCACAGCCCAAACGGTAAGGGAAAAGGTAAGTAAAACGCGAAAAATTTGTAGTGGTTTTTGGTAAGTCACGGGCGGTCCTGACATCATTTTACTTGTATGATATTCAAATCAATGCATTGAACCATTTACATCTAATTGAACCTAATTCTCTCTTACTTTCATTTCGATTATACGATTCATTTATAGAGAATCTCTACTAATTTGTATTAAATCGGCATTTATTTCACAATGCCTTAGTTTTATTATACCTCATATGCTTATTTTCAACTATTATTGTTTCTAGCATATGGATTTCACCAAACTATTTTACAATCATATAAACATACTCACTAACATCAATTCATGCCTAATTCATCATCAATTCCATGCCTAAGCTACTTTCTCACAGTACGCCATTTGTAGGTTATGGAAGATTAAGCATGTTCATGGATGTTTCAACTATCCATATATACACCAATCAACTCATCAAAACATCTAGATTAATATCCTAAAAGTTAGTGTATTAAAATCTTACCTACCTCAATTTTTCTCCTTTTTGAAAACTTTGGGGGAAAACTCCTTTTTTCCTTCAAATGACCAACTCAACCTCTAGATTTCAATTGTGTTATTCTCTTCCTATCTATGAAAAACTTTGCTGAAATTAACTTCTCTCCAATCTCTATGGAAGGTGTTGATAATTTAGAGAGATGAAATTTACTTTCTTTGAGTAAAAACGAAAGGTTTTGATGTTTCTGGGGGAAGAAGCTCAATGTCGGGCTCCTTTATATGGTATTCACCTTGTGAGATCGATCTCCTAGGGTAGAGATCGATCTCCTCTTGCTCCAATTACACTATTTACAGCCTTGGAGATCGATCTACTCTAAGGGATAGGATTGATCTTGGCTAGGGAAAGAGCTTCAGAGATCGATCTGCCAAAGGGATGAGATCGATCTGCTTGTGGTCGAGACACAATGAGCTCGATCTGCATGGGGCTGAGATCGATCCTTACTTGGCATAAGCATAATGAGATCGATCTGGCTAGAAGGAGGGATCGATCTCCCCTTGCTCTGCAGCATACATAGCTAAACTTTTCCCTAGATTTTCAAAGTTATCTTCATATAAATTTACTTCACTACTTATTTTGCATTCAATCCACATTTATCACTTATAAAGGTCCATTTCTTATAATTCATACATAACGAAACTTATGTGTAAATCACAAACTCACATAACAAGTGTGTACATCAACTTTATGGACCTTACATCTCTTATGATTCATATTACATAAACAAGTGCATACTTAAGGAATCATAAGGATACATATAAAAATACGGGTCATACATTCCTCTCCTCCATCAAGAAATTTGGTCCTCTAAATTAGAAGCAAGTTACTCCTCAAAAAGTCGGGGTTACTTTTCCCATATAAGGTTCTCCAACTCCCAAGTAGCTTTTTTTGAAGTATGATGTTGCCAGAGAACCTTAATAACCGAAATTGTCTTGTTCTGTAGCACATTTTCCTTCCTATCCAGTATTCGGATCAATTTCTCTACATAATACAAATCATTCTTGAGCTCCAATGGCTCATACCGAATCACATGAGTTAGATCTGGATGGAACTTCTGAAGCATAGACACATGGAAGACATTATGTATACCTACTAGCTCTGGTGGCAATGCTAGCCTGTAGGCCTTATCTCCCACATGCTCTAATATCTCAAATGGCTTGATTACTGAGGGCTTAACTTACCCTTCTTACCTAATCTCATAATCCCTTTCGAACGAGAGACTTTCAAGAATATTGAGTCACCCACGACGAATTCTAGCGGCCTCCGTCTCATCTCAGCATAACGTTTCTACCTGCTCTTAGTTGTTTTCAATCTCTCACATACCAGCTGGACAACCTCAGATGCTTGCTATACTAAGTCAGGAGCAAAAATTTTTCTTTCACATACTTCTTCCCAACCAATAGGGGAACAACACCTTCCACCATACAAAGCCACATACGGTGCCTTCCCAATACTCGAGTGGTAACTATTGTTGTAAGAAAATTTGGCAAACGGTAGGTGATTATCCCAAGAGCCTTTAAAATCCATAACACTCGCTCTCAGCATATCCTCTAACATCTGGATGGTTCTTTCTGACTGACCATTGGTCTGAGGATGGAAAGCAGTACTAAAACTCCATCGAGTTCCCATAGATTCCTGAAATTGTTCCCAAAAGCTAGAAGTGAAGCGGGAATCCCTATCTGATATGATACTCACTAGTACACCATGTAGCCTTACTATCTCTCATACGAATAATTCTGTCAAAGTGCTCAGAGTATCTGTGGACGTCATAGGCAAAACGTGGGTGAATTTCGTCAATCTGTCAACCACCACCCAGATAGCATTATGGTTCCTCTTAGTCCTCGGTAATCCCAAGATTGAATCCATGGTGACATGCTCCCATTTCCAAGTTAGTATAGGTAGAGGCTAAAATAATCCTGTAGGCTTCTGATGCTCAACATTCACTTGATGACATACGAGACATCTTACCACAAATTCTGCGTTATCTATTTTCATCCCTAACCACTAATACACTTTTCAGAGGTTCTGGTACATCATGTTACTCCTTGCATGCAATTTATATTTCGATGAATGAGCTTCTGTCAAAATCAATCTCTTTAACTCTGGGTCATCAGGAACGCAAATCCTGCCTCTAAACCTCAGTAGGCTATCATCACTCACTAAGAAATCGACCACATCACCCCTCTAAATCCGACTCGTACGATCCTCACACAGTAGATCGGCATGCTGAGCTTGTCGTATTCGGTCAATCAAATCTGGTTCCACTCGTAGGCTAGCTATCACACAGTCACTGTCAACATCAAGAGGGTCTATATCCAACCTGAGGTGGGCAAACTGCTCGAGCAACTCATGTTCCCTGACCATCATATACGAGACCATTCTAAGGCTCTTTCTACTCAGGGCATCAGCCACAACATTAGCCTTCCCGAGATGGTATAATATCTCACAATCATAATCCTTCAGAAGCTCTATCCATCGTCTCTGCCTCATATTCAACTCTTTCTGTGAAAATAGATATTTGAGACTCTTATGATCTGTATACACCTGAAATTTCTCACCGTATAAGTAGTGGCGCCATATTTTCAATGCAAATACTATGACTGCCAACTCTAAATCATGGGTCGGATAGTTTCTCTCGTGGTTCTTAAGCTGTCTGGATCCATAGGCTACTACCTTCTTGTCCTGCATCAACACGCAGCCCAGTCCTTATCCCGAGGCATCTATATACATTGAGTAACCTCCTGAGCTGGTGGGTAAGGTAAGAATAGATGCGGTGGTCAGTTTGTGCTTTAATTTGCAGAAACTTCTTTATCGTCCCACTCAAATGCCACATTCTTTTGAGTGAGACGTGTCAATGGAGCAGCCAGCTTAGAGAATCCCTCGATGAACCGTCGGTAATAACTTGCTAAACACAAGAAACTGCGGATCTCTGTAATTGTCTTGGGTCTTTCGTACTGTATCATAGCCTCTATCTTGGATGGATTCACTGATACACTGTCTCTCGAGACTACGTGACCCAAAACCAATATCTCACTCAGTCAAAAATCACACTTATTGAGTTTAGCATATAGCTCCTGATCTCGGAGCGTTTGTAACACTATTCTCAAATGCTGCTCATACTCTTCCCTGGACTTCGAGTACACCAATATGTCATCTTTAAATACGATCACGAAGCTGTCTAGGTATGGCTTAAATACATCATTCATTAGAGCCATAAATGCTGCAGGAGCATTCGTCAACCAAAATGGCATAACCAATAACTCATAATGGCCATAACGGGTCTGAAATGCTGTCTTGGGCACATCTCCACTCTAAATCCTCAATTGTTGATACCCAGACTGTGACGCCCCGGAAGCGTCGAAAACAGGGAAAATTTAAATCTTTTTATTCATTCATTCAAAATTATGGGTGTATTCTTGTGCAGTGTCATGCATCATCATACATAATTTATAACTTTCACCTCAAGATCTCATCATCTCATAATTATATATCATACCATATACATTACTCAATTCAAGGTTAATGAATCCTAATACATCTCATACATCATTGTACATCAAGTGTTTGTAAATACAACATAAGTCTGGGTACCTGAAATGTTAAAATATACCTCAAGGTACAATATATAGACAGGAGCTCAAGTCCTTCACTAGCCACTACTCCGTACGTCGTAGGGAAACTCTCTTCACTTGAAGAAATCTGGGGGAGAGAGAAAATAGGGTGAGCTTCTAAACTGCTCAGTAAGAGGGTAAGGGATTCATTAATAAGAAAATGATTTGCATAGCATAATCATTTTGTTTTACATGTTAAACTCAATAAACTCAGTGGAAAATGTAGCATGAATAATTAAAACATCATCTCAACTCATTTCTCAAAGCTCAAGGAGAAACATGGTAATAAATGGATCAAACCATGATTACAAGCAGTTACAATCATGTGGAAATCAGGATGCGATAATGGCTTTTCTCATAAAACGTGATGAAAATCACCACATTAGTAATGCACGTGGCGCAGCCACCAAACACAAATTCATGTGTAAAACGAGACTAGGCAAATAAAACTCATATAAAAAAAAAAACTCGTCATGGCACATCAAAATGATTGAACTCGTCCCCTAAGCGAACATCCCCAATCAAGGGATTTCGTCGATAATAATACACCTATGATCATGGTTCATTGTAGAATTTATTAGAGTCGTACAGCAGTCGGTCTTACAAGCTATCAAAGCACGGTCTGGTCTTACATGCTATCAGAGCAATGCCACCCAACGCTGCCGCTGAGTTGGCTCATCTCATGTTTACAGAATGGAGGAGTCGGTCTTACGTGCTGCTAGAGCACAACTTGATCTTACATGTTTCAAGAGCAATGCCCGATGTGTATTCAACATGACATGTCTAAGTCTCAGTAATAGCCATTATCAAATAAAACGTTTTGCCTTCACGTAGCGCTCATATGGTTTTTCTCATAAAACTCATCTCAAATCAATTTTGTACTCAACACAAAACATGTCAAAATCGAGCTCAAACCTGTAAAACCACACACACATTTCTCAAATATCAGTACGCCTTAACGTAGAGCTCAAATCACTTTTCACTTTTAAAACTCAGAACAGTTGTAAAGCAATTTCACATTTAATTTACAACTCATAAAAATTGGGCCCCAACCGGCTATAACATCATGTGCAATAACTCATTCTCAACTCATAAAAACATGCTTCTTTTCTCAAACCACATTTCATGCTACAATCTCATCGCAAAATCTCATACACAAATGAGTTTAAGTTTTCCCTTACCTTGTTGCACCTCGTATAGTGCAAACGTTCCCCCAAACGACGGACTAGCCTCGCATTCCTCTCTGGAACTCTCGGGCTGTCCAAACGATGTAAAAACATCAAAACTCACCTCAATCACATCATCGAGCACATATTTGCTCATATTCTCGTTAAATACTCAATTCTCATAATTCTATCACAACCCACACTCTCATTCATTACATCTCAAATCTTACATTTTTCATGTACAATCTCCATACCCAATTCACCTCATTGCCTCAATTCCAATCTTATAGTCGTCAACCTCAAAATTACCACAATCGCATAATATCATCTTTACTCCCATAAAATTACAATTTCATCACTCTCTAATCCTTTCCTAGTTATTTCATCACAATGCCTACAGCCATAATCACCAAAATCACTTTAAAAATTCAAGATCGAAGTTTAAAAATTTACCCAAAACTTGTGGTGTGCTCTATTCACACCTCGATTCGATTCGTCTTACGATTTCCAAGTATGTTGTTCTCCTTTGGATGAGGAACAACTTTTCCTCTTGCCACAACCTTTGATTCGGATGAAAATAGGCGATTTGGAGGAGAGAGAGAAAGCTAGGGCTCGGCTAAAATAGAGGTTTGGGAGAGAGAGAAAATATGAAATGCAGGAAAACACAAGGGTCATCATATAGGCAGAGGGTAGGAGATCAATCTAGTCCTTGATGAGATCGATCTCTTTTTCAATTTGGGAACATTTTGGGGTAATTTTATGCCTAGGAGATCGATCTGTCGTGGGGTGAGATCGATCTCCTAATTGCTTCATGAGATCGATTTGCTCCAATTATGAGATCGATCTTCAGTTTACAGCATGCTTCATGAGATCGATCTGCTCCTTAAGGAGATCGATCATCTCTTTACAGAAACTTTTTGAGATCGATCTACTTGCCTATGAGATCGATCTGCCTATCAGTTCTCGCACATTCCTTGCATTCTATAGCCATGAAATCGATCTCTTATCCTTGGAGATCGATCTGGCCTTCATAGATTATACTGATGCTGCCTCAACTTACAAAAAACTCAATGTAACACTTATCAAAATCTACCCCATAATCCATAATTCAATTCATACACATTCAAGACTTAAAAACTACATCTTCTTATACTTTATCATAATTACATACACCAAATTACAATTCTCATAACTTGAGTATACAAAATTCACAGTTCTCGTACAAACCCTAGATCAATCTTCGAAAAGATCTGTGCTCCTTGCAACTGATCCAACAATTCATCTATCTGTGGAAGGGGTAACTTATTCTTGATGGTAGCCTTATTCAACAATCAATAATTTATACAAACTCGGAGACTCCCATCTTTCTTCTTTGCAAACAGAACCGATGCTCCCCAAAGTGATACACTCGATCTGAAGAACCCCTTGTCAAACAACTCTTACAATTATTTCTTTAGCTCCTCCAACTCAATCGGAGCCATTCTATACAGTGTCTTGGATATCGGTTCAGTTTTAGGCACCAAATCAATACAGAATTCCATTTCGCTGTCTAGTGGCAACCCTTGTAATTCTTTTTAGAAGACGTTGGGGATTTCTCTAACCACTGAGATGTCAACTAATTCTAGGTGTGCCTTATCCAAATCAACTACATAGGCGATAAAACTTTCAACATATTATTATTACATTCGTTAACAAAATCAATCATCCTTAAAAATAATTTACTGCTTTTTTCAATACTTTTCAAATCTTACAATGTACTTGTCAGGGGTGGAAAACATTATTGTCTTATTATAACAGTCTAAAACAGCATGGTTTGCAGCCAACCAATCCATTCCTAGCATTACATCGAAGTCCTTCATAGTTAATAGGATGAGATCAGCCAACATGTCATTTTCCCCTACTTTTAACTTACAACTTTTACATAAATACTCTGTCATTACATTGTCTCTCATTGGAGTGCTTACAAATAAAACTCTACCTAAGTGTACAGGTTTCACATGTTCACATAGTTTACATGCAAATGAAGGTGATATGAATGAATATGTGGCACTAAGATCAATTAATGTTAATGTTTCAAAATCAAATACTAGGATGGTACCTTTAATCACATCCGAGGAAGACTCTGCAGATCTCTGGTCCAATGGAAACACTCACCCTCGACCAACAGCTTGCTTCACTTTCTCTTCAGCTGCAGCTTTCCTCTTAGGTGTATGTGTCTCAACTGTAGTCTTCTCTGGCTCTTTGCCCTTCGGTGGGGTTGTATCAATCAACTATGGGCATTCACGAGCTATGTGCCCTGGTTTACCGTATCTATAGCATGATCTCATCGATAATGGGCAATATCTACCCTCATGATATCTACCACATAACCTGCACTACTCTGTGGTAGGTCGAGGTCCGCCAATAACTATGCCCCTCGAAGTTAGAGGTAAAGCTGGAGGCTTCGCAGGCCTCTCTCGTACCTCCTAAATCTTAGGCCCCTCACCAAATAACCTTCGATCCTTTCTGAGCCCTCTATCCTTGACAGACCTCTTTCGGTCTTTATCTCTGCCTTTACCACTCGTGCTCAATTTTGAGGCACGCAACTCATAATCCTGCTCACATAGCTTAGCTCTGCGTACTACCTCGTCATAGGTGGTAATGTCCAATGGCGCTAATCGAGCTCTGATGGAAGGTTTCAACCCCTCAATAAATTTTTAAACCTTTCTGTCATCAATGCCCATAGTGACTGCATCATATCTTCCCAGGGATGTGAATCCAGACTCATACTCATCCATTGTCTGGTTCCCCTAAGTCAATGTCATAAATTCCATCTGCATCTTCCTCTAAGCAGTGGTTGGAATGTACTACCTCCCAAAGGCATCCAAAAATATAACCCATGTCACAATCGGGCGTCGTGCACTCAACATCGACTGTATGGCCATCCACCAATGCTCAACCTCATCCTCTAATACAAAAGTCGCAAAGGTGACCTTTTTTGTGGTGAAACAATAGAAAAATCAGTAGAGCTTCTCCATACTACGTATCCAATGCTAAGTTAACACTGGGTTCTTCACCCCACTAAATGAAGGTGGTCCGAACTTCTGGAACTCTCTCAATTTACCCAAGTCACAATCATACACTCCTTCACCACCAACCTATTATAGAGCTACAAGATCCTGAACTGGTGGGGGAATGTCTTGAACTGGAGGGGGTGCAGGAATCTCTGCCTCTGTAACCTGAGGTCTCGGTGCAGGCTATGCTAGCTCATGTCTCTTAGGTGCAGCAGCCTGACCAGTAGGGTTCTCCCGTCTACCCTCAAATTGGGTCATTGCCTGTGTAAACATCTCCATAACTGTGTCTACACTGCACTGTAATTACGCTATTGGTGCCTCAGCGGCATCACTAAGCTCAGGTGGATCTCTGCTAGAACTAGACCCACTACGTCTCTAGGGCTCATCTCTACGCCCTTAAGAGCGCAAACTCTCTCCTCTATGAGTACGTCGTCTATCAGATATCCTGCATACTCAAAATAAGTGTTTTAGTGACATTTTCCAGCTTCGTATACACAATTGTATCCTAATAATACACAGTACTTTGGGGATGTATACTTTCCTAACTATGGATACTGACTCACATCAGACCAACTCTCCTCTGATACCAATCTCTGTCACGACCCTCTCTCTCTCTTTGTCTGTGACTTTTACCTTACCACTTACAGTTAGGCTGTGAGTCAACATCCAATCTATATCTCATCCATTTATAATTTAATAAATTCATACAAATGAAATAGAATAGAAATTGGAGTTTTATATATATTTGCGGAAGCGTTTACATCAGTTTCTATTATATACATCCCCCAAAATACAAAAGATAAACTTTATAGTGCATTAGTTTACCAGGATACAAAATTTTTCATCTCAAGTGTGTACCTCTACTCTGATGGATGACTGAAGCAACACGATAGCAGGAACGACTGCAGTATACTCACTACTGCGTAGAATCGGTGGATGAGAAATAAGGGGGTGAGATAACATGCTCAATAAGGAAAATATGAAAGCAGATAGATAACTACACTATCTACATGCTGAAAATATAAATATTCATTTTCCTTATAAAACATATCCATTCTTTTAAATAATTTCCATTGATGTAAAATCATTAAGTCGCGGGATGGGTATATGTACATTCACACAGCACACTCTTTTCACACAACTCATCTTTAAAATCACACATTTAGAAATCACTTTGCACTTAGCAATTCAATATATATGAGACATAATTATGGGTTATGACTCAGATAAATATAGGACTTATGGCCATAGTCTGATTCCAGGCAAGCACTAATCAAGTGTACGGGAATCCCATGCTTGGGGAGGTGAATCAACCGTCCCTTTAGCTCATACTGGAATAACGACACATCGTACTCCATAGCTAACGCTCACGGTACATCATGCTCCCGTGGATCCTTATCACCCATTTCCATTATCTCAAAACCTCGTGCGAATAGGTCTGTGCAAGACACACAGCAGTACACGACGGCTCCAACACGGGTTTATACTCATTACATCACATCCATAAACCACGTGCGAGCAGGTCAATGCAAGACACATAGCAATACATGACGGCTCAAGCACAGTTTTACTCAACACCCAACACAATCATGAAAACCTCGTGCGAGCAACTCAGCGTAAGAGCACACAGCATACCTAAGGCATCTAGCACGGTTTTACTAGGAAATTACATGCGAGCATAGTTAGAGCAAGACACACAACAATACTCGAAGGCTCCAGCACGATTCCTAAAAATCTAGTGCGAGCTCTTTAGTGGAACACACAGCATCACCCGAGGCATCAAGCACCATTTTTTCTTTGTTTTTCTTTAAATCCCCTCTTCAAATAATGTGTGAGCAGGGCTGGTCAATCTACCATTTCCACATAGGCTCTAGCACAATTTCACACAAAAAAGAAATGGAGGGCTCCATTCACTGAGTATGAGTGAGAGGAAAATCTCCCTTCAATCACTCATTAAAACCTTTTCATGTAAATTACTAAACTGGGAGCCCGTCTATTATTACTCTTTCTCAAAACGTTTGCAAAACCTCTTTTCACAACAATAACATAGAAGTCATGCAACTCATGCTTATAGGTTCTTCTCATACTTAGTTTTCACCTAGATATATCAATATCTATATACTTTATCGTATCTATTCGCACACAGTAGGTAAAAACATACGCATAGCTATCTCTAATAGCTCGCATAAATCTCTTACCTCGAATCACGCTCAAATCACTTTCCTTCGATTTCCACTGCTAGTGATCTGGTGTTATCAGCTCAAATTATATCTTCTGGAGCTATTTATATAATGTTTTTGGAATAATAAAAGAAAAGTCAAGAGTATGGATGGCTCTCAAAGAGAAAGAACGAAGATGATGTTTTCTATGGAAAGAAAATGGAATGAATAGAGATGATTAAACTGAAGCATGAGAACCATGAAAGATGATGATGAATTATTGATAAAAAAAAGGAAGAACTAATGAAGCCCACAGATTGCCTTCTAAATGAAGCCAATCTTGAAGGCTTAAGCAAACCTTCTGCTATAAACGGCTAGCAGTGAAGATAGAAATGATGTTTATTTAGGTAAGGAAATGAAGGGTATTGTCTAATCAGCATAGGAAAAAAGGGAAAGTAAGAACATGACATGAAAAGAGAAGAAAACAAAGCATGTTGAATGGCTGAAATTGATGTGATAGGGAGCTGACAAACACTCAAGGATTATACAATTAAAAAAATAAAATAATGATAAGGAAGTGAAGTATCTAAAACAACCTAAAGAGAAAGAAATGAATGTTAAAGCTTGGGAAACCGAAAAGAATAGAAAGTAGGGTAGTTGAGGCCTGACTGAGAAAGAAAGTGTAAGAAGGAAACGGGAACAGAAAATAATACTGTAGCACAGCACCAAGTCTGGCTAAGACAATTGGAACTATAGCAGTCTGGTGTAGGGACTGCAGTGCATGGGGCAGACCGAATGTGAGTGGGGGTGGCTAGAAAGTAAAAGAAGGAAAGAAATGAACGAACAAGAAAAATCAAAGCAGTAAATAGGAGAATGAATGATGGCCATTCGGTGGGAGGAAAATGATATAGGAAGAGTTCAAGATGGCCTGAAAACCAAATAGAAATGAGAGTAGAGAAAACGTGTGAAGCCTAGCTGAAAACTTGTGTGCAAGCCTGCTGGAAAAAAAAAGAAGTGGAGGAAAGAAATAAAGGAAGAAGAGAAACTAAAGCAGTGAAGTAGGTGAAAGGAACACAAAAACGAAAATGAAAGAGTGCAAGCTAGTAGCGGACGTGAAACAAAGAAAGAGCTGGAAATGGTGACACTGATCGACAACGAGGAAAAATAAAGTGGGGGACTCGTTCATCTGTAAACAGAAGCAAAAGTACGTGAGAGAGACGAGAGTCAAGCTGCCTTCCTCTTTGGTTCAAAACAAAATTCGTGAGTAGAAGTTACAAGTTTCTTGTAGGCTGAAGAGGCGAAGGATAGCTCAGTTGACTGAGCACCGGTGGGGCTGATGGACTACTCCATTTAAGTGCCAAAACAAGGAGGAAGTGGAGGAGAGAGCTGGTGCAGAGGTGGTGCTATGAAGAAGGGAGTTAGAGCAAGCCATTGTTACGATTATAGGTTCAGGAAAGCTTTTAGGGGGAAAGATTAATGATGGTGATGTGGAACAGGAAAGAAAGAAACAATACGCTAGAACAGAGGTTAAGAAGGAAAGAAAATAGGATTAATTAGTCAAGCAAGGCCGAAAGTGTAAGACCCATATTTTGGATGTAAACTTTATGAAATCATGAGTATGGTGATGTATTTGCAATGCAAAGCATAAGTGATGTAAGTCCATGGATTCGATGTACATACTTGTAATATGAGTTTGTAATGTACACACAAGTTTCATTTTATAGGAATATGAAGAAATGGGCTTTTATAAGAGATGAATGTGATTAGAGCTCAAAATGTGTAGTGCAGCAACTGGAATGAAGTTGCATGAATTACATAAGTAATTATACTTCCATTTGGCTATGAATTGTATACCTTTGGTTATACAATGAATACACGCAAGTTTCAATGTGAATAAAGTATGAATGGTTGCCACTTTCAAGTCTTGAAGGTGGTTGGATGAGAAAATGACCATGGCAGCAAATTGAGGATATTTTGTGTGAGTTACTATAGAAAACTGCAGCAAAATCTGGAAATATGAATACCAGATCAATCCTATAGGATGAGAGATCGATCTGGAAGAACCAAAATGCTCTTATTCAGGCAATGGAGTAGGGCAGATCGATCTCCAATAAAGCCATATCGATCTGCTAAACATTCTGTAATGAGAAGATCGATTTTTGGTGCAAGCAGATCGATTTCCTTAGCTCTCAGGTTGGAGCAGATCGATCTCCTTACTAGCCAAATCAATCTCCTTAAGCTACTGCCTGGGACAGATTGATCTCAAGCCCTTGACAGATCGATCTCATGCATTCAAATTGGTGTGAAAATGAGGGATTTAAGAGGACTAGATCGATCTCATTCCTCGACAGATCGATCTCATCAAGCAATTTCTATAAATAGGAACAGATAAATCTGCAGATTTCGTGAAACAACCTCACATTTCCATTTCAACCTAAAACCTAACTTTTTCACTCCTAAACCCACCCATTTCCAGTCATATTTGAGGAAAGACCATTAGATACAAAGTTGTTCTTATCAAAAAGAAGAACAACATACTTTGGAATCAAAGCCTCATTTGTGGTATTGAAGAAGCAAGGGATATTTTCTTTTGGAGCAAGAAGGGAAACTAGATTGGTAAGTTTCTAACACTTTAACCCAAGTACATTTGTCTATTTATTGATTTTGGAGTTGAGTTGGATGTGTATTAATGGATAAACTACTTAGGATGTGGTGGAACTAGTATAACCTAGAAAATGGAATAAGTCTAGTGTGAGAAGATATGGGTTGAATGAGTTGATGATTTATGGGTATGCTAAAGTTGTTATTGAAGTAATATGAATGATTTGTCATGGTTAAATGAAGCCACATTGTGAGTTTAGAGGATTTATGGAAATGTGTATGTAAGATATTTGACGAAATGCCATAGTGAAGAAATTGGTGAAATATGAGCACTATGAGCTTAATGTCGATTTAATATTGATTTGGCATGAATCAATAGGCTAAAAAGAAATAGACTCGAGATTATGAGTAGAACGATAAAGCTAGGCCTTATAAGTATTAATGGAGGCTATAGGTTAAATCGACTATAGCAAACAAAAGAGTTGTGTTATATGAACTAAATTGGTGTGATATACGATTGTGTACAATTTCGGAGAGATCGTTGGAGAGGAATCGAACCGTACAAGTACGCAGCTTTAAGGAAGTGGAATCCCGCGACGCGAATTCCAGGTAAGGAAATTCTGTAAGTATATAGAGGTGCTTGTATTTTGTGGGTGGATATAGGGCATTTACGAAATGCATGACTGTTTGAGAAAATGATTGATGATGTATGTGAATAGCTACGAGTATGTATGAGATTTGGTTTTGAAATAATTATTATAAAAAAAGGGATAGTAAGGCTAATAAATGCATAAATCATGTGTTTGAAATGTTTTCACATAACAGAATGCTTGGTTTTGATCAAATTAATGGATAGGCTGGCTAGTGTTTGAATGATTTGGTGAAATAGCACATGTGAGGTGCTAAACCTGGTTTTGGGATTGTTTTGATTGTGAATGAGCCGCCTATCGTATTTGTGTGATATAAATCGTGCTGGAGCCTCGCTCACCCTAGATTTTGATGCCTTCATTTGTATGAAACTTGATGGAGCTTAGCTCGCACCTTGATTAGGAAAGTATGATGATGTTTTATAAATCGTACTGGAGCTTACGCTCGTACGTGGATTTCGAGTGGTTTTCTTGTGCATATAACAGTACTGGAGCTGTGCTCGTACGTGATTTCTCCTTGATTTGATGAATAAATGCCGTACTAGATCGTCGCTCATACGAGGCGGTTAGTTACGATGTATGAATCGTGTTAGAGCTTTGCTCGCACAAGTTTTCACACTCTGGTACCTATGATGCCGAGGAAGTTGGTAAGATCCTCAAGCCCTACATCCTCAAGCCAGAGAGGGCGACAAGGCTCTGTTCAGTGGGAAGGCTCTCTTACGGTAAGACCCTCAAGCACAACATCCTCAAGCCAAAGAGGGTGGGGAGGCTCTGTTCGACAGGGAGGCTCTCTTACACAGGTATGGAAAGCTCCACGTGCACTTGAGACAATGGAGGTTACACTTGGTATGGGGTAAATAAGACCTACAGCTGGCACCCCCAACCCTGATATGGGTCCATGAAGTACGCTTTATCGTTTATATCACATGGAGTACGGCGTATCGCATGGTGGTTATGTGATGAGAAAGTCTGGCGAAGAACTAACCTACTTCCGTACCTGCATGATACCCTGCACACTTGGATGCGTGTGGTTTGGGATGATTTATGACATAGTTGGCCAACATAGTCCATTGAGATATGGTCACCCGTCTCATATGATATTACATAGTACCTCATGGTTTTGTTACATGAGTGTGATTGTGTTTTGTCCAGGGTAGACCTGAGGGAGGGGTCGAGCCTTGAGGGATTTGTGATTTAAAGAGATTTGTGATGAGATTGATATGTTTTGAAAAGTGAAAACTCTTGTGAGATGTTTTGTGCAAGAGATGGATTTAAAAGGATGTTTCTTAAATGAATTCCCCTTTGTGATGAGTTTTAAATGAGGTTGAGCATGAGTTGATTTTACATGTTGATATTCCATGTTTTATGCCTGTTTACATGACTTTCCATACATGATGTATGTATGATACGAACTAAACGTATTATCCTCAAGTGCACGGGTCGTACAAGTAATAATGGGATTTGAGTCCCGAGTTATCGTTCCACAGAGAAGTTGATTAGCCTAATTAACTACTGGTTAATCTTACGCTAAGTATATCTTAGTAAATTATGAAGTTTTGATTATGGATGATCTACTAAGCTAATTAAAATTACTGGAAAACAATAGAATAATAAAAACTATAAACTAAGAAATAAAACAGAGCAAAAAAATTACTTACAAAGCTCCAAGCAATTAAAAGCAAATAACCTACAAAAGAAAATTAAAATAGTTAAAATTAATTAACGCAATTAAAAATGCAAATATGAAAATAGAGAAACAAAATTAATTAAGCTAAAATTAAACTATCCTAGAATAAAATGTGCGTGCAAATTAATCTAATTATGAAAATGCAATTTAAACTAACTTAATTCTTAATGAAATAAAATCCTAGAAAATTTAAGAAAATAACTACAAGTCTAAACGTCTAAAATATTAATTCTAAATTAATCCTAACTATATCTAATTACCAATTTAACAATAAAATCTAACTAATGCATGAGAAATAATTTTTGGATTTTTCAAATGAAAATTTAACAATGCATAAAGTGATTTTAATCTAAGTGAATCCTAAATGCAGCTCATACAATACTAAACTAAAATAAAGTCCTAAAACATATAATATAAAATTAACTACTAACTAAAAAATTAAAACTAAAAATTAAATTAACAACTAAAACACTAGATTTAACCTACAATTATCAACTAACAACTAACCTAACTTGACAACTAATAAAAGTAATAAAAATAATATAAATACAATAAGTATTAAAGTATAAAAGAAAGGATGCGGCCAAACATGGCCTTATTCAAATGCTAAACAAAGTGGTCCCGACATACAGGCACTGTGCTCGTTTCTTCTCCAGCAAAATTTGTCTTCTCCAAACTACTCTCGGTCCCGACTGCTGGCAGGGTACACAATTTGCAATTTCCTCAAGTGTAACTCGCAACCTGCTAGCACTGTCCTTGAAGCGTTGTTCAGGTTCTGCTCTGCTCCAGGTGCTTCACTAACTCTCAGCTCTGTCCTTTCCTGCTGGTGTTCATGCACGTTGCCAGCTATCGTAGCCTGTCATGCTCTGCATAGCAACACCAGTACACGCGAGTACTGCATCCGAGTCTAACATCATCTTCATCCGCCTCATGTGCCCAACTTCTTCTCAGCAACCTTAACAACAAAGCAATAAAAACCAGTTAACACAACACTCATAGAAACAATAAACATAAATCGAAACAAAGCATAACAGAGGATGATTATGGATGCTCTCCACTGCTCCCACAGATACCATCTTCTGCTCCTCACTACATGGCAATGATTCTACCCAACCTAAACTAGCAAGTGAAACAAGTGATAGTAACCAAAAACGGCCAAGATAACATGCAGTAAATAAAGTGGATTTCAGAAATAAGAAAATGCAGAAACAATTAATATGGATGCTAATGACTACTTGCAGTTATAAATCAAACCATGAAGTGCATGTAAATAAAAGTGAACTAAGGAAAGGAAAGAACAATGATGCATAGCTGAGTATAAACTTAAACCCGAAAGGAAATACAAATCATAACTACAACATCACCCATGAGCTTCTTCACATGAACAGGGAACTCAACATCCTCGGGTTACTTCATTTTCTTCTCCAACCATGATTCCACATTGCTCTCAATGTGGACAAATGCTCAGCATCAACCCACACCAAGGCAACAGAACCAAAAGGCAAAAGAATGAATTAAGCATTCTTGTCACCCGAATGCACCAAAGAAGAGCAAACCGAGAGCTAAAAAAATATAATGGTTTTTCAATAAAACAAAATCATAAGCAATTTTAGCAAATCGAGAGCTAGCAACTAGGAAATATAAGCTATGTATTAAAAATGAAAAGCAGAAGAAATGGATTTAACAAAATCGAGAAGATCAATGAACAATGGTGGCTGAAACGAAACTTGTGAAGCTTTGAATAAGTATTGAAATTGCTGTGAATAATAGCAAAAGAAAAAAACGGTGGCAAACAGAAAGCTTCTAAAAGTTTAACAATGGTGGCTAAAACAACTAACGGAAAATTGCTTGGAAATTAAACTAAAAACTTAAAAACTAAAGCTACCCTAGAATTCCAACTACTCCTAATTTACTCTACACTACTCCTACCCTAGCTACTTACCGTACTCCTACTTCATTTTTTGAATTGCCATAATGTTTTATTTATACACACTTAGGGGTACAATGGTAATTTTTTTCATCCTAGATGAGTTGGCATTGTTTGGCCACTTGTCTTCATTTTATTTGCTGCAGAGTAGATAATTCCATGTCATCAGTCTTTTTGTCCAATTGGCTGTTCAATGTGGCCCAGCGTGTGTCTTCAAAAAGGTTGGCACGGTGTCCGTCGATCTTATCATTTCGGAGCGAATAAAATACGGACACCTGGCATCACGAGTGTCCAAATGACTGGTGACTCAGTCTGCAAATTGGAAGTGGTCCAGTCTTCTTTAGCCCGTTTTCAGCCCAATTTCAACTGAAACGACTGAGTTTCATCCGGATTTAATTTACCTGCATATTAAAAATTTTTAATTAAATAAAAGGGATTATTAATAAAATAATATGAGGATTAAATAAATAATTAGGAAATTAAGCACAAATAATTCTATTAAAAATAGAATTATCAATGTACACTCATATGGCATAGTTTTATTTCCTCATGCTCCGATTATAATGATTTATGCATAACACTATCAGCATGTAGATAGAGTAGTTACTCATCCCTCTCTATTTTTCCTTGTATTATTGCCTTACTGAGCGTGTGGTTACTCATCCCTCTCTATTTTTCCCCTCTACAAAGCGTACATAGCAGCCTAGTGAGGACTGAGGCATTGTATTTCAAACATTCGTTGTCATCCATCACTAAGAGGTATACACATAAAGATTATTTTTGTATCTAAACAATTATAAAAGCATAGTAGTCATTTTGTATCATAATGTGGGGGATCCTAGAGTTGAAAAACATGTCATGTATAAGTGTATAACTTAACTTTCAAATGAATGACACTTTTTTAGATTTATTTGAGAATGAATGATGAGTGATGATTATTATTGACTCACAGCCCAACTGTGTAGTGGTGAGTATGTTCACGATCGGGTAAGGAAAGGGAAATACGAAACATTTATTGTGACTTTCGGTTAAAAAGGATAAAAAGGGTCGTGACAGAAAGAACATTTGTGTGAGGCGAGTAAAAATATTAGAAATATACAATAATAAATTTAGAGTAATGCCTAGTCCATTTTATAGTCAAATTGTCCATTTAGATAAATTGAGCTCAACTTAATTTTGATATAGTAAAGCAATTATGAGCTTGCAATGACTAATTAAGGCAACTGATAATTTACTGCAGTTTCGGAGAAGCAGACAGGTTAAAATGGATTGTCTGATTTACAGTACTGAAAAATAAAATAATTACCGTCTGCCATTGAGATAAAGGAATTTTTGTGAGCTGCTAGAGATAATTATACGTACACGTTTTATTGAATAAATTATAGATATAATCTATAGGTCAGATATGTACATTTAAATATTATAAAAGTATATCCACTAGTAAAATGACCTGACCTTACCCAATAGAATTTGTTTTATATGCATATTCACCAAAATAACCGAGTTTAGCACTGTAATCCAAATTTCATAATTTTACTGACATGTATTGCATAATGGTGTTTTTAATCGAAAATTGGTAAGCCAACTCCTTTTATAATCGTTTTAACATACTAATCATTGTTTAATAGTGTTTGAAATAAATTGAGCTACTTATTGATCCTTACTGGATAAAAGTGCTTGAGCCACGTGTTGACTATGTGTTACACTACCTGGTTCACACTTGTTGGAGACAAAAGCCTTGGTTAATCATCCTACACTGTTACTCTTACTGTTGGTCCATAGAGTATGTTGTACCGTGCGACATGCATGGAGTACGCTGTACCATGTTTTTCATCTTCAGACTAGCTGTCTTCAGACACACCTGATCAGTGATGCTTGGAATCACCGATAATAGCCATATGTCACTCTCCTGTATGGGATACTACCCTTAGCATATTCTGCCTAGTCTCGTCTATTTGAATTACTGAACTGACTGTTTGATTCGTATTATTGCATGAAAGACATAAGTTTTAAATTATTCTCTTTATAAGTGAAAGTAATGTTTCTCTACTATATAAAATGTATAAATCTCAAGTTTATTGCGACATGATTTCTGCATTACTGATATTGTTGTTATTTACCGACATTGATTTTACTGCATACCACTGATTTTGTATGCTCCATATGATGAACTATCTATGCCCATATAGATAGTATAGTTATCTACTTGTCCACATATTTTCCTTACTGAGCATGTTGAGCTCAACCCTTAAATTATTCTCTTTATAAGTGAAAGTAATGTTTTTCTAATGTATAAAGTGTATAAATCTCAAGTTTATTGCAGCATGATTTCTGCGTTACTGATATTGTCGTTATTTATCAACATTGATTTTACTGTATACCACTGATTTTGTATACTCTATATGATGAACTATCTAAGCTCATATAGATAGTATAGTTATCTACTTGCCCACATATTTTCTTTACTGAGCATGTTGAGCTCACCCCTTAATTTTCTTCCACAGAGTACCTCCAACAGTGAGGACATTGCAGTGTAGATATGATTCTTGTTGAGCAGCCATATCACCGCGAAGATTCCTTATGCGTAAAAGGTATACTTAGAGAAGTCATTCTTTTGTATCTAAAATGTTGTAGTACAATAATGTATACGAACATGTACTTGGGGGTGTAAACGTGGATATTGATAAATGATTTTGATGAATTTGAATATATATATATATATATATATATATATATATACTTTTGATATTGTTTCAAAAGATATTTTTAAGTAAATCCATGTTATGCTTATATACAAATGGTAATAAGATCCACTGTACTGATCTGTCATCGACTCATAGCAGAACCAAAAGTCTATGTAAAATGGGTCGTCACATATATATTTAAGTAATTCGATGACAGAGTCTTTTCAAAAAAGGTGATTGGTCCTACATGAACACTCTTGAGGTGAGAAAAACTTTTAAGTTGTCCACCAGGTTGATGGAAGAGACTTAAAAGATTTTTCAATATTAAGCATATCAAAATTAAAGCAAAATCAAGATAACCTTAGGCTATTTGGTACCATTTTAGGGTGGGCTTTATGGGGTCCTAATCCTCCCTCACACGTAACCATACTCCTGAACCCTAGGATACTTTGAATGCAGACCGAGCCTTAGTCTTAGTTTGAATAGGTGAACAAGCACACCTAAAAAAAGATAATAGCGGCTCTATAGTTTTGTATCGAGCGATTAGGTTCACAGACCCAGACATTATGACAGCTGAGAGGTTGAGTGTAGAAGATGAGTTAATGGTGTTGATTAATTAAGTAAACTAAGGGTTATTAGTAATAGCATGCATTAACCCTTAATAAATAAATTTGGACCCCATGGTTAAATGGTATGAATTAGCTTTAATTCTAGTTATTGTAACATAGTTAAACATAAGGTTGAAATAACTAGGAAAGATACTTAGCGAAATTTTACTATTACATGCAAATCACTATTTAGGAACATAATGTAACGACACGATTCCATACACTTTGGTTGGGCTTTGAGTCAATGCTAGATCAATACAGTAAATTTTCTTATCATTTATATGTAAGCATAACATAAAATTAACATCCTCGATTTAAAATCAAAATGACATTTTTCAATTAACCGTAATTATCGTTCAATTACAAAATAACTACGTTTACATCTCCAGATACATTTCATAAACATTATTGTACTAACAAAAATTTATATACAAAAGAATGTCTACTCTGGGTATACCTTTCGCGCAAAAGAACTCTGCAGTATATGGCTGCACAAAAGAATTCCTACTTACACAAAAGGTGGACCCGGCTACTGAAGAGACTCTATGGAGGAAAGTAAGGGGTGAGCTCAACATGCTCAATAAGGAAAGAGTGTGGCAGGTAGATAAATACACTAACTATATGGCATAATAGGGTTATCATGAAAAATATACCAAAACCATTGGCATGCAGTAAAATCAAAGTCAAATATCAGAAACAATGTCAGTATCATTAGTGGAAACAATGTACAGAAATAATTTGGATTCAAAGCTTTATTCAATAGAATATAAAAATTGTCATGTAATTCAACAAACCATACAGTCAGTTCAGTAAATCAAATAGACGAGACAAGGCAGACTTGCTAGGGGCAGTATGACAAATGGCCAATATCGGTGACTCTGAACATCACTGATCAGGTATGCGGAAATGTCAATCATTGTGGGAGTGGTTAGCTACCCAACTGGCTCACAGTACAGTATGTCCGAAGACAGAATACACGGTACATCGTACTCACATGCGTGTTGCACGGTACATCGTACTCCGTGGACCACAGTAACAGTAGCAGTAACAGCAACAGTGTAGGATGAATTTACCAAGCCCTTTGTCTCCAGTAAGTGCGAACTAGGCAGTGCAACACATAGTCAGCACATGGATCAAGCACGTTTTATCCGATACAGATTGATAAGCAGTTCATTTTCATCAAAACAGTTGTAAACTCAGTTCAGTGTGTAAAACAATTTAAATAGGAGCTGGCTCATCATTTTTTGGTTAAGAACCTCGGTATGCAGTGTGTGATAATTAAAACTAAAGGTTTAAATTTGAAACAATAAATTAGGCTATAACGGTATCCATGTAAATAAATTAAATTTTATCGGGTAAGGTTAGGCCATTTAACTAAGGCTAAGATTTTATAATTTCCATAGCTATAAAATCAACATAGAATTTATATCTACAGTTCAACAGTAAACAAATACTTGTAATTATCTCTAGCAGCTCACAAAATTTTCCTTACCCCCAGTGTAGGTCGATAGTTTCCTTTATGCCGAAGTACGTGAGTCAGTCAGTCCGTTCCTGTGAGTTTGCTTCCTTCGAAGTTGAAATAAATTATCAACCACCTAAATTAGTTATTGCAGGCTTAATTCCTACCCAGTATATCACTTTTAAATTTTTAAACTTGGTTTATCTAATTTGGCCATTTTGCTAAAGAATAAACTTAACATTACTCTAAATTTACTATTCTATAATTCTCATAATCTTACACCAAGCCAAGTGTTTACCAGCCTCCTTGCATGCTGTTAGCCTTTTTTTTCTCTTTATTGTTTTCGGTTTAACAAAGTCCTCTATGCTTCACCTTCTTTCAACAATTTCCTACTTATGTTTTGCTAGCTCCTTTTCAGCTTCTTTTCCTTCCTCTTCCGTACTTTTTTTTTTGGCTGGCTGCGTCTTGCTTCAGTTCACTTCGTTACCTGCCCCTACTTCAGTTTCCTACCTTGCTCTCCTGCTCGTCTTTCGCATTTCCTTCTCCTCAACTTCATTGTTATTTTTAGCATTGTTTCACTGCTTCGTGTTGCTTTAGTTTTTTTTTTCTTATCACTCACTCGTTTCAGACATCGCTTTTTGTTGCCTTATATATATTATTTCTTCCTTCGTGTAAGTCGCATCTTGCAGACCATACGCAATTGCATCAATCCCCAATTCATTTTCATCTGTTTCCATTACATCATTCATCATTTCACCAAACTCTGACTTTTTTCCTTTTTCCTAATCTATACGGCATCATCATCCCTCATTTTTTTTCTACCTAAACCATCTTTTTCTTTCTTTCCTTTCATCCATCATTCATTTCATATATATATATATATATATATATATATATATATATATATATTTTGGTTTTCCTCTCTTTCACACGTTTCCTTTCAACATCATTATCATTTCCTAAAACCATCATTTCATTTCATATTTTATACATATATATACATCCCCTCACCAATTGCTGCTGGAAACAGCAGCAGCATGTGGGATTCGGGATTGGCTTCCTTTGGAAGCCAGTCTGTGGACTTTCTATCCACTCTTTTTTTACTTATTTATTTCATGTAGTTATTTAATAATTCATCATGTAGTATTTTTCAAAGTTTAGTTAATCTATTATTTATACTAATCTGACATGGAGGAATATACATATATTAATCTAGCTCATAAAAATTATTTTTACACCTCATAATTATTTATTTCTTCAAGTTAAAATATTTTAATTAATTAACTTCATCCAAGTCTCTCATGTCAAAAATATAATTTCAATTAACTTTCCACCAATGTGCTCATTCCTAATTCCTTTCATTTGCTTCCCTATTCATCATTAAAACCGAATATCAAAAAATTCGTAGAGTTTACATTCTCCCCACTTTAGGAAATTTAGTCTCCAAATTTTAAAATTAAATTAATCCTTAAATAAATGTGGCTATTTCCCAATTCCCACGTGGCCTCTTCCGAAGTGTGGTATTGCCACAGAACCTTGACCAGAGGGATTGTCTTAAACAGCAACACTTTCTCTTTCCTATCTAAGATCCAAATCGGTTTCACCACATACGTCATATCCTCCTTCAACTCTAACGGTTCATACTTAATCACATGCGTCAGATCCGAATGGCACTTACGTAACATCGAAACATGGAAGACATTGTGAATACTCGATAACTCCAATGGTAAAGCCAATCGGTATGCTTTGTCTCCCACTTGGTCTAGATCTTGAAAGGTCTAATATAACGGGCACTTAGCTTTCCTTTTTTCCTAAATCTCATTATGCCTTTGGAGGAAGAAACTTTCAAAAATACCAAATCTCCAACTGAAAACTCTAAAGGTCTTCATCTTTGGTCGGCATAACTTTTCCACCTACTCTGAGCTATTATCAATCTCTCATAAATCAGTTGAACATCTTCAGAGTCTTGCTTAACCAGATCGGTAGCAAATATCTTTCTTTCACCCACTTCTTCTCATTCAATCAGCAAACGATTTCGACCATACAATGCTTCATACAGTGCCATTCTGATACTCAAGTGCTAATTGTTATTGTATGCAAACTCTGCTAGCAGTAAATGATCATCCCAAGAACCTTTAAAATCTTGAGCACATGCTCTCAACATATCCTCTAATGTCTAAATACTTCTCTCTGATTGATCATCTTTCTAAGGATGAAAAGCTGTGCTAAAATTCAACTGGGTCCCTATAGCTTCTTAGAAATATTTCCAAAAATGGGAAGTGAACTGGGAATCCCTATCCAACATAATGCTCACTGGTACGCCATGTAGTCTTACAATCTCTCGCACGTATAGATTCGCTAGAGCACTCTAAGTATCAGTAGACTTCATAGCTAGAAAGTAGGTGGACTTTGTCAATCTATCAATGATCACCCAAATCGCATCGTGGTTTCTACGAGTCTTTGGTAAACCCATAATAAAATCCATGGTGACATGCTCCCATTTCCATGTTGGTATTGGTAGAGACTGTAATAACCCTGCAGATTTTTGATGGTCTACCTTAATTTGCTAACAAATAAGACATCTAGCCATAAATTTGGCTACATCTTTCTTCATACCTGACCACCAGTAAACCTTTCGCAGACTCTGATACATATTATTACTTCCCGGGTGTAAATTGTACCTCGAGGAATGAACTTCTGACAATATTAGTTTCTTCAACTATGGATCATTGGGAACATAAACTCTACCTCTGGACCTCAATAGACCGTCAGCACTAATTTCAAAATTTGTCACAATACCCAACTGAATCTGACTAGACATATCTATACAATACTTATCAGTATGTTGAACCTATCAGATTTGGTCAATCAAGTCTGGTTTTATCCTCAGGCTAGCTATCATACCATAACCGACAGTGCTAGATTGTTAAATGCCTAAGTTGAGGTTTGCAAATTGTTTTAACAATTCGTATTCTCGAATAATCATGTAAGATACCATCTCGATATTCTTTCTGCTCAAGGCGTTTGCTACTACATTTACCTTCCCTGGGTGGTAAAGGATCTCATAGTCATAGTCCTTCAGAAGCTCTATCCACCTTTTTTGCCTCATATTTAGCTCTTTCTGTGTGAATAAGTACTTAAGGCTTATATGATCGGTCAAGATCTGGAACTTTTCTCCATATAGATAATGAGGCCATATTTTCAGTGCAAATATCATGGCTGCCAATTTCAAATCGTGGATCAGATACTTCTTTTCATGGTCTTTTAATTGTCGGGAACCATAAGCAACTACCTTCCAGTTTTACATCAACACACATCATAGACCTTGATCAAAAGCATTTGTATACACCGAGAAGCCTCTCAAACTAGTAGGTATACTCAAAATGGGTGCGGTGGTCAGTCTGTATCTCAATTCCTGAAAACTCCCTTCACAAGAATCATTCAACTCAAACTTGACATTCTTTCTCGTGAGTCGAGTCAATAGAGCAGTAAACTTAGAGAAACCCTCGACAGACCTTCTATAGTATCTAGCCAAACCTAGAAAACTCTAAATTTCAGTTATAGTCTTGGGTCTTTCCCTTTGAACTACAGCCTCGATCTTGGACGGATCCATAGACACCCTGTCCTTCGACAGAATATGACCCAAAAATGTTATCTGATCTAGCCATGAATCACACTTAATGAGCTTGGTGTATAACTTCTTCTCCCTAAGGGTTTTTAGAACCATTCCCAAATGCTACTAATGATCTTCTCTAGACTTGGAGTACACTGGGATATCATCGATAAACACTATGATCAATCTATCTAAATATGGCTTGAGTACTTCGTTCACCAATGCCATAAAAGCTACAGGAGCATTCGCTAACCTGAAAGGCATAACTAAAAACTTATAATGTCCGTATCAGGTCCTGAAGGCAGTCTTGGGTACATCTTCACTTCTTATCTTCAACTGGTGGTACCATGATCTTATATCAATTTTTAAAAAGATCTGTGCTCCTCGTAGTTGGTCAAGTAAATCATCAATACATGGCAGAGGATACTTGTAGTTGATGGTAGCCATGTTGACCAATCTATAATCAATACACAGCCTGAGATTCCCATCTTTCTTTTTGACGAATAACATCGGTGCACCCCATGGTGAAACACTCAGTCTGATAAACCTCTTATCTAACAATTCTTGCAATTGCTTCCTCAGCTCTTCTAACTCAACTGGGGCCATTCTATATAGTGGTTTAGATATTGGCTCAGTACCAAGTATCAAATCGATAAAGAACTTCATCTCCCTATCTAGAGGTAACCTTGGTAGATCATTCGGGAATACATCAAAAAACCCCCTAACCACGGGAATATCACTCAACTCCGGACTTGCCTTATTCGTATCGATTGCATAAGCAATGTAACTTTCAAGATATTATCCAAATAGTTAGTAAGAACTATGCAATTAAATCTACCAATCCTCTTTCATTACTTTTCAGAAAAACTTACAACATATTCTTCGGGTAAATAAAAGGTGATTATCCTATTGTGACAATCAAGGATAGCTTGATTTGCTGCTAACCAGTTCATGCCCAATATCACATCAAAATCATACATATCTAATAGGATTAGGTCTGCTAACATATTCTTGTCTCCTAATTTAAGTCTACAATCTTTATATACTTATTCTGTCATTTAACTATCTTTCATTGGTGTCCTAATCAATAGTTTCTTTTCTAATGGTTTAGGTTATACACAAAAAGACAATTTACATGCAAACATTAAGGATATAAACGAATGAGTTGCACCAAAATCAAATAAAACCACTTCTTTAATATCAAAGATCAAAATATTATCTTTAAATGCTTTGAATGGTGTATCAGTGGCCTCATGCTCAAGAGCGTATACTCGCCCCTATCCTGCAACTTGCTTCCCCTTTTCTTCCACTCTAGCCTTCCTCTTTTGAGTAGAGGTAGTAGCAGGTGCCCTCATTTCTTTTGTTCCTTTCTATAGGGCTGAGTCAATATTCTCTAGACAATTTCTGACCAAGTGCCCCATTTTACTACATCTGAAACAAGCCTCAGTCCTCAAATAGCAGAGCCTATTACCATGATTATTCCCACAAAACTCACACCTCTTTACAATAGGTTGAGGTCCTCCAATCATAATGCCTCTAGTTGGAGCTGAAGCTGGATAAATAGGAGGCTTAACAATCTTACCCCGCGACTCATCATAATTCTTCTATCGCTTAACAAATGGCCTCCTACCCTCTCTGGCTTTTCTGTCCTCAGCTCACCTCTTTCGATCTCGGTCCTTACCTTTGCCCACCTTACTAAACTCAGAGGAATGCATCTCATAGTCCTATTCACATAGATGGGTCGATGAACTGCCTCCTTATAGATGCTGATATCCAACGGGGCTAGTCGGGTTCTAATCGACGGTCTTAATCCATCCATAAACATTCGAACCTTTCTTGCCTTATTATTCATAATATCTGGATCATATCTTCCCAGAGAGGTGAACTTGGATTCATACTTATCCATAGATTTATTCCCCTGAGTCAAGTTTAAGAACTCTGCATGTAATCTTCTCTGGGCAGTATCTGAAATGTATTACTTTCAGAAGGCATTAAGGAAAATGTCTCATGAAATCACTCGATGTCTAGCCCTTAAGATCAGTCGAGTAGACTTCCACTAATGTTCCGCCTCTCCTTCCAACATACAGGCAACGAAAGCTACTTTCTCTGTGGTCGAAAGCCAAAAGAACCCATATAACTTCTCCATGCTCTTAATTCAGTCCTATGTTATTACCAAGTTCTTAACCCCACTAAATGATGGTGGCTTCAGCTTCTGAAATTGTCTCAGTTTGTCAAGTTCGCAATCATACCCCTGATTATCACCACTCTGTTGTGGAGCTACTAGCGCCGATGATTACGGTACATGTGGGGTTTATGGAAATGTAGTAGGTGGAGAAGTAGAAGGTTCTTCTATTGGTGGCATAAGCGCTATCTGAGTAGGAGTAGGTGTATTGGGTGCAGCTGTCAGAGTAGTCGGTGCAGCCTGGGCAGCAGGTCCCGGTACATTATCTAACCTCACCATTACTTGCCCAATTAAATTCATTATCGATTCCATGCCACATTCCAAACTAGTGATTTGGGCTTCGGAGCCTTCAGTAGAATTATGTGTAGTCGGTTCAGATTTGGAACCATCCCGTCTCTCAGACCTATCCTCATAGCCTCGGGATGACATACCCCCTCGTCTACTCAATCGACCGCGAGGTATACCAGCCATAACTAATTGTTTTCCCTGCATTCAGTAGCAATTTTTAGTAAAATACAGCTAGGTATACTCAAATGTATCCAAACAATGTACAGTAACCTTGGGGATGTAAACTTTTCTAATGTTCTCTAACTCCTAAAATCGACACGAATCAAGCTAACCTCGCTCTGGTACCAACTTCTATAACGATCTGATTTCGTACACTTTGGTTGGGTTACGAGTCGATGCTAGATCAGTACAGTAAATTTTCTTAACATTTATATGTAAGCATAACATAAAATTAACATCCTCAATTTAAAATCAGAAGGACATTTTTCAATTAATCGGAATTATCGTTCAATTAGAAAATAACTGTGTTTACATCCCCAGATACATTTCATAAACATTACATCCCCAGATACATTTCATAAACATTATTGTACTTACAAAAATTTTGATACATAAGAATGTATACTCTAGGTATACACTTTCATGCAAAAGAAAGCTTCGCGGTATTTGGCAACATAAAAGAATTCCTACGTACACAAAAAGCGAACTCAGCTACTGAAGAGACTCTGTGGAGGAAAGTAAGTGATAATTCTATTTTTAATAGAATTATTTGTGCTTAATTTCCTAATTAATTATTTAAATCCCCAATTTATTTTATTCATTATCCCCTTATTTAATTAAAATTCTTTAATGTGCAGATAAATTAAATCTAGATGAAACTTAGTCGTTTCAGTCAAAATTGGGTTGAAAACGGGCTAAAGGAGACTGGACCACTTCTAATTTGCAGACCGAGTCATCAAGTCATCTGGACACGCGTGATGACAGGTGTCAGTATTTTATTCGCTCTGAAACAATAAGATTAAAGGACATCGTGCCAACCCTTTGGAAGACACACGTCAGGCCACATCGCACAACCAATTGGACAAAAAGATTGATGACGTGGAAATATCTTGTCACGACCCAACTATCCAAAAATCAGAGTGAATTTTTTCGCGTTTTTGTTTATTTTCTTACTTAATTCTTACCTGTCCTCGAATCGTGACCAACACTCCACTACTAATTGGGCTGTGCGTCAATGCCAGTCCCACCATACATCTACCCTAGTACTTATTTCTTCTCCAGTCATTTATAATTGTTATATTACTTATACATCCCCTAAAGTTACTTACAATCATGTTACTGTGCTATGCTTATGTAGATACAATAAGTACAAGTGTATATACCTTATGTTGATGGGCAGCAGCGGATATCCGGAATGCAGTACTGAGTCGCCTCAACTTCAACTGGAGATCATCTGTGGGAGAAAGTGAAAGGGGTGAGCACATCAAGCTCAGTAAGGCAATCCTACGAACAAGTAGGTAACCATACTACCTACATGAACGTAGTGCCATGCATAAACCACCCTTTCTCCACACATTTTAAAACAATGCTATGCATTATGATGATATGTAAAATACATTTGCACGAAAAATCAACATGCAATTATCATAAATCATTTCTTTCTCAATTAAGATTTTGACAATAAAGTCAGGACTCGACCCCTCCTGCGGGTGATCCTGACTCACACAAAATCATGAAAACATTTACATCACACGTGGGTTTTGAAATGCATGGAAATACCATCATGCAATTTAGTTTTAAAACCCAGTTTAAATCATCATAGAAATCATCAACATGCGAGACTAGGCAACGTCTGTATATAGGTAAATAACTAGGACTATGGCCACATCTGTCCTCGTGAGTTCCTCAGCTACACGGATCCTAGTGTGCGGGTTCTCACCATGATCGGGAACCGCCCGGGAGGTGGGTCAGTCCATCCCGTCAGTCTTATCCGATCCCCGGCATCCGAAGATGCTGCATCCGGAGATGCCGTATCCGAAGATACAACACGGTACATCGTACTCCATGCTACTTGCACGGTACATCGTACTCCATGAACCCATGTAATATCTCTAGGTACTCCGGCCCAATTGGCCTGCTTCCCACAGAGGTTTGTTTCTCAATACTCATGCCATGTCTCAAAACGCACGTGCGAGCCTATTAAATCGGTGACACACAGTCTACCCGATGCTCCAAGCACGGCTCATCGCATGTTCTCATAAAATCTGTGTGAGCGATGCTCAGCACTCTCATCAAAACACGTCAACTGGCAGAGCCCGCTTACATCCCCACAAGGCCGCCAACCTCATCCCTCACTCTCACCCCACCTAAGAGGTCTCTTGAGCCTGTTGGGCCTTTTGGCTGACTCCAAGGGCAGACAGCGGTACTCCACAAATCCGGTAAAACTAGTGCGAGCTAAGCTCAGCACTCTGTATATTATAAATCACATGAAAATTTTATAAATACTGGTGCGGGTTAAACTCCAGCACTCTGTCTCGAAAATCATGTAAAAATATGGTGCGAGTCAGACTCTAGCACCGTGTCACGAAAGAGCATGTGAAATCTGGTGCGAGTTATACTCTAGCACCTATGCATGTAAAACTCTAGTGCGAGCTCTCGCTCCAGCACTAATGCATGCATCACACAAATCGAAATTACCGTGCGAGCTGAGCTCTAGCACGTCATATGTCAATAAAACACGTAGGCGGCTCTATTTACTCAAAACAGTTTTCAAATCAATTTCACGTTGAAAGTATGCAATGCGGTGCACTTTCTTTCAAGGCGAGCCAGCCTACTCATGCATGCGTTGAAATATCTCCAGAACGAGCAGGAACCTCTTGTCCTTGCTCCTCCCAATTTTTCCTAGATTTTTAGAATTTTACCCTTAACAAGGGTATTTTAGTAATTTGCCCATTCGGGGCACTAAAATTATTATTTGACCTCTAGACCCTTCAGGATATTTTAAAAGACTGCATATGAATTTAAAATTGCGTACTGTTACCTCTAGCAGTCCGCAGAATTCCCTTACCTCGATTCTCGTCGAGTCTGACCTTTCTCTTTTCCAATGTAGTCCCATCGCGCAGTCCGATATGTTTCCAATCCAATGCCCGGAACTGCGTATTAATATTCCTCAGGTCAGATATTATGATTTAATTGTACTTAATCTTTTCTGGGCTTAATTTAAATCATTGGGCCCATTTACCCCTATTGGGCCCGATTGCACCTTAATGGGCCTTAATCGGCCTTAAGCCCGTTTTCCACTTAATTTTCTCTTTATCGAGGCCTATTGGGCTCATTGGGCCCATCAATAATTTATTGAGCCTCGTTCTAATTCTCGAATAGCTAAATTTAATATTTACGACAATTAATCTAAATTTCCATAAATTAATTCAATTTATGCGTAAATTTAATCAATATCACGCATAACGAGGAAATTGTCGTAAATAGGGGTCACTTACCCGAGATTCCATGCTAGTCCGCAAATCGAGGCTGTCTCGAGCCCTCGGTGGATGCCAATCGTCGAGCTACACAATTCCATAATTTTTCCGGGTAAGTTCTCAGCCCAAAATTAATTAAATAAAATATTCCAAATTTAAATCGGTCAATTTGACCGCTTATCGACTTACCCGAAGCTCGATTGCATCACCGGAATTTTCCCCAATTTTTTCCTCTTTTTCCTTTTCCCTTTTTCTCCCTTTTTTCCCCTCTTTTTGGTTGAACCGGTTCAGTCCGGTTCGGACCGGTCAGACCGCCGGTTTTTCTCCGGTTCGGCCGGTTCACTGCCGGTTCACTGCCTTGCCGGCCGGTTCTCCGCCGGCTTCCACCGCCAGCAGCTCCGCAAGGCCGTTCGCACCTCGAATCTGGGCTCGGATTCGCTCAAGGCCGCCGGAATGCCGCCGGTCCGGCCTCTTCTCTCCTCGCCGTCGGACCCATTCTCTTCCCTTGGCCGTCGCCGCCGATTCCGGCCGTCTCGCTGAGTGCCACCGGTGCCAAAAGCACCGCCGTCGACTGGGTTCTCCAAATCGGGCCTTGGTTCTGGTCGGATCGCCGCCGTTCGCCGGGACCGAGCCCCTCAATCCCGTCGGCCTTCTCCTCCTCCGATCGGCTTCCTCCGGCGTCGGTTGGCTACACCGCCGGTACCATCGTGCTCATCGGCGTCCCCTCTTTCTTTTCCGGCCCTTGGCCGGGCCGTTGGCCGCCGGACGGTGATCGGGCCTCCTTTGGTCTTCTTCGGGTCTTCCGTTTCTCTCTCCCCGATGACTTTCCTCTCTTTTTTTTTTTTTCAATTCTCTTCTTTTTTTTTTTTTTTTACAATTTATTATCTTATTTAACAATTTATTTTTATTTATTAAAATACACTAAAAATACCCAAATATCCCTTAAAATTATTATTTTATTCTAAATTAATTAATTTAATTTTATTTAATTTATTTATTATATTTTAACCTATTTTTCGGGTATAATTGCTCCGTATTTTCGGGATATTGTCCCGAGTGACTTTTCAGTATATTTTTCGATTATTTTCGGGATTATTTTTCTGAACTAAAAATCCCGATTAATCCCGATTAATTCCAATAAATTAATATCTTGATCAATTTAATCCGAAATAATTTTATTTCATCTTTATTGACCAAGATTTCTTAAATCCTTATTTTTAATTAAATTTCCTTATCGAATTTACTCCGGCTTTCGGTCCTTTGACCGTTTTGCCCTTACACGTGTTCGGGATTAATTTAACCCGACTTCCTTCATACTTCCTCTATCTTTTCTTATTTAGTTTTCGTATTTTTATTAAATTCGGGTCTTACAATTCTCCCCCACTTAAGGAATTTGGTCCTCCAAATTAGAACCAAGTCATATGAGTCCATATACAACTCCGGGTATATCGATCATATCATACTCTTAAAATTTATGCGACCTTCTTCGGAGTGTATTACTACCAAAGGACTTTAATTAGGGAGATTATCTTAAACCCCAATACTGTCTCTTTCCTGTTCAATGCCCGAATCAACTTCTTCAATATACTCATATTTTCATTAAACTGAACTTTTGGAGTTCATATCCTATCACCTCTGCTGGATCTGGATAGTAGTACCGAAGCATCATAAGCTGGGACACATTGTGGGTGCCTGTTAATCCAAGTGATTAACAACAACCTACAGGTCTTATCTCCCACTTGTCCAATCTCTCAAGAATTCGATCCAGCTCAACTCAATTTACTTCTTCCAAAAGTTCCGCTATGTCCTTATTCTCTTAGGACGTGTAACTTTCAACCATAATAATTCACCAAGGGTGAATTCCAATATTTTTCTATCTGTTCTGAGGTGTTCTTAATCTCTCATCCTTAACTAAACATCCTCAGAGACTTATTATCCAAAGTCAGAAATAATTTCTACCTGTCACCCACTCTTTCTTATCCAATTTGGGGAACAGCCCCTACAGCTATACACTGCCTCATATCTCGTTATCCCGATACTCAATTGCCAATTGTCGTTATTGGCGACTTCAATTAGAAATCAACTGATCATTCCAGGAGCTTATAAAATCAATGGCACACGCTTTCATCGGATCCTCCAGAACTTGTACAGTCCTCCCTGACTGACCATCTGTCTGAGGATGTAAAGCTGTGCTAATACTCAGTCGGGTTCCCATAGCTTCCTAAAAATATTCCCTGAGGTAGGAAGTGGAGCGGGAATCCCTATATGATACCATGCTCACTGGAACGCTACTTAATGTTCCACAATCTTTCTTATACCTGAATCCTCATACACACTCTGAGTATCTGGGGAGTTCATAACCAGAAGGTGGGTGGACTTAGTCACTCTATCGACTACCATCCAACTAGTCTCCTGATTTATCCGGGTCTCCTATAACCCATCACGACATTCATGGAGACTTACTCTCGTTTTTCGTGCCGTGTCGATATAGGTAGGTGCTGCAATAACTCTGCAGACTTTTAATACTCTACCTTACTCTGCTGACACACTAGGCACTTTTCTACAATCTCCACCAATATCTCTTTTCACATCTGACCACCCATACCCCTTTTGAGATTTTAATATATATTATTATTACCTTCCGCATGCACTGTATATCCCGAAGAGTGAGCTTCTGACAATATCACTATCTCATCAACTGTGGTCCTGGGGAGCACTCATACTGTCTCTGAATCCTCAGTAACTCATTATCACCCACTGTGAACTCTATCACTGTACCCTTCTGAATCAGACCCAAACTATCGACATCCGGTCGATCATCACGCTAAGCCTGGCAAATCCGGGCACTCTCATCCGGTACTAGTCATCAGGCTAGCTGTCACACAATCACTGTCATCCTCAGAAGGGATCACATCAATACTGAGGTCCACAACTGCATCTAGCAGCTCACGCTCCCTGACCATCATATGTGGTACCATCCCGAGGCTCTTTCTGCTCAAGGCATCAGTCATCACATTCGCCTTTCTTGGGTGGTACAATTCTCATAAATCAAAATCTCTCAGAAGCTCTAACCCAATATGTATTTTCATATTCGCCCCTTTCTGTGAAAACAGATACTCGGGCTCTATGATCAGTGCATATCCATAATTCCTCACCCTGTACATAATAGTACCATATCCTCGGTACAAATACTGTTGCCAACTTTAAATCATGGGTCAGATAGTTTATTTCGTGATCGAAGAGTTGTCTGACTCCAAAATTGACTATCTTCCCATTATACATCAATACACAGCTCCATCATAACTTTGAGGCATTCATACTCACTGAAAAACCTCTTGAACTGTTGGGCATGGTGAAATTAATCATGGTGGTCAGTTCATACTTCATCACGCCAAATTCACGTCACATCTATCATCTTATTTATCATCTTATTCCAAGATCACGTTTTCTTAGTTAAACGTGTCAACAGGGTATACCATTTTAAATCTCGCAATAATCCATCTGTAAAAGCTATCTTCCAATTGTTGCTTATAATTCGCCCTAGGCTTTAACTACTCCCAGCATATCACCGTTAATGATGATTACACTCGATCTAATCCTTGACTTATTTACGCAAGGCGTACAAGATCCTTCTCAACCGCTTACGTTTTCCAGGTGCTAACCTGCGCTATTTCCTTTTCTTATCTTAACGGCTCTTATCAAATTTTACTACGTTAACCTTTATAATTTGTCGAATTTTAATGTTCTTATCGTCTTAGTAAGGTAACCTAATGCTAAAGGTATTTATTACGATGATCGATTTCCCGTTATAGATTATATATATATATATATATATATATCTAGATGCTGTCAAGTCTTCAGGCGGGGAGGTATTTTGAAATACCTTTATTAGCCTTCAGACTTAACCACAACTACCGGTTATGGTTATACCCATCTTTGTCCTTGGTTATAATTTGTATTCGCTACTAATTGTTTAACCTCAATTACTTCGCATATTAAAGGTATTCCTTATCTAGCATATATCTCTACTCCAATACATCTTGTACTTAGGATCTATCTTATCTCGAAGATTTTCTCCTTTGCGTATCAATTATAATGAAACTCTTGTCTTTATTCATTCTGTGAGTACATCCTTTACTCCTGTAATTTCAACCGTTACACCCCTGTTTATCAACTTAAAATCTCTATATCTATATTCCGTTAATTCATCCTCCTCTATTGGGGTACTCATTTACCCATATTGTAACCGATGACGTAGGCATTCATGCCTTTTACTCACTTATATGCGAATGAAGGCGGTATGAATAAATATGTGGCACCAGGATTAATGAACATATGTACTTCGTTATTCATAACAAGTGTGGTATCTTACACCACATCCATGAAACATCAATAGCATCCTGGTCCAAGACATCCACTCGCCTTCGTCCAATAGCCTACTTTCCTTTTTCTCTTCGGCTATGGCCTCCCTTTTCGTTTTCAGCTATAACAACGAAATTTTTCTCTGTCTCTTTACTTTTTTGTGGGGCGATTTCGCCCAACTCTGTGTAATCAAAATCAATGGTCCATCATACCACACTTAACGACCATTTTCATCAATACCGTGTAGGTATAGACCCTCCTTCTGTGGTATCCACCACACATTCCACAGTAATGACACTGCTACTCTGCTTCGTAGCAGGTCGGGGTCCTCCAATCACAATGCCCACAAGAGTGCCCAAAATTAGATGCACTAGGGCCTTACCAATTATCTTAGCCCATAACTCGTTACATCAGATCTTTTACCAATTACCAATTTTCCCATTTTTGACATCCTTGTCATTTCTCGCTTTTCTTTCTGTCTCTATCTCGGCCCTCACTACCTTTCCAAGTCTCAGAGGCGTGCAATTCATGTTCTTATTTACCCAACTGTAAATCTGTGCACTGCCTCGGTATAGGTAATATCTCACGGGCCAATCGGACTCTAATTGAAAATCTGAGCCCTTCCATAAACTTTTAGACATCTCGACTGTCACTTTTCATAGTGTCGAGGTAATATCTGCCCAGAATATAATCGAGTCTCCATACTCGTCAATAAATTAAATCCTCTGGGTCAGAGTAAGGACTTTAATCCAAAATTTCCTTTAAATCATGTCCAGGATATCCTGTCACCGGAATACATCCATAATCATTTCTCATATCAGCTCTTAAGATGGGTCGAGCGGGTTTTCACCAATGCTCCGCTGCGCCCTCTGATCTCGTACATAATCTGAGTAATTAGCTCCTCAAAATAATCTCCACACTCCGCTCCAATCTCGCGAAGCGTGTCTCAATACTGTCCGATCTCTCTGTCGGACTCTGTGAGGCATGCTCAACATTCGCCTCTATTTCAATCTCATACTGATTTTCATAGCCAAACTCAGCACGACTTAGCAGACTCAGGTCTACCTCTACGACCTCTGCCTCGTGCACTATCTCATTTAGCGCGACTCATATTAGGCATTCCTGCATTCTCAACCATTTCTTAGTCAAGCCCATCTCGATATACACTATTGTATCTAACTAAGCACAGTAACACGGGGATGTAATTTCTTAACTTCTGACACTGACACACATCAGACCAATTACGCTCTGATACCAAAATAATTGTCACGACCCAACTATCCAAAAATCAGAGTGAATTTTTTCGCGTTTTTGTTTATTTTCTTACTTAATTCTTACCTGTCCTCGAATCGTGACCAACACTCCACTACTAATTGGGCTGTGCGTCAATGCCAGTCCCACCATACATCTACCCTAGTACTTATTTCTTCTCCAGTCATTTATAATTGTTATATTACTTATACATCCCCTAAAGTTACTTACAATCATGTTACTGTGCTATGCTTATGTAGATATAATAAGTACAAGTGTATATACCTTATGTTGATGGGCAGCAGCGGATATCCGGAATGCAGTACTGAGTCGCCTCAACTTCAACTGGAGATCATCTGTGGGAGAAAGTGAAAGGGGTGAGCACATCAAGCTCAGTAAGGCAATCCTACGAACAAGTAGGTAACCATACTACCTACATGAACGTAGTGCCATGCATAAACCACCCTTTCTCCACACATTTTAAAACAATGCTATGCATTATGATGATATGTAAAATACATTTGCACGAAAAATCAACATGCAATTATCATAAATCATTTCTTTCTCAATTAAGATTTTGACAATAAAGTCAGGACTCGACCCCTCCTGCGGGTGATCCTGACTCACACAAAATCATGAAAACATTTACATCACACGTGGGTTTTGAAATGCATGGAAATACCATCATGCAATTTAGTTTTAAAACCCAGTTTAAATCATCATAGAAATCATCAACATGCGAGACTAGGCAACGTCTGTATATAGGTAAATAACTAGGACTATGGCCACATCTGTCCTCGTGAGTTCCTCAGCTACACGGATCCTAGTGTGCGGGTTCTTACCATGATCGGGAACCGCCCGGGAGGTGGGTCAGTCCATCCCGTCAGTCTTATCCGATCCCCGGCATCCGAAGATGCTGCATCCGGAGATGCCGTATCCGAAGATACAACACGGTACATCGTACTCCATGCTACTTGCACGGTACATCGTACTCCATGAACCCATGTAATATCTCTAGGTACTCCGGCCCAATTGGCCTGCTTCCCACAGAGGTTTGTTTCTCAATACTCATGCCATGTCTCAAAACGCACGTGCGAGCCTATTAAATCGGTGACACACAGTCTACCCGATGCTCCAAGCACGGCTCATCGCATGTTCTCATAAAATCTGTGTGAGCGATGCTCAGCACTCTCATCAAAACACGTCAACTGGCAGAGCCCGCTTACATCCCCACAAGGCCGCCAACCTCATCCCTCACTCTCACCCCACCTAAGAGGTCTCTTGAGCCTGTTGGGCCTTTTGGCTGACTCCAAGGGCAGACAGCGGTACTCCACAAATCCGGTAAAACTAGTGCGAGCTAAGCTCAGCACTCTGTATATTATAAATCACATGAAAATTTTATAAATACTGGTGCGGGTTAAACTCCAGCACTCTGTCTCGAAAATCATGTAAAAATATGGTGCGAGTCAGACTCTAGCACCGTGTCACGAAAGAGCATGTGAAATCTGGTGCGAGTTATACTCTAGCACCTATGCATGTAAAACTCTAGTGCGAGCTCTCGCTCCAGCACTAATGCATGCATCACACAAATCGAAATTACCGTGCGAGCTGAGCTCTAGCACGTCATATGTCAATAAAACACGTAGGCGGCTCTATTTACTCAAAACAGTTTTCAAATCAATTTCACGTTGAAAGTATGCAATGCGGTGCACTTTCTTTCAAGGCGAGCCAGCCTACTCATGCATGCGTTGAAATATCTCCAGAACGAGCAGGAACCTCTTGTCCTTGCTCCTCCCAATTTTTCCTAGATTTTTAGAATTTTACCCTTAACAAGGGTATTTTAGTAATTTGCCCATTCGGGGCACTAAAATTATTATTTGACCTCTAGACCCTTCAGGATATTTTAAAGGACTGCATATGAATTTAAAATTACGTACTGTTACCTCTAGCAGTCCGCAGAATTCCCTTACCTCGATTCTCGTCGAGTCTGACCTTTCTCTTTTCCAATGTAGTCCCATCGCGCAGTCCGATATGTTTCCAATCCAATGCCCGGAACTGCGTATTAATATTCCTCAGGTCAGATATTATGATTTAATTGTACTTAATCTTTTCTGGGCTTAATTTAAATCATTGGGCCCGTTTACCCCTATTGGGCCCGATTGCACCTTAATGGGCCTTAATCGGCCTTAAGCCCGTTTTCCACTTAATTTTCTCTTTATCGAGGCCTATTGGGCTCATTGGGCCCATCAATAATTTATTGAGCCTCGTTCTAATTCTCGAATAGCTAAATTTAATATTTACGACAATTAATCTAAATTTCCATAAATTAATTCAATTTATGCGTAAATTTAATCAATATCACGCATAACGAGGAAATTGTCGTAAATAGGGGTCACTTACCCGAGATTCCATGCTAGTCCGCAAATCGAGGCTGTCTCGAGCCCTCGGTGGATGCCAATCGTCGAGCTACACAATTCCATAATTTTTCCGGGTAAGTTCTCAGCCCAAAATTAATTAAATAAAATATTCCAAATTTAAATCGGTCAATTTGACCGCTTATCGACTTACCCGAAGCTCGATTGCATCACCGGAATTTTCCCCAATTTTTTCCTCTTTTTCCTTTTCCCTTTTTCTCCCTTTTTTCCCCTCTTTTTGGCTGAACCGGTTCAGTCCGGTTCGGACCGGTCAGACCGCCGGTTTTTCTCCGGTTCGGCCGGTTCACTGCCGGTTCACTGCCTTGCCGGCCGGTTCTCCGCCGGCTTCCACCGCCAGCAGCTCCGCAAGGCCGTTCGCACCTCGAATCTGGGCTCGGATTCGCCCAAGGCCGCCGGAATGCCGCCGGTCCGGCCTCTTCTCTCCTCGCCGTCGGACCCATTCTCTTCCCTTGGCCGTCGCCTCCGATTCCGGCCGTCTCGCTGAGTGCCACCGGTGCCAAAAGCACCGCCGTCGACTGGGCTCTCCAAATCGGGCCTTGGTTCTGGTCGGATCGCCGCCGTTCGCCGGGACCGAGCCCCTCAATCCCGTCGGCCTTCTCCTCCTCCGATCGGCTTCCTCCGGCGTCGGTTGGCTACACCGCCGGTACCATCGTGCTCATCGGCGTCCCCTCTTTCTTTTCCGGCCCTTGGCCGGGCCGTTGGCCGCCGGACGGTGATCGGGCCTCCTTTGGTCTTCTTCGGGTCTTCCGTTTCTCTCTCCCCGATGACTTTCCTCTCTTTTTTTTTTTTCAATTCTCTTCTTTTTTTTTTTTTTTACAATTTATTATCTTATTTAACAATTTATTTTTATTTATTAAAATACACTAAAAATGCCCAAATATCCCTTAAAATTATTATTTTATTCTAAATTAATTAATTTAATTTTATTTAATTTATTTATTATATTTTAACCTATTTTTCGGGTATAATTGCTCCGTATTTTCGGGATATTGTCCCGAGTGACTTTTCAGTATATTTTTCGATTATTTTCGGGATTATTTTTCTGAACTAAAAATCCCGATTAATCCCGATTAATTCCAATAAATTAATATCTTGATCAATTTAATCCGAAATAATTTTATTTCATCTTTATTGACCAAGATTTCTTAAATCCTTATTTTTAATTAAATTTCCTTATCGAATTTACTCCGGCTTTCGGTCCTTTGACCGTTTTGCCCTTACACGTGTTCGGGATTAATTTAACCCGACTTCCTTCATACTTCCTCTATCTTTTCTTATTTAGTTTTCGTATTTTTATTAAATTCGGGTCTTACATATCTGCTCTGCAGCAAATCAAATGAAAACAAGTGGCCAAACAATGCCAACTCATCTAGGATGGAAAATTACCATTGTACCCCTAAGTGTATATATAAATAGAAAATGATGGCAATTGGAAAAAGGCATGTAAGTTAGGGTAGAATAGTTTTAGGGTATATTTTAGGATTTATTGTTTTTAAGTCTTTCTTTTCTGTTAGCCACCATTGTTAGGTTACTATTCATGTTAACTTTCATTTTCATGAAAAACTTTTGTTCCTTTCTAGTTCTTTGATTTATTTTTACATTAATGAATAGTTATCATTTCCATTTTCTCTTCTGTTTGGTTTTGTTAAAATCCCAGCTCTTTATTTTATTGTTACCATGAAAATCATTATTTTTCCTAGTTGATTAGATCTCGGTTTCCTAGCATGCTTATGTTTTTGTTTTGATCAACCCTTATTTTTTTCTTTCTTGCTCTCGGTTTACTCTCTTAGTGCATTCGGCTGACAACTTCTTCCTTCATTTATGACTTTTGGTTTTGATGCTTTGATGTGGGTTGATACTTAGCATTTATCCACATCAATGGCAATGTGAAACCTTGGTTGGAGAAAGGAATGAAGCAACCCAAGCTACTGGAGTCACGTTAATTTGCTGTATAAATTTTTTAATCTTATTTTAATGTTCTGCTGTTAATGTTGCCTCTTTCTTTTTGGTTTTATGCTTATATCCTTACAAAGTTTTGTTCTTGTTTCATTGTCTGCACTCCACAAATGCTAATCTTTATTGCATGTTAATGCTAGCTTTCGTATTTTCTACTGCATTTTATCCTATCATCTCGGTTTTGCATTTGTTCATCTCTACATTTCTTGTTTTTCCTTTATTTATTTATTTTCATCTTGCTTATTGTTACTTATTGTCACCATGCATCGCAGAGCATAGACTGAGTGCACAATGGTAGGGATCGGGGATTAACAAACACACTCTGTTATGCTCTGTTTTAGTGCAATGTTACTTTTCATCTATGAGTTGTTTGTATTCTGCATTACTTATTGTTTTCTGCTACATTGTGTGAGGCACGGGTTGAGGTAGGATTTATGCTGGGTGGAGAACTAAGTAGGAGCTGGCTTCTCGTGACAACAAGGACTGGTTAAATAGCTATGATGCTGCATTCCAATTTGTTGCAGTAATTCTCCAATAGTGGTTTTACCGTGTTTAGCCTTCTTTAAAATTTCAGGTTAATGCATCAGCGTTAAGTGAACAGCTGGAGCAGCAGACAGCATCTGAGCAGAGTGTCGAGGACCTGTGCAGCACTTGGACAACAGTACCTGGAGACAACCAAAATCGAGAGCAGCAGGATATCGCCTGGAGCAGCGAGGAGTACGTGCAGCGAGCTGGGCAAAACCGAGAGGTGTGGACAGACCAGATGCGGCAGACAGCAAGCCTGGACATGCGCTGGTGCAAGGATCGACCGCAGTACCTGGAGCAGAGGACAAACCGAGAGGTGTGGACAGACCGGATGCAGCAGTCAAGCAGGCTGGACACACGTAGAGGCAGAACCAAAAATTGGAAAGACAATTAACAGTACCAGCACATAATTGGGACCACTTTGGTGTTTTGTAATTTGTTAAGGCCATGTTTGGCCACATCCTTTCTTTTATACTTTAATACTTATTCCATTTATATTATTTTTATTGCTTTTATTAATTGTCAATTTAGGTTAATTGTTAGTTGATAATTGTAGGACAAATCTAATATTTTAGTTGTTAATTTAATTTTTAGTTTTAATCTTTAGTTAGTAGTTAATTTTATATTATATGTTTTAGGACTTTCTATTATAGTTAGTAGTTAATCTTTAATACTTTATTTTAGTTTAGTATTTTATTAGGTGCATATAGAATTAATTTAGATTAAATTGTTTCATGCATTTTTTATTTAGTCTTTATTTTTATTAAATTTTAGGTTAGTTTAATTTGCATTTTTAGTAATTAGTTTAATTACATGCATATTTTATTCTAGGATAGTTTAATTTTAGTTTAATTAATTTTGTTTCTTTATTTTCATTTTTGCATTTTATCTTAATTGCGTTATTTAATTTTAACAGTTTTAACTATCTTTTGTAGGTTATTTGCTGTTTATTGCTTGGAGTTTTGTAAGTTAATTTTTTTCTCGCTTTTATTTTCTTTAGTTTATAGCTTTTATTATTTTAAGTATTTTTAATTTCAAACTTAGTAGACCACCCATCTTCAATTCAAAATTTGCTAGGATATACTTAGGGTAAGATTAACCGATAGTTAATTAGGCTAATCAACTTCTCTGTGGGACGATAACTCGGGACTCAAATCCCATTATTACTTGTACGACCCGTGTACTTACGGATAATAACTTTAGGGCGTACCAGTAAGGGGTCAGCTCAACATGCTCAATAAGGAAAGAGTGTGGCAGGTAGATAAATACACAAACTATATAGCATAATAAGGTTATCATGAAAAATAAACCAAAACCATTGGCATGTAGTAAAATCAGAGTCGAATATAAAAAACAGTGCCAGTATCATTAGCGAAAACAATATACTGAAATAATTTAGGTTTAAAGCTTTATTCAATAGGATATAAAAATTGCCATGTAATTCAACAAACCATACAGTCAGTTCAGTAAATCAAACAGACGAGACAAGGCAAACATGCTAAGGGCAGTATGACAAATGGTCAATGTTGGTCACTCCGAGCATCATTGATTAGCAATGCTAGGATGTCAATTGCCGTGAGAGTGGTCAGCTACCCAACCTACTCATAGTACAGTATGTCCAAAGACAGAATACATGGTACAGCGTACTCGCATGCGTGTTGTACAGTACATCGTACTCCGTGGACCACAGTAACAGTAGCAATAACAGCAACAGTGTACCATGAATTTACCAAGCCCTTTGTCTCCAATAAGTGCCAACCAGGTTGTACAACACATAGTCAGCACACGGCTCAAGCACATTTTATCCGATACAGATTGATAAGAAGCTCATTTTCATCAAAATAGTTCTAAACTCAGTTCAGTGTATAAAACAATTTAAATAGGAGTTGGCTCATCATTTTTCGGTTAAAAACCTCAGTATGTAGTGTGTGGCAATTAAAACTAGTGGTTTAAATTTGAAACAATAAATTAGGTTGTAACGGTATCCCTGTAAATAAATTAAATTTTATCAGGTAAGGTTAGGTCATTTAACTAAGGCTAAGATTCTATAATTTCCATAGCTATAAAATCGGCCTAAAATTTATATCTACAGTCCAACAGTAAACAAATACGTGTAATTATCTCTAGCGACTCACAAAATTTTCCTTACCCCCAGTGAAGGTCGGTAGTTTCCTTTATGTCGCAATACGTGAGTCAGCCAGTTTGTTCCTGTGAGTTCGCATGCTCCGGAGCTGATGAAGGAAAACATAGAGGATAAAAACTCTCCTCAATATTATTCATAATCTGAATTACATCAGTTTTTAAATAGAAAAGAGCACAAGATTTAGTTCCTAGAATTAAGGAGCAAAAATAGTAACAGAAGAAAATTCTAATTTCCTAATTTTATGAGATCAGATTTCCTGATTCTATGTGATCAGATTTCCTAACTTTCCTACACTCCCCCTTCAGATGTTCAAAGTTGGGTCTTGCAAGTCCCTTAGTCAAAATATCAGTTGTTTGCTGACTATAAGGTACAGACGGCAAGCAAATAGTTCTAGCTTCAAGTTTTTCCTTAATGAAGTGTCGATCAATTTCAATATGTTTCGTCCTATCATGCTGGACAAGATTGTGAGCAATACTTATTGCACCCTTGCTGTCACAGTACAACTTTAGAGGAAGTTCCATGGTCTTCTTGAGTTCTCCAAGGATTCTGTATATCCACAATACCTCGTAAATCCTTTAGGCCATTGTTATAAATTCAGCCTCTGCACTACTTTTGGCTACAACACTTTGCTTCTTGCTTCTCTAGGTAACCAAGTTTCCCCACACAAATGTACAATACCCTGAAGTAGATCTCCTGTCAGTTATTGAACCTGCCCAATCTGCATCAGTAAATACCTCAACACCCTTGTGATTAGTCTTTTTGAAAATTAAACCTTTCCCAGGAGTAGACTTCAAATATCTCAAAATTCGATAAACTGCCTCAAGATGTTCTTCATAAGGTACGTGCATGAATTGGCTTACAACACTGACTGATAAGGCAATATCTGGTCAAGTATAAGATAAATAGATTAGTTTACCAACCAATCTCTGGTATCTACCAGTATCAACAGCAACACGTCCCTCTTTCCAAAGCTTCATATTGGGATCCATGGGAGTTTCAGCTGGTCTGCAACCACTCATCCTGGTTTCCTTTAAAAGATCAAGAATGTATTTTCGTTGAGAGACAACAATTCCTTTCTTTGAACGAGCAACTTCCATGAAAAGAAAATATCTTAACGCTTCCAAATCCTTGATCTCGAATTCTAATGCAAAGCTCTTTTTCATTCTCTCCATCTCAATCACATCATCACCTGTGAGAATAGTATCATCAACATAAACTATTAGCACAACTACCTTTCCTTTAGAAGAGTACTTAAAAAACAAGGTATGATCAGCTTGTCCTTGAGAATATCCTTGTTTTCTAACAGAATGTGTAAACTTTTCAAACCAAGCCCTCGGAGATTGTTTGAGGCCATCCAAAGATTTTTTTTAGTTTGCACACTCTTGAGCCAAAATTCTCCTCAAAGCCAGGTGGACTATCCATGTACACCTCTTCCTCCAAGTCACCATTGAGAAAAGCATTTTTCACATGTTGTTGCCGTAATGGCCAATCAAAATTAGTAGCAATAGATAAAAGTACTCTTATTGTGCTCAATTTTGCAACAGGAGCAAAGCTCTCAGAGTAATCAATGCCATATGTTTGGGCGAATCCTTTAGCCACCAATCTAGTCTTGTATCTCTCCACTGAACCATCAGAATTGTACTTCACAGTGAAGACCCATGTACAGCCCACATAAGTCTTCCCAGCTGGCAAAACCTCAACACTCCAAGCATTGTTCTTCTCAAGAGCTCTCATCTCTTTAAGTACTGCTTCCTTCCACTTCAGAATTTTTAAAGCCTCTTGTACATAGTTAGGAATTTCTACACTAGACACTTGAGAAGTAAAAGCAACAAAGGGTTGAGACAATTTTGAGTATGACACAAATTTAAATAACGGATGACTAGTATAAGATCTAACCTCTTTACGAAGAGCTATAGGAATGTTAAGATCGGAAGACTTAAATTGATTGTTAGGAAGAAAAAGAGAAGTACCTGAAACAGACTCAAATCATGGCTGTGCTGTAGAGTCAATTCATCATTCCTTTTCTTATGATTCTTCTTCAAGTAAACAATCTCTTTCCAAGTTTGATCACCTTCCTTGAATCTATTGCCTGTTACTTTAGCAGAATTATCATGTTGAGTCAATATAGTAGGCTATCCCTTATTTTCAGTTTCCAAAAAATGCTTTTCAGAATTATGATTTTCAGATTGCTTTTCAGAATTCTAAGAATTCTGATTTTCAGATTACTTTTCCAATGTAGGCCTAGTCTCAAAAGAAATATCACTCATAGTGAGAGGAGTTTCAAAGAATGAATCTTGGGCATTTGCTATAGGTGCAGAGGTACTAGACTCAAAATCTTGTGTGAGAAACATATTATCTAAGAGAAAGACATCACCTGTGTTGACCAATGAATCTTCCTTAAAATTCTCCCCTGAAGAAGAATATCCTTAAAAAATGGTTGTTTTTCAAAAAAAGTGACATCCATTGTGACAAAAAAAAACTTTGATAATGGGTCAAAACATTTATAGCCTTTCTGAGTTGGAGAATAACTAATGAAGACACATTTTATAGCTCTGGGTTCAAGTTTTCCAATTTTTTTATGTTTATGAACAAAAGTTGTACAACCAAATATTTTCAGAGGTAGATCAGCAAAGAGTCTCACAATTGGAAAATAATTTTTGAGAACTTGAAAAGGAGTTTGAAATTGTAAAACTTTGGAGGGCATTCTGTTTATTAAATATGCAGTAGTTAAAACAGCCTCTCCCCATAAATACTTAGGAACTTTAGTTGTAAAGAGTAATGCACGAGCAACTTCCAGCGGATGTTTATTTTTTCTTTTAGCGACACCATTCTGTTGGGATGTATCGATGCAAGAACTGTGATGAATTATCCCTTTTTCAATAAAAAAATTCCCCAAGATCATGTTAAAAAACTCCTTCCCATTATCACTTCTGAAAACTTGTATGTTTGTCAGAAATTGGGTCTACACCATATTGTAAAAATTTTTAAAAACTCGTTCAACCTCTGTTTTTTCTTGCAATAAATACACCCAGCAAAGTCGAGTATGATCATCAGTAAATGTGATGAACCATCTCTTGTTAGAAGGTGTACTTATTTTATTAGGACCCCAAACATAACTGTGGATAATAGTGAAAGGTTTCGATGGTTTATATGATTGTGAAGGGAAAGATGTACAGTGGTGTTTTGCAAATTCACATATTTCACAATGAAAAAAGGATAGGTCTTTATTGCTAAACAACTTGGGAAACAAATGTTTTAAATATTTAAAACTTGGATGGCCTAATCTTAAATGTCATAACATAATAATAATAATAATAATAATAATAATAATAATAATAATAATAATAATAATAATAATAATATTATTATTATTATTATTATTATTATTATTATTATTAGAAACAGAAATAGATTCAAAGCAAGAACCTATTAGTTGAGATTGCCCCCTTGATTCATGTTGGCTCTACCGAGAGGGGGGGGTGAATCAATTTTCTAATGATAATGCTAAATTTAAACTTAATTGAATCTTATTGCAAGCAATCAAAGAATAATCAATAAAGTACAGTGCAATAAATTAAAGGAGATAAGGGAAGGAAGCAGCAAACTCAGTAATTTATAGAGGTTCGGCCAATCTCTTGCCTACGTCCTCTCTTCTTGACCTCCTTGTCAAGAGCTTTCTTTCACTATATCAATGACTGATAAAAACTCCCTTTTCAAGGTTAAGGAATAACCTCTCTACCCCTTTTTTTTTACAAAGACAAGTATTCACCCCTTACAAAATTATCTCACAAAGGAACTCTCCTCTTCTCCTTTGGATTAAGGATGAATACAAATAGAAGCTTTCTTTTGTAGGTAGGAAAAACAACTTCTACACAAGGTTTGTTTTACTCAATACAATAAATGTGATGTTGAAGATAAAGAGAATGTTAGAAAAGATCTCTTGAGAGTATACAAAATTTGTAGCACAAGTCTCTTGTTTTCCAGTGTCTTCAATGCTTGATTTTATATAGCAGGATTGGTAGTTGAAGCATTTAATGCTATTTTTCCCATTGAAGATTTTACAGAAAGAGCCGTTGGGAATCTCCAGTAGAGCACCAGATCAATCTTCCATCATGACCAGATCGATCTCTTAGTTTAAATTCCTACAATTACAAAGCAACTTGAAGCATGGAGATCGATATCACATCTGTAGAGATTGATCTTATAATTTGAAAAATGTTAGTGAAGATCGATCTGTCGAACCATCAGATCGATCTTCTAATCTCTCTGTTTGGAGTAAGATCGATCTCCAGATTGATCTGGCAAGCATCCTTGTAGAGAGAAGATCGATCTCTAATCACCTTAGATCAATCTTCTAAACTCTTTGACTTTGAGAAGATCGATCTCTATCCACAGAAGATCGATCTCATAAACTCTCTGTTTGAACATAGATCGATCTACAGATCGATCTAATACCTTTAACCTTTGTCTTAGAGGAGATCGATCTATTCCTAGACCAGATCGATCTCTTAGACATTCTGTAACTTAAAGATCGATCTTATTACCCCTACAGATCGATCTCTGCTTCCTCAACATCTTATACATGCTCTTTGACTTTTTAATCCTTTAGCAGATTGATCTCATATTATCATGAGATCGATCTCTCATACTTGAAAACCCAGGAGATCAATCTCTCATCTCATGAGATCGATCTCTCATTCTTTAATACTCAGTTTTTGGCAATGATATGTATTTAAATAAACTCTAAACATGTTTAGAACATTTCTATATTTATAATATCCATTATTGAATTACTGTTTTGTCATGTCAAAATATATTAACTTAACAATTCAGATCCATCATCAAAGAAATAGAGTCCTCTACTCTGTTTAGCACTGCCAATCATCCTCCCTCAGGTCAAATCCTGGAAAACACAATAAGTTGGAAAAAAATTAGTTTGACAGTTTTGATCAAGGGCTAGCTTACTGACAGACAAAAGATTACAAGAAAGTTAGGGAACGTGAAGAACATAGTGAAGAGTGAGTGATGGAGACACTACAATAGAACATTTTTCCTGCAATGGCTAAAGGAGAGCCATCTGCAATCTTAATTTTTTGGTTACCTGCACAAGGACTATATGAAGAAAAAAGGTTTGACAATCCTATCATATGATTGGTTGCGCCTGAATCGATGATCCAGGTGCAATTGGAGTTGACACTAGTGAGAGCTGCTTTTAGGTAATTACCTTTTTGAGCTAATGAGCAAGAAGAAATTTTTTGAGACTCGAGAAGCTTGCACAGTTGGTTTATTTGCTCCTTGGTAAAAGGAAATGAACTTGAAGAAGACTGCTGCTCTTGATCTGAGACACTAACTTGAAGTGCACGCCCCTCTCTACCGAACCTCTTCTTCTGGTTTTGAGGCTTGCCATGAATTTTCCAGCATGTTTCCCGCGTGTGCCATGGGCGTTTGCAGAGGTCACACCATGGTCGTTCAGAGTGCTTACCATCCTTCTTCACTCCCTCCTGAAAACTCTTAGTTACAAGAGCAGAACTTTCTACTTCTGAGTTTGTAGTAATAAGAGTAGATTTGTTGTTAAACATCACACTCTGCCTTGCTTCTTCTCTCTGAACTTCTGAGAAGGCCTCACGGATTGTTGGCAGAGGATTTTTCCCTAAAATTTGACCCCGCACTTCATCTAACTCCTTGTTAAGACCCGCCAAAAACATGAAGACACAATCATTCTCCTGTCGTTTTATAAACCTAATGCTATCATTCGTGCACTCCTAGACATCATCATAACAAAGATCTAACTCCTGCCACAAGGTCATAATTTTGTTGTAGTAGGAGGTTACATCTCGGTCACCTTGTTTTGCATGCCAAAGTTTGGATTTTAAATAAAAAATCTATGAAGAATTCTCCATATCATAATATTTATCCCTGACTGCTTCCCAAACATCTTTGGTCGTTGGCAAGTACATGAAGGGCTTGCCAATTGTGGGTTCCATCGAATTCACCAACCACGCAATAATCAAAGAATTTTTTACTTTCCAAGTCTTGAGAGTCGAATCTCCATCTACAGGTTTTGTCACTTCTCCTGTCAGATATTTAAGCTTCCCCTTACCTTCCAAGATCAAACGAATGGTTTGCGACCATTTCGTGTAATTTTTTCCATTTAGACGATGAATATTTAATTGAAGCGAATTAGTGGATCCCTCCGAACCATTGAACAAGATGGAGGAGTTCAGATTCGAACTCGCGGTGCTTTCTCCTGATACCGCTGAGTCCTTGCTGGCCACACCAGTTAAAGCCGTCTTCGATGAATTCTGGTTCGCCATAGATAAACCTTAGATCGAAACCTAGAGCTCTGATACCATGAAGGAAAACATAGAATAAAATGAAGGAAAACATAGAGGATAAAAACTCTCCTCAATATTATTCATAATCTGAATTACATCAGTTTTTAAATAGAAAAGAGCACAAGATTTAGTTCCTAGAATTAAGGAGCAGAAATAGTAACAGAAGAAAATTCTAATTTCCTAATTTTATGGGATCAGATTTCCTGATTCTATGTGATCAGATTTCCTAACTTTCCTACAGCTGAAATAAATTATCAACCACCTAAATTAGTTATTGCAGGCTAAATTCCTACCCAATATATCACGTTTAAATATTTAAACTTGGCTTATCTAATTTGGCCATTTTGCTAAAGAATAAACTTAACATCACTCTAAATTTACTATTGTATAATTCTCATAATTTTACACCAAGCCAAGTGTTTACCACCCTTATTGCATGTTGTTAGCCTTTGTTCTCTTTATTGTTTTTGGGTCAACAAAGCCCTCTATGCTTCATCTTCTTTCAAAAATTTCTTACTTTTATTTTGCTAGCTCCTTTTCAGCTTCTTTTCCTTTCTCTTCCATCTTTTTTTTTCTTGCTAGCTGCGTCTTGCTTCAGTTCACTTCTTTGCCTGCCCCAGCTTCAGTTTTGTGCCTTGCACTCTTGCTCGTCTTTCGCATTTCCTTCTCCTCAACTTCACTTTTTTTTAGCTTTGTTTCACTGCTTCGTGTTGCTTCAGTTTTTATTTTCTTTTCACTTTCTCATTTCAGACCACTCTCTTTACTGCCTTATATATATTTTTCTTCCTTCATGTAAATCCCATCTTCCAGACCATACGCAATTGCATCAGTCCCTAATTCATTTTCATCTGTTTCCACTACATCATTCATCATTTCATCAAACTCTGACTTTTTTTCCTTTTTCCTAATCTATACAACATCATCATCCCTCATTTTTTTCTACCAAACCATCTTTTCGTTCTTTCCTTTCATCCATCATTCATTTCAATTATTATTATTATTGTTATACAGAAAATAATAATTAAATTTAAAAAAAAGAGAAAAAATGGGCACCACGTGGCGCAAGCAAAGCGCACCACGTGGAGCGAGAGATACTCTCCCGCACTGTGGTGGGAGAGTCCCCGGCACAGTGGCGGGAGAGTCTCCCTCAGAGTGGCGGGAAAGTCTCCTGCCACATTAAGCACGCCACATGGCGCTTGGAGAACGCGACACGTCGCGCGCAGAGGGGATCAGGCGGGAGGCTACCCTTCCGCCAAAGAGGAATAATGCCTGATGTATCTTAGCGCCACATGGTGTAAGGAGAGTACACCATGTGGCGCTAATGAAAAAGGTTGCGAGAGAGTCTCCCATCTCTCTCGCCATGTCAGCGTGGCACGCCCATATCACTATTATTTAATATTGGGGTTTTTAGACATTTTAACTCATAAATATTTTTTATTCTGCAAATATTTTATTATTGGATAAATACGTAATTAAAGGTGGAATCAACCATTATAAAAAGGGGACAGGTATGATACGTAGAAGGAGGTCTCTATTTGCTTTACAGAAACTCTGTCAAATTCTCGGTCTGACTTAAGCATCGGAGTGCTTACGCAGGGAAAAACCCCTGCGTCCCTCTGATCATTATTTTTCTTGCAAAATATTTAGTGGCATATGGCATAAAAATTAAGGCGAAGACGTCAGCAATTTGACACAACTGTTTCAGGTAATAACAATTGGCGCCATCTGTGGGAATCAGAACAAAAAGTCAGATTCTTTATTAAAATGGTGAGAACACGTTCGACAACGATAGCAAATTTAGGAGAAGAGAATTCTGTAAGTCCTCCTGCCAGACCGGGGAGAGGACAAGAGCAGAATGGAGAAGGAGATAGAGTTGCCACAGTTTCTCTTAACGAATTTGAGGCTTTGAAGTGTCAAAATGAGAAGACTACTACGGCATTGAAAGCGATGATTGATTTCTTCAAAGTTGCACTGCCGCAGTTTAGTTTACCTCTAGAAGTGCAGCAGATGGTAGGAGAGAATGCACCAAGGCAGACTTACGAAAGAGGCCAACCCTTTGTGGTGGCAAATGCAGGACAAGGAGAATGGGGGCAGAATACTGCTGCCATGCTGATGAACACTGTCATAGGTCTGAGGGTAAACTATGCCGCAGCTCTGGTGGAAAACACTGTCGTAGCTCTGGAAAGCTACCCTGCCACAGGTTTGAGATTGAACTATGTCGCAACTATAGAGGACAACTCTGCCCCAACTCTGAGGGTGAACACTGCCGCAAGTCTGAGGATGAACTCTGCAGCAACTCTGAGGGTAAACAATGCCGCAGGTATGAGGTTGATAAACTCTGCCGCAGGCTGAAGGATAACCCTATCGCACCTCTGAGGGCGAACTCTGCTGTTAGACTGGAGAACAATCCTGTCGTAGGTCTGAAGGACAAATCTGCCGTAACTCTGTGGGTGAACACTGCCGTAGATCTGAGGATAAACTCTGTCGCAACTTTGGGGGTAAACATTGTCGCAGGTATGAGGTTGATGAACTCTACTGTAGGTCTAGAGGATAACCTTGTCGCACCTCTGAGGGTGAATTCTGCCGCAACATTGGAGAACAATCTTGTCGCAGGTCTGAGGGAGAACCCTACGCACCTCTGAGGGAGAACTCTACCGCCACACTAGATGACAATCCTGTCGCGGGTCTGATGGAAAACCCCGTCGCAGGTCTGAGGAAACACCCTGTCACAAGATGGAGAGAGGTAAACCCTACCGCAGATCTAAGGCGGATGAACTCTGCCGCAGAGTATAGGAGGCAGACTTTTGCCGCAGAATTTGAACGACCTGACTTCGAAGTTCACGGATCTGGGGAGCGACAGAGACAGAGTACTGGACAGAATAGTCATGAATCCCAAGAATATTTAGAAGATCCAAGGTCGAATTACGAAATGGGGGGTGCAGGAAGAAGGGACACAGTGCAGGCTCCTAGAGCGAGGGAAACTGTGAACGATGAAGAGATCCCTAGCCGAGGAGCAGATCGTGTGTGAAATCCCCGAAATAGATGAAGAATGGATTCTTCCTACTCAGACTCTTCTAGTACCGAAGAAAGGGTAGCACACTCGACCCGAGGCTTGAAAAGTGTTGAGAAAGTCATTGAAAAGATTCTGGAGAGGAAGAAGTTAGTGTCTCCTGAAGAAAGCCAGAGAAGAAAAATCTCGTTCAGTGCAGCGATAATGGGAAAACCACTTCCTCCAAAGTTTAAGATGCCACAGATAACAGCATGTGTCGGGAAAACTGACCCTTTTGACCATGTTGAAAATTATGAGTCGTTAATGCTACTACATGGATGGGAAGATGAGGTTATGTGTAGGGCATTCTCCTTGACCTTAACTGGCAACGCACTAAAATGGTTCAACAATCTACCAAAAGGGTCTATCTTGTCTTTCAATCAGCTGAGGAGTGAATTTCTGAAGGCCTTTACGATAAATAGCCAAAAAAAGAAGGAGGCCACTTATTTGCTCACCCTAAGACAAGGGAATAAAGAATCACTAAAAAGTTCTGTCAATCAATTCCGTGATGCTACTCTTGAGATACGTGATCTACAAGTTGGGGTAGCAGTAACAGCCATGCTACAGGGGACCACATCTGAAAGGCTCCAAGAATTATTATCTTTGGATCAGCCAATGACCGTTTTAGACTTATTCTCTAGAGAAAATAAATATATTGCTCAAGAGGAAGTGATGAAAATGATACCAACACGGGACATGAAAGAAGGAAGGAAACGGGAAAAAGAGCCTGATTATAAAAATGCAGAAAGATCGGATAAAGCCCCAAAATTGAAGTATGATAATTACACACGGTTTATTGAACCACATGCTTCAATTTTAGCAGTGATATAAAGAACTGGGATGCTTCAACTCCCCATGAGAGGTGAAGGAAACTTAGGACGAGATCATAGGTCCTACTATAGTTTTTATTCTGCCTTTGGTCATACAACCAAGAAATGTCGGGAACTGATGAACTAACTTGAAAATTTGGCTAGAGAAGGGAAGCTAGACCGTTATGTATGGAAGAATGAAAGGATTCGATACCCCGTTCGTGGCAGAGGAGACAATAGACCACGTGATAGACGCGACAATGATAGAGAAAATCTGAGGAGAAACGAAGAAAGAGGAAATAAGGCAAAAAGGGGAGAACGTAGGAACCAACAAATAGACAATGAACCAACAGGAGCCGTCATTCATGTCATCTTTGGTGGAGAATAAATAACTGGTAGCTCATCTGCTTCATGAAAGGCTTATGCTAGACAAGCGTACCAAGTCCATTCTGTGATGAAAGCAGCTGAAGACGAAGAAATGATTACTTTCACACCGACAGATCAGGGAGATGTTATTATTCCACATGATGGTCCTATGGTCATATCAGCAGTTGTGGCTAAACACCCGATAGGTCGAATTCTGGTAGATAACGGTAGCTTAGTGAACCTTATCTATTGGGATTGTTTCAAAAAAATGAATTTGAGTGAAGACAGACTAAACCCGTAATTACTCCCCTGTTTGGCTTCATAGGAGAGAAAGTAAAGGTGGCAGGATCAATTGAACTACCTGTTACTTTGGGTAAAGATCCTAAGAGTGTTATAAGACAGGTCTTGTTCATGGTGGTCAAATCACTGTCTCCAGCTTACAATGTTATCCTCGGACGGCCATTATTAAGTGATATGAGAGCCGTACTCTCCCCATGTTATCTATTGATGAAGTTTTCGACTCCCGAAGGTTTGGGGCAAGTTCGAGGAGATCAAAGAAAAGCAAGAACATGTAATATCGCATCAACTACAGGTAAGAAAATTCAAAGAAAGAAACCCTTACCATTATCGGGGTGCCTAAGCCATCACTAATGCCTGGAAGGAAGATGAAAAGTTCATAAGATAGGGGATAGCGAAGACGTGGAACATCAGCCACTTAAGACCATATTGGCAATAGAATTTTAATTTCTCGATGTTATTTTTTGTTTTTTGTTTATGTTATTGAACCATGTTCAAGGACTTAATTTTGATATATTCCATATTGATATTTCTCATTGAGAATTTTAATTATTGACAGATGAATAAAAATAAAAAGGCTTGAAGCGAAAAGTGCGCGATGTAAAGTGCAAGAGCTTGAAGCGAAAAGTGCGCGATGTAAGCTAAGCACCCAAAACAAAAGGCTTGAAGCGAAAAGTGCGCAATGTAAGCCAAGAAGAAAAAGTGCGAGAGCTTCAAGTGAAAAGTGTGCGATGTAAGCTAAGCACCCAAAACAAAAGGCTTGAAGCGAAAAGTGCGCGATGTAAGCCATGAAAAAAAAGTGCAAGAGCTTAAAGCGAAAAGTGCGCGATGTAACCCAAGAAGAAAATGTACAAAAGCTTGAAGCGAAAAGTGCATGATGTAAGCTAAGCACCAAAAATAAAAGGCTTGAAGCGAAAAGTGCGCGATGTAAGCCATGAAGAAAAAAGTACGAGAGCTTGAAGCGAAAAGTGCACGATGTAAGCTAAGCACCCAAAACAAAAGGCTTGAAGCGAAAAGTGCACGATGTAAGCCAAGAAGAAAAAGTGTGAGCACTAGAAGCGAAAAGTGTGCGATGTAAGCTAAGCACCCAAAACAAAAGGCTTGAAGCGAAAAGTGCGCGATGTAAGCCAAGAAGAAAAAGTGCGAGAGCTTGAAGCGAAAAGTGCGCGACGTAAGTTAAACACCCAAAACAAAAGGCTGGAAGCAAAAAATGCGCAATGTTAGCCATGAAGAAAAAAGTGTGAGAGCTTGAAGTGAAAAGTGCGCCATGTAAGCTAAGCACCCAAAACAAAAGGCTTGAAGTGAAAAGTGCGCGATGTAAGCCATGAAGAAAAAAGTGCGAGAGCTTGAAGCGAAAAGTGCGCGATGTAAGCTAAGCACCCAAACCAAAAGGATTGAAGCGAAAAGTGCGCAATGTAAGCCAAGAAGAAAAAGTGCGCAATGTAAGCTAAGCACCCAAAATAAAAGGCTTAAAGCGAAAAGTGCGCGATGTAAGCCATGAAGAAAAAAATGCGAGAGCTTGAAGCGAAAAGTGCGCGATGTAAGCTAAGCACCCAAAACAAGGGCTTGAAGCGAAAAGTGCTCGATGTAAGCCAAGAAGAAAAAGTGCGAGAGCTTGAAGCGAAAAGTGCGCAAAGTAAGCTAAGCACTCAAATAGGGGTTTGAACCGAAAAGTGCACGAGGTAAGCCACAAAGAATTGTTCAAGGGCTTGAAACGAAAAATGCGCGACGTAAGCCACAAAGAATTATTCAAGGGCTTGAAGTGAGAAATGCACGAGGTAAGCTACGCACTCAAACAAAGGCTTAAGAATTTGGCATCAAGGTTCGACCCTAAAATTTAACTTCAGAGTTTGACATAAAGATCTGATGAGAGACTATGAAGAGAATATATGTACTCTTCTGCAAGATTATACCTAACGAAAGAGTGGGAGCAATTGTTATACATAAAATAATAATTAAATTTAAAAAAAAAAAGAGAGAAAAAAGGGGTGCCACGCGGCACGAGCAAAACGCGCCATGTGGCACGGGAGAGTCTCCCGCCACATTAAGTGCGCCATGTGGCGCTTGGAGAACGCGCCACGTGGCGCACAAAGGGGATCAGATGGGAGGCTACCCTTCCGCCAAAGAGGCATAATGCCTCATGTATCTTAACGCCACATGGCGCATGGAGAGTGTGCCACATGGCGCTAATGAAAAAGCTTGCGAGCGAGTCTCACGTCTCTCTCGCCATGTCAACGTGGCACCCCCACATCACTATTATTTAATATTGGGGTTTTTAGACATTTTGACCTTAAAAATTTTTTATTCTGCAAATATTTTATTATTGGATAAATACGTAATTAAAGCTGGAATCAACTATTATAAAAAGGGGATAGGTATGATACGTAGAAGGAGGTCTCTATTTGCTTTACAGAAACTCTGTCAAATTCTCGGTCTAACTTAAGCATCGGAGTGCCTACGCAGGGAAAAACCCCTGCGTTCCTCTGATCATTGTTTTTCTTGCAGAATCTTTAGTGGCACGTGGCATAAAAATTAAGGCGAAGACGTCAACAATTCGACACCACTGTTTCAGGTAACAACAATTATTATTATTATTATTATTATTATTATTATTTTGGTTTTACTCTCCTTCACACGTTTCTTTTCAAACATCATCATTTCATTTCCTAAAACCATCATTTCGTCACTTCATCATTTCATATATATATATTTATATATGTATATATATATATATATATAAATATACATCCCGTCACCAACTACTGCTGGAAACAGCAGCAGCAGGTGGGATTCGGAATTAACTTCCAAAGGAAGCCAATCCATGGACTTTCGGTCCACTCTTTTTCTTTTTTATTTATTTATTTATTTATTTCATGTAGTTATTTAATAATTCATCATGTATTATTTTTCAAAGTTTAGTTAATTTATTATTTATATTTATCTAACATGGAGGAATAGACATATATTAATCTAGCTCATAAAAATTATTTTTACACCTCATAATTATTTATTTCTTCAAGTTAAAATATGTTAATTAATTAACTTCATCCAAGTCTCTCATGTTAAAAATATAATTTCAATTAATTTTTCACCAATGTACTCATTCTCAATTCCTTTAATTTGCTTTGCTATTCATAATTAAAACCGAATATCAGAAAATTCGTAGAGTTTACACATAATAATTGCATACAAATTCCATGTTCACCAATATCTCCATTTTAATTAAATATCCTTATTTAATTCATAATTTCCTTAATAATATGGTAATTGATATTTTCTAGCAAAATACATTACCCCAAATCGTGACTATTGTCATAAAATTAATATCAAGCTGTAAAAATTACTTTTTTCCTCTTGGTCTTGGAATTTCATCATACTTCACCAATGACCTCGTGACATCCCATATCTCCATAATCTGTTTAAAAATTAATTAAATGAATTCAAATTAGCTAAATTCTCAATGATTAAATTCACGCGTAATAGCGTTTGTCACAAATATTGCATCTTTTGTTTTCCTTTTTTTCTTTTTTTCTATTTTCTGTTTTTCCCTAAGCATAATATTTTTTTCAGCTTCGAAATTGATTGGATTTTGGAAAATCATCATAATCCCTATTTGCCAACATTAATGCCCCACCAGAGAAAGATCTCTTCACCACATATAGACCTTCCTAATTCGGTGCCTATTTCCCTTACTATCCTGTTGATTTGGGAGGATTTTCTTCAAAAACTAGTTCTTCTTCTCATAACCGCCTAAGTTGGACCTTCTTATTATGCACTCACATCATTCTTCTCTGATATAACTAACCATGATAAAGTGCTACAAGCCATTCAGTTGCTCACAGTGTTCTTGCACCCATTACACTTCTTCTAATTGTGTTTCCATCAAAATTCTCAAAGATGGGATTTCTACTTCAACAAGTAATACGACCTCTATCTTATACACTAAAAAAAGGGGGTTGACCCAGTGGATGTGCGCACCAACATTTTGTAAGCATATAAAGCAAATGGAAACTTTTAATTCCAATCATTGCAAGTTTTTGTCATTTTCTCCACTATCTTCTTAACATTTTTGTTAGCAGCCTTTACTACCTCATTCATCTTCAGACAATACAGTGCTGAATTTTTATGCTTAATCTTGAATTGGGCACAAATTCCTTTCATCATTGTGATGTTCAAATTACGAGCATTGTCTAAAATAATCCTTTCTAGAAGCTTGTAGCGATATATTATCTCTCTTTTTAAGAGCTTGCACACTAATGCTCGTGTCACACTAGCATAAGACGCTACTTCTACCCACTTGGTAAAATCATTGATCATCACAAAGATAAACTAATGTCCATTTATAGCCTTTAGGGTAATTAGTCCAATCACGTCCATACCCCACATAAAGAAAAGCCACGTAGGAGTTACGACATGCAGCACATTTGATGGAGAATGAATCTTGCTAGCATAGATCCAACACTTATGCCACTTCTTAGCATATTTAATATAGTCAGTTTTGATCATCGACTAGTAACAACCCTCCTTCATTATTTGTCTTGCCATCATGTGACCATTAGCATGTGCCCCCAAAAGATCCCTCATGTACCTCATCTACTATTTGCCTATCTTCTACAGTATTCGCACATCTTAAAAGCACTTGATCTGGAGTGCTTTTGTACAAGACTTCTTCATCTAAAAAGAATCACATAGCCACTCTCTTGATGATTCTTTTATCATTCTCCAAAATGTGTTATGGGTATTATTGATTCTTAATATATTGTAAGATGTCATAGTACAAAGGTGTTTCATCAACTTTTTCTACACTCGCACAGTGTACCAGTTAACTCTTTAGCTTCAACTTAATGGGCTCAATTTCGACATTAGCATCTAATTTGAACATCATAGCAAAAGTAGCTAGAGATTCACCATCTAATTTTCCTTTGAAGGTAAATGTTAAAATTGGATACTTTCAAACTGATCAAATAAACTAGCTATGTATTTCTGGTTTTGGACCAACTTCAGATCCGTAGCCTTGCATTCCCCTCATAATTAGTAAATAACTAAAGTTGAATCTCTATACACCTTTAGTACATTAATCTTCTTTTCGATATCAACTTGCAAACCCATAACGTATGCTTCGTACTCAGCAACATTATTTGTACAATTAAAATCCAACCTTAGAGTGATTAGATAACAATCTCCTTTTAGAGATATTAGGACCACCCCTACTCCACATCTTAAGGCAATAGATGCTCTATCAAAAAACATTCTCCATGACTTTTCAATGAGCCCTTATTCTTTTTTTGAAAAAAAAAACCATCAAATCTTTATTAGGGAAACCAAGCTTCATTTGCAAATAATCATCAATGACACAATCTGCTAAGAATGCAATCACACTTCTTTTGATGAAATTTTTCGTCACATATTCGTATTCTAAGAGTATAACTTGCCACTTTGCAATTTCTAGAAAAAAACTATTTCTCAAAGATATAGTTTAATTGATTAAGTCTAGTAACTAACCAAGTTGTGTGATTCAGCATGTACTGCTTAAGTCGTTAAGTTATCCAAGCCAAGGCTCAACATATCTTCTCCAACTAAGAATATTTTGATGCCTAGTTAGTAAACTTCTTACTCAAATAGTATATGGCTTATTCTTTCTTGTCGATCTTATCTCATTGTCCCAACACACATCCCATGGAGTTCTCACAAGCCATCAAGTACAAAATTATGGGTTTATCAGGAATAGAAAGTACCAACACTAGAGGATTTGACAAGTATTCCTTGATCTTGTCAAAAGCCTTTTAACATTCTTTATTTTGTTCCTCAATATCATGCTTACGAAGAAGCTTGAAAATTAGATCGCATTTGAAAGTGAGTAGAGAAATAAATCGGGATATAGAATTTAACCTCCCTAAAAAAACCCTTACTTCCATTGTTGTACGTGAAGGTGAAAAGTTTTGGATGGCATGTACTTTATTGGGATCAATCTCTATCCCCCTTTCACTAACGATGAAGCTTAACAATCTCTCTGACTTTGCCCTAAATGTTCATCTAGCTAGATTTAATTTCAACTGATACTTCCTCAACCTTTCAAAAAGTTTCTTAAGGTTAGCAACATGTGTCACACCCCACTATTGGGTGCCTTTTATCCATACTTACGTTGCTACAGTTGGGCTGTGAGGTGATGCAATTACTAAAGTTCCAAAAATTTATAACGAAAATATTTAAAATTTAATTCACACTCCTAGGTGCGTAAATATACAAAATTAATTGTATAATAATAATATCTTTACATAACATCCCCATACCACTGTTTACATTTTCGATTTGTAACTGTACGATACAACATAATAGATACAAAATACTCATGTGTATACAAATCTTATATCTTTGTAACTAGTGGGAGCTGTCCAACACAAAAAGGGATCTAGAGACCACTGCACCGCCTTACTTCTCAGTATCTGGAGGGGGAAAATAGTGGGGTGAGCAAACCATAGCTCAATAAGGAAATGAATGCTAGCAGGTAGATTTTGTACTACCTACATAGCCCACACATGTATAAACCAAACCATGTTTTCAGTATATATGGAAATACTATCAGAAAATGCAGTTAAACGTATATTTCTTATTTGGCACTTTCATGTAACACAAATATTCAATATTTCCACTTAAAACATGTTTCATAAACCAGTGCTCTCACGGTACAAATGTTTAATTCAGAGATTTATCAAATACACAAAATCTCTTTCTTTTCTGAGTTCTACTCAATCTCTCGAACCTCTGAGACAGGTATGGAAATTTTAGCAATTAAATATCCACAACGTATGGCCATAGTCAGTGATCTCAGGCCTCACTGATCAGGTGTGCATAGGGTATCGCTTCGCCTGAAGGGGGATGGGTCAGTCCTACCCTCCGACTCATCTCAATCAACCTCATCTCCTCATATACTCACAGTATAAGGTATGCCATGTGTCATCTACGCGATACTCGTACTCATGTGCACCAACACGATACATAGTATACCAACGAACAACTACACAATTCTACGTACGACCGTGGACCCAAGTTTATACTCCAACTCCGATGGACTTTTCATCCTGAACCATGTCTCATATACCTGGCGAGCAATCAGCGTGACACACAGTCATCACAAGGCTCTAGCGCGGTACGATTTATTGTTAAGGCCCAACCCGTTCCAAGGTCGTCGGCTGGCATTCCCTTGGGTCCCAACCCCCAGGTTTACCTCAACACAGTAAAAACATGTGTGAGCTAACACTCCAGCACATTATCATTATAAAACCATGTGCAAGTCACGCTCCAGTATGATTTTTTTTTCAAATCATGCAGACGTATGCGAGTTAAACTCCAGCATAGTCAAAATCATTAAAACAGGCGTGAGCTAAAGCTCCAACACCATTTCAAATCTCAAATCCGATAGGTGGCTACTTTTTTCACGACCCAAAACTACCCAAAAATCAGAGTAAGTTTTTCATTTTTATTTCATACTTATCTATCCTCCAAATCGTGACCACACTCCACTAATACTTGGGCTATGCGTCAATGCCAGTCCCACCATTTAATCATCATATAGCTTAATTTCTTATTACAGAAAAAGGTAAACACATTCATTTTTCATTTATTCTTTTCCATTTATTTACAAGTGTTTACATTATCTATACATCCCTGACAATTACTTACAAACATGTTACTGTGCTATACTTATTTAGATACAATATGTACAAGTGTATATACCTTAACATGATGGGTAGCAGCGGATATCAAGAATGCAGTACTCAGTCACCTCAATGTCTACTGGAGAGAATCTGTGTTGGAAAATGAAAGGGGTGAGCACATCAAGCTCAGTAAGGCAATCCTACGAACAAGTAGGTAACCATACTACCTACATGAATGTGGTGCCATGCATAAACCACCTTTTCTCCACACATTTCAAAACAGTTGTTATATTTCGTGATGTCATGATGTCATGTAAAACAAGTTCATATATGGATTCAAAAGCATGGAAAACTCGACATGTATATCCATTTAAAACATTTCATCATCGTTAAAATTTCACAACACATTCAGGACTCAACCCTTCCATCGGGTGTTCCTAACTCACACAAAACCATGAAATCAAATGCTTTTTAAAGTAATAGTACCATGTGATATACTAAATGTCATGTAAAACCAGTTGACATCATTCAGGGGTTTAAATAGCATGGAAAATAACCTCATGCAAGTCTTCGTTTAAAACTCAATTTAATTTCCATCAAAACCATATCTCAGTCAAGATCTAACCCCTCCCGAAGGTGATCCAGAGTCACGTAAAAATCCACAAATGAGTTTCTCAAAACATCAACATGCGAGACTAGGCAATATATGTATATCTCAGGTAAATAACCAGGACTATGGCCATGTGTCCTCATGATCCCCTCTACTACATGAATCCTAGTGTGCGGGGTCTCACCCTGATCGGGAACCACCAGGGAGGTGGGTCAGTCCAACCCGTCAGTCTTATCCGATCCTACGCATCCGAAGATGCCACTCATATCCGAAGATACCAGGTATCCAAAGATAGCACACGGTACAGCGTACTCCATGCTACTTGCACGGTACAACGTACTCCATGGACCCATATCATATCTCCATACTCATGCCCTATCTCAAAACGCACGTACGAGCCTATTTAATCAGTGAGACACACAGTCTACCCGACGCTCCAAGCACGGCTCATCTTATGTTCTCAGAAAACTAGTGCGAGAAATGCTACAGCACTCTCATAAAATCTAATAAAACTAGTGCGAACTAAGCTCTAGCACTCTGTACACATTTCAGGTGAAAATCTGGTGCGAGTTAGACTCTAGCACCGTATTATGAAAATTATATAAAAAATCTGGTGCGAGTTAGACTTCAGCACCGTGTCACGAAAATCATATAAAAATTTAGTGCGAGTTAGACTCCTGCACCAATACATGTAAAACTCTAGTGCGAGCTCTCGCTCTAGCACTAAGGTATGCATCACACAAATCAAAACTCGTGCGAGTTGAGCTCTAGCACGTCATATTTTCATAAAATCACATAGGCGGCTACATTTCTCAAATCATTTTCAGATAAAATCAACATCTGTTGAAATTATGCAATGCTGGGCATTTTTATTTAAAAGTTATCTAGCTTACTCATGCATGTGTTCAAACATCACAAGAAACGAGCAGGAACCTCTTGTCCTTGCTCCTCCCACATTTTTCCTAAAGTTGGAAATTTTACCCTTAACAAGGGTATTTTTGTAATTTACCCATTTGGGGCACTAAAAGTTTTATCTAAAATTTAGACCCTTCAGACCATTTAAAAGACTGCAAATGAAGTTGAAATTTCATAAAGTTACCTCTAGCAGTCCGTAAAATTCTTTTACCTGGAATCACGCGCGAGCTTATCCCGTTTCGCCCGTACCAGGTCTCTCAGTCCAATTTGCTCCAACCAAGTCTATGGAACTGCATATAACCATATATTTGGGTCAATTCAATTATACTTATCATTATTTCACTTAGAGTGATCGAATCTAAAATATTGGGCCCGTTTTACTTTATTGGGCCTCGACCCATTTCCAACCCGTTTCCATTTATTTAATCCCTTCATCGGGCCTATTGGGCTCTCAATACCCATTAGGCTTCGTTCCATACTCTTTGGATAGCCCGTATATCATTTACGACAGTTTACTCAAAAATCCCAATATTATCCACTAAATGCGAAATTAAATCCGTAATGCGTAAAATACATTTCTAATACACGAATAATCATATAAATTGTCGTAAATGAGCTTTACTTACTCGAGATTAAGCGATGGTGTGCAAATCGAAGTTCAATCAGCTCACGTTTGAAATTTATCGTCGAACTGCACAATTTATATTTAATTTCGGGTTATTTTTTCGATCGAATATCATTTAAATAATTTTTTTGGAAATCAAATCGGTCAATTTTGACCACTTACCTACTTACCCAAAGTCCGGTGTATCCCCAAAAATTCTTCCCCTATTTCTTTTTTCTCTTTTTCTCCCTTTTTCCTCTCTTTCTTGGCTGAACCGGTTCGGTCCAGTTCAACCCGGTTCAGACCGCTGGTTTAGTCCGGTTCGATCGGTTCTGTGCCTTGCTGGTCGGTTTTCACCGCCAGTAGCTCCGCTGGATTGTCCGATTCTTAAATCTGGCCTCAGTTTCGTCCAAGGCCACCGAAAAGTGGCTGGTCCGACTGTTCTCCCTCGCCGTCGGTACCCATTTCTGGTCTTGGTTGTCGCCGACGATTTCGGCTGTTTCGTCGATCGCTACCGGTCTCAAAATGACTAGCTCCTCCTTCCGATCGCGTCGGTGCCCACCGTTCGTGCCCAGCCACTATAGATCGTCAGGAATCAAACCGTTTCTCCCTCGATTTCTCCTCCTCCGTTCGTCGAATTTAGCCGTCCTTAGCGCGCGTCGCCGGTGCCAACTTGCTCGTCGGCTTCCGTTCTTTCTCCTCGGGTCTTCCCTCGAGCCGTCGAGCGCCGGTGGCAGTCAGTGGCTCGATCCCGTGTCTCCTTCAATTTTCAGTTTCTTTCTTCTTCTCTCTCCCCGACCAATTTCTGATTTTTTTAATTAATTAATTAATTTATTTATTAATTTATTTTATTATATTTTAATCATTAAAATTCATTAAAATAATCAAAATATCTCCAAAAATTATTATTTAATTCATTTATCTATAATTGAATTTATCGGTCTTATTTCGTCTCTCCCGGTATATTTTTCGATTATTTTCAGGATTATTTTTCAAATTAAAAATCTCGATTAATTCCGATTAATTCCCATAAATTTCAATAAATTTAAATCTTGATCAATTGGACTCGAAATTCAATATTTCCCTTGTTATTGATTAAGATTTCTTAATTTCATATTTTTAATTAAATTTTCTTATAGAATTTATATCGGCTTTCAGTCTTTTGATCGTTTTGCCCTTGCATGTGTTCGGGATCACTTTAACCCGACTTCCCTTGACGAACACTCACTCATTTCGCATTTTAAATCTTTATTTCCAATCCGAATCCCATTCGTTTAAATTTGTGACCATTTTCATCCCTCATAAAAATTTACGATTTAATTTTGGGTTTTACATAATCTCCCCCACTTAAGAAATTTGGTCCTCCAAATTAGAATCAAGTTAGTCTGTAAATCACTCCGGATATTTTTCACATATCATACTCTTTAATTCTTATGTGACTTTTTCGGAGTGTACTACTACCAAAGGACTTGACTAGGGAGATCGTCTTAAACCTCAATATTTTCTCCTTCCTGTTTTCATACCCGAATCAAGTTTTTAACATATGTTATACTTTCATTGAGCTAAGCTGTTAGAGCTCATATCGGGTCACATACGCTGGGTCCGGATAATATTTTTGAAACATCAAAAGATGGGACATATCGTGAATGCCTACTAATTCAGATGGTAACATCAACCTACAGGACTTATCTCCCACTTGTCCAATCACTCAAAAGATTCAATCTAATGAAACTCAATTTGCTTTCTTTCGAATCTTGTTATGTCCTTAAGACCAATAACTTCCAACAATACTAATTCACTCTCGGTGAATTCCAATGGTTTCTGTCTCTTGTCAGCATAGCTTTTCTGTCTGCTCTGAGGTGTTCTTAATCCTTCACAGTTAATTAAACATCCTCAGAGGTTTATCTTACCAATTCGAGAGCAACTCTATATCTGTTACCCACTTCTTATCCAAACCAGGGAACAACTCCTATGGCCATACAATGCCTCATATAATGTTATCCCGATACTCAAGTGACAACTGTTATTATTGGCGAATTCGCTTTGTAGCAACTAATCATCCCAGGAGCTTATAAAATCAATGCACACACTCTCATCATATCCTCCAAAACTTGTACAGTCCTCTCTGACTGACCATCTGTCTGAGGACGAAAAGCTATGCTAACACTCAGTCGGGTTCCCATAGCTTCCTGAAAAATATTCCCCGAAGTGGGAAGTGAAGCGGGAATCCCTATATGATACCATGCTCACTGGAACACTACATGATGTTCCACAATTTTCCTTATACATAAATCCGCCTACACACTCAGAGTATCTGGGAATTTCAAAACTAGAAGGTGGGTAGACTTAGTGAATCTATCGACTATCACCCAGATAGCCTCGTGATTCATCCGGGTACTCTGTAACCCATCATAAAATTCATGGTAACTTGCTCCCATTTTTCGTGTTGATATAGGTAGAGATTGCAATAATCTTGCAAACTTCTATTGCTCTACCTTACTCTGCCTGACATACGAGACACTTCTCCACAATCTCCACTATGTCTCTTTTCAAATCTGACCACCAATACCCCTTTTTGAGAATTCGATATATTTGTTACCTCTCGGATGCACTGTATATCCCGAAGAGTGAGCTTTTGACTATATCACTATCTCATCAACTATGGTCCTGGGGAGCACTTATATTATTGTACTATCTCTGAACCTCAGTAAGCCATCATCTCTCTCTATGAACTCTATCACTGTACCCCTCTGAATTTGACCCATACTGTCGACATCATGCCGATCATCATGCTAAGCCTGTCAAATCTGGTCACTCAAATCTGGTTCTAATCTCAGGCTAGCTGTCACACAATCACTATCATCATCAGAAGTGATCACATCACGACTGAGGCTCACAACTGCTCTAGCAGCTCACACTCCTTGACCATCATAAGTAATACCATCCCAAGGCTCTTTCTGCTCAAGGCATTAGCCATTACATTAGCCTTTCCTGGGTGGTACAATTTCCACAATCATAATCCTTCAGAAGCTCTAATCCTCTTTATTATTTCAAATTCGATTCTTTCTGTGAAAACAGATACTCAGGGTTTTATGATCAGTGCATACACAAAAAAAAAATTTAATCGTGTAAATAGTGGTGCGACATACTCAGTACAATCACAATCGCTGCCAACATTAAATCATGGGTCAGATAGTTTCTTTCATGATCCTTGAGTTGTCTAGATCCATAATCGACTATCTTCCCAGTTTGCATCATTACACAGCCCATTCATTATTTTGAGGTATCCATATACATTGAGTAACCTCTTAAGCTATTGGGTATGGTGCAAATAATCACAGTAGTCAGTTCATACTTCAATACATCGAAACTCATCGAAAATACTTTCATACTTATCATCCCACTCGTATGCAATCTTTTCCGAATGAGATGTGTCAACTGAGCAGCCTGTTTCTATAAACTCTTAACAAACCATCTGTACAAACAATTTCCAATTGTTGCTTATAATTTTTCCTGGACTTTAAATACACCCAAAATATCATCAATAAGGATGATAACAAATTGGTCCAGGTAAATTTTAAATACCTCATCATAGTTGAGTTCCACTAAATATTTCAATTACCCATATCCTTGATCTCGGTACGCATAAACGGATAATCTCATGTCGAAATTGCTTTCGTTCAAGCTACTAACCTGCGTTATTTCCTTTTTCTTATATTAATGACCTTTATAAAATTTTAATTTTTTAAGCCTTTCTGATTAATTGAATTCTATATTTCTTTATTATGCCAGTAAAGGTACCCTAATTTTGTATATTTTACGACTATCGATTTCAATTTATAAGTTACATGTACTTCTAGACGCTGTCAAGTCTTCAGGTAGGGAGGTATTTTGAAATACCTTTATTAACCCTCAGACTTGACCACAATTACTTTACATATCAGTCCATGTGGTCACAATTCATATTTGCTACTAATTGCTTTAATCTACATTACTTCGCGTATCAAAGATATTCATACCTTGCATACGCCTCTTATTCCAATAGATTTTGTATTTAGGATCTATCACATCTTAAAACTTATCTCTTTTCGTATATCACTTATAACAAACTCTGTGATTACTCATTCTGTGAGTACAATCATTTACTCCTTTAATTTCAATCGCTACTCCCCTTTTTATTACTTGTCAAACTTACAGCATACTTTTTCAGGAGTAAAACAGCACTGTCTTAGAATAGAACTCTGAACATCATAATTTGCAGCCAACTAATTTATTCTCAAATATTACTTCAAATTATTCATAGTCCATTGAATAAAATCGGCTGACTTATACTTCTTCCCCCGTTTTCAACTTATAATTTCTTCATAATTATTCCGTTAGTTAACCCTCCTTCATTGGGGTACTAACTATCAGCATTGTGCCCAAAGGTGTAGGCATTCATGTATTTTACTAACTTATATACAAGTGAAGGCGGTATGACTAAATACATGGCACCAGGATCAATTAAAATAATTACTTCACTATTCATAACCAGTGTGGTTCTTTCACCACATCATATGAAACATCAATAGTATCCTGGTCCAAGGCATATACTTGCCCTCGTCCAACATCTTATTTTCCCCTTTCTTTTCGGCTGTGGCCTCCCTTTTCGGTGCAGAGATATCAACAGGGTTTTCTCTGTCTCTTTGCTCTTCAGTAGGGCAGTCTTACCCAGCTCTGAGCAATCATTAATTAAGTGGCCCGTCTTACCACACTTAACGCCTATTTTAGTCAATAAGGTGTAGGTGTAGGCCTTACTTTCGTAGTATCTACACACATCCTACACTGCTTACACTGCTACACTGTAGGTCGGGGTCCTCCAATCACAATACCCCTCAAAAGTATTCAAATTGAATACACTGGGGCCTTACCAATCATCTTACCCCATAACTCATCAATTCTAATCTTTTACTACTTACCTTTTCTCCCATTTTGACATCTTTGTCTTCTTTTTGTTTCTATTTCGGCTCTTACTACCTTTCCCAATCTCAAAGGTGTGTAACATATGATCTTATCCACACAACTGTGGTCTGCGCACTGCCTCGGCATAGGTATTGATATCCAACAGGGCCAATCGAACTCTAATCGACAATCTAAGCCCTTCATTAAACTTTTGGGCTTTCCGACTCTCATTGCCCATAGTGTCGGGGTAATACCTGGGCAGGTTTATAAACTGAGATTCATAATCGTCAATCAACCAGTGTCTGGGGGCAGTGTAAGAAATTTTACCTGAAATTTCCTTTAAATAGTGTCCGGGATAGTCTGCCACCAGAATACATCAAAAAATATTTCTCATGTCAGCTCTTAAGATGGGTCGAGCGGACTTCCACCAATGCTCCGACTCGCCCTCAAATCCCATACATACTCCGAGCAGTTAGCTCTCAAAATATTCTCCACACTTCGTTCCAACCTCGCGAAGCGTGTCTCAAAACTGTCCGATCTCTCTGTCGGACTCTATCGGGTATGCTCAACAATAGCCTCCATTTCAATCTCATCTTGGTTCTCATGGGTCAATACAGCACGACAAGCAGGCTCCGGTCGACCTCTACGACCTCTGCCTCGTGCTCTACTTCCTCTACCGTGACTAATATTAGGCATAATGCCTATATTTCTGCATTCTGATCCATTTCTTAGTTAAAACCCATCACAATATACAATATTGTATCTAACCAAGCACAGTAACACAGGGATGTAATTTCCTATTTATTGACATTGACACACATCAGACCAATTTCGTTCCGATACCATCGTTTGTCACGACACAAAACTACCCAAAAATCAGAGAAAATTTTTCATTTTTATTTCATACTTATCTATCCTCCGAATCGTGACCACACTCTACTAATAATTGGGCTGTGCGTCGCCAGTCCCACATTTAATCATCATATTACTTAATTTCTTATTACAGAAAAAGGTAAACACATTCATTTTTCATTTATTCTTTTCCATTTATTTACAAGTGTTTACATTATCTATACATCCCTGACAATTACTTACAAACATGTTACTGTGCTATACTTATTTAGATAAAATATGTACAAGTGTATATACCTTAACATGATGGGTAGCAGCGGATATCAAGAATGCAGTACTCAGTCACCTCAATGTCTACTGGAGGGAATCTGTGTTGAAAAATGAAAGGGGTGAGCACATCAAGCTCAGTAAGGCAATCTTACGAACAAGTAGGTAACTATACTACCTACATGAATGTGGTGCCATGCATAAACCACCCTTTCTCCACACATTTCAAAACAGTTGTTATATTTCGTGATGTCATGATGTCATGTAAAACAAGTTCATATATGTATTTAAAAGCATGGAAAACTCGACATGTATATCCATTTAAGACATTTCTTCATCGTTAAAATTTCACAACACAGTTAGGACTCAACCCTTCCCTCGGGTGTTCCTGACTCACACAAAACCATGAAATCAAATGTTTTTTAAAGCAATAGTACCATGCGATATACTGAATGTCATGTAAAACCAGTTGACATCATTCAGGGGTTTAAATAGCAAGGAAAATAACCTCATGCAAGTTTTCGTTTAAAACCTAATTTAATTTCCATCAAAACCATATCTCAGTCAAGATCCAACCCCTCCCTCGGGTGATCCAGACTCACGTAAAAATCCACAAATGAGTTTCTCAAAACATCAACATGCGAGACTAGGCAATATATGTATATCTCAGGCAAATAACCAGGACTATGGCCATGTGTCCTCGTGAGCCCCTCTGCTACACGGATCCTAGTGTGCGGGGTCTCACCCTGATCGGAAACCGCTCGGGAGGTAGATCAGTCCAACCCATCAGTCTTATCCGATTCCACGCATCCAAAAATGCCACTCGTATCCGAAGATATCACGTATTCGAAGATACCACACGGTACAACGTACTCTATGCTACTTGCACGGTACAACGTACTCTGTGGACCCATATCATATCTCAATAATCATGCCCTGTCTCAAAACGCACGTGCGAGCCAATTTAATCGGTGTGACACACAGTCTACCCGACGCTCCAAGCACGACTCATCGTATGTTCTCAGAAAACTAGTGCGAGCAATGCTCCAACACTCTCATAAAAATCCAGTAAAACTAGTGCGAGCTAAGCTCTAGCACTCTGTACACATTTCATGTGAAAATCTGGTGCGAGTTCGACTCCAGCACCGTATTATGAAAATTATATAAAAAATCTGGTGCGAGTTAGACTTTAGCACCGTGTCACGAAAATCATATAAAAATCAGGTGCGAGTTAGACTCCAGCACCAATACATGTAAAACTCTAGTGCGAGCTCTCGCTCCAACACTAAGGTATGCATCACACAAATCAAAAATCGTGCAAGCTGAGCTCTAGCACGTCACATTTTCATAAAATCACGTAGGCGACTACATTTCTCAAATCGTTTTCAGAGAAAATCAACATTTGTTGAAATTGTGCAATGCTGTGCATTTTTATTTAAAAGTTAGCCAGCCTACTCATGCATGTGTTCAAACATCACAAGAAACGAGCAGGAACCTCTGTCCTTGCTCCTCCCACATTTTTCCTAAAGTTGGAAATTTTACCCTTAACAAGGGTATTTTTGTAATTTACCCATTTGGGGCACTAAAAGTTTTATCTAAAATCTAGACCCTTCAAACCATTTAAAAGACTGCAAATGAAGTTGAAATTTCGTAAAGTTACCTCTAACAGTCCGTAAAATTCCCTTACCTGAAATCACTCAAGAGCTTATCCCGTTCTGCCCGTACCAAGTCTCTCAGTCCAATTTGCTCCAAACCAAGTCTACAGAACTGCATATAACCATATATTTGGGTCAATTCAATTATACTTATCATTATTTCACTTATACTGATCGAATCTAAAATACTGGGCCCGTTTTACTTTATTGGGCCCGATTGCATCTTAATGGGTCGCGACCCATTTCCAACCCGTTTCCATTTATTTAATCCCTTCATCGGGCCTATTGGGCTCTCAATACCCATTGGGCTTCGTTCCATACTCTTTGGATAGCCGCATATCATTTACGACAGTTTACTCAAAATTTCCAATATTATCCACTAAATGCGAAATTAAATCCGTAATGCGTAAAATACATTTCTAATACGCGAATAATCATATAAACTGTCGTAAATGAGCTTTACTTACCCGAGATTATGCGATGGTGTGTAAATGGAAGTTCAATCGGCTCACGTTCGAAATTTATTATCGAACTGCACAATTTATATTTAATTCCGGGTTATTTTTCTAATCGAATATAATTTAAATAAATTTTTCAAAAATCAAATCGGTCAATTTTGACCGCTTACCGATTTACCCGAAGTCCGGTGTATCCTCAAAAATTCTTCCCCTTTTTCTCTTTTTCTCCCTTTTTCCTCTCTTTCTTGGCTGAACCGGTTCGGTCCGGTTCAACCCAGTTCAAACCACCGATTCAGTCCGGTTCGGCCGGTTCGGTGCCTTGCTGGCCGATTCTCCACTGATTTTTGCCGCCAGCAGCTCCGTTGGTTCATCTGATTCTCAAATCTGGCCTCGGTTTCGTCCAAGGCCGTCGAAAAGTGGCCGGTCCGACTGCTCCCCTCGCCGTCGGTACCTATTTCTGGTCTTGGTCGTCGCCGACCGATCTCAAAATGATCGGCTCCTCCTCCCGATCGCGTCGGTGCCCACCGTTCGCGCCCAGTCGCTGTAGATCGTCGGGAATCAGACCGTTTCTCCCTAGATTTCTCCTCCTCCGTTCGTCGAATTTAGCCGTCCTTGGATCGCGTTGTCGGTGCCAACTTGCTCGCCGGCTTCCCTTCTTTCTCCTCGGGTCTTCCCTCGAGCCGTCGAGCGCTGGTGGCCGTTGGTGGCTCGGTCCCCCGTCTCCTTTGGTTTTCAATTTCTTTCTTCTTCTCTCTCCCCGACCAATTTCTGATTCTTTTTTTAAAATTAATTAATTTATTTATTTATTTACTTATTTTATTATATTTTAATCATTAAAATTCATTAAAATAATCAAAATATCTCCAAAAATTATTATTTAATTCATTTAATCTATAATTGAATTTATCGATCTTATTTCATCTCTCCCGGTATATTTTTCGATTATTTTCGGGATTATTTTTCAAATTAAAAATCTCGATTAATTTCGATTAATTCCCATAAATTCCAATAAATTTAAATCTTGATCAATTGGACTCGAAATTCAATATTTTCCTTGTTATTGATCAAGATTTCTTAATTTCATATTTTTAATTAAATTTTTTTGTAGAATTTATATCGGCTTTTGGTCTTTTGATCATTTTGCCCTTGCACGTGTTCGGGATCACTTTAACCCGACTTCCCTTGACGAACACTCACTCATTTCGCATTTTAAATCTTTATTTTCAGTCTGAATCTCATCCGTTTAAATTTGTGACCATTTTCATCCCTTATAAAAATTTACGATTTAATTTCGGGTCTTACAACTTTCACTTTTAAAACTCAAAACATGTTTATTTATGCAACATGCCTTTCCATGCTAAAACATGTAAAACTAGCCAACCTATCCTTATCATTTCTCAATCACAAAGTCAATACGAAATTGAGAAAACATTGAAATCATGCATATCATGCTATTTGCTTACTCCAACCCATTTCTCAATACATATATATCATAGTACATGTCAAGCTTCGATGTCATTTCATAGAATTGTAGTATCGTACTATTCTAGCTATATATCTATGAAATTCATGTAAAATACATACGAACATCTCTATAGCTAACACATAGTCCCTTACCTCGAATCGCGCTCGTATTTCCTTTGTCACGTATGTTCTATTCGCGATCCGGGTTAGCCGTGTCCCACGTTCTTCCAATCTACACACATAACTATTAAGTCATTTCTTTTCTTTCTCCCAAATATCCTTATTATCACTTATTCTCCAATTTATACCTTTCAAGCCTTTAAATCATATTTCACTTTTTCAAGTTGTATCACATATCTCATTAAACTATTTCTTAAGCTTTCCATAGATTTCCCTCTTCTTAAATTTCTCTTAACATTACTCACTCATCACTACAAATCATTCTTATCAACATTTTGCATACCATTCAACCCATACAATGTCTAGAATCCTTATTTAAAGCTTGAGGGTTGAAGAGCTTACCCTTTTTTTCTTAGCCAAGCTTGTGGTAGCCACAACTCCTTTTCTTGACCACACTAATGTGTGATTTTTGGGTATGTTGCTCTCTTTGCTCCAAGGAATAACTTTCCCTTCTTGAGCTTTTTCCAAAACTGGCCGGAATGTGGTGATTTCTAGAGTGAGAAAGTTTAGATTTTGAGAGAAAATGGCAGGTGAGGTTTGGTGGGGGAAGAGTTTTGAGTTTTCATCTCAATCCCATGCTCTTTTTATAAATTTAAGCTTATGAGATCGATCTAGTCCTTGTAGAGATCGATCCATGCACGTTTAGTAGTCCTTTCACCTAACGTAACCACTCCCAGATCGATCTTCTCCCTTTATGAGATCGATCTGTCGAAGGGTAATTTTCCTCTTGGAGATCGATCTGCCTCTTGTAGGAGATCGATCTGCTCTTTACAAATTCCTTAATGAGATTAATTTGTCGAGTCTTGAGATCGATCTGTCTCAAACATAGAGTTAAGGAGATCGATCTGTTTGCCTTAAAATCGATCCTCTCATTACAAAAGGTTTATCAGATTGATTTGGCTCCATTGGAGATCGATCTGTCCTATTCCATAGCTCAAAATAAAAGCATTTTGGCTCTTCCAGATCGATCTCTCATCCTATGAGATCGATCTGACCCTTATACTCTCCAGTTTTCCTGTAATTTTTCTGCAGTAACTTCACTCAAAACATCTTAAATTTGTTGCCATGGTCATTTTCTCATTCATCCATCCTTGAGACTTGAAAATGGCATCCAATCACACTTTTTACATATTAAAACTTATGTAAAGTCTTTGTATAGCCAAAGGTACATAATACAACTAAAGTCTTTGTATAGCCAAAGGTACATAATACAACTAAATGGGAGTGCATAACTCATGCAAATCTTCATTCCATTTACTAGACTACTTAATTCCCATTTCACTCACATTTATCATATATCAAAGTCCATTTCTTCATATTCATGCTTAATGTAACTTGTACGTACATCACAACTCTTATTACAAATGTGTACATTCAACTTATGGACTTTGCTTCACATATGTTTTACATTACTAGTACATTACAATACTTCATGAATTCATTTACATATGTACAAGGTTAAACCTATATGGGGTTTCACAACATGATCTTTTTCTTTATGAGACTTTGCAATCATATCATCTACATACACCTCAATCTCTTTATGCATCATGTCTTAAAAAGATTTACCATTACCCTTTGGTAAGTAGCTCCAATATTCTTCAAATCAACTACCATAACTTTATAGCAAAACATCATTTACATCGTCAGAAAAGTGATCTTATCTATATCTTCTCAAGCCATTTTAATATGATCATAGCCTAAGAAACCATCCATAAATGAAAAAATGAAATGTTATGCAGTATTATCCACAAGGGTATCAATGTGAGGAAGTGGAAAGTTATCTTTCAGGCTTGCTCTGCTCATATCTCAATAGTCCACTCACATTTGTACTTTTTCATCCTATTAGGAATTGAAAATACGTTAGCTACCCACTCTAGGTACTCAGCTACTACTAAAAACCCTACATCAAACTGCTTCTTGACCTTTTCTTTGATTTATAACGGCATTTCAGGTTTCATGCATCAACTTTTGCTATACTGGCTTGCATTCTAGCTTCAAAGGCAACTTATGTTCTACAATATTTGTACCAAACCCAACCAAATCTTGGTAGAAACAGGCAAACACATCCACATACCCATGAAGTAGCCTTTCTAGCATTTTCTTCTCACCCACTGCTAGTGATGTTTCAATTTTGACCTCCTTCCAATAATTTGTATCTCTTAAGTTAATTGTTTTGATGTCTTCCTAATAGGGTCAATTGGTTTCTTTTTATCTTACACTAATCTTAATAAATCATGGGGCAAGGTATAGTCTTCTGAAACTTCTCCATTACTAAATTCATTAATTAAAGTAGGATTTTCAAAATCATATTATCATCTTGTTTATTATTTTGATACCTAAAAATAGATGAAATGGAAAAATATGGATGTTCGATGTTGGCAAGTAAGAAAATATAAGAAATTGATTAAGGAAAATGCAAATGCATCACACTATTCATTTATTGAAATGAAAAATAATAAAAGTTGGCCCATACATAAAAAATTTATTTGGTGCTTTTAGGTTGAAGCATTGAAAATCCAACTAGCATTATTGAAAATATAAAAAGAAAAAGACAGAAACAAATGTCCCATTACTTTGCATGATAAATAATAGAGAATTCTAAAATCTTCCAGTTCTTCAATTCTGTGCCTGGAAGAGTTGGGTACGCAAACTGGGTAGCTCCTTTCTCCTTCAATGTCTCTTCATCCACCACATGTATTGAAAAATCAGAAAAAAAAACTCTTCAAACTATCCCCTAACCCAAACCTATCTTTATTTTCTCGTATGAAAGGTGATTTTTTAATCCTTTGTAGATTTCTTCCTAATCCAGTTTTATGATGCCAACCATTTTCCATTGTTTGCTTTACTACCACTGTAGCAGCCGACAGACGAGAAATATACAAATTCAAACTTTCCCCTACGTAAGTTGCATTAACAAGCTCAAAAGATCGATATGAGCACTCCAATGCATCCTTCGTTGCTTCAACATATGGAGTGTTTGGAGATTGGGTGACAAAAATATCTTCCTCCAGAGATAGAAATTTGTTTATTCCCTATGAAGAACTTAACTTTTAATAGAAAGTAGATAGAACGACTCCCGCCATGAGGATCCAAGGTCTTCCTAACAGAAAACTATATGAAGGTATAATGTTCATAACTTGAAACTAAATTTTAAAAGTATATGGATCATTCTCAAATGGTATTTCTATATCACCCAACACCTCTTGCGAGCCCTATCAAAAGCCTTGATAATCATGCTGCTATTCTGTATGTATGACAAATCCACAAGCAATCTTGACAATTTACACATAGACATCACATTAATGGTCGAACCATTATCAATAAGGACCTTACTAATTGTGTTACTCTTGTATCTAATTGTAATATGAAGGGCCTTGTACTACCCCACCCTTCCGTAGGAATCTTTCATTACTAAACGATATATAATTCGAAGTAACCAAGCTTCTGGCCAAATTATCCATATTGTCTACTGATATATCAGAAACAACATATGCCTAATACCTTTACTAAAGCATTCCAATGAGATTCAGAACTAAGGAGAAGTGATAAAAGTGAGACCTTTGCTAGTGTTTTGTTCAACTGCTTAATTATACTATACTCATTATGCTTGATCAAACTTAAAAAAGTGCACATATCCTTTTCTGTAACAAGCTTTTGAAATTTTTCATATTGTACCTCTACCGGATTGGCCTTATCTCTTTTTATGGTCTCTTCTTTCACCTTTTCTTTTCTAACCTCAACCAACATTTCAAGACAGTAACAACACCTACTTTTTGTCATTCCTCCAACTCCCATTATATTTGCAGCTTTAGAACATCTTGGGGATATAGTATCTTATATTTCATTTATCACCACATCATTAACATATTTCCATGATACAGCCTTGTTATCTTTATATGGAAATGGAGTAGGAACCTTAATGGTGATTTCAATGCTAGGAGAATTCACATTGGCAAGGTTAGGCTTCCTTTTAATACAAATTCTCTGTGGTTTTAGCTTCCACTTATCATCAATTACATTTACTACATTCTCGCCTTTCTTTCCTTCCCAAAACTCAACTTGAGATGAATCCATCAACTCTTGTAACTTGCAACTACAAACTTCATAAAACTGATTAGAATAATGTACAATACCATTGTGTTACGCGCAAGACAAGTTGGGATTATACAAACCTCGATAAATTCCCACAGTTAAAGTCACTAGGTGTAACATGTCTACTTTTACTAGTACATCAAAAACTTGACTCAGTGAAGTCTTCACTTCAGCCACAGTTCTTTTGATGCAATCTTTCTTCTCTTTACACAACATGCTTACTATTACCCTACTATGGTTCGACAAAGGATTCCTATTTACAACTACTTCTCCCTTTGGCACATCAAAATTCAATTATCCATCCCTTATCAAGCCTTACACCTACTTCAGCCTCAAACAATTACTATAGAGTGACCTACATTGTCATTGTGAGCACACTTCGCATTTAGGTCATACCATATGGGATAAGGAGGTTTTAAGGGCTCTAAATAAATATGCATCAGGCATCAGGATCAGGGTAATAGGGATTCTTTCTTAATTGTTACGTTATTCTCCTGAGTTATTCATTTGGGTCGTGGGTTGAGCAAAAGGTTGGATTAACCGTTGTGTTTATGGACGAAAAATGGGTTAGTACTTGTTTGCATATTTGGTTGATGTGAATATGGTGAGACGTAATTAATAGTAGATGGGTAAGATTGGTTATTATAGCCTCCTTAAGATATTGCCTATGTATCTCTTTCTCTCTTATTGGAGAACCCACCTTGTTTCACCTCCGCACCCTCGATATTGGCACTCTTAATGGCACTTTCTATCACTTTTCTTGAAAGAACCATTTCAGCGAAGTTCTTGTTAATGTTTTCGAACATCCTCTAGTAAAAAAGTGCCTTAAGAGTGTTCAAGAACAAGATTGTTAACTTCTTTTCTATCAACGGAAGTTGAACCTCAGTAGCTACGTCTATCCACTTTTAAGCATACTCCTTAAAACTCTGATTGGATTTCTTTTTCATGCTCTATAGGGAAACACGATAAGGAGACATGTCATTCACATTACAGTATTAAGCTAAAAATGCCCTGGCAAGATCCTTCCAAGAATGTATATGATTCTTGTCCAACTAAAAATGCCATCTTACAGCAGGCCTTGTAAGACTAGCCTAAAAAAACGAATCGATAACTTTTCATTATGAGCATAACTAGCCATCGTTCTAGAAAAGACAATAACATGGGTTGTCAAACATTTGGTTCTATCGTATTTTTCAAAGTCAAGTATTTTGAATTTAATGGGTAGCACCAGATTAAGAACTAAACTCAATTCTTTTGCATCAGCATTCATAAAGATATCATTTCCTTCAAGCCCTTAGTCTCTCTTCTAACATATCATACTTATGCTGCATCCATAGAGCAAGACTTGGTTCGATTGCCTCTCTCCTAAACTTCTTTTGTTCAATAAGGTCATCCAAATTTAGGACAAAGATGGATCAACAATATTGGACCTCACATTCATAACAAATTGCCTTGGTTCACATTGAAGATGTTACAGGAGATAGGTCCCCCCATTGAAGATGCTACATAAGGATAAACCCTTTCAGATGTTTGGGCTTGAAGAGGAATAAATCTAAAAGGGTATGTAAGGTTATCCCCATAAGATTCCTCTCTTGCATTCATGTCTTGCACAACCCCTTTTCGTTTGGCCATGCTCATCATCAGTTCTATCATTTTAGCCATCTATTCTCGAGATTCTTCTTGCATTTTAACAATTTCTTGTTGGACCAATTCTATCTTTTCAATTCGTGCCAATTGTTCATTCTTTATTCTCTAGTTTGTGCACAAGTACGATATGAATGATTTGAAATGGACATTTTTGTACCTTTATTATCACAGTTAGAATAAAATTATTTTCATGTAGTGTTTGTCAAAGAAGAAAATTCAAAATCTTTATGAAAGCTTTATTGCATAAAATAAGAAAAACTTGCCTCATAACAATAGCTTACAAAAACTTTATTGCATAAAGTAAGAAAAACTTGTCTAATAACAATCGCTTAACAAAGTTGAAAATCCATTACATCCATAAAAAAAATCTAATTATGCTGTATAAGTCCTTTTGTTAGCATTATAATAGCCTTGTATCTCTTCCAACAACTATAGTAGTCTTTCTTCATGCTTCGTTATTGGGCTAACTCTAGGCTCCAGCTTTATTCTTTCATCTTTAATTTCTCTTGCCCTATGAGCGACCTGGTTAATTTGATCAAACATGGTTAATAAAAGCTGTGAACCTTCCTCAAAATTCCATATTTTTCTCCTAAGTTGCGCATACTTTGGGCCATATTTTCAAGATCTTATTGATACGCTTGGACTTGATTAAGTGCGTCCTTCAATCAAATCTTCCATCGTATCACCTCCCTATGAACTTTATCAAGCTCAAGCTCTTTCTTTTGTACCTTTACTCTGTGTTGCTTGTTCTCTTCTCATAGGCAATTGTTTTCAAACTTTGAGAGTCGTTCTTTCAAGCACTTAATATCATCTATCAACTTGTTCTTCTCTTGATGAACTCGTGTATATGCTTGTTCTTTTTTCACTGATCTTATCTCCATTTCATACTTAAGCCTTTTATTTTCTTATTCCAATTCTCTTTTTTCTTTCTCCAACTTCCTCTTAGCAATCTCCAAAATCTATCATGGGCTCCCAAGGCGCAGGCTCTTCAAGAGTTTTTCCATCTTCTTTAGGGGCAAGCTTTACATCCTTGGCTCATCTTACGTGCCACACAGAGTATTCTAAAGGTTGCCTCTATACCTTAAAATATTCCTCTATTTTCTTAAAGGCCCTTGCCTCTGTATAAGTAAACTCAAGCCATATGTCATGGGGATGAATTATTCATATCCAAGCTGTCTTTGGACCATCAGCGGTGTATAACTAATTGTACCCTAAATTCCCAACAAAATAACCCAAGATTGAATCCCACATTGGTACAACATTGGTCTCTTTCTCATCCATGGTGTGTAACGACCTGAATTTACTAATATTTCGATTGGGCTATGAGTCGATAAAAGATCAACGTCTATAAATTCGCATATTTAATTTAATTTCCTTGATAACAATTTAAAACAAAAATACTGGTAACATACTTCTTCAATAAATCAGTACCGCAGCCGTTTACAAAAAACTACTTATGTTCACTTCCCCAGACACATTTCGTATACATTACTGCACTTTCAAAATGTAGATACAAAATTTAATGTCTATACTGGGTATACCTTTAGCGCTGAAGAATGCTTTTCTAACAAATGGCTGTGCAAAATAAATAACTTATGACGACCGTCTCCGCTACTGACGAAGCTCTGTGGAGGAAAATAAAGGGGTAAGCTCAACATGCTCAGTAAGAAAAACATGTGGCAGGTAGATAAATACACTACCTATATACTTATGCCACAAATAAGTTTCTCATAAAATATATTGTACACTTTCAGTTCAATAAAATTAGAAATGGAAATCCACAAATATTGTCTTCACAGTTTATTGTAACAATTTCACAATTTTGAAATTCACGTAGAGAAACACAGTTCAAATCTCAACATAATTTTCATTTTCATTTCAATAATTTAAATAGAGGAGGCAAGGCATTTCACAATACATCAGATATCAAAAATGACTATTGGCCAAAATCGGTGACTTCGGGCAATTCACGGGACAAGAGTGGCGGGTCAGGTGTCGTGGGAGTGGTCAGCTACCCAAACGACTCACACAGTACACTATTTCCCAGTAACACGGTACATCACACACATGCACACAGAATGGTACATCGCACTCCATGGACCTCGGCATCATTCACCATTCAGTATAATTTTACTATTCATAATTTCATATAATTTCACTATCGCCTATTTACCTCAAATCACGTGCAAGGAGGTAGTGCAAGATCACACAGCAATACACGCCTAACAGGCACGATTTTAGCATCAAAATGCTTTAAATCACGTGCAAGCAGGTAGTGCAAGATCACACAGCAATACACGTCTGACTGGCACGGTTTTAACCTCAAATACTTTATTCTCGTTTCAGCTCATAAAATAGAGTAAAAGGGGCTGGTCTTGCCCTTTTTCACAAAACACGATTTTCCAGTATAATTTCGAAACTTTAGATTTTTCACAAATAATTTTAATACTCAAATTGCTATTTAAATAGGTTAAATAATATAATACCGAAAATCAGACCATTTTACAAAATTTTAAAACTCTTCCTTAAATTCCAAAGCGTAAAATCGACCTAAGGTTTTCTATAGTTTAAGCGACTAAAAATTTTTGCCCTAAAGTCCACAGTCTCAAATACTCAGAAAATATATATAGATATTTTTAACAATTCATGAATAATTTTCTAAAGTACAAATACGGCCTAAATTTATATCTATAAATCATCAAAAAATATGTGCAATTTATCTCTAGTAGCACATGAAATTTTCCTTACCTCGGTGTCTGCTTGCAGCCCGCAATACCTTCAGTGACTGGTGTCTACGAGTCTGGTCTGCTTAGTTAATCTCCCCGAAGTTCCTTTCCTCAGGTCTCCCAATCCTCAAAACCTCTGCAACTCCTTTTCTATTCCCAAATTTATTTTTATATATATATCACTATATATATCAATATTTAAAATTGTAAGAATTTCTCTTTTTTTTTCCTTTCTCGCTCAATTTTCAAATCTCCTGCGCCTACCCTTCTTCTTCCTTTCTACACCGTCCACTATCACTACCGTTTTCCTTCCATTCTTCTCGGTTCGGCAGCTCCATTGTTGCTTCCATCATCGTATCTCACTCATCTTCCTCTCTTACCGCTGGTGTCTCTCACTCTCTCACCGTCACCCCCGCCGGCCAATTCTTCAAGGGAGGGAGCCCTTTGTTTTTTTATTGGCTCACCCTTGGTTCTGCCTCAATCAGCGTCATGGTTTCCTCCTCCCTTTGCTTCTGTTTTCCATGCGCACGCTTGATGCCTCTCCAGGTATTTTATCCTGCAGCCACCGTCCTTCACCTAATCTCCTTCTCGGTTGCAACCGACCAAGCCAGAGGCTATGCCTCTGTTTTTAGCTTGGTCACATCTCTGCTTCTCCCTGCCCACTTGAACTCTCGGTTCAAGTCTTCTTGCACCAGTAGCGTGTTCCAATACCACTATTTCAGCTGGATTCTACCTAAAAGGCTTACTTTATAAAGCCCTCCCTCATTACAATTTTGTTCTTGCTTCAGATTCTCTCGGTGCAACATAACAGGGGCGAAAAAAGGCCACTGCATAGTGACACCTCGCCTTTTCCCAGTTTCTTTCTTTCTGACTGAATTTCACTCCAGCTCTATCTCTCATATTTCTAGCTCTCAGCTTTGGTGCTATCTCCCTTACCTCTCGTGTCTCCTCCCCTGCTCAGGTTTACCAATCTCCTACTTATATTTTCTTCCTCCCATTTTTCCAAGCATGAGCAGGTTATGGCTATATAGTGGCGTAGGTTGGTAGAAAGTATGGTCGGTATGGAATGCATGTGCAGGATGGTGTTGCGTGCAGGACTGGAGTAGACAGAGGTTTCGGTATACTGCTTCAGTCTCTGTCATCTGTGTAAGACCCAATTTTATCGTAAAAGCAAATGGAATGAATAGAAATTTTGAGTGCATTTAAAAAAATGCAACAGAATTAAAATGGTATTCCCGAACAAGTGAAGGGTAAAACGATCAAAAAATCAAAATTCGGTATTAATTGAGACAAGAAAATTTAATTAAAAAATATGGGATTAAGAAATCTTGATCAATAATGAGGAAATAATTCAATTTCGGATTAAATTGATCATGATATGAATTTATTGGAATAAATCAAAATTTTTGTATCGAAAAATAATCCCAAAAATAATCAAAAAAAATACCGAAAAGGTAAAATCGAACTGAGAAATTCATTTACGGAGTAAATGAATTAAATATATATATTTTTAGATATTTTTGGATTTTAATAATATTTTAATTGATTAAAATATTATTAAAAATAAAATAATAAAAAAATTAAAAAAAATAAAGTAAATGTAAAAAAAAAAAAAGAGAGAAACACAGAAATCGCGTTTTGCGATTTCTGGGAAAGCTCGACGAAGCCGAGCCCTTACCTTCACCGGACGGAGACGGCCGACGGCAGCCCAGGCGAAGGAAGCCCAACCGACGCCAACCCAGGAGGTGATCGGCGATGAAGAGAGAGGATCGGTGAGAGAAAGCGGAAGAGAGAGAACTGAGAGAAGAGAAAAGGGATTCCCGGCGATCGACGCCGATGCGAAGCCGACCACCGCCAACCGAGGGAGCGTCATGCGAAGACCAATCGATTGGTGGCAGCCTTGGCCGGTGGGGGGGCGGCTAGCACCGAAAAACGGTAAGGAAAGAAACGGTACCGCCGGCGGAGGAGAGAAGAGCCGAACCGGCCACATTCCGGTAGGCTTGAACGAAACCGACCCCAGATTCGAGATGCGGACGACCCAGCGGAGCCACTGGCGGTAAAAATCGGCGGAGCACCGATCGGCAAGCCACTGAACCGGTCGAACCAGACTAAATCGACGGTCTGAATCGGGTTGAACCGAACCGGACAGAACCAGTTCAGCCAAAAAGAGAAGGAAAAAGTGAAGAAAAAGGGAAAAAGAAAAAGAGAAAAAATTACGAAAAATTCCAGTGATGCAATCAAGTTACGGGTAAGTCGGTAAGTGATCGAATTAACTGATTTAAATTTCAGAATATTTAATTTGACTAATATCCAACTGGAAATTTACTCGAAAAAAATATTAAATTGTGTAGCTCGACAAATGACGTAGAACGAGAGCTCAAGATAGCCTCGATATACGTACTATCATGGAATCACGGGTAAGTGACCCATATATACGACAATTTATATCGTTATGCATGATTGATATTTATCGCATAAACTACGGATTTAAATTTTCGCATGAAATGAATTAAATTTTGGCAAATTTGAATAAATTATCGTAAATACTAAATTGAGATATCAGAGAATTTAGAACGAGGTCCAATAAATATTGATGGGCCCAACGTGCCCAATAGGCCTCGATAAAGTGTGGTAAACGGGCTTAAGGCCGATTAAGACCAATTATGGTACAATCGGGCCTAATATGGGTAAACGGGCCCAATGATTTAAATTAAGCCTAGAAAATATGAAATACAATTAAATTGTATTGTAATTGACCTGATGAATGTGTATCCGCAGTTTCGAATATTGGATTGGGAGCAAATCGGACTGCGTGACGAGTCATCAGTGGAAAAGTCAGACTGTACAGAAAAATGAGGTAAGGGAATTGTGTGAGTAGCTAGAGGTAGCTACGCGTATTTTAATATCTTTTCTATACACTGAATATGTATGTATACCTTAATTATGTATAATGATCCTAAAAGAGGTTTAAATGATTTTAAGGATCGAAATAGGTGAAAAGACTATTTTTCTCATATTGAGGAAAGTTCACCTAAGGATGGTGAAAGCATAACATGCATGAAATGCATGATTTAAGGATTTTTATGATTAAGGAATTTTCTTGGTTTTAATCAAAGTAAATCGATAGATTGGCCAATAATTGCATAAGTTTCCTAAAATAACACTACGTAGGTGTTATTAATATTTAAATGAAAATTTCTTTGGAAAACGGCTAACTATCAAGTTTATATGGAACCAGACAGTGCCGACACGTAGTTCGCACTATATCTGCGTTTGTGAATGTGCATAAATGTGCTTAAGCGGTTGCTCGCACCGACTTGTGTGACATCATATGCATGAAATGTGCTAGAGCAGTTGCTCGCACTGATCTTTATTATTGAGAAATGCATGAGAGGTGCTGGAGCCTAGCTCGCACTCTGTTTTGATATGTTTTGACATGTTTTAACTTATTTTGACGTGGTATGCATAAAATGGTGCTGGAGCGATTGCTCACATTAGTTTTTATGATTTGATATGCATGAGAGATATTGGAGCTTAGCTCACATCCTGTTTTGATTTGATATTGCATAAAGCCGTGCTGGAGTGTAACTTGCACGAGATTTGATTTAATTATGCATAAAGCCGTGCTGGAGTGTAACTCGCACGAGATTTGATTTATTTGAGCATTTATTTGTGTTGGAGCGTTGCTCGCACAAAGTTTTATATGGTTTTATAAGTCATTTTAAAGCCGTACTGGAGTTTTTCTCGTACGAGGTTTTCATTGAGTTTTTATACATATCTGTACTAGAGCATTGCTCATACGTGGATTTTACTTGAATTTATTAATCAGTTTAAGTCGTACTGGAGTGCTGCTCATACGCAGATTTTACTGATTTTTATGAAATCGTGCTAAATCTTTGCTCGCACGAGGTTTTCTGATATCATAAATATGCATGGAGCCATGCTAGAGCTTCGCTCGCACATGGATTTATATTACATGCATATAGCCGTGTTAGAGCCTCATGTAGACTGTGTGGCACAGTGAGATGATATGCTCACACATGCATACTGAGACAGAGATGATTTGGGTGGATAACACCTATTACAGGCACCCCTGATTGAGCTTGGGTTCACGGAGTACGTTGTATCGTGTATGTCACGCGGAGTACACTGTACCTTGGGGATTGTTGGAGTGGAGTGGCATTAGCCACAAGGCAGCAAGTCTTACCCTCGCAATCCTGGTGTTATGCTGTTCTGGCGGGTAGGACGACCCACCTCCTGTTTCAGGTGTGATACCCCGAACACTAGGTACCGTGTTGCTAGGGATCACTAGGATATGACCATAGTCCTCGATGTTACTGATATAATCAGCTGTTTGTCTCACATGATATAACTTGTGGTCTGTTAGACCAGGGTAGACCCGAAGGAGGGGTCAGGCCCCCGATTTGACGATTTTATGATTTCATGATTTTATTATTTGTGACCCTGAAAGAATGGTGGTTTTATAACCGAAGTTTTATAATGAATTTTTAATGAGTTGTTTTATGAGATGATTGACCCGAAAGGGTTAGTTTATACTGCAGTTTTAATGAATTGATTTAAATGCAGCAGCATAATGATGTTTTCCATGTTTTTATTCAAATTCATGATTTGTCTTTCATGACATGAAAGAATGCATGATCTGGATTTGCTTCATGGTCATTATGATTTAATGATGTCATATGAAATGCCTTTAATGCATGAATTACATGATTTTTATATGCACAAATTGTTTTGAATAAACTATGTCATTGATGTATGAACGATTGTGCTTGAGATTTTAATAAAAAGAAATGGATTTTAAGGGCATGGCTTTATGAGCATGTAGATAGTGGAGCTATCTACTTACTTGCATAATTGCCTTACTGAGCGTGTGGTTTGCTTACCCCCTTATTTTCTCATCTTTTCAGAGCACTTGCAATAATTATTGAGCGGCTGAGGACTTGCACTCTGGGTATTTGCTGCTTCCCATCGAGAAACAGGTATACACATTTTTATAGTTTTGTATCTAAATATGTAATGCACAGTACTGTAAACGGATATGATGTCGGGGATGTAGAGTTATAAATACCATTGGGTATGTATTTATTTAAAATCAAAAGATAGTAAACTCTGATATATGAATGTGAATATGGAAATGGAATGGTAAATAGGTGAGAGGTGACTAACACCGAATCATAGCTCAACTGTGTTGTAGGATGGTCACGATGAGAGAAATGTAAGAATTAAATAAAAAATGAAAAAACAAAAAATTTACTCTGATTTTTAGGTAATTTAGGTCGTGACAAGTTTAATGGTATCAGAGCTGAGTTGACTTGATATGAGTCGGTGTTAGTAGTTAAGGAAGTTTACATCCCCATATACTGTGCATTATTTAGATACAATTGTGTATATCGAGATGGAAGTGCAGCTAAGAATTTGATTTTGAATGCAAGAATAGAGTCATTAACTGATAGCCGCTATGATAGATGGGTGCGTACACGAGCTCGAGGCCATAGAGGTAAGCCTGAGAGTTGTACTGAGTCGCCACATGAGACTCGAGATGAGATTGAAGTGGAGGTTGATGTTGAGCATACTCCACAGAGTCCGACAGAGAGATCGGACAGTATTGAGACACGTTTCGCGAGGTTGGAGCGGAGTGTGGAGAATATTATAGAGCTAATTGCTCAGAGTATGTATGAGGTATTTGAGTGCGAGTCGAAGCATTGGTGGAAGTTCGCTCGACCCATCTTAAGAGTTAGACATCCAGAACGGACATGAAAAGTAATTCTAGAGGTATTCTAGTGACAGAATATCCTGGACATTGTTTAAAGGAAATTACAGATTATATTATTTACTCTGACCCAGAGGAACTGGTTGATTAACGAGTATGAATCTCAGTTTATATTCCTGGGCAGATATGACTCGGACACTATGAACAGTGAGAGCTGAGATGTCTGAAAGTTTATGGAAGGGCTCAGATTGTTGATTAGAGTCCGATTGACCACGTTAGATATCACTACCTATGCTGAGGCAGTGCGCAGACTACAGTTGTATGAATAAGATCATGAGTTACATGCCTCTGAGATTGGGAAAGGTAGTAAGAGCCAGAAATAGGCACAAAAGAGAATAGAGAATGACAGAGATGTCAGAACGGGAAAAAGGTAGTTTGATAAAAGCTTAGAGTTGATGAGTCACGGGGTAAGATGATTGGAGGCCCAGTGTATTTAATTTGAATACTTTTTAAGGGGTATTGTGATTTAAGGACCCCGACCTGCTACGGAGCATTGTAAGCAGTATAGCAGAGAAGCAATGTGTACAGTGTAGCAGTGTGAACAGTGTAAAATGTGTGGTAGTTACCACGAAAAGTAAGATGTTGGACGAGCGCGATTGTATGCCTTGGACCAGGACACTATTGATGTTTCATAGGATATGGTGGAAGATACCACACTGGTTGTAAATAATGAAATAATTATTTTAATTGCTCCTGGTGCCACGTATATATTTGTACCGCCTTCATTTACTTCTAAGCGAATGAAAGACGTGAAGCCTGTATCCTTAAGCAAGATGATGATGGTTAGCTGATTTTCACTAATTGAATATGGGTATAGGGATTATAAGTTTGACAAATAATGAAAGAGTTTGTTATAAGTGATATATTAAAGGAGACATATTGGAATAAGAGACGTATGCAAGGTAAGGATATCCTTGATATGCAAAGTAATTTGGATTAAAGCAATTAGTGACGAATATGAATTGTGACCACACGGACTGATATGTAAAGTAATTGTGATCAAGTCTGAGGGTTAATAAAGGTATTTTAAAATACTTCCCTACAAGAAGATTTCACAGTGTCTAGAAGCACATAACCTATAAATTGGAATCGACAATCGTAAATATATATTTTAAATTTGGGTACCTTTGCTGGTACGATAAAGAAATATAGAATTTGATTAATCATGAAGGTTTAAAAAATTAAAATTTTATAAAAGTTGTTAATATAAGAAAAACGAAATGACGTGGGTTAGTATCTTGAACGGAAGTGATTTCGAAACGATATTGTACGTTTATGCGTACATAGGTCAAGAATATGGGTGATCGAAATATTAACTGGAACTCAACTACGATGAGGTATTTAAACCTTAACTGGACCGATTGGTTATCATCTTTAGAGATGACATTTTGATGTATTCGAAGTCTAGGGAAGAGCATGAGTAGCAATAGGAAACTGTCGTACAGACGAGGTGTTGAGAGGTTCTTGAAATTGGCTTCTCAGTTGACACATCTCATTCGGGAAAAGATTGCATACGAGTGGGATGATAAGTATGAAAATACCTTTCATGAGTTTTGGTATATTGAAGTAATGAACTGACCACCGTAAGTATTCTCACCATAACCAATAGCTCAAGAGGTTTCAGTGTGTGTGGATACCTCAAAATAAGGATTGAGCTGTGTATTGATGTAAAAATGGGAAGATAGTCGTTTATGGATCCAGATAGTTTAAGGACTATAAGAGAAGCTATCCGACCCATGATTTAGAGTTGGCAACCATAGCGATTACACTGAAAGTATGGCGCCACCGTTTATACTGTAAGAAATTTCAGGTATGCACTGATCGTAAAAGCATTGAGTATCTATTTTCACAAAAAGAGGAGAATATGAGATAACCAAGAGGGTTAGAGCTTTTAAGGATTATAATTGTGAACATTGTACCACCTAGGAAAGGCTAATATATGGTTGATACCTTGAATAGAAAGAGCCTCGGGATGGTATTACATATGATGGTCAGGGATCGAGAGCTGTTAGAGCAGTTGTGAACCTCAGTAGTGATGTGATCCCTTCTAATAATGACGGTGATTTTGTGACAGCTAGCCTGAGGTTAGAATGGGATTTGTGTGACCGGATTTGCCAGGCTTAGTGTGATGATCGGCAGGGTGTCGATAGTATGAGTCAGATTCAGAAGGGTATAGTGACAGAGTTCACAGTGAGTGATAATGACTTACAGAGGTTCAGAGACGGTATAAGTGCTCCCCAAGACCACAGTGATGAGATAGTATTATTGTCAGAAGCTCACTCTTCAGGATATACAGTGCATCCGAGAAGTAATAAATATATCGAAATCTCTGAAAAGGGTATTGGTGGTCAGGTGTGAAAAGAGACATTGTAGAGATTGTGGACAAGTGTCTCGTATGTCAGCAGAGTAAGGTAGAGCAAAAGAAGTGCAGGGTTATTGATACGAAAATGGGAACAAGTTACCATGAATTTCGTAATGGGTTACAGAGGACCCGGAGAAATCACGAGGCTATCTGAGTGATAGTCGATAGATTGATTAAGTCTACCCATCTTCTAGCTAGGGAAATCCCCAGATACTCTGAGTGTGTAGGCGGATTTATGTGTATGGAAAATGGCAGAACATTGTGTAGCGTTCTAGTGAGCATGGTATCAGATAGGGATTCCCGCTTCACTTCCCACTTCTGGGAACATTTTTCAGGAAGCTATGGGACCTTGATTGAGAGTTAGCATAGCTTTCATCCTCAGACAGATGGTCAGTCAGAGAGGACTGTACAGGTTCTGGCGGATGTGATGAGAGCTTGTGTCATTGATTTGATAAGCTCCTGTGATGATCAGTTGTTACTAATTGAATTCACCAATGATTACAATTGTCACTTAAGTATCGGGATGATATTTTATATGAGGCATTGTATGGCCATAGGGAGTTGTTCCCTGACTTGGATAAGAAGTGGGTGACAGATAGAGAATTGTTCACAAATAGGTAAGACAAACCTCTGAGGATGTTCAGTTGATTTGTGAGAGATTAAGAATACCTCAGAGCAGATAGAAAAGCTATGCTGACAAGAGACAGAAATCCTTGGAATTCACCGAGGGTGAATCATTATTGTTGGCAGTTACTTGTCTTAAGGACGTAACGAGATTCGGATAAAGAGATTGGACAAAGTGGGAGGTAAGGCCTGTAGGTTGATATTACCACTTGAATAAACAGGCATCCACAATGTGTCCTATCTTTTTATGCTTAAGAAATATTATCCGGACCAGATATATGTGATCGGATATGAGCTTCAACAGCTTAGCTCAATGACAGTATAACATATGATTGGAAAATCGATTTGGGTATTAAACAAGAAGGAGAAAGTGTGGAGGTTTACGATAATCTCCCTAGTTAAGTATGATGGTAGTATTACACTCGGAGAAAGTCACTTGAGGATGACAGTATGTGATACGATAGATGTACCCGGAGTTGTTATGGACTTATTTGACTTGGTTCTAATTTGAAGGACCAAATTTCTTAAGTGGGGGAGATTGGAAGACCCAATTTTATCGTAAGAGCAAATGGAATGAATAGAAATTTTGAGTGCATTTAAAAAAATGCAAAAGGATTGAAATGGTATTCCTAAACAAGTAAAGGGTAAAACGGTCAAAAGATCAAAATTCGATATTAATCGGGACAAGAAAATTTAATTAAAAAATATGGGATTGAGAAATCTTGATCAATAACGAGGAAATAATTAAATTTTGGGTTAAATTGATCAAGATATGAATTTATTGGAATAAATCAAAATTTTCGTATCGAAAAATAGTCCCGAAAATAATCGAAAAATATATCGAAAAGGTAAAATCGGACTGAGAAATTCATTTACGGAGTAAATGAATTAAATATATATTTTAGATATTTTTTGGATTTTAATAATATTTTAATTGATTAAAATATTATTAAAAATAAAATAATAATAAAAATAAAAAAAATAAAATAAATGTAAAAAAAAAAGAGAGAAACGCAGAAATCGCGTTTTGCGATTTCTGGGAAAGCTCGACGAAGCCGAGCCCTTACCTTCACCGGACGAAGGTGGTCGGCGGCAGCCCAGGCGAAGAAAGCCCAACCAACGCCGACCTAGGCGGTGATCAGCGGTGAAGAGAGAGGATCGGCGAGAGAAAGCGGAAGAGAGAGAACCGAGAGAAGTGAAAAGGGATTCCCAGCGATCGGCGTCGATTCGAGGCCGACCACCGCCAGCCGAGGGAGCGCCATGCGAAGACCGATTGATTGGTGGCAGCCTTGGCTGGTGGGGCGGCGGCTAGCACCGAAAAACAGCAAGGAAAGAAACGGTACCGCTGGCGGAGGAGAGATGTCAGACCCGAGTTTTTGATTTACGTATGTAGCTTGTACCTTATGATTCCTATGTGTACGAACTTTATATTTCATAGTTGAATCATAAGAAGAGTATTTACTATCGTGCAATCGATTTATTGAGAATTAAAAATGCATGTAAGCTATATAACAGCGAGATAAGGGTTCAGTTTATTTTCGAGAAAGTACAGGGGTAAGACGGTCAATTGACCAAAATTCGATATAAATCCGATGAGAAAATTTCATTAAAAATATGAAATCGAGAGATCTTGATCAATAACGAGGAAAATATTGAATTTCGAGTCCAATTGCTCGAGATTTGAATTTAATTAATATTTTTGAAATTTTTATCTCGAAAAATGAGCCCAAAAATAGTGGAAAAATATACCGAAAAAGTAAAATCGAACTGATAAATTCATTTACGGATTAAATGAATTTAATATGAATTTTTGAGATTTTTTGAGATATTTTTGGGATTTTTATTATTATTTTAATGAGTAAAATAATAATAAAAATTAATTATAAAATAAAAAAAAAAGAAAAAAAAGAAACAGAAAACGAAATCTGGAGAGGAATTTCGGGGAGAGAGAAACGGAAGGGAACCGACGCAAAACCGAGGGAAGAAGAGATTGCCGGACCAGCCACCTCCGGTAACCAGCGGCCACACACGCGACCGGGAAAGGAAGGCCGGCACCGTGCGACCTCCCAGCCACCAGGACGCGCGCCACCCGGCGCCTGAATCCGGCGAATCGAAGGGAGAAAGCCGCGGAGGAAAAACGGGCATTCAGTGGCCACCAGCGGGAGTTGGCTCCGATCGAGGCCAACCGAGAGGTCCCCTGTCCAATACGCGTCGAATGGCGGCAACGGCACACCGGGAACCGGCCGGACGACGCCGGCACGACTAAAAAGGTACTGAACCGGTCGGCGGTTCAGTGGAAAGTGACTGTGCTGAACCGGACCAGACCGGTTCAGCCAAGGAGAAAAGGGGAAAAGAGGAAAAAGGAAAGAAAAAGGAAAAGAAAAATTTTTGGGATTTCACCGGACTTCGGGTAAGTCGATACGAGGTCAAAAGTGACCAATTTAATTTCTGATAAATTTATTTAAATTATATTTAATCAGAAATTGACCCAGAGTTAAATATACGAAATTGTACAGTTCGACGATTAATTCTGAACGGAAGCCCGATCGAACTCCGATTCGAGCACCATCGCACAATCTCGGGTAAGTAAAGCTCATTTACAACAATTTATGTGATTTATGCGTATTTAAGATTTAATTTACGCATTTCGGATTAAATTTTGGATTTAGTGAATTATATTCAGAAAATTAAATAAAATGTCGTAAATGATATACGGGCTATCCAAAGAGCTTGGAATAAAGCCCAATGGGTATTGATAGGCCCAATGAGTCGATAGACCCTAATGAACGGGCTTAATAAGGATTAAGGCCCATTAAGCGTAAAAGGGCCAATTTAAGTGAAATAAATTGTATTAAATCTGTAATACAGTAAGAAAAGTGTAATTAACTCAGTGAATGATTAAATGCAGTTCCAGAGTCATATTGAGAGTTGACCGGACTGCGAGATTAGACAGCACAGAGGAAGAGAGGTCACACGACGTGATCCGAGGTAGGGGACTCTTGCAAGTAGCTAGAGATATCTGTGCATATTTTTGTTGGATTTTACATTCACTGAAATTGTTTGAGGGTCAAAGAAAATCTATAATAATTATAGGGACCCGATATGGGTAAATTACGATTTTGCCCCTAGTTAGGCAAAAAGTGAAATTTTGGGAAAAGTGGTAAAAAGCATGGAAATGATGTTTTGAGTGGTTTTTACTGCTGTGTAGCAGAAGAGTAGGTGGATGGGCTAATGTTTTGAGGTCGATGTAAATTAAGCACACTTTATAGTGCTCATTTTATTGATTTTTAACATCCCTATTTTTAAAGAGCCATCTACCGAATTATGTGGAAACAATCGTGCTAGAGCATAACTCGCACTTGATTTCAGATGTTTTTCACATACATTAGTGCTGGAGGTTGAGTCGCACTACATTTATTTGACATGCATGATAGAGTATTGGAGCATTGCTCGTACTCAGTTTTTATGTGATTTGTGCATGATAGAGTGCTGGAGCGTTTAGCTCGTACTTGAGTTTTACATGAGATGCATGACCTGGTGCTGGAGGTTCACTCGCACTAGTGTTGAATTTTGACATGCATATACAGTGTTTTGAGGCGGAGTGTTGACTGTGTGTCACACTCAAGACGCGCACTGTAGTTTTTCATGATATATACACATGTTAGAAAAACCATGACGATTTCCTCCTTGTAGACTGAGTGTCACACTGTTGAGATGTTCTCACGTGGATTTAGAGACGTGGCATTGATTCCATAGTATGAGGGCTAAGACCTATGACAGGCACCCCACTATGATGTATTTCCATGGTATGAGCGGCTAAGACCTATGGCAGGCACCCCGACCATGATGTATGTGTCCACGAGTGTACGTTGTACCGTGCGTGTGGCATGGAGTACATTGTACCGTGTTTTGTGTTGTGGAGTTGTGGAGGAGAGTTGTTGATAGCTGACGGTTGTGATGGACTGACCCCCCTCCCGTTACAGCAGTGATAACCTGCACACTGAGTACTGTGTTGCCTGGGATTTCACCACATGGTAGGATATGTACATAGTCCGGAGATACTCTCTAACAGTAAGATCCTTAAGCCCAACATCCTTAAGCCAGAATAGGCGGGGAGGCTCTGTTCGGCGGGGAGGCTCTCTTACATAGTCTAGAGAGATTGCATTTAGCCACTGAGTCTCGCAAAGTATATCACATGTATTTTATGATACGGGTAGACCTAAGGGATGGGTCGAAACCCAGTTTATTTGTGTTGTGATGAGAAATGCCATATTTACTGTGTTTTGAATGTAAATGGCATATTTTATATAAAGGCATTCTTAAATGATTTAATATGCAATGTTTTGCATGAATGCCTCTGATTGATAAACCAGCATGTGTTTAGCACATGGGATTTTAAATCTGCACTATATTATATATATTTTAAACATGCTTTTGAAATGAGAGAAGGAAAGGCAAAGCACTATTTTCAAGTAGATAGTATGGATGGCTACTTGCTTGCCTGATTTCCTTACTGAGGGCGTTGATAGCTCATCCCATTCATTTTCCCCCCATCTCTACAGATTCTCATCAGTAGATCGAGTCGGTTAGGGTATTGCATTCCTTTGATCCGCTGCCACTCCCCATCTAGCGAAAGGTATACACACGCGTACTCTTTTGTATCTGAACAATGTATAAACACAGTGATGTACACGTTTTAATATGGGGGATGTAATGATGTAATTATATTTAAGAATACGAATTTACTTATGATATAAATGTCATGTATGTATGATACGAAAAAGAATGGTAAGGTATGCATGGATGAGGAGACTAATGCCTATTCACAGCCCAACTGTTGAGGAGATAAAGGTAAGTAAAAAGCGAAAAATTTATTGTGGTTTTTGGTAAAGTCGCGTGTGGGAGGAGGGCGTGACAAGAGTGGTATCAGAGCCTAGTTGGTCTGATGTGAATAGGTGTTAGTAATTAGGAAAATGTACATCCCCATATCACTGTGTTTTGTTCAGTTAAAATTGTGTATACAAATGGGAAGTTGACAAATTAATGGTTGTGAATGCAGGAATTGAGCCATTATGGCTAATACCCGCCGTGGTAGAGGGGCGAGAGGTAGGGCTGGAGGCCGTAGAGGTAGGTCGACTAGCCAGGGTGAGTCTTCGACTACCCATACACCCCCAGGTACTACTGAGGTACCGGATACTTCTGAGGTATCGGATACTACTGAGGTACGCTTCATGAGGATAGAGCGTAGCCTAGAGGCGATAGTAGGGCTATTGGCACAGACTTTGCCAGGTAGACAGAGACAGGATACAGAGACTGCGACTGGAGAGGCAGTTGCACCTGATACACCTGCGTAGCCTGTACAGATGCCACAGACTACTGATACTCCTACACCCCCACCAGCTCAGGTTAGTAGAGGATATGGGTGTGATTTGGATCGGTTGCGACAATTCCAGAAGCTTGGACCTCCATCTTTTCGAGGGGTCAAGGACCCAGCCAGTGCTGAGGAGTGGATTGGCGAGATGGAGAAGTTGTACGATTTTTTTGAGTGTACGACTTCTGAGAGAGTCGCATTTGCTGCGTTCCTACTGAAGGGAACGGCAGAGCATTGGTGGAAGTCCACCAGGCCGATATTGAGAGCCCGACATGCTGAGATTAGTTGGGAGATGTTTCTAGAGGCCTTCAGGAGGCAGTTTGTTCCTGATAATGCGCAGCGTATACTGCAGGCTGAGTTTTTGGGATTGAGCCAGGGGAGTCTCACAGTGGATGAGTACGAGACTAGATTTTTGGCCCTGGGGAGATATGATCCCGATACCATGTACAGTGAGACCAGGAACGTCCGCAGATTTATTGATGGATTGAGACCGGTGTTGCGGTCTAAATTGGTATCACTAGACATTGGTACATATGATGAGGCAGTGCGCAGAGCACAGCTTTGTGAGCAGGATTACGAGAGAAATGCCTCTGAGTTTGGGAAGTTCAGTCGGAGCCGAGATAGAGAGAGGAAGAGGCCAGCTAGAGATAGAGGGTTCAGTTATCGAGGAGGGAGGAGACTCTTCGGTAAGGGACCACGGATAGAGGAGGTGTGAGAGCGACCAGTCAGACCTCCTACATACCCGGCCATAGCTCCGACGAAGGGCATTGTGATTGGAGGACCGAGGCCTACTACTGATCAGTGCAGCCGATGTGGCAGACATCATGGCGGTAGACCTTGTCCGTTGAGCCCTGTTGTGTGTTTTCGATGTGGGAAACAGGGGCATATGGCTAGAGAGTGCCCAGAGACATATGTGATTGCCCCACAGAAGGGCAGGGAGCAAGATAGAGCTCCAGCTGGTACATCTGCTCAGAGAGGTAGAGCGACGGCAGAGGAGAAGGGTAAGCAGGTGATGGGTCGAGGGCGAGTACATGCTTTGGACCAGGACACAGCTGATACTTCTACGGATATGATTCGAGGTAACATCCTGATTTATGATTTAGAAGCATATGTTTTAATTGATCCTGGTGCCACACATTCATTTGTATCACCATCATTTGCATGTAAGTTAGAAAAGCATGTAAAGTGTACTCCTTTAAAGATGATGATGTTGATTTGTATGCCTATGGATTCCAGTCAGCTAGTTGAGCATGTGTATAACGATTGTAAGTTAAGAGTAGGGGAAAAGGATATGACAGCCAATCTAATATTGCTAAGTATGAGTGACTTTGATGTAATATTAGGTATGGATTGGTTATCTGCAAACCATGTTGTTTTAGATTGTTATGCTAAGACAGTTATGTTTCCTAACCCTACGAAAGTTATTGTAAAGTTTGATGGGAAGAAATGAAAGAAATAAATATGTTGTTAAAAAATAAAATAAAATATTTTGCTGACTGAGAGATAAATATCTTGAAGGTTTCATTGCGTACGTAGTGGATACGGATAAGGTACATCCGGAGTTGGTAGATATTCCTGTGGTTAGTGAGTACCCAGATGTTTTCCCGGATGAGTTGCCAGGGTTACCACCAGACAGAGAGATGGAGTTCTGTATAGATTTGGTGCCTGGTACTGAGCCTATTTCGAGACCACCGTATCGCATGGCCTTAGTTGAGCTGGAGGAGCTCAAGAGACAGTTACAGGAGCTGTTGGATAGGGGTTTTATCAGACCGAGTGTTTCACCGTGGGGAGCACCGATTCTGTTTGTGAGAAAGAAGGATGGAAGTCTCCGATTGTGTATAGACTACAGATTGTTGAATAAGGCTACCATCAAGAATAGATATCCCCTTCCACGCATTGACGACTTACTGGATCAACTTCGGGGAGCGCAGGTCTTTTCTAAGATTGATCTGAGGTCTGGGTATCATCAGTTGAGAGTTCGGAGTGGAGATGTACCCAAGACAGCATTTAAGACTCGATATGGCCATTATGAGTTCCTAGTTATGCCATTCGGACTGACGAATGCTCCCGCAGCTTTCATGGCTTTGATGAACGATGTGTTCAAGCCATATTTGGATCAGTTTGTTATCGTATTCATCGATGACATATTAGTATATTCGAGATCCGAGGAGGAGCATGAGGAGCACCTTAGGATTGTATTACAGACTCTACGAGGGCAGCAGTTGTATGCTAAACTCAGCAAGTGTGATTTTTGGTTGACAGAGATCTCATTTTTGGGACATGTAGTGTCGAGGGATGGTGTATCAGTAGATCCATCCAAGATTGAGGCTGTAGTTCAGTGGGAACAGCCGAGGACAGTTATCGAAATCAGGAGTTTTCTGGGTTTAGCAGGGTATTATCGGAGATTCGTTGAGGGATTTTCGAAGTTGGCTGCTCCGTTGACACGTCTCACTCGGAAGAATGTTGCATTCATGTGGGACGAGGATTGTGAGAGGAGTTTTCAGGAGCTGAAGAGTCCATTGACCACCGCTCCGATTTTCAGTATTCCTACCAGCTTAGGAGGATTTTCAGTATATACCGATGCTTCGCATCAGGGACTGGGCTGCGTGTTGATGCAGGATGGGAGGGTAGTTGCTTATGGATCCAGACAGTTGAAGGACCATGAGAAGAACTATCTGACCCACGATTTAGAGTTAGCAGCAGTAGTGTTTGCGTTGAAGGTATAGCGCCACTACTTGTATGGTAAGAAATTTTAGATTTTTACCGACCACAAGAGCCTCAAGTACCTGTACTCACAGAAGGAACTAAACATGAGACAGAGAAGATGGCTAGAGCTTCTGAAGGATTATGATTGTGAGATACTTTATCATCCGGGTAAGGCTAATGTTGTAGCAGATGCTTTGAGTAGGAAGAGCCTTGGGATGGTATCGTATATGATGGTCAGGGAGCACGAGCTGCTAGAGCAGTTTGCTAGCCTCAGTTTGGGAGTTGTGCCTTCGGACAGAGATGCGGATTGTATGATTGCGAGTCTACGCTTAGAGCCAGATCTGTTGGATAGGATCAGACAGGCTCAGCAGACAGATCTGCAGTTCATCGATATGATTGGTCAGATGCAGAGGGGCACAGCGATAGATTTTGAGTTAAGTTCTGATGGACTACTGAGGTACAGAGGGAGATTGTGTGTTCCCGAGGACCCAGAGCTCAGGAGATTGATATTGTCAGAAGCTCATTCCTCGAGATACACATTGCATCCGGGGAGTGGCAAGATGTATCAGAACCTCTGGAAGGTGTACTGGTGGTCAGGTATGAAGAGAGATGTGGCAGATTTTGTGGCGAGATGTCTCGTATGTCAGCAGGTGAAGGTAGAGCATCAGAAACCTGCAGCATTGTTGCAGCCTCTACCTATACCGACATGGAAATGGGAGCATATCACCATGGATTTCGTGATGGGTTTACCGAGGACCCGGAGGAATCACGATGCTATATGGGTGATCGTTGATAGACTGACGAAGTCAGCCCACTTCCTAGCTATGAGAGCTACCGATACTCTGAGTACATTGGCAGGGTTGTATGTAGGCGAGGTAGTGAGGTTGCATGGTATTCCAGTGAGCATTGTTTCGGATAGGGATTCCCGCTTCACTTCCCACTTTTGGGAACATTTTCAGGAAGCTATGGGAACCCAGTTGAGTTTGAGCACAGCTTTCCATCCTCAGACAGATGGTCAATCAGAGAGGACGATACAGACTCTGGAGGATATGTTGAGAGCATGTGTGCTGGATTTTAGAGGCTCCTGGGATGATCATTTGCCACTAGCCGAGTTCGCCTACAACAACAGTTATCATTCGAGTATCGAGATGGCACCGTATGAGGCCTTGTATGGCCGTAGATGTCGTTCCCCTATTAGGTGGGAAGAAGGGGGTGACCGTAAGATTTTTGCTCCTGATATGGTTACACAGGCTTCTGAGGATGTCCGGTTGATAGTTGAGAGATTGAGGACAGCTCAGAGTCGATGAAGAGTTATGCTGACAGGAGACGTAGGCCACTTGAGTCCACAGTTGGTGAGTCCGTGTTTCTGAAGGTTTCTCCTTCCAAGGGTATAGCGAGGTTTGGGAAGAGAGGTAAGTTGAGTCCTCACTACATTGGACCCTTCGAGATACTTGATCGAGTGGGAGATAAGGCTTATAGGTTGGCATTGCCACCAGATTTATCAGGTGTGCACAACGTCTTCCACATTTCGATGCTTAGGAAGTATCACCCGGATCCAGCACATGTGATTAGTTATGAGCCTTTGGAGCTCAGTGGGGACATGTCATATGTTGAGAGGCCGATTCGAATACTGGATAGGAAGGAGAAGGTTTTGAGATCGAAGACTATCGGGTTAGTGAAGGTACTATGGCAGCATCACACTTTCGAGGAGGCTACTTGGGAGTTAGAGAGTTTGATGCGAGAGAAGCACCCCCAGTTGTTTGAGGATTGATTTGGTTCTCATTTGGAAGACCAAATTCTTTTAGTTGGGGAGGATTGTCAGACCCGAGTTTTTGATTTACGTATGTAGCTTGTACCTTATGATTCCTATGTGTACGAACTTTATATTTCATAGTTGAATCATAAGAAGAGTATTTACTATCGTGCAATCGATTTATTGAGAATTAAAAATGCATGTAAGCTACATAACAGCGAGATAAGGGTTCAGTTTATTTTTGAGTAAGTACAGGGGTAAAACGGTCAATTGACCAAAATTCGGTATAAATCCGATGAGAAAATTTCATTAAAAATATGAAATCGAGAGATCTTGATCAATAACGAGGAAAATATTGAATTTCGAGTCCAATTGATCGAGATTTGAATTTAATTAATATTTTTGAAATTTTTATCTCGAAAAACGAGCCCAAAAATAGTGAAAAAATATACTGGAAAAGTAAAATCGGACTGATAAATTCATTTACGGATTAAATGAATTTAATATGAATTTTTGAGATTTTTTGAGATATTTTTGGGATTTTTATTATTATTTTAATGAGTAAAATAATAATAAAAATTAATTATAAAATGACAAAAAAAAGCAACAGAAAACGAAATCTGGAGAGGAATTTCGGGGAGAGAGAAACGGAAGGGAACCGACGCAAAACCGAGGGAAGAAGAGATTGCCGGACCAGCCACCTCCGGCAACCAGCGGCCACGCACGCGACTGGGAAAGGAAGGCCGGCACCGTGCGACCTCCCAGCTACCAGGACGCGCGCCACCGGCGCCGAAATCCGGCGAATCGAAGGGAGAAAGCCGCGGAGGAAAAACGGGCATTCGACGGCCACCGGCGGGAGTTGGCTCCGATCGAGGCCAACCGAGAGGTCCCCTGTCCAATACGCGTCGAACGGCGGCAACGGCACACCGGGAACCGGCCGGACGACGTCGGCACGACTAAAAAGGTACTGAACCGGTCGGCGGTTCAGTGGAAAGTGACTGTACTGAACCGGACCGGACCGGTTCAGCCAAGGAGAAAAGGGGAAAAAGAGGAAAAAGGAAAGAAAAAGGAAAAGGAAAATTTTTGAGATTTCACCGGACTTCGGGTAAGTCGATACGAGGTCAAAAGTGACCAATTTAATTTCTGATAAATTTATTTAAATTATATTTAATCAGAAATTGACCCGGAGTTAAATATACGAAATTGTGCAGTTCGACGATTAATTCCGAACGGAAGCCCGATCGAACTCCAATTTGTACACCATCGCACAATCTCGGGTAAGTAAAGCTCATTTACGACAATTTATGTGATTTATGCGTATTTAAGATTTAATTTACGCATTTCGGATTAAATTTCGGATTTAGTGAATTATATTCAGAAAATTGAATAAAATGTCGTAAATGATATACGGGCTATCCAAAGAGCTTGGAATAAAGCCCAATGGGTATTGATAGGCCCAATGAGTCGATAGACCCTAATGAACGGGCTTAATACGGATTAAGGCCCGATTAACGTGATTAAGGCCCATTAAGCGTAAAAGGGCCAATTTAAGTGAAATAAATTGTATTAAATGTGTAATACAGTAAGAAAAGTGTAATTAACTCAGTGAATGATTAAATGCTGTTCCAGAGTCATATTGAGAGTTGACCGGACTGCGAGATTAGACAGCACAGAGGAAGAGAGGTCACACGATGTGATCCGAGGTAGGGGACTCTTGCAAGTAGCTAGAGATATCTGTGCATATTTTTGTTGGATTTTACATTCACTGAAATTGTTTGAGGGTCAGAGAAAATCTATAATAATTTTAGGGACCCGATATGGGTAAATTACGATTTTGCCCCTAGTTAGGCAAAAAGTGAAATTTTGGAAAAAGTGGTAAAAAGCATGGAAATGATGTTTTGAGTGGTTTTTACTACTGTGTAGCAGAAGAGTAGGTGGATGGGCTAATGTTTTGAGGTCGATGTAAATTAAGCACACTTTATAGTGCTGATTTTATTGATTTTTAACATCCCTATTTTTAAAGAGCCATCTACCGAATTATGTGGAAACAATCGTGCTAGAGCATAACTCGCACTTGATTTCAGATGTTTTTCACATACATTAGTGCTGGAGGTTGAGTCGCACTACATTTATTTGACATGCATGATAGAGTATTGGAGCATTGCTCGTACTCAGTTTTTATGTGATTTGTGCATGATAGAGTGCTGGAGCGTTTAGCTCGTACTTGAGTTTTACATGAGATGCATGACCTGGTGCTGGAGGTTCACTCGCACTAGTGTTGATATTTTGACATGCATATACAGTGTTTTGAGGCGGAGTGTTGACTGTGTATCACACTCAAGACGCTCACTGTAGTTTTTCATGATATATAAACATGTTAGAAAAACCATGACGATTTCCTCCGTGTAGACTGAGTGTCACACTGTTGAGATGTTCTCACGTGGATTTAGAGACGTGGCATTAATTCCATAGTATGAGGGCTAAGACCTATGGCAGGCACCCCACTATGATGTATTTCCATGGTATGAGCGGCTAAGACCTATGGCAGGCACCCCGACCATGATGTATGGGTCCACGAGTGTACGTTGTACCGTGCGTGTGGCATGGAGTACATTGTACCGTGTTTTGTGTTGTGGAGTTGTGGAGGAGAGTTGTTTATAGCTGGCGGTTGTGATGGACTGACCCCCCTCCCGTTACAGCAGTGATAACCCGCACACCGAGTACTGTGTTGCCTGGGATTTCACCACATGTTAGGATATGTACATAGTCCGGAGATACTCTCTAACAGTAAGATCCTTAAGCCCAACATCCTTAAGCCAGAATAGGCGGGGAGGCTCTGTTCGGCGGGGAGGCTCTCTTACATAGTCTAGAGAGATTGCATTTAGCCACTGAGTCTCGCAAGGTATATCACATGTATTTTATGATACGGGTAGACCTAAGGGATGGGTCAAAACCCAGTTTATTTGTGTTTTGATGAGAAATGCCATATTTACTGTGTTTTGAATGTAAATGGCATATTTTATATAAAGGCATTCTTAAATGATTTAATATGCAATGTTTTGCATGAATGCCTCTGATTGATAAACCAGCATGTATTTAGTACATGGGATTTTAAATCTGTACTATATTATATATATTTTAAACATGCTTTTGAAATGAGAGAAGGAAAGGCAAAGCACTATTTTCAAGTAGATAGTATGGATGTCTACTTGCTTGCCTGATTTCCTTACTGAGCGCGTTGATAGCTCATCCCATTCATTTTCCCCCCATCTCTACAGATTCTCATCAGTAGATCGAGTCGGTCAGGGTATTGCATTCCTTTGATCCGCTGCCACTCCCCATCTAGCGAAAGGTATACACACGCGTACTCTTTTGTATCTGAACAATGTATAAACACAGTGATGTACACGTTTTAATATGGGGGATGTAATGATGTAATTATATTTAAGAATACGAATTTACTTATGATATAAATGTCATGTATGTATGATACGAAAAAGAATGGTAAGGTATGCATGGATGAGGAGACTAATGCCTATTCACAGCCCAACTGTTGAGGAGATAAAGGTAAGTAAAAAGCGAAAAATTTATTGTGGTTTTTGGTAAAGTCGCGTGTGGGAGGAGGGCGTGACAAGAGAAGTGCCGAACCGGCCACTTTTCGGCGGGCTTGAACGAAACTGACCCCAGATCCGAGATGCGAACGACCCAGTTGAGCCACTGGCAGTATATACTGGCGAAGAACCGGTCGGCAAGCCACTGAACCGGTCAAACCGAACTAAACCGACGGTCTGAACCGAGTTGAACCGAACCGGACCGAACCGGTTCAGCCAAAAAGAGAAGGAAAAAAAGGAAGAAAAAGGGAAAAAGAAAAAGAGGAAAAATTGGGAAAAATTTCAATGATGCAATCGAGTTACGGGTAAGTCGGTAAGCGGTTGAATTGACCGATTTAAATTTTAGAATATTTAATTTGATTAATATCCAACTGAAAATTTACCCAAAAAATATTAAATTGTATAGCTCGACAATTGACGTAGAACGAGAGCTCAAGACAGCCTCAATATACGTACTATCATGGAATCACGGGTAAGTGACCCTTATTTACGATAATTTGCATCGTTATGCGTGATTGATATTTATCGCATAAATTACGGATTTAAATTTTCGCATGAAATGAATTAAATTTTGAGAAATTTGAATAAATTGTCGTAAATACTAAATTGAGATATCAGAGAATTTAGAACGAGGTCCAATAAATATTGATAGGCCCAATGAGCCCAATAGGCCTCGATAAAGTGTGGTAAACGGGCTTCAGGTCGATTAAGGCCCATTATCGTACAATCAGGCCCAATATGGGTAAACGGGCCCAATGATTTAAATTAAGCCTAGAAAATATGAAATACAATTAAATTGTATTGTAATTGACCTGATGAATGTGCATCAGCAGTTCCGGAGATTTGATTGGGAGCAAATCGGACTGCGTGACGAGTCATCAGTGGAAAGGTCAAACTGTACAGAAAAATGAGGTAAGGGAATTGTGTGAGTAGCTAGAGGTAGCTACGTGTATTTTAATATCTTTTCTATACACTGAATATGTATGTATACCTTGATTATGTATAATGATCCTAAAAGAGGTTTAAATGATTTTAAGGATCGAAATAGGTGAAAAGACTATATTTTCCCTATTAAGGGAAGTTCACCTAAGGATGGTGAAAGCATGACATGCATGAAATGCATGATTTAAGGATTTTTATGAATAAGGAATTTTCTTGGTTTTAATCAAAGTAAATCGATAGATTGGCTAATAATTGCATAAGTTTCCCAAAATAACACTACGTAGGTGTTATTAATATTTAAATGGAAATTTCTTTGGAAAACGGCCAACTATCAAGTTTATATGGAAACAGACAGTGCTGACACGTAGTTCGCACTATATCTGCATTTGTGAATATGCCTAAATGTGCTTGAGCAGTTGCTCGCGACTTGTGTGACATCATATGCATGAAATGTGCTAGAGCGGTTGCTCACACTGATTTTTATTATTGAGAAATGCATGAGAGGTGCTAGAGCCTAGCTCGCACTGTATTTTGACATGTTTTGACTTATTTTGACATGGTATGCATAAAATGGTGCTGGAGCGATTGCTCGCACTAGTTTTTATGATTTGATATGCATGAGAGATGTTGGAGCTTAGCTCGCATCCTGTTTTGATTTGATATTGCATAAAGCCGTGCTGGAGTGTAACTTGCACGATATTTGATTTAATTATGCATAAAGCCGTGCTGGAGTGTAACTCGCACGAGATTTGATTTATTTGAGCATTTATTTGTGCTGGAGCGTTGCTCGCACAAAGTTTTATATGGTTTTATATGTCATTTTAAAGTCGTGCTAGAGTTTTTCTCGTACGAGGTTTTCATTGAGTTTTTATACGTATCCGTACTAGAGCATTACTAGTACGTGGATTTTACTTGAATTTATTAATCAATTTAAGTCGTACTGGAGCGCTGCTCGTACGCAGATTTTACTGATTTTTATGAAACCGTGCTAGAGCTTCGCTCGCACGAGGTTTTTTGATATCATGAATATGCATGGAGCCGTGCTAGAGCTTCGCTCGCACAAGGATTTATATTACATGCATATAGCCGTGTTGGAGCCTCCTGTAGACTGTGTGTCACAGTGAGATGATATGCTCACACGTGCATACTGAGACAAAGATGATTTGGGTGGATAAGACCTATTACAGGCACCCCTGATTGAGCTTGGGTTCACAGAGTACGTTGTACCGTGTATGTCACGCGGAGTACGCTGTACCGTGGGGATTGTTGGAGTGGAGCGGCATTAGCCACGAGGCAGCAAGCCTTGCCCTCGCAATCCTGGTGTTATGCTGTTCTGGCCGGTAGGACGACCCATCTCCCGTTTCAGGTGTGATACCCCGCACACTAGGTACCGTGTTGCCAGGGATCACTAGGATATGGCCATAGTCCTCGATGTTACTGATATAATCAGCTGTTTGTCTCACATGATATAACTTGTGTTTGTTAGACCAGGGTAGACCCGAAGGAGGGGTCAGGCCCCCGATTTGACGATTTTATGATTTCATGATTTTATGATTTCATGATTTTATGATTTGTGACCCTAAAAGAAGGGTGGTTTTATAACCGAAGTTTTATAATGAATTTTTAATGAGTTGTTTTATGAGATGATTGACCCGGAAGGGTTAGTTTATACTGCAGTTTTAATGAATTGATTTAAATGCAGTAGCATGATGATGTTTTCCATGCTTTTATTCAAATTCATGATTTGTCTTACATAACATGAAAGAATACATGATCTGGATTTGCTTCATGCTCATTACGATTTAATGATGTCACATGAAATGCCTTTGATGCATGAATTACATGATTTTTATATGCACAAATTGTTTTGAATAAACTATGTTATTGATGTATGAACGATTGTGCTTGAGATTTTAATGAAAAGAAATGGATTTTAAGGGCATGGCATTATGAGCATATAGATAGTGGAGCTATCTACTTACTTGCATAATTACCTTACTGAGCATGTGGTTTGCTCACCCCCTTATTTTCTCATCTTTTCAGATCACTTGCTATAATTATTGAGCGGCTGAGGACTTGCATTCTGGGTATTTGCTGCTTCCCATCGAGAAACAGGTATACACATTTATATAGTTTTGTATCTAAATATGTAATGCACAGTACTGTAAAAGGATATGATGTCGGGGATGTAGAGTTATAAATACCATTGGGTATGTATTTATTTAAAATCAAAAGATAGTAAACTCTGATATATGAATGTGAATATGGAAATGGAATGGTAAATAGGTGAGAGGTGACTAACACCGAATCATAGCCCAACTGTGTTGTAGGATTGTCACGATGAGAGAAAGATAAGAATTAAATAATAAATGAAAAAGCGAAAAATTTACTCTAATTTTTAGATAATTTTGGTCGTGACAATTTGTTTCCATCACTTCTACAAATATATATATATATATATTGATGTAAGCAAAGGTTTCGGTATACCCCTTTTTTTTCTTTTCTTTTTTCTTTTTTTATAATAATTTTTATTTATTTATTTATTATTTTTATTTTTTCCAAACGTACATTTTTATTTTCACTTGTACGTTTTTACGAATAAATTTACAGGGAAATTTTGAGGATTTACATGGTGTTACCCAAACCACATCGTAACTCTTCAATTTGAGCAACATTGAGGTCTAAGCATTCTTCATCTTTGACTTCAACCATTTGCTCTCACAAAATCCACTCAGGGACATTAATCTTAAAAAGGGCCCAATCAAAATTTGATTTTTCAACCTTAACTTAGTTTTTTATCCAAATATATAATAATTGGATACATCCAATGAAATGCTCTTCTCCTTTTCTTCGATAATAGTTCTGCCAAAATGGTCGGATCACATTAACTTGATGTCCAACTTGCTCAATGGAGTCAACCAACGAAGCTTTAATGTGTCCTAAAGTTTTAGGAAAATTCACCATTCCATAAATGGCCAAAGCTAGAATACTCATACACCACTAGTCTTCCAAATGATCATTGATGCAAGAACAAAAAAATTCCCAAGATACGCAAGAATTTCTACATTTAACCATAATATGTTACTCAATTCTTTTCACATCGATATTAGTTGTCAAGGCCAATTACTTTCGATAACTTGTCTTGTTCTTCCAATAGATCTTGTCTTTGTTTTTTAACTTACAATGAAGTAACGCTTCATATTCTTTGATTGTCGGTGCCATATCTACTAACTAGAGATGAAGCATCGATAAGATGGATCTCAGAACTGCACCATGGCTTATATCAAGTTAAGATCAATTGGAACTGAGAGCAATAAGGCCAAATCCCCATACTTTTCCTGAAATGCCTCCCTTCTTGTCTTGCTTCTACCTCTTCAAATGTTGATTAATTCACTAAGATCATTCTCCCTAAGGTCAAGATGAACCTTTTAAGGGATAGCATAAACATAACTGATATGTAGACAATCACCATATCTTTGTTGGGCTGCTTTAAACTTAGCTTTGACAATATTGGAGTGCTTATACTTTTGAGATCTATTTTGAAGCAAGCTTTCCATGGATACAACCTTCAATTTTGTCTACAATTATGTATGTATATATATATATATAATTTACATTATTTTTTATTTTGATTTTATTACTTTTTTATCATATTTTTATGTAGTTAGTTTGTGTCCTACCTTGGATTTTGAGGCTACAATTCATGCTAGTGTGGTTCCGCCCTAAGGTTAACTCTTATGCTTCATTATATGCTAGATTTAAGCACTTGGTAAGCTAAAAGATTCCCAAATAGTTCCTCATTAACGTCCACGTGGACTAATAAGGCACCTCAATCCTTGCCCATTATATGCTTCAAACATAAAGGGTTCAACCTGAAAGGGAGAGTTCTATAGCCCATGCGAAGATTACCACCTCACGAAGGCATAGGTACTCTTCTCCCTCATAATAAGGACAAAGCCAGGGTTGAGGGATTATACTCGCATGCAAGTGAAGTGCGTGTATTTAATGATTATTAAGCTTTATGAAATTAAAATCACATCTAGGCAAATTTCAATGACCTAAAACAAATGTTGTCCTAGCTCTTTAGATGTTCCAGTGGAGTCGCCAAACTATCATAACGTATAGGTCCAAAAACCTAACCGCTAGACACATCGAGTTGCCACCAACCATTCTTATTTAGGTGTAATTAGTCACCTATTCAAAACTATGGATAATGTATCAATTTACGTTTAAATATTTGGGTTTGAGAGTATAATTATGTGCAGGGAATGTGTCAAGCACCCCCACAACATCCATCTTGAAATGATACTAACTATCCTAGGTCATTCTAAATTTACTTTGATTTAAATTAATTTCGATATGCTTAATATATATTGAAAATTTATCTGAAATCCTTCCATCAATCTGGTTCATATACTAATAATTTTCTCCCCTTAAGAGTATTCAAGTAGTGTCATTTGACTTGCTTAAAGAGGCTCTATCATCAGATCATTAAATATACTATAAAAAAATCCTATCATTGACTATTTACCCAATTTTCACTAATTTTTCTATTTTATCATATTTTATTTTAAATTTTACTGGATTTTTTTATTCTCTTTATTATTTTTATTAACATTATTAATTCGATAAATAAATGCTTGTCATCGAATATTGAAGATCTTCTTTGAACCTTCCATTGATCTGGTTTAGCCTAAGTCTTCTCACCTATAAATTTTCAAGGAGTACCATTTGACTTTCTTATAATTTCACCTCGAAATAACTTGCATTTACTTTTTTTAAATTATGATTTTTATTTCCTATATATAAGCCCAATTTACTTTTAATTTTATTTTTAAAATTTTCATATATTTTTTATTATGTTGAAAATGAATGCTCATTATTTAATATTGAAAATCTTCTCTAGATCTTCTATTAATCTGGTTCAGCCGAAAGAAGTTTTCTCACAAAAAAATTTCCAAGGAGTACCATTCAGCTTTATTGGAATTTTCATCCTTAGAATAATTCACATTTATCTTCTTTATTAATTGTTTACATTTAATTTTATTTTGATGTTTCTCTTATATTTCCCTATTTTACCTAATTTTAATCTAATAAATAACTACACGTCAATCTAAAGCATAAATAATCCATTATACATTAAATCATGCCAACCAAATTACAAATTAAATTACAAATCTTATTCTATTAATGAAATTAAATGATATAATTCATTATATCATATCACTCCTACCATACTAATTAAATTACATATTATACAAATTAAGTTAACAAATCAAATTAATAAGTTACAATCAAATCTTACCAATATCATAACAATCATACTGATGGTGGTCGGGTCACCAGATCCACGTGTGCAACTATCCGCCTGCCACGTGTCGAACCAAGAACAGGCCACGTGGCAGATTGGCGACAAAACCGCCATGCGACACCGTTCCTAGAGGTGCGACAGAGTATCTGATGCGAGAGGAGTCTGCCGCCTCACAGTCTGCCACACTGCATGAGCGGCAAACCTCCATCGCCCCTGCACATCACAGGACTCCGCATTGCCCCCGACACAGGTCTCCCGCGTGCCTGAGGTAGAGGTCTCCCGCACCTCACGCGATAGAGGACTCCCGCACCTCACACAGTAGAAGTCTCCCGCACAGACCGCGGTAGAGGTCTCCCGCACGAACAGCGGTAGATGTCCCTCGCCCAGCGTAGTGGCAGAGCAGCTCCTGCTTAGACAGCGGTAGAGGTCCCTCGCCCAGTGTAGCGGCAGAGGTCTCCCGCACCAATAGCGGTAGAGGTTCTATGCATACTCTACCGCCAGACTACTTCCCCGCAAGTTGCATGGCCTGAGGCGCGACAGAGTGCTCTATAACTCTGTCGCGGCCCAGAAACGCGCCTGGATCTCAGCCCGAACCGCCTCAGGAACCTATAAATATGAGGTGAGCCCTCTGAGATGGAGGATCGGGGATCCGATCCAAAAAAGAAAAAAAACAGGGAGAAACACTTAAACCCTTTGATTTAAGCAATACTTTCTCCTTTTCTTACATACACCAACTCCCGATCACTGACTTGATCGTCGGAGTGCGCGTGCAGGGACAAATCCCTGCCCCCTCTGATTCCTGTTGTTTTTGCAGGATATACGAAAAATACGTGGAGCAAACTGTGACGATTGACTTAACCGTCAACAGTACAATCCGATCACGTGCAAAGCAAAGCACTGTTGCTGTCAGGTAGGCAACATCAATTGGCGCCATCTGTGGGAATCCTGACAAAAAGCCAGATTCTCTATCAAAATGGTGAGAACACGCTCAACAGCAGAATTGACAGGAGGGCAGAACTCTGTAAGTCCCCCTGTCAGATCAGAACAGCGAAGAAGACACAGTGAAAGGGCTCAAGGGGAACCCTTAGTCTCCCTGGAGGAATTTGACGCTCTGAAGCGCCAGAATGAGGAGACGACGACAGCGTTGAGAGCTGTGGTGAACTTCTTCAAGAACGCTCTCCCGCAGTTTAGCTTACCCCCAGAAGTGCAGCAAATGGTGGATGAGAACACCCCGAGGCAGACCTGCGAGAGAGGTGAACCCTCCACCCTGGTAAACGCTGGACAAGAGGCAGGAACACAAAATAATGCCACTGCAGATCCAGCAAGGCAGAGTTCTCCCGCGGCTCATTGGCGGCAGAGCTCATTCCAGGCACATTGGCGGTAGAGCTCACCCGCAGCTCATAGGCTGCAGAGTTCACCTCTGCCCAATGTGCGGCAGACTTCTCCTATCGCCGCTCAGCGGCAGACTTCTCCCGCAGCCCATAGGCGGCAGAGTTTCCATACTTGCCGCAGCTCATCCCCTGTGGAGTTGGCACATGACCTAAGGGCACATAGAGCTGGGGAGCAACGGAGACAAAGAGATTTTAACCCACAAGAAGGTCCCGAGATATCAAGTCCCGTAGTCAGAGGTACTAGAAGAGGTATTTACCAATCGGACTCTTCTAGACCGGAAGGGACAGGACCTTACTCAGCTCGAGGGTCGGAGGACATGGAGAAGGTCGTCCAAAGGATCCTCGAGAAGAAAAGGTTAGTGTCTCCGGATGACGGACAAAGGAGGAGGATCCCATTCAGTCCGGAGATCATGAACAAACCCTTGCCGAAGAAGTTCAAAATGCCTTTTATGGCTACTTATACCGGCAAAGTGGATCCCTACGACCATATTCAGAGTTATGAATCCCTCATGCTGCTTCATGGATGGGAGGACGAAATCATGTGTAGAGCTTTTTCTCTCACATTGTCCGGGCACGCTCTGAAATGGTTTAACGGGTTGAGCGAAGGTTCAATCTCCTCTTTCGACTAGTTGAGAAATGAGTTCCTCAAAGTCTTCATGATCCACAGCCAGAGAAAGAAAGACGCTACCTACCTACTCACGCTTAAACAAGGAAATAGAGAATCATTGAAAAGCTATGTAGATCGCTTCCGAGATACAACCTTGGAGGTGGAAGATCTACCAGTAGGGGTAGCCTTGGCTGCGATGCTGCAAGGGACAAGCTCAAAGAAGCTGCAAGAATCCCTCTCTCTTGATCAACCAATGACCATCTCCGACCTCTTTACTAGGGCCAATAAGTATGTGGCCCAAGAAGAGGTGATGAGTTCGATCCCCCGGGGACGCGAAAGAACACCGTGAGGGGAACCCTTGGTTCGGGCCCTGCGAACGCAGGCTGCCAGTGGGCCGTATCCAAAGCGGACTATGTCCTGAGTTCGATCCCCTGGGGACGCAAGAGAAAATCGTGAGGACTGTTACCTTTGAGTTCGGGCCCTACGAACGCAGGCTGCCATGGGTTGGACAGCTCCAAAGCGGACAATACGGTTGAGTGGGCCTCCCGTCCATATGGCAACGTACATTCAGAAGAGCCGTAAGAGCCTGAGGTGCTATGCGTCACTGTGGCCAGGCATAGTTCCACCGAGCCGTAAGAGCCTGAGGCGCTATGCGTCACTGTGGCCAGGCGTAGTTCCACCGAGCCGTAAGAGCCTGAGGTGCTATGCGTCACTGTGGCCAGGCGTAGTTCCACCGAGCCGTAAGAGCCTGAGGCGCTATGCGTCACTGTGGCCAGGCGTACAATTAACCAAGCCGTAAGAGCCTGAGGCGCTCTGCGTCACTGTGGCCAGGCGTACAATTAACCAAGCCGTAAGAGCCTGAGGCGCTCTGCGTCACTGTGGCCAGGCGTACAATTAACCAAGTGGTAAGAGCCTGAGGCGCTATGCGTCACTGTGGCTAGGCATAAAAGATCTAATTAACCGAATCCTCTTTCGCAGGAAAAGTTCCCGCCAAAGAGTGGGGAGCAATTGATGGTGGTCGGGTCACCAGATCCACGAGTGCAACTATCCGCCTGCCACGTGTCGAACCAAGAACAGGCCACGTGGCAGATTGGATATAAAACCGCCATGCGACACCGTTCCTAGAGGTGCGACAGAGTATCTGATGCGAGAGGAGTCTACCGCCTCACAGTCTGCCGCACTGCATGAGCGGAAAACCTCCATCGGCCCTGCACATCACAGGACTCCGCATTGCCCCCGACACAGGTCTCCCGCGTGCCTAAGGTAGAGGTCTCCCGCACCTCACGCGATAGAGGACTCCCGCACCTCACGCGATAGAAGTCTCCCGCACAGACCGCGGTAGAGGTCTCCCGCACGAACAGCGGTAGATGTCCCTCGCCCAGCGTAGTGGCAGAGCAGCTCCCACTTAGACAGCGGTAGAGGTCCCTCGCCCAGTGTAGCGGCAGAGGTCTCCCGCACCAATAGCGGTAGAGGTTCTATGCATACTCTGCCGCCAGACTACTTCCCCACAAGTTGCATGGCCTGAGGCGCGACAGAGTGCTCTATAACTCTGTCGCGGCCCAGACACGCGCCTGGGTCTCAGCCCGAACCGCCTCAGGAACCTATAAATATGAGGTGAGCCCTCTGAGATGGAGGATCGGGGATCCGATCCAAAAAAGAAAAAAAAAATAGGGAGAAACACTTAAACCCTTTGATTTAAGCAATACTTTCTCCTTTTCTTACATACACCAACTCCCGATCACTTGATCGTCGGAGTGCGCGTGCAGGGACAAATCCCTGCCCCCTCTGATTCCTATTGTTTTTGCAGGATATACGAAGAACACGTGGAGCAAACTGTGACGATTGACTTAACCGTCAACAGTACAATCCGATCACGTGCAAAGCAAAGCACTGTTGCTGTCAGGTAGGCAACATCACATACCAATTAAATTTCATATCTTTCTAATTTAATCTTATATCAAATAAATTATTAATCTAATTATAAAAATCAATACTTAAATAAATTAAATTATTATATTAATTAACAGATATCATGGAAATTTAAATTTAAAAATTAACAAAAATCAGATGAAAACAGAACAGCAATAGGAGGGAAAGGAAATACCTGTATGGGTCGGGTCGGAGGAAGTTTTAAGCGAGGGTCAGACGGGTCATCACGCGGATCCTTGCCCTCTGAAAACGTCGTCGCTTTCACGTATATTTAAACCAATTTTGAGCAGATGTAACCATTTTCTAAAAAAAAATAAAAGAATTCTACTGTCTCATTTAATTTCGGTGGCCGAAAACTTCAAACCTCTACCAGAAACAGCCGTGCGTAGCCATGCAAGGTCACCGGATTTAAACCAAAACTCCCGAAACCGTCCTTGTTGTCTCCTAAGACCAGATCTCGATTGACATCCCTTAAAATCCCCTAGAATTTTGTAATTCTGCAATTTTCGAATCAAACCTAAACCTAGACTTTCCACCGTTTCCTCTCCATACCAACTGTAAATCAAAACCCCAGAAGAATCCCCTTCAGAAACCTTGAAACTTAAACTCTCAAAACTAAGAAAAGAATAAATTGTTCTCGGTTGTGTTTAAACTCTCTATGTTGTCTATTGTGTGTTCTCCCTTTTTTTTGTATATTGTCTGAGCTCTCTCTGTTATTGTCTATTCTGCTGTTGGGATTGTATTGAATTTGTAGGAAACTAATCTTGATGTTTAGGCAAGTTAGGAATTAGACCCCAGATCCAATTTTGACTCTGATTGCTTTTAGGGGCGTTTGGCAGGGAATTTTAAATTTTTTTCGTAATTTTTTTTATTTGATTTTCGTTTGGTTCGATTTTGTTTTTATCAGTTATTTTATTTTATTTATAATATTTAATTTTAAAAAATTTTAAAGTAAAATGATTACTTTTAAATTTTAAATTTTAAGATATTTTTAAATTACTTGATTTAAAAAAAAAAATTTTGGATTTAGAGTTTTTTTTTCTTAAAATTTATCTTTTAAAATTTTTTATCTGAATAAAAAATAAGTTTTTTTTTCAAAATAAATTTTTTTTCCCAAACCGAACGCCCCTTAGATCTTGCAAATCGTTTGTTTTAATATTAGAATATACTCCTTGCTTTTCAGTTTCCAGATTTTCACCTTGAGTGTGGGTCAACCTTTTCACTGTTTGTATTGATTTCCTTTCCTTTCTTGCACCGCAGAATCTTTAATTATTAAGTTCAAAATTCTTATTTCTGATGGTGGTCGTGTCACCAGAATCCACGTGTACAACTATCCGCTAACCATTGACTGCCACGTGTCAGAACAAGAATAAGCCACGTGGCTGATTTCGCGACAGAGTTGCTACGCGATACAGTTGCTTGTTAAACGACAGAGTGTTCGGGGCGATAGGCACTCTGTCGCCTGGGATGTGTGCCGCACAGTAGGCGCGACAGACTCCATCGCCTCTATTGCGACATAGGTCTCCCGCATTGCCCTCGCGACAAAGGTCTCCCGCATTGCCCTCGCAGCAAAGGTCTCCCGCACAGCCTGTGGTAGAGGTCTCCCGCACAGCCTGCGGCAGAGGTCCATGGGCACTCTGCCGCCTACCGACTCCCCCGCAAGCTACTTAACCCGAAGAGCGACAGAGTGCTCTATGACTCTGTCGAGGCCCAGACACGAGCCTGGGTCTCAGCTCGAACCGACTTAGAAGAAACCTATAAATATGCCGAGGAGCTCTCAGAAAAGAGGACGAAACCAAAGAACAAAAAAGCAGGGAGAAATACTTCAACCCTTTGAATTAAGAAACACATTCTCTTCCTCTTACTTACACAACTCCCGATTACTTACTTAATCATCGGAGTGCGCGTGCAGGGACAAATCCCTACCCCCTCTGATTCCTGTTGTTTTTGCAGATTATACGAAGAACACGTGGAACAAATCGCACGGACGTCACATTTTTGTCGTTAGTGCAATCAGAATACGTGGAAGGTAAATTACTGTTGCTGTTCAATCGGGCAACATCAATTGGCGCCGTCTGTGGGAAATCTGACAAAAAGTCAGGTTCTCTATCCAAATGGTGAGGACACGCTCTACAGCAGAGTTGACAGGGGGGCAGAATTCTGTGAGTCCCCCCGTCAGACCAGAGCAAAGACGAAGACGTAGTGAAAGGGGTGACAGAGAAGCATTGGTTTCTCTAGAAGAATTTGAGACCCTGAAGCGCAAAAATGAAGAGACCACGACAGCATTAAAGGCTATGGTGAGCTTCTTCAGAGAGGCTCTCCCCCAATTCAGCTTGCCCCATGAAGTACAGCAATTAGTGGGGGAAAGCACGCCTAGGCAGACCTACGAGAGAGGTCAGCCTTCCACCCTGGTAAATGCTGGACAAGAGGCAGGAACACAAAATAATGCCACTGCAGATCCAGCGAGACTGAGTTCGCCCACAGCACCTATGCGGCAAAACTCACCTGCAGACCTCTCGCGGCAGAGGTCTCACCCAGAAGATAGACCACGGAGCTCGCCTGCGGCTCAACGGCGGCAGAGTTCGCCAAATGTGCGGCAGAGCTCACCCGCGGACCGCAGGCGACAGAGTTCACCCGCAGCACCTGTGCGGCAGAGCTCACCCGCGGACCGCATGCGGCAAAGGTCTCCCGCAGCTGGCAGACCACAGAGCTCACCCGCGGCACATCGGGGGCAAAACTCACCCGCAGACCTCAGGCGATAGTGTTCTCTTGCGGAACCCGTGCGGCAAAGCCCTCCCAGGGACTACATGCGGCAGAGCTATCCCGCAACACATACGCGACGGTGCTCTCCCGCCGCTGATAGGCGACAGAGTTCTCCTCTGCCCGGCAGGCGGCAGACTTCTCCTCTAGCCGATAGGTGGCAGAGTTCCCCCACATGCCGCAGCTCATCTCCCGTGGAGTTGGAACATGATTTAAGAGAATATAGGGCTAGGGAGCGACGGAGACAGAGAGGTCCAGACCCACGAGAAGGTCTCAAAATCTCAAGTCCCGGAATGGGAGGCGCTGGAAGGGGTGCTTATCAGTCGGACTCTTCCAGACACGAAGGGACATGGCCACACTCAATTCGAGGGTCGGAGAACGTGGAGAAGGTCGTCCAACGGATCCTTGAGAAGAAAAAACTGGTGTATCCAGATGATGGCCAAAGGAGGAGGATTCCATTCAGTCCGGAAATCATGAACAAACCTTTGCCGAAGAAGTTTAAAATGCCTTCTATGGCTACTTACACCGGCAAAGCAGACCCCTATGATCACATATAGAGTTATGAATCCCTCATGCTGCTGCATGGATGGGAGGACGAAATCATGTGCAGAGCTTTTTCTCTCACATTGTCCGGGCACGCTCTGAAGTGGTTCAACAGGTTGAACGAAGGTTCGATCTCTTCTTTCGATCAATTGAGGAATGAATTCCTCAAAGTCTTCATGATCCACAGCCAGAGAAACTACTCACGCTTAAGCAAGGGAATAGAGAATCCTTGAAGAGCTTTGTAGACAGCTTTCGAGATGCAACCTTGGAAGTGGAAGATCTGCCGGTAGGGGTAGCCATGGCTGCAATGCTACAAGGGACAAGCTCTGAAAAGCTGCAAGAATCCTCTTTCACAGGAAATATTCCTACCAAAGAGTGGGGAGCAATTGATGGTGGTCGTGTCACCAGAATCCACGTGTACAACTATCCGCTAACCATTGACTGCCACGTGTCAGAATAAGAATAAGCCACGTGGCTGATTTCGCGATAGAGTTGCTACGCGATACAGTTGCTTGTTGAACGACAGAGTGTTAGAGGCCATAGGCACTCTGTCGCCTGGGATGTGTGCCGCACAGTAGGTGCGACAGACTCCATCGCCTCTATTGCGACATAGGTCTCCCGCATTGCCCTCGCGACAAAGGTCTCCCGCATTGCCCTCGCGGCAAAGGTCTCCCGCACAGCCTGCTGTAGAGGTCTCCCGCACAGCCTGCGGCAGAGGTCCATGGGCACTCTGCCGCCTACTGACTCCCCCGCAAGCTACTTAACCCGAAGCGCGACAGAGTGCTCTATGACTCTGTCGCGGCCCAGACACGCGCCTGGGCCTCAACTCGAACCGACTTAGAAGAAACCTATAAATATGCCGAGGAGCTCTCAGAAAAGAGGACGAAACTAAAGAACAAAAAAGCAGGGAGAAATACTTCAACCCTTTGAATTAAGAAACACATTCTCTTCCTCTTACTTACACAACTCCCGATTACTTACTTAATCATCGGAGTGCGCGTGCAGGGACAAATCCCTGCCCCCTCTGATTCCTGTTGTTTTTGCAGATTATACGAAGAACACGTGGAACAAATCGCACGGACGTCACATTTTTGTCGTTAGTGCAATCAGAATACGTGGAAGGTAAATTACTGTTGCTGTTCAATCGGGCAACATCAATTTCCTTTTTCGTTTCGAGGATTAAACTTACAGATTTTTTAGGAATCAATTTTAATGCCAGTCCAATTTAGGGTTTAAGGTTTAATTCGATGTGTTTGGGGTTTGATTCGGGATTTCTAAAGATTTTCTATTATTTTCTTTTTTCTTATTATTTAATATTATCAAATTAAAATCTAAACTAATAAATAATTAAAATAAAAATATAAAATAAATTAAAAATAAATAAATTAAAAATAGTAATAAAATGAATAAAATAAAATAAAAATAAAAATAGATTCATCATTTATTCATATTTTATATATATATATATATAAGGTTCAAAAATCTCAGATTAATCATGAACAAAAATTGGTATTTACATTAGGGATTGAATTTTTTTTTAAAAAATTTAGGGAGACAGAATAGATTCGGTAAAGTAGAAACAAAGAAAAGAATTATGGTAAATGAAGAAAACACAAGTAGAAAGAAAGTAGGATGACTCCAAAAAACACCACAAGAAGAAAGAAAGAATAATCGTTAAACTCAAAAATAAGAAACCTAATTTAAAAACCTTGTTTTGATGCCAAGGTGATGGGAAACTCGAAGATGACAAAAAAGAAGAAACTTTGACTTACAGTTTACTAAAAATGAAAATTTGAAATTATAAAAAGAACTTTGACCCAAAGTTTACACAAAAAAAAAGTATAGTCTTAACACCACACTCAAGAAAGAGTTAAGAAGATGGGTGATAAGTCGAATTTGAATGCCATAAGAAATAATTCTTGATAAGTTCGACAGATTATTTGAAGAATAACAGAGAAAAGTCTCTTAATTTGAAAAATCAAATTCATTAATAATGTTATGTTTTGCCTCTTAGGGTTACGAGCCTATTTATAAATAACAAAAACCCTAAATTTAAGAATAAGTTATAATCCTCAAGAATAAGAATATCCTAAAATTCTCAGAAATAAAAAAAAATCCTAAAACAACGAAAAGCCTAAATCAAGTTAACTATCAGGGTATATAATCCCAGTAGACATAAGCTTAATAAAATAATGAGTTTAAAGAAATCCAAATAATACAAGCTTAAAAATGCGGTTTGTAGAAGGTGTGCAACCGGCCCAAAATAAATCTAGTCCAATCAAAGTATGCCAATTTGCCCAAAGGTGGTTTGGGCCCAATAGTCATTTGGCTCATACTCCATTTTATGAAGTTGATCTTGCACTTGTATGAAGTTAACAAAGCTTTGGCCATTTTCCAACCTTTGACTTAAGTCTAACGTTGTTCATAAATCCAATCAAAGCATCTCTCAAAAAGTGATTTGAACCCAATAGTCATTCGGCCCATGCTCCTTTTATGAAGCTGATCTTATACTTGTATGAAGTTGACAAAGCTTTGGCCATTTTCCAACCTTTAACTCAAGTCCAACGTTGTTTAATAAGTCCAATCAAATCATCTCTCAATCTTTTGGCTTTAGCTCTTATCATCGGACCTCCATAGATGCGCAATGGATGTAAGACTCGTATTTTTATATGTAATCTTATGAATTCATAAGTATATACATGTACATGCTATGTGAAGCATAAATGATATAAAGTCCATAAATTCAATGTACACACTTGTAATATGAGTTGAGAATATACACACAAGTTTCATTATGTATGAATATGAAGAAATGAACTTTTATAAGTGATGAATGTGATTGGAACTCAAAATGAGTAGTGCAGCAAATGGAATGAAGTTACATGAGTTGTGTAAAGTCTTTGTACTTCCATTTGGTTTTGTATTGTATACATTTGGTTATACAATGAATGCACACAAGTTTTAATGTGTATAAAGTATGAATGAATGTCATTTTGAAGTCTTAAAGGTGGTTGGATGAGAAAATGACTGGCAGCAAATTTTAAAAGGTTTTGTGTGAGTTACTGTAGAAAACTGCAGCAAAATCTAAAAAATATGAATGCTAGATCGATCTCATAGAAGGAAAGATCGATCTAGAAGAGCAAAAAATGCTCTTATTTGAGCAATGGAGCAAGGCAGATCGATCTTCAATGAGGCCAGATCGATCTACTAAGGAATCGATCCCTAGAAGGGTCAGATCGATCTCCAAATGCTACTGACTTAGAGAAATCGGTCTCACCCTTGGAGCAGATCGATCTCCTTAAGCTACTGTCTAGAACAGATCGATCTCTTGCTTATGGGCAGATCGATCTCATGAAATCCAATGCATTGAAAAGTAAGGAGGCAAAGAAAGAGAGATCGACCTTCTCACCATGCAGATCGATCTCCTAGTGAAATTTCTATATAAGAAACGAGATTTTAGACTGAAAGGCACAGTGACCTAAAACCTCTCAATTTTTGCTTAAGTGTTCAAACACTTTTTCTAAACAAACCATCTTTTCTAGCCAAAATCAAGAGACGTTTCCTTCTACAAAGTTGTTCGTTAGCCAGCAAAGAGTAACATTGTTGGAAACGGGACCTCGATACGATAAATCGAAGGTGTTGGTCGATATTACAAGATTTTGGACCAAGTGGCAAGAAAAACAAACTAGGTAAGATTTCAGGCTACCAAATTCTAGTATGTTAACCTAGCTACTGCTATGAACCTATTGATATATGGGAAGATAGCTAGAAGTGACTATAACTTGTAAATTCAGTAAGGACCTTTGTTAGGTCAAAGAGGAAATAAGAGAATAAAAATGATGTTTTGATGATTCGAGATTATAGAAATTATGAATGATATGTTTGATGTGTATTTGCAGCGTCCGAAGAGATAGACGGAGCTGTAGACGTAAATGGTGACATGTGAAGCAGTGTGAGCAAAGAGATACACTGCAAGATCAAGGTGAGAGACTTCTGTAAGCTATAGAGATAGCTATACGTATGTTTTCTTTTCTGCTGTGTCCAAATGTATGCGATATATAGATATCGATATATCTAGATAAAAACTACGTATAAAAATAAGTCGATGATATGAGTTGCATGACTTCTATGATTGTTATGAAAAGAGGTTTTTTACAAACGTTTTGAGAAAGAAGGATAATAGACAGGTTCCCGTATTAATTAAATTGTATGAAAAAATTATATAGAGTGGAAAAAGAAGGATTTAGCCTTTCACTCATGATTATACATGGAGCCTTTCTATTTCTTTTCTGTGTGAAATTATGCTAGACCATGAGAGGCAACGGTCGATTGACTAGCTCCACTTGTACATTATTTTCAAAGTGTTTTTGAGAAAAACTAAAGAGTGCTTGATGCCTTGGGTGATGATGTGTGTTCCACTCGACCTGCTCATAATAGATTTTGGGAATCATGTTAGAGCCATAGAGTACTTCTTAGTGATCTTGCTCTGATTATGCTCGCATGTGACCCTTTCGATTTAAAGTGATGGGACAACTGTGCTCGATGCCTCAGATATGCTGTGTGCTTTACACTGAGTTGCTCACACGTAGTCTCTTGAACTTTTGTGTGATGAGCAAAACTGTGCTTGATGCCTCGATGATACTGTGTGTTCCACTTGAGAGCTTGCACGAGAGTTTATGAAATTTTTGTGTGATGGATAAATCATGCTCGAGTCGTCGTGTACTGCTGTGTGTCTGGCACTGACCTGCTCGCACGTGATTTTGAGACAATGAAAATGGCTAATTAAGGATTCACGAGAGCACAATGTACCGTGAGCGTTAGCCATGGGGTACGATGTGCCGTGAATTGAGTTGAGCTGACAGGATGGTTGATCCGCCTCCCTAAACGTAGGGTTCCCGCACACCTGATCATTGTAGCCTGGAATCCGACTATGGCCATAAGTCTTATATATCTTTGGTGATATGATATTGTCACTACTGTGTGAGGTGACAGATATATTCCCTTGCTATGTATCTGGGGAATGTGATAACCCATGATTATGTCTCATATGAACATTGGCTTGCTTTGTGCAAAGTGATTTCGAAATGAACCTGTGTGATTTAAAGTAAAGCATTTTCTATATATGAAATGTGTAAATAGATTATGCTGTGAAAAAGCTGTGTGCTACTATGTGAATATGCATATACCCATCTAGCGAATTAATGATTTCACATTGATGGAATCTGTTTAAAAGAACATGCATATTATTTTATAAGGAAAATGAACATATATGTATTTTAGCATGTAGATAGTGTAGTTATCTACCTGTTTGCACATTTTTCTTACTAGCATGTTATGCTCACCCCCTTATTTCCTCCTCCACAGATACTACGTAGTAGTGAGTACTGCAGTCATCACTGCTAAGGTGTTCTCTAGTTCTCCAGCAGTATAGAGAGGTATACACTTGTGTGATGAAAAGAAAAAAAATTTTTCCTGCGAATTGATGCACAGTCTAGTAATATTTGGTATGAAAGGGATGTATAGTTAATAAAAACTAATGTAAACGCTTCCGAATATTTATAAAAGTCCAGTTTCTAATTTATATTTGTTTAATTACAATTATTAAACTATAAATGGATGAGGTATGAATTGGATGTTGACTCACAGCCCAACTATTAGTGGTAAGTGGTAATGTAAGTTCACGAGAAGAGGGTCGTGACAAAATTAATGGTATCAGAGCTGAGTTGGTCTGATGTGAGTCATATCCACAGTTAGAAAATTATACATACCTAAAGTACTGTGCATTATTAAGATACAAATGTGTATACCAAACTGGGAAATGTTACTGAGACACTTATTTTGAGTATGCAGGATGTCTGATAGACAACTTACTTGTAGAGGAGAGAGTTCGCGCTCTCAGGGGCATAGAGATGAGCCCGAGAGACGCAGTGGGTCTAGCTCTCGTAGAGATCCAACAAAACTTAGTGAAGTCGCTGAGGCCCGTATAACGCAGTTACAGCGCAGTGTAGACATAGTAATGGAAATGTTTACACTGGTTATGGCTAGAATGAAGGGTAGACAGGTAAACCCTATTGATCAGGCTACTGCACCAGAGAGAGATGAGTCAGCACAACTTGCACCGAGACCTCAGGCTGCAGAGGCAGAGATACCTGCACCTCCCCCAGTTCAGGATATTCCCCCACTGGTTTAGGATCCTGTAGTCCCACAACAGGTTGGTGGAGAGGGAATTTATGATTGTGATCTGGGTAGACTGAGAGAGTTCCATAAGTTCAGACCACCTTCATTTAATGGGGTGAAGAACCTATTGTTAGCTGAGCATTGGATACACAGTATGGAAAAGCTCTATCAATTTTTTCATTGCTCTGACACCAAGAAGGTCACCTTTGCGGCTTTTGTGTTAGAGGATGAAGTTGAGCATTAGTGGATGGCCATACAACCGATGTTGAGTGCACGACACCTGATTGTGACATGAGACATATTTTTGGATGCCTTTAGAAGGCAATACATTCCAACTATTGCTTAGAGAAAGATGCAATTGGAATTCATGACATTGACTCAGGGGAACCGGACAGTGGATGACTATGAGTCTGGATTCATAACCCTGAGCAGGTATGATGTAGTGACCATGAGCCTTGAGGACAGAAAGGTTCAGAAGTTTCTTGAGGGATTGAGAGCTTCCATCAGAGCTCGACTAGCTCTATTGGATATTACCACCTATGATGAGGCAGTATGCATAGCGCAACTATGTGAGCAAGATTATGAATTGCATGCCTCGGAATTAAGTAAGAGTAGTAAGGGCAGAGATAGAGACCGAAAGAGGTCGACTGACGAGAAAGGGTTCCAAAAGGGTTGAAGGTTATTCGATAAGGGGCCTAAGATTGAGGAGATGCGAGAGAGGCCTGTGAAGCCTCTAGTTCATCCAGCACTGAGGGGCATGGGCATTGTCATTGGTAGACCCATACCTACCACCGAGCAATGCTGGATGTGTGGTAGATATCATGGGGGAAGACCATGCCCTATGAAGAGATTATGTTATAGATGTGGTAAAGTGGGGCACATAGCTCGTGAATGCCCAGAGTTAACTAATATAGCCCCACAGAAGGGCAAAGAACCAGAGAAGGCTACGGTTGAAACACCTACACCTAAGAGGAAAGCCACAACTGAAAAGAAAGGGAAACAAGCTGTTGGTCATGGGTGAGTGTTGCTTTGGACCAGGCTTCTATAGAGACTTCCAATGATGTGATAAAAGGTACCATCCTAGTCTTTGATTTTAAAGCATTAGCATTGATTGATCTTGATGCCACACATTCATTCATATCGCCTACTTTTGCATGTAAATTGATTGAACAAGTAATACCTGTACCTTTATGTAGGACTTTGCTTATAAGCACTCCACTTAGAGAGAATGTAATGACAGAGTATGTCTGTAATGGTTGTAAGCTAAAAGTAGGGGAAAAGGAGATGTTAGCTAATCTCATTCTATTAAACATGAAAGACTTTGATGTAATATTAGGGATGGATTGGTTAGCTACAAAATAAGCCGTCTTAGACTATTATGCTAAGACAGCAATGTTTCCTACCCCTAAAAAGTATGTTGTAAGCTTTACAAAGTAATGAAAGAAGTAGTAAATTATGTCCAAAGACGGATGATTTTACTAATCAAATGTGATTGTGATATGTCAAAGGTTTTATAGCCTATATGGTCGATTTGGATAAGGTGTATCCGGATATGGTTGACATCCTAGTGGTTAGAGAATTTTTCGATGTCTTTCCGGAATAATTACCAGGGTTACCACCAGATAGAGAGATGAAATTCTGTATTGATTTGGTGCCTGAAACTGAACCGATATCCAAACTACCGTATAAAATGACTCCAATTGAATTAGAGGAGCTAAAGAAACAATTACAAGAGTTGTTGGACAAGGGGTACATCAGACCGAGTGTATCACCTTGGGGAGCACCGGTTCTGTTTGTAAGGAAGAAATATGGGAGTCTCCAACTATGTATAGATTATCGATTGTTAAACAAGGCTACCATCAAGAATAAGTATCCCCTTCCACGAATTGATGATCTATTGGATCGGTTGCAGGGAGCACAGGTAAATAAAGCAATCAACAACCCGCAATCACCTCAACCAAATTTAAATTACTAGTCTTACCGAAATTTTACAGTAGCAGCAAATCCAGGTCGAACCCTAGAGACTGGTGGATTAATTATCATGCAATAACAGAAATAATTAGAGGGGGGTTAATTTAACTGTATTAAAATCCTAAAACATAATTTATATTTAACTAATTATAAAAAGGGTAAACCAAGATTAACAATTTCGATTCAAGGGAACTGCCCAGTCATTAACAATTGATCCTTAACACCTAATTTACCATTTTGTCTTCAATTACTTAGCTGAGGTATTATCTACCAGCAGAATAATATCTCTTCTTCTCAGTTATCATTAACTCAAGCCTAACACCTGAATTAAATTCTTCTCCCTAATCTAGTAGGTTTTGGCTCAATCCTATTTAGACTAGGAATAGCATTAATGTTCTAGGAAGACTACTAAACCGAATAACACTTCAACCATGGGTTGAATGTTTAATCCATTTTATTGTTTCACTTAGAGTTGACAAACCCTAATTGCTACTGATTCTGATTTCTATCACAACAATTACGGATTGTGAAAACTTCAGATAGTATAAAATCACATGCGAAGATTACCTAATTGGCCAAATCATATAATTTCTCATGCAATCGAATCTAATAATTCCAGAAACAATAGATAATTAAATCAAAAGATAGTTTAGATCAACAAATCATGTTTCTCAATTGTTGAAATTCACTGGATTCGATTCCCTTGAATCGAATAAAAGATTTAGCAGCACATTATTATTGAAAAACGAAAATAAAAATATAGAGAGTGAATTATTATTTTTTTCTTCTGACTGCTGCAGTATCTCTCTCCCTTTTTTCTGATATTCCCTAAAGAAAACGAAGTTATATATATAGTAAAAAAAAACCTAAATTTGACAATCTTATTACAAGTGGGAAAAGGCTGACAGATTCAGGCTTTTGCTTCACAGCTAGTTTTGGAGTGGAAATAGGCCGAATTGGATCTTGGGCTCTTCTTCAAAGTTGTAAATCAGTAAATCATGTTCCACTGGGCTTGACCTTGCATAATTTAGAGGTCTAGAACTCCAGATATATGCTACAAACCAAAACTGCCTTAAAATATATAAAATCGATTTGCTGTAACTTTCTGGAATTTTTTTGATCTATAAAACATCCAAATTGGGCTTAGTTCTCTTCATAGAAATCGTAGGCCTTTTAATCTTCTTTCCAACGAGTTATAAATTGCCCCAATCCGACATCTAGAACTTCGTTTAGTGCCAAAATCCCAAATAACACTAAAACTATCCAATTTCTTTGGTTAAGCTTTGAAGCCCAATTTATCTGCCAAAATCACAAATTATCATAAGTACTCTACTTAATATGAGGAACATAGCAAAATATTAAAATGTAGAAGGAAATAAATAATAGAAATATGGCACTCATCAACAGGTCTTTTCAAAGATTGATCTGAGGTTCACGTATCATCAGTTGAGGATTCCGAGTGAAGATGTACCCAAGACAGCATTCCGGACCCGGTATGGCCATTATGAGTTTTTGGTTATACCATTTGGGTTGACGAATGCTCCTACAATGTTTATGGCTTTAATGAATGACGTATTCAAGCCATACCTGGACAGATTCATGATTGTCTTTATAGATGACATACTGGTGTACTCGAAGTCCAGGGAAGAGCATGAGCAGCACTTGAGAATAGTGTTACAGACCCTTAGAGATCAAGAGTTGTATGCTAAACTCAATGAGTGAGATACGTTTTTGGGTCATGTAGTCTCGAGAGACGGTGTATCAGTGGATCCATCCAAGATAAAAGCTGTGATATAGTGGGAAAGACCTAAGACGATTATAGAGATCTGTAGTTTCCTGAGTTTAATAGGTTATTACCGATGATTTGTCGAAGGGTTCTCTAAGTTGGTTGCTCTATTGACACGTCTTACTCGAAAGAATGTGGTATTCGAGTGGGATGATAAGTGTTAGAAAAGTTTATGCGAATTAAAGCACAGATTGACCACCGCACCTATTCTCACTATACCTACCAACTCAGAAGGTTATACAGTGTATACAGATGCCTCGGGACAGGGACTGTGCTGTGTGTTGATCTAGGACGGGAAGGTAGTAGCCTATGGATCCAAATAGCTTAAGGACCATGAGAGGAACTACCTGACCCATGATTTAGAGTTGGCAGCCATAGTATTTGCATTGAAAATATGACGCCACTACTTATACGATGAGAAATTTCAGGTGTATACAGATCATAAGAGCCTCAAATATCTATTTTCACAGAAAGAGTTAAATATGAGGCAAAGACGATGGATAAAGCTTTTGAAAGATTATGAGTGCAAAATATTGTACCATCCAGGAAAGGCTAATGCTGTGGCTGATGCCTTGAGTAGAAAGAGCTTCGGAATGGTATCGCACATGATGGTCAGGGAATATGAGTTGCTCGAGCAGTTTGCTCACCTTAGGTTGGATTTAGACCCTCTTGATATTGACAGAGACTGTGTGATAGCTAGCCTGCGAGTGGAACTGAATTTGATTGATCGGTTATGCCAGGCTCAACATGTCGATCTAATGTGTGAGGATCATGTGAGTCAGATTCACAGGGGTGATATGGCCGATTTCTTTGTGAGTGATGATGGCCTACTGAGGTTTAAAGGTAGGATTTACATTCTTGATGACCCAGATTTAAAGAGATTGATTTTGACAGAGGCTCATTCATCAAGATATACACTGCATCCGGGAGGTAATAAGATGTACCAGAACCTCCAAAAAGTGTATTGGTGGTCAGGGATGAAAAATGATATCGCAGAGTTTGTGGCAAGATGTCTGATATGTCACCAAGTGAAGGTAGAGCATCAGAAACTTGTAGGGTTATTGCAGCCTCTACCAATACCGACTTGGAAATGGGAGCATGTCACCATGGATTTCATCATGGGATTGTCGAGGACTAAGAGGAACTATGATGCTATCTGGGTAGTGGTTGATAGATTGACGAAATCAGCCCACTTTCTAGCTTTGAAAGCTACAAACACCTTGAGTAGTTTGGCAGAGTTGTATGTACGGGAGATAGTGAGGCTACATGGTGTTCCAGTGAGCATCGTATCGGATAGGGATTCTCGCTTTACTTCTCACTTTTGAAAACAATTCCAGGAAGCTATAGGAACCCCATTGAGTTTTAGTACTGCTTTTCATCCTTAGACTGATGGTCAATCAGAGAGAACCATCGAAATGTTAGAGGATATGTTGAAAGCAAGTGTGATGGATTTTAAAGGCTCCTGTGATGATCACCTACTGTTAGCCGAATTTACATACAACAATAGTTACCACTCGAGTATCGGGATGACACCATATGAGGCCTTGTACGGTAGAAGGTGTCGATCCCCTATTGGTTGGGAAGAAATGGGTGAGAGGAAAATGTTTGCTCCTGACTTGGTACAGCAAGCCTCTGACGTTTTTTAGTTGATATGTGAGAGATTGAGAACAGCTCAGAGCAGGCAAAAATGTTACGCTGACATCAGATGAAGGCTACTAGAATTCACCATGGATGACTCAGTTTTCTTGAAAGTCTCTCCCTCGAAAGGGATTATGAGGTTCGGTAAGAAAGGTAAGTTGAACCCTCGATACATCGGACCGTTTGAGATACTGAAATGAGTAGGAGATAAGGCTTATATACTTGCGTTGCCACCGGAGTTGGCAAGCATTCATAATGTCTTCCACGTATCGATGCTTCGAAAGTACCATCCAGATTTGACCCATGTGATTCGGTATGAGCCATTGGAGCTCAAAGATGATTTGACATATGTAGAGAAACCGATCCGAATACTGGATAGGAAAGAGAAAGTGTTACGGAACAAGACGATTCTGCTTGTTAAGGTTCTTTGGCAACACCACAATTCGAAAGAAGCGACTAGGGAGTTAGAGAACTTGATACGGGAGAAGTACCCCCAACTTTTTGAAGAGTAACTTGGTTCTAATTTGGAGGACTAAATTTATTTAAGGAGGGGAGGAATGTAAGATCCGTATTTTTATATGTAACCTTATGAATTCATAAGTATATACATGTACATGCTATGTGCAGCATAAGTGATGTAAAGTCCATAAATTCAAGGTACACACTTGTAATATGAGTTGGGAATGTACACACAAGCTTCATTATGTATGAATATGAAGAAATGGACTTTTATAAGTGATGAATGTGATTGGAACTCAAAATGAGTAGTGCAGCAAAAGGAATGAAGTTGCATGAGTTGTGTAAAGTCTTTGTACTTCCATTTGGTTTTGTATTGTATACCTTTGGTTATACAATAAATGCACACAAGTTTTAATGTGTATAAAGTATGAATGAATGTCAGGTGGTTGGATGAGAAAATGACTATGACAGCAAATTTTAGAAGGTTTTGTGTGAGTTACTGCAGAAAACTACAACAAAATCTGAAAAATATGAATGCCAGATTGATCTCATAGAAGAAAAGATCGATCTGAAAGAGCAAAAAATGCTCTTATTTGAGCAATGGAGCAGGGCAGATCGATCTCCAATGGGGCCAAATCGATCTGGTAAACATTCTGTGTAGAAGGAATCGATCCCCAGAAGGGTCAGATCGATCTCCAAATGCTACTGACTTGGAGAGATCGATCTCACCCTTAAAGCAGATCAATCTCCTTAAGCTACTGCTTGGAACAAATCGATCTCCTGCTTATGGGCAGATCGATCTCATAATATCCAATGCATTGAAAAGTAAGGCGACAAAGAAGGACAGATCGATCCTCTTACCATGCAAATTGATCTCCTAGTGAAATTTCTATATAAGAAATGGGATTTTAGGCTGAAAGGCACAATGACCTAAAACCTCTCAATTTTTGCTTAAGTGTTCAAATACTTTTTCTAAACAAACCATCCTTTCTAGCCAGAATCAAGAGACGTTTCCTTCTATGAAGTTGTTTGTTAGCTAAAGAAGAGCAACATTGTTGGAAACGGGACCTCGATACGATAAATCGAAGGTGTTGGTTGATATTACAAGATTTTGGACCAAGTGGCAAGAAAAGCAAACTAGGTAAGCTTTCAGGCTACCAAATTCTAGTATGTTAACCTACCTACTGCTATGAACCTATAGATATACGGGAAGATAGCTAGAAGTGACTATAACATGCAAAGTCACTAAGGACCTATGTTAGGTCAAAGAGGAAATAAGAGAATAAAAATGGTGTTTTGATGATTCGAGTTATAGAAATGATGAATGATACGTTTGATATGTATCTGCAGCATCCAGAGAGATAGACGAAGCTGTAGACGTAAATGGTGACATGTGAAGCAGTGTGAGACAAAGAGATACACTGCAAGATCAAGGTAAAGGACTAATGTAAGCTATAGAGATAATTATACGTATGTTTTCTTATCTGTTGTGTCCAAATGTATGCGATAGTATATAGATATCGATATATCTAGATGAAAACTACGTATTAAAATAAGTCGATGATATGAGTTGCATGACTTCTATGATTGTTGTGAAAAGATGTTTTTTGCAAACGTTTTGAGAAAGAACGATAATAGACAGGCTCCTGTATTAATTGAATTGTATGAAAAATTTATATAGAGTGGAAAAAGGGGGATTTGCCCTTTCACTCATGATTATACATGGAACCCTTCTATTTCTTTTCTGTGTGAAATCGTACTAGAGCATGAGAGGTAACAATAGATTAACCAGCTCCGCTCGCACATTATTTTCAAAGTGTTTTTAAGAAAAGCTAAAGAGTGCTCGATGCCTCGGGTGATGATGTGTGTTCCACTCGAACTGCTCGCACTAGATTTTAGGAATCATGTTGGAGCAATAGAGTACTTCTTAGTGATCTTGCTCTGATTATGCTCGCATGTGACCCTCTATTTAAAGTGATGGGACAATCGTGCTCGATGCCTCAAATTTGCTGTGTGCTTTACACTGAGTTGCTCCCACGTAGTCTCTTGAACTTCCGTGTGATGAGAAAAACTGTGCTTGATGCCTCGATGATACTGTGTGTTCCACTCGAGAGCTCAGACGAGAGTTTATGAAATTTTTGTGTGATGGATAAATCGTGCTCGAGCTGTCGTGTACTGCTGTGTGTTTGACACTGACCTGCTCGCACGTGATTTTGAGATAATAAAAATGCGTAATTAAGGATCCACAGGAGCACGATGTACCGTGAGCGTTGGCCATGATGCACAATGTGCCGTGAATTGAGTTGAGCTGACGGGATGGTTGATCTGCCTCTCTAAGCGTAGGGTTCCCGCACACCTGATCAGTTAGCCTGAAATCCGACTATGACCATAAGTCTTATATATCTGTGTGATATGATATTGTCACTACTGTGTGAGGTGATAGATATATTCATTTGCTATGTGTCCGGAGAATGTGATAACCCATGATTATGTCTCATATGAACATTGACTTGCTGTGTGCATAATGATTTTGAAATGAACTTGTGTGGTTTTAAGTAAAGCATTTTCTATATATGAACTATGTGAATAGATTATGCTCTGAAAAAGCTTTGTGCTACTGTGTGAATATGCATATACTCATCTAGCGAATTAATGATTTTGCATTGATGGAAGCTGTTTTAAAGAACATGCATATTATTTTATATGGAAAATGAACATATATGTATTTTAGCTTGTAGTTAGTGTAGTTATCTACCTGTTTGCACATTTTTCTTATTGAGCGTGTTATGCTCACCCTCTTATTTCCTCCTCCATAGATACTACGCAATAGTGAGTACTGCAGTCATCCCTGCTAAGGTGTTCTCTAATTCTCTAGCAGTATAGAGAGGTATACACTTGTGTGATGAAAAGAAAAATTTTGTATCATGTAAATTAATGCACAACCTAGTGATATTTTGTACGAAAGGGATGTATAGTTAATAGAAACTGATGTAAACGCTTCCGAATATATATAAAAGTCTAGTTTCTAATTTATATTTGTTTATTTACAATTATTAAACTATAAATGGATGAGGTATGAAATGGATGTTAACTCACATCCCAACTATTAGTGGTAAGTGGTAATGTAACTTCACGAGAAGAGGGTCGTGACAATAGATCATTAGTCTTGCTCATGCTATCTTGAATTTCTTGATTTTTATCTTGATCTTAAAGCCCATCACAATTGGTGTGTTATGTTTTTAGGATAATAATTATAAAAGAAATTTTCATTTATTCCTAAACATGTCAATATCAACCATTAAAAATAAAGAGAAATCATTATTTAAATGAGGAATAAATGAAAATTTCTACTGATTATTGAATTCTTACAAACTTTGCAAGTGTTCTTTTCTTGGGAAATTCTTGAGTGAAAAATAATTTTTCGAGTTCAATGGAAATGTTGGAAGATATTGAAAAAGATTTTAATATGTAAGATTTTCATTTATTTCCAATGAATAAAATAATTAATAAGTTAAAAAATTTTAAATTAAATATGAATTAAGCTAAAAAAAAAACTATACATAAAAACCCAATAAATCCTACGACAAATCTTCTTCACTAGGATGAGTGCATTCTAGTGAGTACTCTTAAAGTGAGAAGATATTCCCTTACGAATTCAATCATAGTGTTCAAGGATTCTTAAAGAAATGTTCACTATTTAAATCTTAAAATTCAAACTAACAAAAAGAATGAAAAATAATAAAATCAGTTTAATTAAGGTTGACTATGATAAATTTAATTAATTGATACCATTTTAAGATGGACGTTGTATAGATACTAATCATTCCCCACACATAAATGAACTATTGAACTCCCAAACCTATAATGCTTCACACAGACCATAAGTCAGTTTTTAGGAAATCTCAATTAAATTTAAAAATTCTTAAAGGGTGGAATTAATTAGATCGCTAATTACACTTGTTGTTGAACAGCACAACAATAATGAATTGCTGACGTCAGTACTTCGATCCTTTAGCCACGTCACTCTACAAAAACCAGAACAGTCAAAGGAATGCAGGGACTTCCCTGCGTAAACACTCCGATGCTTAAGTCAGAAAGCGATTTCGGCAGAGTTTCAGTATATTCAAAAAGTGAAATCTCAATTAGGTTTAAAGGTCATACCTGGACCCTATTTATAGGGAACAATTTATTCTTCAATGACGTATTTGCCCAGTGATATTAACTGTAGGTATTTAGGGATAAAATTGTCCAGAGCTGAGCATTAAATACAGAGTCTATTTTCATCTGTATTTGATTTTAGCATGACACGTGGCGCTTTATCTGAATGACACGTCATATTATTATTTTCTATTTTTTATTTGTTAAATTGCTCACAACAATTGCTCCCCACTCTTTTGCGAATCATAGAACACAGAAGAGTCGCTATTTTCTCATCGTCACTGCCGGCACATATATATAGCGTGAGAGTGAAGGCTCAGACTTCATTTTTCTCACAAATTCAGCGGATCTTAACGGTAAATTCTCTCATCCTAGTCTCGCGGTATATCCCTGCGGCATACTCCTGCGGCATAGTCTCACGGCACTTAAAACCCTCACGACACTTAAGACCCTTACGGCAAGTGACCCTTGTTCCCTTGGATCCTCTCGGCCTCTGTTATCGAAGGTAGCTAGAGTCTTCCACTATTTTTGGCATCTCGTCTTTTCTAATGGCTGGGCATGGTCGTGGAAAGAAATAGTTTTAGACCCTTATTCTAGGCTTAGAGAGTCTGATCTTAAACAATTTAGAAGTATCTTTCCTCTTCCGGAAGGTTATATTTATAGGCTTCCAACTGCAACTGAGTGCGCTCCCCAATCCGTTAGTAGTGGTGTTCCTGTACATCAGGCTTCACTGGAATTCAAATTTCATTTTCCTTTTCCCGAATTTGGAGTTATTTTTCTTCGTCACTATGGCATAGTTCCCACTCAACTTCACCCCAATGGATGGGCTCAAGTAATAGAGTTTACGATCGTATGTCATAAACTTAACGTCAGGCCTACCATCCCATTATTTAATTATTTTTTCAGAGTCCGCAGTGTGTGTAATTCGACACGTTTTTGTATCCAAAAAGTCTCTGGAAGGGGTCAGAGTAATAAACTTTTCGGAAAACCTCCCTCTAAGCATCATAACTATGCTTCAGATTGGTTCATCGTTGAGGTTCCCCCGTCTTTAAATATTCCTACTCGATGGAGTTGTTGTGGACCTAATAATCTTAGCCCGATTGTTAATTTAAGAGACGCATATGGTCCCCTCATTTCTCAATTTCAAGTAGAGGATGAGGATGCTTTGCTGTCGGTATTAACTCCGGAGAACATAACTGCTGCGGGTTGGGGATACACTTCCGTTGACTCAGCTTTTACACCCGAGCCCTCTTCTCCGTCTGTTTTTCCTGAGGGAAGTCATGGTGTGGGTAGTCCCACTGATCCTTCGGAGGAAGAGTCCGAGGAGAGTATAGATTGGGGCCAGGGCGAGGCATTTGGCAGCCTTTTTCTAGAATTGCCCACGGATGAGAGCTTAGCTAACATCCATTCCCTTGATGATTATTTAAATCCGGGTGATTTCATATCGCATTTCGTTGCATAAATGACTGTCCATTTTCTTCTTGTTTGTTTTGACTTTTGTTTTTCTGTTCTTTTTTCAAGAATGGACCCACTTAGAAGCGTTTTTAGATGACGAGGAGCTTATGAGGATGCTACTAGAGTTACTCGTCCTTCCAAGTGCAGACGTCAACGAGATCAAGCTCGAGAGTCCCGAAGCCATGCTCATGCTTCTGTCCCAAACTCTCGAGGCGAAAGGTCGGGGCCTCCCTAAGCTCCACTTCCCACTCCTCTTGAGGGATCCGGTTCTCGTGATCGAGATAGGGAGAAACAGCCAGTCGCGGATCCCCAGCTTCCGGATCTTGAGATGGAAGAGCATCATCGGGCTAATCAAGCCGAGTGCAACACAACTCTTCCGTCTCGAATTGGGAGACGGTGTTTGTTCATTGAGTCGTCCATGAGAGATACACCAGCGTTTCCACCCGTCGCGGACCTTAACACTTCCAGATACATGGTTGACGGTGGTATGGCGGTTCATGGGTAAAATTTTATACTGTATCCAGGCGTTAACGACAACGATTCAATTCACGACCCTGGTGTAGCAGCCCGGATAGATTGGTCGACCATACTCCCTAGAGATGAGGCGGAGTTGTTCAAGAGTTTTCCCCAATCTGATGACCGAGCCGATTATTTGGCAATGATGGTATCTATTTATCCTGTCTTCCTTCTTTGTTTCTCTCTTTTTATTCTTTATTTTCTTGATTAATCTTTTGATTTTCCTTGCATTTTCAGACAGCCCAGCAAGTGATCGCTTGCAATACGCGATATCTAGCTTATAGGACTCGGGCTGATGCTGATCTTCAACAATTGAGGAGTGAGAAGGCTGAGTGGCTTACTGAGAGGAACTAATATAGAAGGCTTCTCGAGCAACTCGATCGACTAAAGTAGGAAAAAGAGGATCTAAATCTTAGCCACGTTCGCTTTCAAGAGGATTTTTCCAAGGAGCAAGAGAGGTCCAAGGAATACAAGGAGTCCTTAACTGTAACTCAAGAGGAGTTAGACTCAGTTCTGCTAAAGTTACAAGATCTCCAAACTAATTACGATGAGCTGAAGTCTGACAATATGTAGTTGAAAGAAGAGGTTTCTAGCTTATGCAGAGGGCCTCAGTCTTCCTCAGTTAGCCAAGACACGCAAAACGAGATTCATTCCGAAGTTGTATGGGAGTACCGTTTATCACAAGACTGCCATGACAGAAAGTTGTTATTTGCTATTGGTTTTGTGAAATACGATTTCTATATGGCGTGTTCCTGGCTAGAGAAGGAGAGATCAGGAGAGACCTTTTCTGAGCTATAGTGGTCGACACAGTTGGAGGACTATACCGACGAGTTTCGTGGTTGGACAAATTACGAGCCCGACAAGGAGGATTTCGAGACCTATCTTGAGAAAGGGGCCCATGACGATCTCTCCAATCTATCGGGCCCTTGGGCACCTCACCCGCAATCAGGAGTGATTGATGCTCTGGGTGATTTAGATGGCAATGAATCCGATGCTTCGGGCGAAGGCACTCCTCCACCAGCTAATGAATAGTTTTAGTCATTTTTTTTTCCTTTTGTTGTCATCACTTTTTCATTTGTATTAGAGACTTTGATGCTATGTGTATAGGGAGTTTTACTGAATTAATAAATAAATTTGCTTTGCAAGATCATGTTTTAAGTTTCCCTTATTGCTTATTCTTGCATATTATTTTTATATCGGTGGCTTACCTCGCGCATTTTTCGCTTCAAGCCTTCTTTCTTTAGTGCTTGGCTTACCTCGCGCATTTTTCGCTTCAAGCCCTTGCACATTTTCTTTATGGCTTACCTCGCGTATTTTTCACTTCAAGCCCTCTATCTTTAGTTCTTGGCTTACCTCGCGCATTTTTCGCTTCAAGCCCTTGTACATTTTCTTCGTAGCTTACCTCGCGCATTTTTCGCTACAAGCCCTTGCACATTTCTTCGTGGCTTACCTCACACATTTTTCGCTTCGAGCCCTCTATCTTTAGTGCTTGGCTTACCTCGCGCATTTTTCGCTTCAAGCCCTCTATCTTTAGTGCTTGGCTTACCTCGCGCATTTTTCGCTTCAAGCCTTTACACATTTTCTTCATGGCTTACCTCACGCATTTTTCACTTCAAGCCCTCTTTCTTTAGTGCTTGGCTTACCTCGCGCATTTTTCGCTTCAAGCCCTCTATCTTTAGTGCTTGGCTTACCTCGCGCATTTTTCGCTTCAAGCCCTTACACTGAATATAGCTGAAAATCTTGAAAATATTTAATAAATCATTATTCAATAAGTGAAATTTCAATCCATAGTTTTGACAATAGAATAAAAATAAAAATAAACATTTCATTGCCAGTATGGCTTCAGGTGATTAGCATTCCATGTCTTTGCTATTTTCCTGCCTAGCAAACTTTCCAAGATGCAGGTACTAGGTCCGATCATTCTTCTGACTCTGTAAGGCCCTTCCCAATTTGCTCTGAACTTCCTGTCTTCTCTTAATGCGTTGGTGATGATCGACTTCTGCAGCACGAGATCTCCCTCACGTAGGGGTCTATCTTTTACATGGGAGTTATAATAACGAGCAACCATTTGCTAGTAGGCAGCTAGCCGTATAGCAGTAAGATCCCGTTCTCGTCAAGCAGATCCAGATTCTCTCGTAACCCCTGAGAATTCACTTCTTGCACATAGGGAATTATCCTTGGCAAGACAGCTCCGACTTCTACAAGTATCAAAGCTTCAGTTCCATATACTAGGCTGAACGGCGTTTCCCCGATCGATACCCGACTCGTTGTTCTGTATGCCCATAGAATACTCGATAGCTCATCCACCCAGGCTCCTTTTGCTTTGTCCAGACGAGTCTTGAGGCCATGAAGTATGGTCCTGTTACTGATTTATGCTTGGCCATTAACTTGCGGATATGCCACAGAGGATATCCTGAGTTAAATTTTCAGCCCATCGCAGAAATTTTGAAATGCGTCGCAATCAAACTGCTTCCCATGATCTACGTTCAAGATCCTTGGAACTCCAAATCGACAAATTATCTCCTTCCAAACCATCGCTTTGACCTTTTTCTCGGTAATGGTGGTCAGAGGCTCTGCTTCTACCCATTTAGTAAAAAAATCAGTGGCTACCAGCAAGAACTTTCGTTGACCCGTAGCCACTGGGAATGGTCAAAGTATATCCAAACCCCATTAGGCAAACGGTGTAGGCTGAAATATACTTTGAAGAGCCGATACTGGGGCAGTCGTCAAGGGGACGCATCTTTGACATTTGTCACATCATCGCACCTTATCAAGTGCATCTTGCTTGAGCATGGGCCAATAGAATCCTACCCTGAGTATTTTTGCTGCCAAAGCTCGGGCTCCTAAGTGCTCTTCACATATCCCTTCGTGGACCTCAGCCAATGCGTAGTTGTCTTGTTCTGGACCTAAACACTTCAACAGCGGCATGGTATATCCCCTTTTGTAGAGCTCTCCATTGATCAAAGTAAATTTTACACTTTGAGTCCTCATTTTTCGGGCTGCTTCTTTTTCACTAGGAAGTGTTCCCTCCATTAAATACTATTTCATAGTCGTCCTCCAATCAGAACCGACGTCAATCTCTAACACCCCTTCTTCTTCTTCTTCTATGCTTGGCTTAACCTATCTTTCTACTTTCACGACCCCCAGTAGCTTTTTTGGAGGATGCTAACTTAGATAGAGCGTCGGCATGGCCATTCTCAGATCGATCAATTTGGGTTATCTGGAAATTATCAAACAATTGAGCTAACCCCCGAACCTTCTCCAAGTACGAAACGAGAGTAGATTCTCGCACTTCATACTGCCCTTTGAATTGGTTGACGACAAGTTGTGAATCGCTATGAGCTAGCAAATTTCAAAATTGGAGCTCCCTTACAAGTTTCATGCCACAAATTAATGCTTCATATTCAGCCACATTGTTGGAACTGGGGAAATCAAAACGTAGAGAATATTCTACCATTTCCCCTTTTGGTGATGTTAGCACGATGCCAGCTCCGCTTCCCCTGGCGCTTGACGCTCCGTCAATAAATAGCTTCCATCAGTCCAACCCTTTCTCCTTAGTATCATCTCGACACGTGCATTCAACAATGAAATCTGCTAGAGCTTGTGCTTTGATAGCTTGTCGAGGCTGAAAAGAAAGATCATATTCTCTGAGTTCAACTGCCCATTTCACCAACCTTCCATAATGTTCAGGCTTTTAGAGTATCTGTCTCAGTGGCTGATCTGTTAATACAATTATAGAGTGAGCCTGAAAATAAGGGCGTAGTTTTCAGGCTGCTATGACAAGTGCTAAGGCTACTCTCTCAACTTGGGGATATCTTGTCTCTGCCTCCAGGAGCACTTTGCTTACATAATAAATAGGTCTATCTCCTTTTACGGTTCTCCTCAGCAAAACTGCACTTACCGCTTTATCGCCTATTCCAAGGTACACAAACAGCTGCTCCCCAATTAGAGGCCTTGACAGCAATGGGAGTTCTTTCAAATACTCCTTCAATTCTTCAAAGGCTGTCTGACATTCCTCAGTCCACTGAAAGTTTTTCCACCTCGGAGTGTCTTGAAGAACGGTAAGCTCCTTTCGGCTGATTTTGACAGGAAGCGATTTAGTGCGGCTATCCTCCCTGTCAGCCTCTGTACCTCTTTAACTGTAACTGGAGGCCTCATATCTAAGATGGCTTGAACGTTCTCGGGGTTGGCTTCGATCCCATGGTTGGTTATCATGAACCCTAGAAACTTCCCAGATTGGACTCCGAACGAACACTTGTTGGGATTTAGTTTCATGTGATACTTCCTTAGAACCGTGAAGACTTTGGATAGTTGCAAAGCATGAGATTCCCCTTCTCTACTTTTCGCAATCATGTCGTCCACATAAGCTTCCATTGTAACTTCGAGTAGATCCTTAAAAACTCTATTTACCATACGATGATATGTGGCACTTGTGTTTTTCAGGCCAAATGGTATCACCTTGTAACAGTAAGTGCCTTTATCAGTGATGAAAGACGTCTTTTCTTCGTCTTCTGGGTGCATTAGGATCTGATGGTAACTGGAGAAAGCATCCAAGAAGCTAAGAAACTCGTATCCAGAAGTTTCATCTACTAGTTTGTCTATTCGGGGCAGTGTATATGAGTCTTTTGGACATGCCTTATTCAGATCTGTAAAGTCCACACACATTCTCCACTTTTCGGTGGCTTTCTTCACCATCACTACATTTGCTAGCCATTCTGGATACAAGACTTCCCGAATGAATCCAGCCTCAAGCAATTTATCTATCTCTTCTTCAATGACTTGATGCCTCTCGGGGGCAAAATTCCTTTTCTTCTGTTTGACAAGTTTAGCCCCGGGTAGTACGTTAAGTTCATGATAGATGACTTTTGGATCTATTCCAGGCATGTCGACAGGGGTCCATGCAAAAACATCGGCATTATCTCTCAAGTACTTTACTATCTCTTCCTACATTTCTGGCTTCAATCGGCTTCCGATATACATCTTCTTCTCTTCGCCATTAATCCCTAGCTTCACTTCTTCCATCTCTTCAACAGGCTTTGGCTTCGATGGTTCTGTGATAGTAAGAGTTTCCTTCCTCTGAATCCTCTTACATGTAGTCGATGCAACGTTACATGTTCTTGCTCTCCTTTGGTCTCCTCTAACTTGTCCCACACCTCTGGAGGTTGGGAATTTCATCAGCAGATAACACGGGGAAAGTATGGCTCTCATATCGCTCAATAACGGACGCCCGAGAATAATATTGTAAGCTAGAGAAGTTGACCTGACCACCATAAATAGGACCTGTCTTGTAACACTCTTAGGTTCTTCACCCAAAGTAATAGGCAATTCGACTGACCTTGCCACCTTCACCTTTTCTCTTGTGAAGCCAAAGAGGGGAGTGATTACCGGCTTCAACCTATCTTCACTCAAATTCATTTTCTCGAAACAATTCTAATAGATGAGGTTCACCGAGCTCCCATTATCTACTAGAATTCCTCTTATCGGATGCTTAGCCACTACTGTTGATATAACCATAGGATCGTCATGTGGAACGATAACATCTTCTTGATCAACAGGCGTGAAAGTAATCGTCTCTCCATCCTCAGCTACTTTCATCACAGAATGAACCTGGTATGCCTGCCTAGCATAAGCCTTCCGTGAGGTGGACGAGGTACCTGCTATGTACTCCCCACCAGAGATGACATTAATTGCGGGTCCTATAGGCTCATTATCAATCTGCTGATTCCTACGTTCCCCCTGCCTTACCCCATTTCCTCTTTCCTCAATCCTTCTTCTGTTGACTCTGTTGTCATTACATCTATCCCGTGGTCTATTGTCTCCTCGACCATGAACAGGATATTGATTTCTCTCGTTCCTCTATGTGTAACGGTCCAACAGCCCTTCTCTGACTAATTTCTCAAGTTGATTCATCAGATCGCGGCATTTCTCCGTCGAATGACCAAAAGCGGAGTGGAAACTACAATAGGATCTGAGGTCTCCCCCCAGGTTTCCCTCACATCTTTTAGGGAATTGAAGCATCTCGATTCTCTTGATCGCTGCTAGGATTGAAGCGCGTGGTTCAGAAAGCCGTGTGTAGTTTGTATATTTCAACTTTGGAGGCCGTGTCAGAACCAAATTCTTCTCTTCTAAGATTTGTTCAACTATTCTCTTCATGTCCATAGCATCTTGGATCTTTCCAGTATTACACGAATTAGCTTGATCGTGTCAACAACCTCTTTCCCCTTGCTGTATAGATTAGGAGCTTGATTTCTTTCAGTTCGGGATAAAAAATTTGCCATTTCAGTAGGGGTTCCATGTTGGATCTACCTCTTAGCCTCTCCTCTCCATATGAGATCTCATCATCCCAGCACCTCCTATACCATCCATAGGTCTAGCGTTTATCTTCGTTGGACTGTCGAGATTTCCAGCATTAAGGCATCGGAGGCCCCTAACAATCTCCGGTACGGCACCTCTCGCACTTGGACGCCTTAAACCTTGTGCAGTTTCGAGTGAGGGATTCTCCGTGCGTGTAGGGTCCCGCGCACCCTGGCTACCCATTTCTCTTATACCCTCATTGAAATAGTCTTGCGGTCCATCGCCATCAGGCCCTCGCGCACCTTGGCGCATCAGATTATCGCTCGACTCTTGCGCACCCTGGCGGCTAATATCTCGTGCTCCCTGGCGCACTAAATCCTCCCCTGACTCTCGCGCACCCTGACGATCGGAGTCTCACAGATTCTCTCGGGCTGAATCTCTCGCACCCTGGCGGCCAACTTCTGGCGCAAAATATCCTCCACTGACTCTCGCGCACCATGGCGCACCAACCTCCCATCGGACTCTCGTGCATTCTCACGATCTGGATCTCTCGCACCCTGGCGGTCGACTTCTGGCGCACATTGGCATATTATGTCCTCCACTGACTCTCGCGCACTCTGGCGCATCAACTCCATTATTGACTCTCGCGCACCCTGGCGCGCCATTCCCCTATCGGGCTCTCACGCATCCTGGCGGCATGAGTCTCGCGGACCCTGACGAATAGTCTCTCGCGCATCCTGGGCCTTCGCGGCTTCTCGCATGAGGTTTTTCGCGACCTCACGCAACAGGTCTTCCGCAGCCATACGCACCGGGGTTCCAGCACCCTGATGCCTTAAACTCTCCGCAGTCTCACGCCCAACCTCACCAGCCCCCGAAGCACTCCTTCTCTGTGTTCTTGGCTCCGCCAAGTTCTGAACAGTCGGTGGAAGATTCGCCTGCGGGAAGGCACCTTTGAACAGGTCGACCATCGGGAGTAAGGCTTGGGTGGTCTCCTCTCCCTGTTTCCTCATCGCCTCGAATTCTGCAACAGGGATAGTTATCATATGGCTCTCCTCGCGAGCTTCTTCTCCACGGTCTAGTGGAGAACTGACCGTATCTTCATTTTCCTTCTCTCTGATTGCTGTGGATCGCGTCTTTACCATCGTTGTAGAATCACCAGCCTTTCTTTCGCTTCCCACAGACGACGCCAATTGTTGTTGAACAACACAACAATAATGAACTGCTGACGTCAGTACTTCGATCCTTTAGCCACGTCACTCTGCAAAAATCAGAACAGTCAAAGGAACGCAGGGACTTCCCTGCGTAAACACTCCGATGCTTAAGTCAAAAAGTGATTTCGGCAGAGTTTCAGTATATTCAAAAAGTGAAATCTCAATTAGGTTTAAAGATCATACCTAGACCTTATTTATAGGAAACAATTTATTCTTCAATGACGTATTTGCCCAGTAATATTAACTGTAGGTATTTAGGGATAAAATTGTCCGGAGCTGAGCATTAAATACAAAGTCTATTTTCATCTGTATTTGATTTTAACATGACACGTGACGCTTTATCTGAATGACACGTCATATTATTATTTTCTATTTTTTATTTTTTAAATTGCTCACAACAACACTTAAAAAAGATATTGATAACGACTTTTAAATTAGATTTGAAGATTAGGTTCAAAGACTTAAATTCTTATGACAATAACACTGTCGAAAGTTAAGCTTCTCATCAAAGTTTGAGTTTATGAAAATTAGATTTGAGAATTCTTTTTTGGCGTTTGAGTTTCTATAGACGCACAAAGACAACTAGGTTTAATATGTTTCACCATTAACCAATAACATGAGTTAACTTAATTCTATTTATATTTATTATTGTATTTCTAATAAAATATAATTACATTAATTAACTGTTGATGTGGCAAGATACAGTACTTTGTTGTAATTTTATCTTAGTTGGCAATTAATCCAACCATTAACCGAACTCTTCTTTTGAAAAGCCAAAAGGAGAGAGGTGGATCCCCATTTAGGATGTTATCAGATATTGAGATTGCCCAACATAATTGAAGGAGTTGGCTATCAAGCTAATAATAATGAGTCTAATTCGTCTAGCTACTTGTTCTTGTTTAGATGAAGTAAACCCAAATTTAAATACTTGATTTTTTGGTTGAAGAATTTTTGGATGATTTTAAATTGGGATAATTATAAAATTTATTATCGTACAAACTTAGCAGCTTTAAATTTATCACTTTACTTTTTTATTCAATTTAATCACTCTATCTTCATTTTGGTGCAATCTTATCACTGAATCTTTAACAGTGGCTGTCAAATGTTAAGATTGATGATATAACATTATTTAAAAATAAATAAAAAATAAAAAAAAATGATGGATGGATTAAAATTAAACAACAACAAAATAAATTATTCAACTTATGTATAGGGTTAGGCCATTTGTTACACATATTCCCTCGACAATATACTGACAAGCATATCAGGTTAGAGTGGTCTCACCGAAAATAACTGTAGTTACCCTAACTAACTATATATGGCTTTTGCAGACTTTGAGTGAAGTTGGGATCAAGCTAGATCTTAGCAACAGTAGATGCGGTTTAAGACAAAATGCATGAATTTGAATTTATTTTCTTGGATAAAGGAAATAAAAGTGGTAATGATTGAGTCTCACTTCCGCATACAGTCTCATGCTAATTATATAGCAGTAATTAATTAATTAATTACTCATGTTCTTAATCATGTTAAGAATTTTTTTTTTGAGCTGAAAATATATTCTAGATACCCAAAATGGTTAGCTTAACTAGGTGGTATAGAGAGACTGCTTTTTCTCGTCAACCATGATTAAGTTAAGTGAAAAGTATTTAAAAGATAAAGTTTTGACTACATTAAACCGAATATGTTCACTCATAAAATTATTTGAAAAAAAAGAATCAGATAAAATCTAAATTTTTTTTAATTGCACTATGTATATATATACTCTCTCCATATTAAATGAAATGGTTAGTAATTATAAAAAAAAATGTATTTTTCAAAATGAATAATGTAATGTGATGCTGTCGTGTTAAATATAATGACATATGTTTATTGTGAATTGAATTGAAGACCGCGTATATTATATTAAATGAAAGTTGGCGGAGGTGAATGCTTCTGCTGACAAAAATGAAAAGCAAGCAAAAAAGAAAACAAAGACTTTGTGGCATGCATCTTCCCGATGCTTAAGAGAAATTAGCTTGAAAATGAGGTTTTCAGGTGCTATTTTAGGACCCGACAGGAGTGATGTTCACTTTTTGCTCTTTTTCCCCTGATTTGACATGTGAAAATTTATCCAACTCTAAGGCCTAGGCAAGCCACTGTATGAGTATGGTCCAGACTCCGAGAAGAGTCGTGGGGATTGGGTCTTAAACTTCGTAACCATAGCCCCTTCCTTCATCCTCCTGTCTTCTTTTGTTTCTTAGGGAATGAATGGGTGTCAGATCTCACCCAATCCTTCTCGTAACAAGTTCTTCCTAATTTATTAACTGCTTCCATAAAGCAAGCCTCCTGTCATAAGGAAGGGCCTAACACCACTCTTTTTGTAGGACCGTTCTTGCCGGAATTGTCCTTTGTTTCCTCACCATCTAGCTAGTTGGACTTGGCATCAGACAGCTACCCGTCCGTTTAGTTTAATTCCATTGAGATAACTTTCTAAAGGGGAATAAGAGGCAGACCAACAAAAGAAACAGTGGCATGCATTTTATAATTTGATGCAACTCCGAGGGTACTTCATCATTCTATGTGTGTTTTCTTGGCCTCAGTTCCGTTCATAAAGTTTTAGGCTTATTTGGCACATCATCTCGTTTCTTTTTTTTTACTTTGTTAACTACGTATATAGTTTTAACAACTACCAAGTATAGAATGCGTCATTTCTCTTCAATCATAATTAGGTGATTGCCTTTGTTGGAAGACAAAACGCATTTGAAAAAAAAAATAGTTGGGTCCAATTAGCTGGTTCCATTTAAATTTCAACACTAATAATTATTTCCTAATATCAGCACATCTTTATTTGTTTCTATTCTTTGCAATTTGGATAACATAGCTATAATATATAGCATCCTTTGTTTGTTAACAATATATCTTGGAACTTCATAGAAATCAATCTTGAGTTGAATAATTAAACTTTTTTGACTTTGGCAACCTGTATTCATAAAAATCAATCATAATATGTAGGTATATTCATACGCTTGAAAATGTAACTTTGTCGTGTTCTACCTTATTAATATGAGAATCTTAGCAATTAGGTAGGCAGCTGATCTATCTTTGGCTATGACACATCTCACCGCAAACAAACTATATGATCCGCATACTATATCTATTAGTAGAAAAAGGATTTAAAAGGTGAAGTACTATACTCTTAATCACCTTTAGTTTTATTTTATTTTATTTATTTTATTTATATTTTTTTGTAACTTTGTCAATGAAAATGCCGCCTCATATCCTCCGACTGGCGAGAAATTCTCACAAGGATTGTTACAAAAATATAAACATCATACATATATATAATATGGGTAATGTAATGCTTGAAGAGTTTGGTTCTTTCCATTGATTGATGTAAAAATGATGCCTGAGTTTTATATTAAGTTACAGCATGGATGTTTGGGTAGAGGCAAGTGAAACTCTAGCAAAAGAATGATTGCTTTGTGCATGCGCAAGTGGAGAGCAAATATAATTACAACATAGATTCAATGAAAGTGACCAAAGTGCAGTATATGTGTTGCATTGCACTTGTTAAATTAAAAATAAATAAAGAAGAAAAGAAAGATGATCTAAGCAATTTGTCCTTCCGGTTGATATAGGTTGGAGGGTGTGATGCAGTGGAGTGTTGGCTAATTAAGAAAAACCTTTCCTTTCTGCACCCAAAGTTTGTTTCATGATTGATTGTACCAGATGAATCAGAAAGACTGTTTCAGACCCTGTACATATCATGTGGTTTTCAAGCCAAAACTCATTAAGTATTATATTATTAATTACAAGCAACCCTGATAAAAACTTTTATTGCATGGTAGCTAGCTGTAACTCTATTAATTTCTTTTTATTTTACCCTTTTAGTCTATGTTAAGAAATGTTATTGTTTAGTTTTCATTAATTAGACTGTTTGAGGACACTGTAATTGATTATTTGATTAGGTTGTTCAATTCAACCTAATTAGATTGTTTTTGCTTTCGGCACTCATACGTGGCTGCAATGCGGTTGGGTTGTCAAAATTTTTTGTAAAGGTAACTGGTTCTTGTACAATAGCCTTCTTTCACTCTATGGAAGGTACGAAAATTTTCCTTCTTGACAACCAAAAGATATAATTTTATTGCAAACCCTCATGGTTCATGAAAAAAGATTTATATGCAGCCCCTCAGACTTTTAGAATCATACACATAAAGATACCTTTATGTCTGAAACATGAAAAATAAGTTACCAACTAAAGGTAACATGCGTAGATACAAATTCAAAATTGATCGATTTTTCATTCACTCCAACTCGATTTCATCCAATAAAAAATGATTATACAGTGTTCAATGAACTTCAACAGAGGAAATCAACCAGTACTTCCAATAATGTGAAATCATCTTTTTTTTCTTTTCAAAGGTTTGTTATTATTAGCTTGAATTACACGATATTAAAGCAAAAATATGACAGAAGATTATTATCTTGACACGGAAGATCAGTCGTCAATGATAATGATGTATCAAGCATATTGCATCTTGATATTTTTTTGAATAAATATGATGATAAGAAGAGTTTGAGAACATAGGCAATATATGGAAATTTTTTATTAAAATGCATGCATCTATTTATGCGAATGATATAAGCAGCATTAATTTATGCCAAATTGACAGCAAAAGAACAGCTAGATTTCTTGATTTTCTTTATCATACTTTTCTAGACAGTTACATGGTAGCTTTAAAATCCAATGCAAAAGAAGTAACCATCATATGCAGTTCAAGCTTAAGGAAAAGATCATTACTGATGTTCTTGAAGGATGAAAGGATTTATATATATATATATATATATATATATATATATATTGCTATTATATTTATATGATTTAAACTCAATTTTTATTTTAATAATTAAACTATAGACTGATCAACTTCGATCAAATGCTGAGAAAAAGAAATACATCATTATGTGAAGTGATGAATACATAATGAATAAGAATACGGACTCCTGATTATTAAGAATTGATAATTACTTGCTTTTTAACACATTGGCAGTAGCAGTAGCAAAGAGTCGAAAAGGGTGGATGACTAGTAGGGTTAAGGCAAAGAACTTATAAGAATTTATATAGTAATAAGCAGACATTTAAATTCAGATCGCGAACACGATTTTGGTTACGTTATGTTTATCGCTATTTCGGATATAACGAATATTATTGTCGTTATTACGGTAATTGCGATTGTGAATTTTTTTAATTTCACACAATTTTTTTAGCGGATGATAGTGATAATAGAGATCGATAGCGATAATAACGATTCTCGATAATAAAAATAATGAACAATAATAACAATAACAGATCAATTGTGATCGTTCACACTCGTTATTTGAAAACAATAATAATAATTATCATTATTGCTAAATGACTGTCATTATTTGAATCCTTAATAACAAGGCTTTGAATGTATTACACAAACTTAATGGTCGACCTTTTAAAAGTTCCAACAAAAACATTAAAGCCATCGAAAACCGAACCCTGATCAGTAAAACCCCTCAACTTTCAGAGATCGATACATGGACTATTGGTCTGCCATAAAAAAAAAAAAAAAGGAGAATGAAATCACTCTAGAAATATGGCAAACCCTGACAGCTTTACTAGGTGGGTGCAATGCAAATCTTGACTCTAGCTAAGAGCAGTACTCGTGAGAAAAGAAAAGAAAAGAAAAATCTCATTCCCTTGATGATCATTTGATCCAGCTTGGACTAGTTCCAAAAATCTAGCCCTTCTCTTTTGCCAAATGTTTTTCTAATTAAAATATTAATTACATGGTGCATCATATATCATTTATTACCCCATGTAGAGGTGACAACTAGGTGAGTCGAATTAAATTTAGATTAAATCATTTTAGATTGGATCATTTTGAGTTACAAAAAAAAATCAAATCATTTTTGTTTGGGTGAGATTGTGTTCGAGTCAATGAAAAATCGATCAATTTCGAGTTCGTATTAAATTGAATTTAGGTCAATCTGAATCCGGTTCAATTTGAATTCGAATCAATTAAGGTTCAAATTATTTATTTTCTTTAGTCAAATCAAGTCGTTCGAGTTTGGAACTAGGTCAGAGGGTGGGTTTTCAAGGTAGGTCTTTTACACCTCTTAGTGTGATATGTCGGGTATGAAAATGAATTTTAACCATATTTTTAGCAATCACAATGAAAATAAATTCTTTTTCTTAATTGAGATTGAAAATTTCAACATATTTAATAATCGATTTTTTTTCTTTATAATATTTTTACCAATATTCATAAATGAATTACATATTTTCATATTTTTCCTATTATTTATAATAATTATTAACTCTAAGCATCTAAAGTGATTTAATGATCTGTACTAAATACTATAATAGACTATCATACAAAGACTTGTCTATGAGTCGGGTTCGACGAAAAATAAGGAGATTATAAGGTCTATAAGGATGTTCAAGTCAGGCTCAACTTGATTATTTGAATTTGATTTTCCACCCAGGCTCATTGCTACAAATATATTATAAGAACTTTAGCTCGTTTCGAGCCAATTTTCTTAAAATGTTATTAGAGTTACCCAAAATTATAAGTTATTTTGCTCTCAATTTTATTAAAAATGAAAAAGAAATAATAAAAGAAATGAAAGTGAAAAAAAAAAAACCCTTCAATCATAAATAAATGAAAATATAAAAATTCAAAGTCATAAAAAATGCAAGTTGTTTTTGTCAACTTTTAAGAAAATGCATATAAAAAAAAAAGCAAAACTCATTGTGAAACATTATCTGAAATTGGCAAGGAAATAGTCAAATATTTCAAAGAATACTGAAACTAATTGTGGGTTCATCTGAACTCGGAATGGTATTAAGATTAAAAAAATATACATTTTTTTTTTAATTTCAAGCCAAGCTAGCTCAGACATGGGTTTCAAATGACAAAATTCAAACCAGATTCGATTTTCGGTCGAGCTAAATTTATTTATTAATGTTCGTTTATTTAACTTCATACTTATGTCCAAACTCTCCCAAAAATCGAATGGACCTTTAGGATTAATCGGGTTACTTGACATATGGATAGGAGTACTATGTATCTCTTTAATTTCTCATGGTATTTCTTATAGAATAATTAGAGGCAAAGTGTAGGTGTTGTAGCTTTTATACATGGTGATATGTTAGTTATTTCAATAATTCTACATTAACTCTTCTATAATTTTATATTTGATTAGGTGCAAATGAATGCTATATAAAAGAGAACATTTAAGTTTAACTAGATTAAAAAAATATATATATAACACTCATATTATTCGAAAAAAATTATAATTATACTATACTATAATAGTTTAATCATTAATTATGAAATTTAAATATTCATTGTTAATCTTACATTTAAGTTCAAGTCTTTGCGGATTCGAATTAATTTTGGTTTAATTCAAGTCAGGTTTGGATTCGAGTTAAGGTGGGTTTTGGTTACTGTAAATTCATATCAATTTTGGTTGGGTCAATTCATTTTCGGGATAGATCGAGATTGAATTAATATGAATTTAAATCAATTTGGATTCGAATTAATTCGAAATTGGATAGAGTTTCAATTATTGAAATTTTTAACCAAATCAAATAAGATGAGTTAGGATTCAAGTTAATCAGACTAAAAATTTTCAGATTGTGTCAATTTGCCACCTCTCCATGCCATGCCTTTCTCTGTCTTTAAGGATGGGTTTGAGACACCAAAAGGGAATGGTGTGATGAGAATAGGAGAATAAAACAAAAATAAATAGGGTAAAATATCTTCCTCAGCCTTGGACTTAATTTTCTTTTTAAAAAAAAATTATTTTAGTAAAAAACACAAGTTTTTTTCCAACCTCAACAGAGCCAAGTGCACTGTCCATCTAACCCTAACCCTTTAGTTATGAATGGATCATCCAAACTTCTTAAAGCTAAAGAAACACTAAAGGAGGGTTTTCTTTTGCCCATAACCAAACCCTTGAGCATCGGGTCTTTTATAGAAACAATGGTAACCTTTAATGTGTTATTATAATAAGTGCAAACCACTTCAACAAGCCATTGGGTACTCTCTCTCTCTCTCTTCCTTATTCCCGTTTGAACAGAGAAAACCCAAAAGGTCTCTTACTCACTGTGATGGATATCAATCGAACATTAAAGCTCCCAAATCACGCTTGGAATCTTGAAATGTCCATGGAAGATCATATCCTCCATGCCCAAGTTCCTTTGCTTCCACTTTGGCCAAGCTACCCTCTTCAAACGCCATCCTCAACTACATCCACCCAAGTACCTAGTGCAACAACTGTTTACAGTACTCATCACGACCAAATTGGCCACCTTGTTGAAGAGGAAGAAGAGCCAGAAGAAGAGTTAAGCGCCATGAAAGAAATGTTGTACAAGATTGCTGCGATGCAGCCCGTGGACATAGATCCATCCACTATCCGAAAGCCCAAGAGACGCAACGTCAGAATCAGCGACGATCCCCAGAGCGTCGCAGCGCGTCACAGGCGGGAAAGGATAAGCGAAAAGATCAGAATTCTACAAAGACTTGTTCCAGGAGGCACGAAAATGGACACAGCTTCAATGCTAGATGAAGCTATCCGCTATGTCAAGTTCTTGAAGAGGCAAATTCGAGTTTTGCAACAATCCAATAACCAGCAGCCACCATGCCATGTAGACTGGCAAGTTACGCCAACTAAACCTCTCGTTTCCGCCTCCTCAACCTCCCTGGAGACACAACCAGGCCTTGGATTCATGTTTGCTGCCAACGGGGGAAACCCCCTGTGCTTTAATCACGAGGTAATTAGTGATTAATAGCTATCTTAAATTAATCAACATGTAATCGTTGTGTTAATGACAAATATTACTGAAGACTGAACAAGGTTTTATGCATACGAATATATATATGTATATATATATATATGTATATATATATATATATATATGTATGTATGTATTAAGATTATAATAATGTAAGGTTTTTGGGGTGATGGGAGTGTGGGGGAAAAAGGGTTTGTTAGGATTTTGTTGACTGATGTGTGGAATAATCATAACGGTTATCTTGAGTCACGCAGAGCCATATATAAAAAATATATAATAAGGTTATTGAAGAGTCTAAATTGGCCAGAAAGTTTGTTTGGCCGACTCTCTTTCCGGAAATAAAACTGTGACGTGAGAAAGCTATTGAAATCATTGTTCTTTCCCTTCTCTTTGTGCATACTATATTATTTTTTGGCTATTTGGTGTGTTTTGTGGATCAGCATATGTATGCAATATGCAAATATTCTTTATATGTAGGCATGAATGCATGTGACATTGTGGTATATATCTCCTCATTGCTGAAATTTATATGAGATTTAACAAAATTTAGATTTTAGAATGTTAAGTAAAAGATGATTCATTATTAACTATGAATAATCCAATAATTATGTATATAGGGATCCTTTTCTTTTTCTCCTCTCCAATCCTAAGCCCTTGGTATCTTAAGTTTGAACGTAATACTCCTTGTAGACAAGCTAAAACAAAAGTGAAGAAAATTTTGACCACTTGACTTGAGCTTAGTTGATCAATTCATAAGAATAGGGTGTAATTTGGATAGATTTCTTAAGTTGGAAAGTAAATCTTCTTATATAAAAAAAGAAAGCAACGAAAATCTGATTAAGCCCGTAGAAAAGTAGTATTTCATTATTTTTTCCTTGTTCTTCATAGTATATCTTTTACTTGAAGATTTGGCACGAAGATAAACCTTCTTGTGTATGTGACCAGTTCCGAACATGTGTTTTGAGAATCATCGAAAGTTAAGTTTATATTTAAACTACTTATTTATTTATTTAACATGTAAATTATTTATTTAATATGTAAATTTTTACTTATATGTGAAAAAAAAAAGAATGTTTCTAACTGATTATTTCAATAAGAAAAAAAAGGAATATGTAAATTTCTACTTATATGTAAAAAAAAAAAAAAGAAAGTTTCTAAGTGATTATTTCAATAAGAAAAAAAGGAAATATTTTATGAAAACCGATTAAACAATAGGGCCTCTAAAGAAAATATGTTCAAGAAGACCTAATTAAGAGAGAACCTAATTTAGCAACTGAAATTTTTATCTCCTTTTATAGAACTTTAAGAACAAATAATGATATTTTAGATGCTAATTAATAACAAATAATCTTTGTATTGGTGTTAAAATTTGTTGATAGATAAAGTTAGAGGAATTAAGTGTAGAACGCTTTGAAAGTAGGAAGTTCAAAGAAGATAGAAATTCCTTAATAATAAAATATTAAAAAAAATTAGAAAATATATCACAAGAAAAAAAAAACATTGCTTTAGGTATTATTTAAGAAAATAAAATTTAGGCATATATTATAATTTTGATTATAATGGAAGGTATAATGGTAAAAAAAAAAAAAAAAGAAGCTGTCAACTTTCTTGGGAAAGTTAGAAAAGGTCAATAAGATATTAGAAAATATTTTTTATTTTCTAAAAAATAATGTAATTTTTTATTTTTTGAATTTTAGAAAATACGTTTGGTACATGAAAATTAAAAATTGTTTTCAAAATAAAAATTATGAAAATGTGTTTGGTAACTTAAGTTTTCTTTTTCATTAACAGAGTTGCTACATGCTATTTCTAGTATAACAAGGTGCAACTACACTTATATGTTAATTTATTATTAGTACTTGGTTTCAATCATAATTAATTCTTTTTTTTATATATATATGTTTTGAATAAGTTAGAAAAACAACATTTTAGCCAAACTCAAAGGAATTAATAACAAAAACTTAACTAAAATTTTTCACTGGCCAAATATCAACTATGTTAAGGGCACATCTAAAGAGAATCAAGTATTTTGATTACAAGTGAAGATTTAACCCTGTCAAGCAACACAACAATTGATTACATGTTAAAGCAGAAACCATACGTGAACATAAATAAAAGTATAATAGATGTATTCCACACCATATCAATCATAACATCCAGCAAGTAAAGAATGGTTTCAATAATAGTGTTATAAAGAAATGCCTTATAAGGTTGTTTCAATTTTTACGAAAAGAAAAGTTCAAAATCTTGCATCTATCATAAATTGAACTTGGATTGTTAAGCATTTTGCAACAATAGTAAAATTTATGTAAGAAATCTCATGTTTTCACATTTTTCAATTACTCTTAGTATTTTCTTTGAAAACAATGAAAACAACTTTTTTTTCTCTAATTTTGGCCCATTTTCATCCTCATTATTCAAAAACTTGTTTTCCATTAATGTATGTTTAGTTTATGAAAACAAAGTTGTTTTCTATTTTATCTTTTACTGAAATAAAAAGCATGAGGGAAAACATATTTGGTTGAAAAAATGGAAAAATAGTTTTTTTTGGAAAACGAGAAAGAAAATGGCTCAAAATTAATGACAAAAAGTTGTTTTCATTATTTTCAAAGAAAATATTGAGAGTAACCCAAATTCAATTCACAATAAATGTAAGATTTTTTTTTTTTTGTTGTTGTTGTAAAAGCTAAAACAACCTTATAAGTTATAGATAATTTCTTCACAATATTATTATTGAAACCATTCTTTACTTGTTATTTTTTTCCTATGATTGACTTGGTGTGAAATATTTCTACCATACGTTATTTTTTTATTTACGTTGTTAGTATATGATTGTTGCTTTCACTTATAATTGATTGTAGTGTTACTTAATGGGGTTAAATCATCACTTGTTATCAATGGCTTGTAACTAAAATATTTGATTCTTTTTATGTGCCCTTAACATGTTTCATGTTTGATATTTGGCCGATGAGAAACTTTGAGTTATATTTTTTATTAATTCCTCTAAATTTGAAGTTGCTTATGTATGTATGTACGTACGTACATAAGTGCGTATGTATGTATGTACGTGTGTGTATGTATGTATGATTTTTTTTTTTTGCCTTTTCAAAATGTATGTCGAAAAGGAAAAATTGATTTTAATTGAAACCAAGTGCTAATAAATTAGCATAGAAGTGTGGTTGCACTTTGTTATGCTAGAAATATCATATAGCAATCTTGTTAATGAAAAACAAAATGAAGAAACCAGACACATCTTCATAAAGTTTCATTTATGAATTTTTTTTGTAATTTCATGTGCCAAATATATTTTCAAAATAAAAAAAAGAAAATAAAAACTATTTTCAGAAAATAAATGTAAAAAAAAAATGAAAAGTATTTTCTAAAACTAAATAGAGCTTGCTAAGGTTTTATTTTCCCTTCTATTTTTTCCTTTTGGCACTGTTAAGAATGTTAAATTTGCAATATAAGAAAAAATATGTAATGCTCTGAAATACGAAAAAAGGAAATTTAATTTTTTCCTTTTTCTTATATAATTTGTGTTTGCATAGAGTAGTTTTCTTCATTAAATATATTATGATTCACATTATTTTAGACTCTTTGCCTAAGGTCCCAACGTATTTACATTGTGATATATGCTTACCTTTGCGAGAAGATCGAGATTTAGTAATAGAAGATCCATAATTAGTATCCCATAATATCGATATACATCATACACATTAAGTTTCATCTTACTTTTATCATGAGGTAATAAGTTTAATATTTATGTTCACATCATTCCTAACTTACATCCCATCGCATTTGGTGCCTATTATAGCCCAAAATAAGCATCCTAAAATATCGTAGTTGACATCCCATAATATGAAATACATAACAACTGTGCATGAAAGATTCTGGAAATACAACTGTACAAGATGACTTATACATCTCAAAAGCTATAGCCATAGGTGAGTGGAAGATACACGCTGTAATGCCCATGCTGGATAGCACTATGAACTATTGAAGATAATTTAGAAGGTATAGAAAAGGAGGTGAGCTTAACACCCATTAAGAGTACATACTAATGGGAAGAAAGCGTACAATCAAAATCATGCAGATAAATATCATGCCAGTTAAAACAGACTGGTGAAAAATGTACAATGGTATGCCTCAATACATGTCTTAAAACATTTTATACCGATAAAATTTCAAATCAAAATCATACTATTTCTTGCAATTTCATATGGAAAACATATAATATACGTACAATATCAGTGAGAGACTAGGCAATGATCCCAAGAGTACACATGCAATCCAAACATACAATAGACATAAAATAGTTCAAAGAAGGGAAAGTAACCTATGGCTGTGGTTAAGGTTCCTTAGTTTTATTGACCAAGTGAACACTAGGAAGGTTGTAAACTGGGTTGGGGTCATATAACAACATACAATAGTGCCAAAAGAGTGCTGACAATGAGTGCCAGTGAAGTATGTACTAAGGGTGGCCTGACAGTCTCTAAAAACAATCTAAAACGTACTTGGCATGATTCCGTAATTTAATCAAAATAATACATAGGGTTTTGAATATAATACATAATAATTGGAACAGATATCTGTAATGACCCAAATTTCACACATTTTGGTTAGACTACAAGTCGATAATAGGTCAGAACAATAAATCAGTCTAATAAATTAATTTCTTGGACAAAAATTTTAACAAAAAATTCAATAGAGATACCTTTCGATTAATTATCATAATTGTTCTTTCATGTTCACATTCCCCAAACACATTTCTCTATACATTGCTGTACTTACAAAATTTAGATACAAAAATAGATGTCTATACTGGGTATACCTTTAGCACAGTGAAATACTTAGTTGACATATGGCTGTACAAAATATTTTAACTTCCAAAAGCGAGCTCAGCTACTGGTGAAGCTCTATGAAGGAAAGTAAGGGGGTGAGCTCAACGTGCTCAGTAAAAAAAATGTGACAAATAGATAAATACCCTACCTAAATATATATCAGCACAATAGGTTTATCAGGAAAAATATACAGAGCCACTATCAATTCAGAAAAATCGGAGTCAGAAAATCGAAAAACAGAATCAATTTCGATAGAGTAATCAATTTACTGTGGTAAATACTAATAACCCAAAACTTTAATTAGCAGAATAAACATTTTTAAAAAAATCACAGTACACATCGGAGTCCAAAATTAACATTGACAGTGTAATTCAGTTTACCGCAGTAAATACAAAAATCTAAAAACTTTAAGTAGTAGAATAATCGATTTCTGAATAACACAGTTCATACAGTCAAATTCAGAATATCAAATAGATGATATCGTTCAAACGGTCAGTTTCAAAAAATCAAAGAGACGATATCGTTCAAACGGTCAGTTCAGAAAATCAAATAGACGATATCGTTCAAACGATCAGTTCAGAAAATCAAATAGACGAGATAAGGCAGAACATGCTATATCAGATATCAGAAATGACAATTGGCCAATGTCGGTGACTCCGGACAATCACTGATCAGATGTGCTGGGATGTTAATCGCCGAGGGAGTGGTCAGCTACCCTAACGACTCACAGACCAGAATTAGAATGTCAGAAGGCTAGAATCAGAAACACGATACATCGTACTCGCGTGTGTGTCTGCACGATATATCGTACTCCATGGACCACAGAAACAGAAACAAAATAGATAGTAGTGCAGCATGATCTCACCAACGTCTTTGTCTCAAAATTAGTGCGAGTTGGACCATACGACACACAGTTAATACGCGTTCAAGCACATATCATCAGAATAACTTTATAAGCAAATCATTTCCTTTATATCACTTATAAATTCAGTTTGTTTCATAAAACAATTCAAAAGAGGCTGACTAGACTTTTTTTCTCAGTTAAAAATGCCAATAAATAGGCAATGGTGAGTAAACCAGGGAATTTTGATTAAAATCAATAATTAAAACTATATCGATATTTGTTTAAATAAATTATATTAAATTTATCTTAGTGAAGATAGGCCAAGTAATCGATATTAAAGTTTCCCATAATTCTTGGTACTATAAAATAGGTATAATGCCTTCTAAAATTTTGATATTTGTATTTTTCGGTATATTCGGCCTAGAATGCAATATCTACAAATCCACAGAAAAATACATGAATTTATCTCTAGCAGCACACATAATTTTCCTTACCTCGGTGTCTGTCAACAATCCTCAATGCCTTAACGTTGCGAGTCGGTGGATCCGGTCCACTCGATTTATTTTTCCCCTAGAGCTTAATTTAATATTCGTATATCAATTATTGAGTTGTTCTCTCATTGAGTATTTCCCGAATTTTTGTGCACTTGTCTCTATCTTCGATATTCACACACACACACATATATATATATATATATATATATATATATATATATATATATAAATATATATGTACATATACATATAGTTATATACACATATATCTATACTGTTTTTTTCATTCGAATTTCCTTCCCGTTTTTTTTCTTTTCTTCTTCCTCTTCACCGTCGATGGTCACCTCTGTTCACGGTCTCCTTCCTTCTCCTTGGCGCTGTCCATCATCATCACCCTTTCTCGACGATGCAACCTCCTTCATCACCATCATTACGTTTCAGTCATCATTCCACCAATACTGCCAACCTCCGGTTCCAGCTACCTCACCCACCTCTCTTGTTTGCCTCTGCTTCAACCAGGTCCTAATCTTCATAGCTCCCTCGTGACTCACCTATTTTATCTATTTCAGATTTCTTCTCCATTGCAGCTCAACTATTTCCTGTTCTGTTCCAGTTAGTATTGCTTCACCACAGTCACCAAATGCCCCAACTCACTACCTTACCCGAGACTTCTGTGTTCACGCCTCACTGTTTTCCTTATATTTTCATTCTCTCCTTCTCTCTCCCTTTTACCTTCTCGGTTTCGCCCTCACCTTCTTCTTTTATGCCATGTTCATTTTTCTTCTTTTTCCAAGTTGCTTCCACTGCTGTGCTTCAGCTTCCTTCCAATTTTAGGGCAACGGTCGAGAGCCATCGTTATTGCTCCTTGTCGGAGCCTCCATTGTAGTAGCTCTCGAGTTTCTCTTTTTCGCCTCACGCTTCCTTGTTTTCTTCCCTCACTGGCCGAGAGCCTAAAAAGAAATGCAGGTGTCAAAAGGTGGCCCTGCTTTCACCCACTTTCTCTATCCTATCTCACTGTCTCTAACCAGCTCTTTCCTTTCCTCTATACACTTTTCGTTTCTCACGTTTTTCTTTCTGCTTCCTCTATACACTTCTTCTTCTTTTGTATCTTCTCTTACCAAGCAATAACTCACCAACTCTTTTTTTTATCTTTGCTATGTTCGAGCCATCCTCTTCTGTCCTCCATCATTTCCATTTCAGCTGTCACTGCCCCATACTTGTTCTTATGCAGAAGAGTACTACATAATTAATGGCCACTTTTTTTTTTTTTTCTTTCAGCCCTGCTCATTCAGATATTTCTCTCCAATTCCTAACCTATATATTTTTTTCTATGTTTTTGTGCTGCCGATGGTGACAACTCAGCCTTGTCTTCAATTGCTACTAGCGGCAACAACTTGAAACCTTGGGATTGGCTTTATTTTGGAAGCCAATCCACGGCTTTATATCAACAAAACATCATCATGATCCATGTTTTTTTATTATTTTCAGCCCAATCATCTTGCTTCATTCTTTGTTTTCCATGTTTCCTTATGCTGTCTGAATACCAACTTCACTCATTTATTTTATTTCATTTCTTCACGTCTCCTTGCTGAACGAACAAACATCATTACGATTCCTTGCTATCTTTTCTACCGAGCTACATCATCACAACGTTAATTTACTTGGGGCTATTCGGGTTGGCTTCTTTGGAAGCCAGTCCTCGTTTTCTCTGAATTGTTAAAATGGTCTAATGATCATAATACTATATAATTTAGTTTATGATTGTATAACATTACATTATACTTCACTTGGTATTATGTATTGTTTTGTACTTATTTTCACTTCAAAATTTAACATTTTATTTAATTAACTACATCTTAGTCTCTTGTGTTAAACTCCGATTCTAATTAAATTTCCATCGGTGATATGATTTTTAATTCTATTTATTAACTTGCTAATCATTGTTAAAATCGATTACATGAAAATTCGTGGAGTTTATATTCTCCTCACCTTAGGAAATTTGGTCTCCAAATTTAAAGTTACATCAGTTTCTCAAAAAGTGTAGGTATTTCTCTCGCACTAAGTTTTCTAATTCCCACGTGGCCTCTTTCGAAGTATGATACCGCCACAAAACGTTGACCAAAGAAATCGTCTTAGACCGCAATACGTTTTCTTTCCTGTCCAAGATACGAATCAGTTTCTTCCATATACGTCATATCCTCTCTCAACTCCAGTGGTTCATACTTTATCAAATGTGTCGAATCCGGATGATACTTGCGTAACATCGAAATGTGAAAGACATTATAAATACTAGATAATTCGGTGGTAGGGCCAGTCTGTAAGCTTTGTCTCCCATTCGGTTTAAGATTTCAAAAGGTCCAATAGAACAGAGACTTAGCTTTCCTTTCTTCCCAAATCTCATTATACCTTTGGAAGGTGAAACTTTCAGAAACACCGAATCTCCTACTAAAAATTTCAAAGGTCTTCATCTTTGGTCAGCATAACTCTTTTGCCTGCTTTGAGCTGTTCTCAACCTCTAGTAAATCAATTAAACATCCTTAGAAGCTTGCTTAACCAGATCAGGAGAAAAAAATCTTTCTTTCCCCCACTTCTTCCCATCTGATTGGCGAACGACACCTTCGTCCATACAGCGCTTCATATGGTGCCATCTTGAAACTTGAGTGATAACTGTTATTGTACGCAAACTCCGCTAGAGGTAAATAGTCATCCTAAGAGCCCTTAAAATCTTAAGCACAAGCTTTCAACATGTCTTCCAATATCTAAATAGTTCTCTCCTATTGCTCATCTGTTTGAGGGTGGAAAGCTGTGCTGAAATTCAGTTGAGTTCCCATAGCTTCTTTGAAATGTTCCTAGAATTGCAATGTGAACCAAGAATCCCTATCAGAAACCATGCTCTCTTGTACGTCATGTAATCTTACAATATCCCACATGTACAGATTTTCTAAGGCACTCAAAGTATCCGTAGACTTCATAGCCAGGAAGTGGGAAAACTTTGTTAGTCTATCGAATATTACCCAAATCGCATCATGATTTCTCTGGGTCCTTGTCAATCCCATAATGAAATCCATGATGATATGCTCCTATTTCCATGTTGGTATCGGTAGAGGCTGTAACAACCCTGCAGGTTTCTGATGCTCTACTTTAATTTGCTGACACACAAGACATCGGGCCACAAATTTAGCCACATCCTTCTTCATCCCTAACCACCAATACACCTTTCGCAAATTTTGATACATCTTAATACTTCTTGGGTGTAAGGTATACCTCAAGGAATGAGCTTCTATCAATATTAGTTTCTTCAACTGTGCATTATCGGGAACACAAACTCTACCTTTGAACCTCAGTAAAACATCGGGGCTAACTTCAAAATCTGTCACAGTGCCCGACTGTATATGACTAGCCATATCTATATAATACTTATCAGTACACTGAGCTTGCCGAATTTTGTCAATCAAGTTTGGTTCTACTCTCATGCTAGCTATCACACCACAACTGGCAGTGTCAGATGGCTTAATGTCCAAGTTGAGGTTCGTAAACTATTTCAACAGTTTGTATTCCCGAATCATCATGTACGATACCATTCCGATATTCTTTCTGCTTAAGGCATCTTGTAATGATCCTTGACCCTTGAAAATCGAGGAAATTTTTTTTTGAATTTAATTTACCCACTTACTCCCTTATTCACTTAGGTTGTATTCCTGTGCAGTGTCAAAACACTTTTCCTAATTCTTTACTCGTAATTGTAATTAATTTTCATATTTTAACTTATACGGCCGATAGAAATTTCGATAGCATAACGGCTCATGTATGAGTCTACCCACCTGCAAATCAGTTGCTTTTGGCAATCTTAGATATCCACAACTACCAAGCATACTTTCCAAATTCATCTTTACCACTTAATACATCTATTTCAATTTAATACTAGTCATCTCAAAATGTTACATTCCAACTGATATTTCCAATATGTGTGTCTGTGCATATAATTATGTCTGGTACAGGAATGTAAATATATACCTTTCTGCATGTACAAAAAGTAGCCTAAGGTAGCTCTCCCCGCCAGCCTACGTCATGTACGCGGCAGGTAGCGCCTACGGATCACTGCAATTAATCTGAGAGGTAGAGAGGTGAGCTTTCGGGAAAAAGCCCAGTAAGAAGATGTATTCAAAACGATCATAGCAATTCAAATATATAGAAAACACAATAGTACGTATAATGATACTTTCTGAAAACTACTATAAATGACATTCAAAGATTAAGGAAAATCAGAAACATTGAGATTCAAAACGTAATTCTTTAAATACGAGAACTTAACAGATATTATGTAAACTGGTCGTATAATCAGAATTCCGAAAACAGGAATATATGTCAAATCACATAATACAGAATCACGTTCTAAAAACAGAGTTTAATTTTCAAATCGAGACTATATCGGCCCATCTAATTATCATGCGGCAAATAACCAAGTCATCCTCCGTATTGGGAATTCAAAACCTATAGCCACGGTGAGACAGAACCCGAAGGTGAAATTCAGAACCTATGGCCACGGCGAGACAGAACCCGAAGGTGAAATTCAGAACCTATGGCCACGGCGAGGCTGTAGACGGAATCAAGGTCATACAGCATTTCAGAACCACAAGGGCAAAGTTTTAGATGCCACACAGGCGAAGTTCAGATGCCACACAGGCGAAGTTGACATGCGTTAGCATACAACACAAATGACCCTTAGTCTCAAAACATATTATATTTCTCATATACGAAAACATCGAATTAAAAATCATCTTGTTCGAAAGATTATTTCAGTAAACATGTTCTTATTCCGAAATCAAAATTAGTTATATACAATTATTCAAAAACATAAATACCGAGAGCATAGTCTTGATCATAAATATAATTTAGAAACATGCCTGAAAATCATACTTCATGTCTTTGCAAGCTTTCTTGATCAAGGTTCGAAAATTAACTATTACCGTTTTAAATTATAACCCCTTACCTCGATCTATCGAAATCTCCGTGCTCGAGTGGTGACGCCTCTTAGTACCTCCCTTAATTTCTTCTACGATCACCTACACCGAAATCGTACACTTAGTACCCTATTCGTGCGAATTGTCCGAATTACGTTAAAATCATAACCTATTCGTTACTACTGCGTGTGTACGTATTATTGTATGTACTTAAGTCAACGCGCACGTTTATATATTTTCTCTTACCACATATTATTTTGTATGTACACTTATTGACATACACCTTATTATATACCTCTACATGTATGTACACATAAATATATATATATATGTATATTTTTATTTTTATTTGTTTTCATTCTTTTCCTATCTCATATATACATTCTTGGCATGCACCTAAACAAGCACACATTCATCTTATATACACCCATATGCATACACACTTAAAAAAATAAATAAATAAATAAATAAATAAATATATATATATATATATATATATATATATATACACTCCTTTATATATATGTATCATTGTTTTCCATTTTTCCTTATCACATGTATCCATTCTTTGTATGTACATATACTAAAACACACATTTATTTTATACTCATTTGTATGTACACCCAAGTATATATACATTATTCATATACTCCTATATGTATATACACCTAAGTATATACACATATTTATTTTATCCTTGGCTTCCCTTATTCATTATCAAACACATGTACATATACTAACATACCCTTTCATTATACACACCCATATGTATATACCCAAATATATATATATATAAATATATATATTCACATAAATACATATATATATATATATTATCACTTGTTTCCATTATTCAGTATCACATATATATATATTTGCCTATCTCTCATCTTTCCATTTTTTATCTAATTTAATCTATAACTAACATGCTATACACATACAATACACATATATACATGCCCATCAATATACCTTATACATACATGTATTTTACCTTTTTTTTCTTCCATTTCTTTTTTTTTCTTTCTTTTTCTTTCTTTTTCCTTTCTTCCCTTTCGGTTAGCCCAGCTGCTCACTATCTCGAATGCTCTTCTTCTTCCTTCCTTTCTCCCTCGATTCCAGCCCTTTCTCCCTCACGATTTCTCTTGTTTGGTCTCGGTTACAGCCTCTATTTCCAGGCCCCTGTTCTGCTATCCCTTCAATCCCGATTCTGATTCCAGATTTCCTGCTCTCGGTGCTGCCTTTAGTCTCCCTCAATTTTTGATTCCCAGCTTCCTTTTCTCCCCTGTTATCATCACTTCCTGGCTGCTACTGCTTCAGCTACTTTGTTCAGCTCCTATTCCCAACAACTCTGAACCCATTCATGCACCCTTATTCTGCTCCCAACAGCTTCGGTTTCTTCTTCTTCTCGGTGCTGCTGTCCCCCTTTCCTTCCTCTCGGTTTCCCCCTTTTTTTCTTTCTCTTCTTCCTCGGCAGACTCAGCTTCCTTCTCCCTTCCCTTCTCTTCTTTCTCTCTTCTTCCCTTCTTCTCCAGCTGACCGAGCCTCTCTTCTTCCTTTCTCCTTTCTTCTTTCTCCTTTCTCTTCTTTCCTTTCCTCTTCTCCCCAACCGATCAGCCCCTCTTCTTCCCTTTCTCCTTTCTCTTCTCTTCTTCTGCTCTTTCTCCCGCCCAGCTCCTCTGTTTAAGTTTTTTTCCAATTGCAACAGTGGCAGACGGAATTGGCTTTTCTAAGCCAATTCCGTACATGCCATAATATATATATATATATATATTAGTTTAATATATGTATATATATATATATTATATTAGTATGTAAGTATTATTTGTTATGTATTTGTATTGTTATTATTATTACTATTATTATATTTTTTTTGTTTCCATTTTATTTTAAATATCTTATACATTATACCTTACAATATATATATTTGTCATATATATATATATATGTATATCATCATTTTTCCATTTTAAATTGTCTAATATATATATATATATATATACATATACATATACCTTTCCTTAAGGCCATACTCCGTCTGTATAACATTCAGGCCCCTCTCAACCATTTGTGCTGTTCCTAGGGCATCCTGAAATTCAGTAATCCATAACCCCAAAAGACAGTCTCGAATAGCTGGCCTCAACCCTGTTAGAAACCTCTCAGTTCGACGCTCTTCATTCTGGAACGTCTCCGGATCATACTTCATCAGCATAGTAAATTTACTTTCGTACTCATCCACAATCATATTGCCCTGTACCAAGCTCAGAAAGTCTATCCTTAACTTCTGTTGGGCAACTAGTGGAACATACTACTTCCTAAAAGCTGTGGAGAATGCATCCCAACTGATCACCGGATGTTGAGCAGTCAGAAGGACCTTGGTGGATCCCCACTAATACTCTGCTTGGCCCTGCAGCATGTAAGTGGCCATAGAGACCTTCTCAACTTCAGAACACCCCAGAAAGTCAAAAATCTTCCCAATGCTCACCAGCCACTCTTCGGCTACTACCAAATTCTTAATTCCCTTAAATGCTCGAGGCCTCATCTTCAGGAAATCTCTCATCCTACCGATATTCCTCTCCTCCCTTCGGGCCTGTACAGGAGACTGAGGCGCCATAGGTACTGGAGGAACTGGTGGAGGAGGAGGTGGCGGTGCTCGCGGAGGAGTTTGCACCGGAGTAGGAACTGGTGCCGTGCCAGCAGAATCAAAAACATTTGCCCCTAGATGTTGGGCAACCATGGCAGCTATCGACTCCAAACCTCACTCGAGGCGCTGCTCCAATCGCTGCTCAAATTGAGCCATAGAGTACAAGGACTCTCTGGCTCGGGTGGAAGAGGTGGAGGTGGCTGAGCCTGCCTCTGAGTACGTCCGCGTCTCCCACTCATTGGGCAGTGATCTATTACCTGCGCGTAATTTCAAAGATCGAATCTTAAAGTTATTAGGTATACATTACCTACAACTAGACAAGCACAGACATTGGGATGTAATTTAATCCTTATTTTCAACACTGAAAGTACTAGATAATCTTCGCTCTGATACCACTTAAACTGTAACGACCCTTGACCCTTGAAAATCGAAATTTTTTTTTAAATTTAATTTACCCACTTACTCCCATATTCACTTAGGTTGTATTCCTGTGCAGTGTCAAAACACTTTTCCTAATTCTTTACTCGTAATTGTAATTAATTTCCATATTTTAACTTATACGGCAGATAGAAATTTTGGCAGCACAACGGTTCATGTATGAGTCTACCCACCTGCAAATCAGTTGCTTTTGGCAATCCTAGATATCCACAACTACCAAGCATACTTTCCAAATTCATCTTTACCACTCAATACATCTATTTCAATTTAATACTAGTCATCTCAAAAAGTTACATCCCAACTGATATTTCCAATATGTGTGTCTGTGCATACAATTATGTCTGGTACAGGAATGTAAATGTATACCTTTCTGCGTATACAAAAAGTAGCCTAGGGTAGCTCTCCCCACCAGCCTACGTCGTGTACGCGGCAGGTAGCACCTACAGATCACTGCAATTAATCTGAGAGGTAGAGGGGTGAGCTTTCGGGAAAAAGCCCAGTAAGAAGATGTATTTAAAATGATCCTAGCAATTCAAATAGTAGAAAATACAATAGTACGTATAATGATACTTTCTGAAAACTACTATAAATGACATTCAAAGATTAAGGAAAATCAGAAACATCGAGATTCAAAACATAATTCTTTAAGTACAAGAACTTAACAGATATTACGTAAACTGGTCGTATAATCAGAATTCCAAAAACAGGAATATATGTCAAATCACATAATACATAATCACATTCTGAAAATAGAGTTTAATTTTCAAATCGAGACTACATCGGCCCATCTAATTATCATGCGGCAAATAACCAAGTCATCTTCCGTAGAGGGAATTTAGAACCTATGGCCACGGCGAGACAGAACCCGAAGGTGAAATTCAGAATCTATGGCCACGGCGAGACAGAACCCGAAGGTGAAATTCAAAACCTATGGCCACGGCGAGACAGAACCCGAAGGTGAAATTCAGAACCTATGGCCACGACGAGGCTGTAGACGGAATCAAGGTCATACAGCGTTTCAGAACCACAAGGGCAAAGTTTCAGACGCTAGACAGGCGAAGTTCAGACGCCACACAGGCGAAGTTGACATGCGTTAGCATACAACATAAATGGCCCTTAGTCTCAAAACATATTATATTTCTCATATGCGAAAACATCGAATTAAAAATCATCTTGTTCGAAAGATTATTTCAGTAAACATGTTCTTATTCCGAAATCAAAATTAGTTATATACAATTATTCAAAAACATAAATACTGAGAGCATAGTCTTGATCATAAATATAATTTAGAAACATGCCTGAAAATCGTACTTAATGTCTTTGCAAGCTTTCTTTATCAAGGTTCGAAAATTAACTATTACCGTTTTAAATTATAACCCTTACCGCAATCTATCGAAATCTCCGTGCTCGAGTGGTGACGCCTCTTAGTACCTCCCTTAATTTCTTCTACGATCACCTACACCGAAATCGTACAGTTAGTACCCTATTCGTGTGAATTGTCCGAATTGCGTTAAAATCGTAACCTATTCGTTACTACTGCGTGTGCACGTATTATTGTATGTACTTAAGTCAACACGCACGTTTATATATTTTCTCTTACCACATATTATTTTGTATGTACACTTAATGACATACACCTTATTATATACCTCTACATGTATGTACACATAAATATATATATATATATATTTATATATACACTCCCATATGTATATTTATATTTTTATTTGTTTTCATTCTTTTCCTATCTCATATATACATTCTTGGCATGTACCTAAACTAGCACACATTCATCTTATATACACCCATATGCATATACACTTAAATATATATATATATATATATATATATATATATATATATATACACTCCTTTATATATATATATATATATATCATTGTTTTCCATTTTTCCTTATCACATGTATCCATTCTTTGTATGTACATATACTAAAACACACATTTATTTTATACTCATTTGTATGTACACCCAAGTATATACACATTATTCATATACTCCTATATGTATATACACCTAAGTATATACACATATTTATTTTATCCTTGGCTTCCCTTATTCATTATCAAACATATGTACATATACTAACATACCCTTTCATTATACACACCCATATGTATATACCCAAATATATATATATTCACATAAATACATATATATATATATATTATCACTTGTTTCCATTATTCAGTATCACATATATATATATATATATTTGCCTATCTCTCATCTTTCCATTTTTTGTCTAATTTAATCTATAACTAACATGCTATACACATACAATACACATATATACATGCCCATCAATATACCTTATACATACATGTATTTTACCTTTTTTTTCTTCCTTTTCTTTTTTTTTCTTTTTTTTTATTTTTTTCTTTCTTTTTCCTTTCTTTTTTCTTTCTTCCCTTTCGGTTAGCCCAGCTGCTCACTATCCCGATTGCTCTTCTTCTTCCTTCCTTTCTCCCTCGGTTCCAGCCCTTTCTTCATCACGGTTTCTCCTGTTTGGTCTCGGTTACAGCCTCCATTTCCAGCCCCCTGTTCTGCTATCCATTCAATCCCGATTCTGTTTCTAGATTTCCTACTCTCGGTGCTGCTTTTGGTCTCCCTCAATTTCTAATTCCCAGCTTCCTTTTCTCCCCTATTATCATCACTTCCTGGCTGCTACTGCTTTAGCTACTCTGTTCAGCTCCTATTCCCAGCAACTCTGAACCCATTCACGCACCCCTGTTCTGCTCCCAACAGCTTCGGTTTCTTTTTCTTCTCGGTGCTGCTTTCCCCCTTTCCTTCCTCTCGATTTCCCCCTTTGTTTCTTTCTCTTCTTCCTCAGCAGACTTAACTTCCTTCTCCCTTCCCTTCTCTTCTTTCTCTCTTCTTCCCTTCTTCTCCAGCCGACCGAGCCTCTCTTCTTCCTTTCTCCTTTCTCCTTTCTCTTCTGTCCTTTCCTCTTCTCCCCAGCCGATCAGCTCCTCTTCTTCCTTTCTCCTTTCTCTTCTTTCCTTTCCTCTTCTCCCCGGCCGATCAACCCCTCTTCTTCCCTTTCTCCTTTCTCTTCTCTTCTTCTGCTCTTTCTCCCGCCCAGCTCCTCTGTTTAATTTTTTTTCCAATTGCAACAGTGGCAGACGGAATTGGCTTTTCTAAGCCAATTCCGTACATGCCATAATATATATTAGTTTAATATATGTATATATATATATATTATATTAGTATGTAAGTATTATTTGTTATGTATTTGTATTGTTATTATTATTACTATTATTATATTTTTTTGTCTCCATTTTATTTTAAATATCTTATACATTATATCTTACAATACATATATATATATATATATATATATATATATATATTTGTCATATATATGTATGTATATCATCATTTTTCCATTTTAAATTGTCTAGTATATATATATATATATATTATACCTATGTATATATATATATATACACATATACCTTTCCTTTTATGTATGAGTCTACCCACCTGCAAATCAGTTGCTTTTGGCAATCCTAGATATCCACAACTACCAAGCATACTTTCCAAATTCATCTTTACCACTCAATACATCTATTTCAATTTAATACTAGTCATCTCAAAAAGTTACATCCCAACTGATATTTCCAATATGTGTGTCTGTGCATACAATTATGTCTGGTACAGGAATGTAAATGTATACCTTTCTGCGTATACAAAAAGTAGCCTAGGGTAGCTCTCCCCACCAGCCTACGTCGTGTACGCGGCAGGTAGCACCTACAGATCACTGCAATTAATCTGAGAGGTAGAGGGGTAAGCTTTCGGGAAAAAGCCCAGTAAGAAGATGTATTTAAAATGATCCTAGCAATTCAAATATGTAGAAAATACAATAGTACGTATAATGATACTTTCTGAAAACTACTATAAATGACATTCAAAGATTAAGGAAAATCAGAAACATCGAGATTCAAAACATAATTCTTTAAGTACAAGAACTTAACAGATATTACGTAAACTGGTCGTATAATCAGAATTCCAAAAACAGGAATATATGTCAAATCACATAATACATAATCACATTCTGAAAATAGAGTTTAATTTTCAAATCGAGACTACATCGGCCCATCTAATTATCATGCGGCAAATAACCAAGTCATCTTCCGTAGAGGGAATTTAGAACCTATGGCCACGGCGAGACAGAACCCGAAGGTGAAATTCAGAATCTATGGCCACGGCGAGACAGAACCCGAAGGTGAAATTCAAAACCTATGGCCACGGCGAGACAGAACCCGAAGGTGAAATTCAGAACCTATGGCCACGACGAGGCTGTAGACGGAATCAAGGTCATACAGCGTTTCAGAACCACAAGGGCAAAGTTTCAGACGCTAGACAGGCGAAGTTCAGACGCCACACAGGCGAAGTTGACATGCGTTAGCATACAACATAAATGGCCCTTAGTCTCAAAACATATTATATTTCTCATATGCGAAAACATCGAATTAAAAATCATCTTGTTCGAAAGATTATTTCAGTAAACATGTTCTTATTCCGAAATCAAAATTAGTTATATACAATTATTCAAAAACATAAATACTGAGAGCATAGTCTTGATCATAAATATAATTTAGAAACATGCCTGAAAATCGTACTTAATGTCTTTGCAAGCTTTCTTTATCAAGGTTCGAAAATTAACTATTACCGTTTTAAATTATAACCCTTACCGCAATCTATCGAAATCTCCGTGCTCGAGTGGTGACGCCTCTTAGTACCTCCCTTAATTTCTTCTACGATCACCTACACCGAAATCGTACAGTTAGTACCCTATTCGTGTGAATTGTCCGAATTGCGTTAAAATCGTAACCTATTCGTTACTACTGCGTGTGCACGTATTATTGTATGTACTTAAGTCAACACGCACGTTTATATATTTTCTCTTACCACATATTATTTTGTATGTACACTTAATGACATACACCTTATTATATACCTCTACATGTATGTACACATAAATATATATATATATATATATATATATTTATATATACACTCCCATATGTATATTTATATTTTTATTTGTTTTCATTCTTTTCCTATCTCATATATACATTCTTGGCATGTACCTAAACTAGCACACATTCATCTTATATACACCCATATGCATATACACTTAAATATATATATATATATATATATATATATATATATATATATATATATATATATACACTCCTTTATATATATATATATATATCATTGTTTTCCATTTTTCCTTATCACATGTATCCATTCTTTGTATGTACATATACTAAAACACACATTTATTTTATACTCATTTGTATGTACACCCAAGTATATACACATTATTCATATACTCCTATATGTATATACACCTAAGTATATACACATATTTATTTTATCCTTGGCTTCCCTTATTCATTATCAAACATATGTACATATACTAACATACCCTTTCATTATACACACCCATATGTATATACCCAAATATATATATATTCACATAAATACATATATATATATATATATATATATTATCACTTGTTTCCATTATTCAGTATCACATATATATATATATATATATTTGCCTATCTCTCATCTTTCCATTTTTTGTCTAATTTAATCTATAACTAACATGCTATACACATACAATACACATATATACATGCCCATCAATATACCTTATACATACATGTATTTTACCTTTTTTTTCTTCCTTTTCTTTTTTTTTCTTTTTTTTATTTTTTTCTTTCTTTTTCCTTTCTTTTTCCTTTCTTCCCTTCGGTTAGCCCAGCTGCTCACTATCCCGATTGCTCTTCTTCTTCCTTCCTTTCTCCCTCGGTTCCAGCCCTTTCTTCATCACGGTTTCTCCTGTTTGGTCTCGGTTACAGCCTCCATTTCCAGCCCCCTGTTCTGCTATCCATTCAATCCCGATTCTGTTTCTAGATTTCCTACTCTCGGTGCTGCTTTTGGTCTCCCTCAATTTCTAATTCCCAGCTTCCTTTTCTCCCCTATTATCATCACTTCCTGGCTGCTACTGCTTTAGCTACTCTGTTCAGCTCCTATTCCCAGCAACTCTGAACCCATTCACGCACCCCTGTTCTGCTCCCAACAGCTTCGGTTTCTTTTTCTTCTCGGTGCTGCTTTCCCCCTTTCCTTCCTCTCGATTTCCCCCTTTGTTTCTTTCTCTTCTTCCTCAGCAGACTTAACTTCCTTCTCCCTTCCCTTCTCTTCTTTCTCTCTTCTTCCCTTCTTCTCCAGCCGACCGAGCCTCTCTTCTTCCTTTCTCCTTTCTCCTTTCTCTTCTGTCCTTTCCTCTTCTCCCCAGCCGATCAGCTCCTCTTCTTCCTTTCTCCTTTCTCTTCTTTCCTTTCCTCTTCTCCCCGGCCGATCAACCCCTCTTCTTCCCTTTCTCCTTTCTCTTCTCTTCTTCTGCTCTTTCTCCCGCCCAGCTCCTCTGTTTAATTTTTTTTCCAATTGCAACAGTGGCAGACGGAATTGGCTTTTCTAAGCCAATTCCGTACATGCCATAATATATATTAGTTTAATATATGTATATATATATATATTATATTAGTATGTAAGTATTATTTGTTATGTATTTGTATTGTTATTATTATTACTATTATTATATTTTTTTGTTTCCATTTTATTTTAAATATCTTATACATTATATCTTACAATACATATATATATATATATATATATTTGTCATATATATGTATGTATATCATCATTTTTCCATTTTAAATTGTCTAGTATATATATATATATATATTATACCTATGTATATATATATATATACACATATACCTTTCATTTTATTTAAATGTCTAGTATGTATGTATATATATATACATACATATATATATATATATATACATTTTCACTTATGTATGTCTCTACACATATACATTTTCCTTGTATAATTTATCCAAGACATAATATCATGCCTTCCATGAGATTTTCCTTATTCCGAAAATAAAATAGTATCGGGATTCCATCACTCCTCACGAACTCCCGATACACGTTTTTACCTTAACAGTTTTCAACTAATAATTTAAAATTTTCCAATCCTTTCGTACTTGCATTTACCTTATCACTTCTTGCATCTTCAGGTTCCCGATCATTCATAGGTTTTTTTTTTAGCTCCTATATTCTCGAGCCCTACAACGAACATCAACACTTCCATTAAAATATAATATTTCTATTTTTATATAATCTAATTAAACGTAGGAAATTTGTGGGGTTTACACATCTGCTACTACATTTGCCCTTCCTGGGTGGTACATGATCCCACAATCATAGTTTTTTAAAAGCTCTATCCATCTCCTCTGCCTCATATTCAACTCTCTATGTGAAAATAAATACTTCAGGCTCTTATGGTCTGTGAAGATCTGGAACTTTTCTCCATACAAATAATGATGCCATTTTTCAGTGCAAATACTACGGCTGCCAATTCCAAATCGTGGGTCGGATAGCTCCTTTCATGGTCTTTTAATTAACGTGAACCATAAGCCACTACCTTCCTATTCTACATCAATACACATCCCAGACCTTGACTAGATGCATCCGTATACACCGAGAAGCCTCCCGAACAAGAGGGGATAGTCAATATGGGTGTGGTGGTTAGTCGATGCTTCAACTCCTGGAAACTCATTTCACATGCGTCACTCCACTCAAACTTAACATTTTTCCTTGTAAGTCGTGTCAGAGGAGCTGCTAACTTAAAGAAACCCTCAACAAATCTTCTGTAATATCCAGCCAAACCTAGAAAACTCTGACTCTCAATAACGTTCTTAGTTCTTTCCCACTATACTATAGCCTCAATCTTAGATGGATCTGCAGACACTCCGTCTTTAGACACGATGTGACCCAAAAATGCTATCTGATTCAACCAAAAATCACACTTGCTGTGCTTGGCATATAACTTCTTCTCCCTGAGGGTTTGCATAACCATTCTCAAATGCTGCTCATGCTCTTCTTTGGACATGAAATACATCAAAATATCATCAACAAAAACTATGACAAATCTATCTAGGTACGGCTTAAGTACTTTGTTCATCAGTGCCATGAAAGACGCATAAGCATTCGTCAACTTGAAAGACATAACTAAAACTCATAATGTCCATATCGGGTCCTGAAAGCTGTCTTGGGTACATCCTCACTTCTGATCTTTAACTAATGGTACCCTGACCTCATATTAATCTTGGAAAAGATTTGTGCTCCTCGCAGTTGGTCCAGCAAATCATCGATACGAGGTAAAGGATATTTGTTCTTGATGGTTGCCTTGTTGAGCAATCTATAATCGATACACAGCCTGAGACTCTCATCCTTCTTTTCTTACAAACAACACTGGTGTACCCTACGGTAAAACACTTGGTTTGACGAATCCCTTATCTAGTAATTCTTGCAATTGTTTCCTCAACTCTTCCAACTCAATTGGAGCCCTTCTGTAAGGCCGTTTAGATATCGACTCAGTACCAAGCACTAAGTCAATACAGAACTCCATATCTCTATCCGGAGGTAGCCTTGGTAAATCATCTTGGAATACGTCAGGAAACTCCCTGACTATGGGGATATCGCCCAATTTCGGATTTGCCTTATCCGTATCAATTACATACGTAATGTAACCTTGAAAAATATATATATATATATATCATATCCTCATAGTTACGCCTTGCACACTGCTTCCTCATAAGTAGTAACATCAAATGGAGCTAACCTAGCTCAGATTAAGGGTCTCAGTTTCTCCTATGAGCTCTCGAACTTTCTACATTTCACAACTCATTGTATCTAGATTATACTTCCTCCAAAACTATAAATTCTGATTCATATTCATCCATAGACTTACACCTTAAGGATCCACATAACCTTTCCAATTCATTTATTCAGTTTTACATTATAACTGGATTCCTACTTAAGTAAATGATAGTGTTTTATCTTCTGAATCTGTCTCAATCTTTCTCTTAGTCACAGTCATACCTTAATCATCATTATTATTATTACGCTGCTATCACTTGACCAAACAATGTCATCATTGTCTCCATGCCCCGCTCTAATCTTACAAAGCAAATTTTAAAATTTTGGATTAATCTACAAAGTGACACTCAGATGAGGATTTACTATATCTCCCGGGCCTATTTCTACGACCTCGAGAAATGATTCCTTCTAGTATATTTGTATGGTTACAATATCTATCAGCCATATCTATTAGTTTTCCTTCATTCAATGACACAATTTCTCAGTAGGGCACAACCTGGTATACCCGTTTGCATCTAAGCAATGTATAATAATATTGAGGATGTGAACTTTCCAAAATTTCTCTTACTCCTAATATCGAATCGTATCAGAGCAACCTTTCTCTGATACCAATTTTTATAATGACCCGAATTTCACACATTTTGGTTGGGCTACGAGTCGATAACAGGTCGAACAATAAATCAGTCTAATAAATTAATTTCTTGGTCACAAATTTTAACAAAAAATCCAATAGATATACCTTTCGATTAATCATCATAATTGTTCTTTCATGTTTCCCCAAACACATTTCTCTATACACTACTATACTTACAAAATTTAGATACAAAAACAGATGTCTATACTGGGTATACCTTTAGCACAGTGGAATACTTTGCTGACGTATGACTGTACAAAATAATTTAACTTCCAAAAGCGCAGATATCGCATATATAATACCAGCATTTAATAATTTTAAAATCTCAGCTCTAACAACTTCTTTCATTGTTGGATTTAGTCTCCTTGGTGGTTCAATAGAAGGTTTATGATTCTCCTCTAACCAAATTTTGTGCCTCAAAACAGAAGGACTAATTCCTTTGATGTCGGCAATGGACCATCCAATTGTTGATTTGTGCTCTCTTAAAATTCTAAGCAACTTGTCTTCCTCTGTAACAAATGATGAAATAATTACATGAAAAGTACTATCATCACCTAAGAAAGCATACCTCAAATGGCTTGGAAATTCTTTCAATTCAGTTTTACCTTTTTTTTTTCACTTACTTGCGACTTGTCAATCTTCTCCTTAGTTGTTGTAGTCGTACTTTCTAATGGATCACAACTTTTAATTTCATCAGTTAATAATTCATCATCTAAATTAGAAACTGAATTTACCAGACATTGAGCCATAGGATCGATTTGTGCTTCCTTTGTTTCAACTTATCTTACACAACTCTGTACTACTTCAATCAACTTACAGGTTTCTGGCTCATCAGCAAATTTCATCGCCTTATAGATGTTAAACATAACTGATTCATCATTCATCCTCAAGGTTAATTGCCCTCTCTGAACATCGATTAGTGCTCTCATAGTGGCAAGGAATGGTCTACCAAGTATAAGCAAAATTTTTCTGTCCTCTTCATAATCTAAGACTACAAAATCGACAGGAAAAATTAGCTTATCAACTTTAACAAGTACATCTTCTATTATACCTCTGGGATAAGTAATCGATCTATCTGCTAGTTGCAGTGTTATGGTGGTTGGCTTTACTTCTCCAAGCCTTAGGCTCCTAAAAAAAAATAAAGGCATTAAATTTATGCTAGCACCTAAATCACACAATGCTTTACCCACTTTCGATACTCTAATCTAGCATGGAATAGTAAAGCTTCCAAGGTCTTTCAATTTTTACGGTAACTTCTTCTGCAAAATTGCACTGCATTCCTCTGTCAAGTTGACAGTTTCATAATCCTCAAGTCTCCGTTTCTTTGACAGCACTTCTTTCATGAACTTTGCATAATGTGGCATCTGCTACAGAGCATCAACAAACGGAATGTTAATATGTAATTTCTTAAATATATCTAGAAATTTCTTAAACTCATAATCAATCTTCCTTTTATACATAGCATGAGGATAAGGAATAGATGGTTTTAACAAAGGAGGATTATCAGGAAAAAGTTTACTAAAAGGTTTAAAATTAACTCCTTGTTTTACTGTTTCTGATTCTGCATCCTTTGTCATAACAGGTTCAATCTGCTTCTTCTGCACCTCAACTATTAGTGCAGTTTCTTCTTTCTCTGCTACCTTCGGTGGCTCATAGGTGTTCCCACTTCTCAAAGATATAGCATTGCATTGTTCTTTCGAATTGAGCACTATATCACTAGGAAACTTACATCTTTCATTTAAAGAACTGACAGCTGCAGCTAACTGTCCCAAAGTAGTCTCAATAGACTTCATCTGTACACGAAGACTGGTATTCATCTCTGACATTTTAGCTTCCACGTTGTCTAACCGTGCATCAGTTTTGCTAAATCTTATTCTAGTTTCAACCATGAACTCCTCAAATTCATTCCTTCTAACTCCACCATAACCTTGGGAATTCCCTTGGTTATTGAATCCTGTATTGCTGTTACTTACTGCTGGTGGGTTTAGAGCATTCTTAGAATTACCATAAGATAGATTCTCATTGTTTCTGAATCTTGGCTGGTAGTAGTTAGGAACTCGATTTCCTTGAAAACCAAAGTTACGATTATTAACATAATTCACCTGCTCCAAATCTGTCCCCATCAAGTTAAGATTTGTGTTGTCATGATGAATCATAGCTTACGGCCCTTGTATACTCATTGAAGAAATTTGTGTTGAAATCTTCTCAAGTCTTGCTAGGATGGTTATCTGCGTATCTAACTCATGCATACCTGCTACTCTTCTGACATTAGCTCTTTCACTGGCCATTGGTTGCTATTTATAGCCATCTCCTCAATTAACTGCATAGCTTGATCAGGTGTCTTAGACCATAGTGAACCTCCTGCTGAAGCATCCACAGTAGCTCGTGTCTACGGAGTCATGCCTCTGTAGAAAACTTATATCTGGTTTCCTTCATCATATCCATGTTGAGGGCATCTATATAATAACTCTTTAAATCGCTCCCATGCCTCATGTAACGGTTTTTAGTCTAACTGTGTGAACTGGACAATTTTTAATCTTATCTGCATTGTTTTTCCTTGTGAAAAGTACTTTGCTAAGAATTTTTGTGCCATCACTACCCATGTCGGAATGCTTCCTGCTGGTAGATTTTGATACAAACTTAAGACTTTATCCCGAAGAGAAAATGGAAATAATCTTAACCGAATAGCATTATTAGGGGCTCTATTAATGGTGCTACAAATCTGCAGAAAACTTATCAAATGTGTATTAGGATCTTCCAAGGCCGAACCTCCAAATTGGTTTTGCATAACCATATTGATCAATGCCAACTTCAGTTCAAAATTGTTACAGTTCACAGGAATCTCTCTTATAGCAACAAAATTTTGGTTCACAACTAGGGTAAAGTAATCGCGTATAGCTCGCTGCTGCTGATTTTCATTTGCCATAATTAAATTTCGGTCTTTCTCTTCAAATCTGTTCTACTGAATTTGTCTGATGGTTCTCTCTGGTTCTTGATCTGACTCTTCTTTTACATCTGTATTTCCACTTCTGTGAGTTTTTACCATTCACCTAAAAAAAATAAAATAAATATTCGTAGATAATAAATTAAAACAAAAATAAAAATAGAAATCTAAATTAAAGTAAAGCCTATTGGGAAACAGTGTCAACGAAAAACTAAACAACAGATTCCCTGAAAACGGCGCCAGAAAACTTCTTGTCCTTTTATGGAACACTACTGCAAGTGCACAGGTCAGTTTTTGAGTATAGAGTAAATATGAGTATCGTCCCACAAGGAACTATGTCTACCGCAAATCATTGTAATCAACAACCTTGAGCTTTATTTAGAAAATTAATGAATGTTGGTGAAAATCCTATTTATTACTTTAACAATTAACTACGGAACAATTTAATTAAAATGGGTCACAATAATTAAGTGTAAGATCCGATTTTTTTGTAAGAGCAAAAGGAATGAATAGAAATTTCTGAGTGCATTTAAAAATGCAAAAGGATTTAAATGGTATGCCCGAACACGTGCAAGGGTAAAATGGTCAAAAGACTAAAATTCGATATTAATCTGGACAAGAAAATTTTAATTAAAAATATGAGAATGAGAAATCTTGATCAATGATGAAGAAATAATTAAATTTAGGATTAAATTGGTCAAGATATGAATTTATTGGAATAAATCGAAATTTTCGTATCGAAAAATAATCTTGAAAATAATCGAAAAATATATCGAAAAGGCAAAATCGAACTGAGAAATTCATTTACGGATTAAATGAATAAAATAATAATTTTTTTAGATATTTTTAGATTTTAATAATATTTTAATTGATTAAAATATTATTAAAAATAAAATAATAATAAAAAAATAATAATAAAAAACTGAATTGAAAAAAAAATCAGAAAACGCGATAAAAATGAATCGCGAAACAGAACAGAAACCGAAGCAGCCGAAATCGTCCGATGAAGCATTGGCCGACTGCAGCCCAGGCAAGCGACAGCCCAGCCGAGCCACCACCTACACCACTAAGCAGACGAACGGCGACGATCGGCGGCGAGGAACGAGAAACCGAGGCGACCGAGAGGGGAAGAGAAGTTCCCAACGATCGGCGCCGATTCAGGCCTGGCCACCGCCAGCCGAGGGAACGCCATAGGAAGACCGATCAATTGGTGGCAGTACCGACGGGTAAGACGACGACTAACGTCGAAAAATGGCAAGAAACAGAAATGGGTACCGACGCCGAGGGAGAAGGGTCGAACCGGTCACTTTTCGGTGACCTCAGGGAAGACTAACCCTAGATCCGAGATGCGGATGACCCAGCGGAGTCACTGGTGGCAGAAACCGATGGAGAATCTGCCGACAAGGTACTGAACTGGCCGAACCGGAGTGAACTGGCGGTCTGAATCGGGTTGAACCGGACCGGACTGGTTCAGCCAAAAATAAGAGGAAAAAAGGAAGAAAAAGGGAAAAAGAAAAAGAGAAAAATTGGGGAAAATTTTAGTGATGCAATCGAGCTTCGGGTAAGTCGGTAAGCAGTCGAATTGACCGATTTAAATTTTGGAATATTTAAGTTGATAAATAATTGATTGAAAGTTTACCCGAAAATATATTTAATTGTGTAGCTCGACAATTGGCATCAACCGAGAGCTCGAGATAGCCTCAATTTGTGTACGATTGTGGAATAACGGGTAAGTAACCCTTATTTATGACAATTTTACATCGTTATGCGTGATTGATATTTAACGCATAAATTACGGATTTAATTTTCGCATAAATGAATTAAATTCTGGAAAATTGGAGAAATTGTCGTAAATACTAAATTGAGATATCTGAGAATTTAGAACAAGGCTAAATAAATTAATAATGGGCCCAATGAGACCCATAGGCCTCGATAAAGTGTGGTAAATGAGCTTAAGGTCGATTAAGGCCCATTATGGTATAATCTGGCCCAATATGGGTAAACGGGCCCAATGATTTAAATTAAGCCTAGAAAATATGAAATACATTAAATTGTATTGTATTTGACCTGATGAATGTGTATCCGCAGTTCCAGAGATGAGATTGGAAGCAAATCGGACTGCGCGATGAGTCATCAATGGAAAGGTCAGACTGTACAGAAAAATGAGGTAAGGGAAATGTGTGAGTAGCTAGAAGTAGCTACGCGTACTTTAAATAGTTTTTGTATACACTGAATATGTATGTATACATTGATTTTGTCTAAAGGTCCTAAAAGTGGTTTAAATGATTTTAAGGATCGAAATAGGTGAAAAGTTTATTTTACCCCTATTGATGGAAGTTCACCCAAGGACAGTGAAAGCATGACATGCATCGTGAGATCTGAGGATTTCAGACATATTTTAATTATGTAATATGAACTTGAAGTAAAATTTATTGAGCTAAGTGAATTGGGGAATGATAATTGGAGATTTATATGTTAAGTGTTTAAAATAAGTATGAAGTTATGAGGACAGATCGATCTGGGAGAAGGAGAGATCGATCTGGTGAGTTAAAAATGACAAGGAAGTAGGAATTTAAGGAGAAGATCGATCTCCAATGGAAGAGGATCGATCTCCTTATGATTCTGTTTGAGAGAAGATCGATCTCATGAGGAAGAGATCGATCTCCAAATGTTTCTGTTTGGGAGAAGATCGATCTCCCCAAGGCGCAGATCGATCTCATAAAGCCATAAAGAGATCGATCTCACCCCTCGACAGATCGATCTCCTAGGCATAAATTACCCCAAATCGTCCTCAAATTCAAATGCAAATCGATGTCATCAAGAGCCAGATCGATCTCTTACCCTCAGTCTATATAAGGAATCCCTGCTTTCTCTTGGAATTTCACTTTCTCTCTCTGCCAACCCCCATTTTCATCGAGCCCTAGCTTTCTTACTCATCCAAAGCACTCATTTCCGTCCAAATCAGAAGTTGTGGTAAGAAGGAAAGTTGTTCCTCACCCAAGGGAGAACAACATACTTGGAAATCGAAAGACGAATCAAATCGAGGCAAGAGATAAGCTCTCCACAAGTTTTGGGTAATTTCTAAACTTCGATCCTTATATTTGAGATGATTTTTGTGATGATAGTTGTTGGCATTGTGTTGAAATAGCTGAAAAATGATTAGGGATTGATGAAATTACAATGTAGTTGGAGTGATAATGATATTTAGTAACTTTGGTAAATTTAGGAATTTTGAGCTATAAATGGAGATTTAGACAATGTGGTGTATTAGCATAGATATTGTGGCATAGGAAATATAAAATGTTGAGGTGTTGTGAGCGAGATGGTGGTTTGTGATGGAGTTATGAGAATTGAGAAATTTGAGGAGTTATGAGCAATTATGCTCGATTTTGAGAATTGAGGTTGATGTGATAATGAGTATTGATGTTTTAACATCGTTTGGACAGCTCGAGAGTTTAAGAGTGGAATGTGAGGCTAGTCCGTGATACGGGGGAAACGATTGCACTATACGAGGTGCAAAGAGGTAAGGGAAAACTAAACCATTTGTGTATGTGTTTTGATGAATTGTTATAGCATGAACCATGATTTGAGAATACAAGCATGTTTGGTGTTGTGTTGTGATATAATTGCACACGGTTTTTATAGCCGGTTGGAGCCCATTATTTTATGAGTTTATAAGCTGAGTGTGAAATTGCTTTATAAACCTTTGAGTTTGCGTGAAAAGTAAATTGGGCTCTACGTTAAGGCGATATTGAGATGTGAGAAAATGTGTGCGTGTTTTGCCGGTTGGAACTCGGTTTTAATATGTTTTGTGTTGAGTACATAAATGTTTTAAATGAGTTTTACGAGAGAAAACCATTATGAGTTCTACGTGAAGGCATAATGTTTTATAAGATAATGGCTAATGATTAAGACTTAGGCGTGTCATGTTGAATACACATCGGGCCTTGCTCTGGTAGCATGTAAGATCGATATAGTGGGACGCCTGGGAATCGACCCATGGACCACAGGCCTTGTTTTGGTAACATGTAAGTCCGATTATTCCTCCGCTTTGGTAGCGTTGGGAGGCCTTGCTCTGGTAGCATGTAAGTCCAATATTCCTTCCTTTTGGTAATGAGAGATGCCTCTGTTTTGGTAACGAGAGATGCCTCCGTTTTGGTAACGTGAGATGACCCCCGTTCTGGTAACGCTGGGTGGCCTTGCTTTGGTAGCATGTAAGATCGAGAGAGTGGGAGGTGAGGCATTGCTCTGGTAGCATGTAAGGTCGGGCCTTGTTCTAGTAACATATAAGTCCAATATACCATGCATACGACCATATTGTCGACGTTCCCTATATACAAGGATGCCTGGGATGCGCACCCAGAGGAGATTACATATTTGATGTGCCACGACGAGTTTTAATTGAGTTTTTATTGCCTAGTCTCGTTTTACACATGAGTTGTGTTTTGTGACCTTGTAACGTGCTATTTACCGAGGTGATTTTTATCACGTATTTTGAGAACAACCATTATCGTATATATTTACACATGCTTGTGAGTGGTCGATATTGAGCCTTTTTCTCTTCATGTTTTCACATGATTTATGAGTTATGAGATGATGATGTTTTGAGAACTTTCATGCTACGATTTCAAATGAGCTTCTTCAACAAATACATATTTGTGATGTGTGATATGGTTTATATAACTGTGTTCCCTTACCCCCCTTACTGAGCGATTTGGAAGCTCACCCTGTTTTCTCTTCCCCCCAGATCGCTTCAAGTGAAGTTAGTTCCCTGCAACATACGGGTTAGAGGCTAGTGGAGGACTTGAGCTCCAGGCCATGTTTTGTGTATTGAGGTAGATATTTAATATTCATGTACCCAGACTAGAGTTATATTTACAGACATTCATTGTATAATGATGTACGAGATGTATTAGGATTAATTAACTTGGAATTGAGTAATGTATATAATACAATATATACTATATTATGATGAGATCCTGAGGCATGATAATTATGATGATGTATGACACTGCATAGGAATGCAGCCTTAATTATGAATTAATGAGTAAAAAGTTTTAAATTAGCCCTATTTTTCGCGCTTCCGGGGCGTCACAGAGTTTTCTTGGTATCAGAGTTTAGGGTGTTTAGTACTGTCAGTGTCAGTTAAGTGAAATAGAATACATCCCAAGTGTCTGTAATAGTCTGGTCATGAACTGAATATGAGGATTGAGATTTCAATCGATTTTGATATGTACGCGCAGGAGACGAGTTAAGATAGAGAATGAGTAAACGACGAGGTCGTTCGAGGAGGCAGGCAGAGTCCCCTCCTCCACCTGTCCCACAACCAGAGAGTCCTAACTCTCGATTTAATCGGATTGAGACCGATGTGAGGCAAGGTTTTGAGCAGATGGCAGCGTTATTCGCGCAACACTTTGGAGTTAATGCCTCGGGTACTACTCCTACACCACCACAAGGACCTCCCATACCCTCAATGCCTCCCGTCACTCAGCCTAATGATAGAAGTATGGTCCGATTGAAGGACTTTTTGAAAATGAATCCACCTGCATTTAGGGGAAAGAAGGATCCTACAGAGGCTGAGGAGTGGTTGACAGAGTTGAGAGTTATATTCGACTATTTGGGGTGCACCGACGTTGAGAGGGTCAGGATGAGTGCCTATATGTTGAAAGGGAGAGCTCGAGATTGGTGGGGTACTACCCAAGGTATTTTGATGTCCCACCAGGATGTGATTGGTTGGGAAGAGTTCCAGATAGCCTTTAGAGCCCAATATGTACCACGAGCTGCCCAGAGAAGGAGCCAAGCAGAGTTTTTGAGTTTGGTACAGGGTGACATGCCTGTAGATGATTACGAGAGCCGATTTACTGCTCTGCTGAGATATGATCCAGAGACTTTCAACAATGAAGAGCTCCGCACAGAGAGATTTATGTATGGATTGAAGCCCATCATTAGAGATCGATTGATTGGGTTGTGTATTACTGAGTTTGGAGATGCTCTGAGATGAGCACAAGAGATTGAGAGGGGAATTGAAATTGTACAGTCCCAGAATGAGTTTGGAGCAGTGATTAGGGACAAAGGCAAGAGGCCAGCGATGTCTCAAGCAGATGTTCGGAGAGGTTCCTTCAGGAGAGGAAGGATTGAGGTAAAGAAGGGCAGATTGGAGAGACCCAGAGCTTATCCTATCATTAAGGAGACCCCTCGATATGGCAGGCCGGAGATAAAGGTTTGTAGAGACTGTGGTCAATCGCATGAGGGAAGTTGTACTGGGTCGATCCGTGGATGTTTTAGATGTGGTGACATGGATCACAAAGTGAAGGACTGTCCTCAACCTCAGATACCACATGCTTCAAAGCCTACTAGACAGCGGCCTCAGAGAGTGAATCCCCAGAGACGGGCCACTACTGCTGAGAAAGGGAAGAAACCTGTGGCACAGGGACGTGTGTTTGCCCTAGATAAGGAAATTACGGACACTTCAGCAAAAACTATAAGAGGTACACTTTCTGTCTGTAATCATAAGGCTCATGTGTTGATAGATCCAGGATCCACGCATTCATTTATTTCAGAGCATTTTGCATGTAGTTTAAATTTGAAGTTTAAACCTCTAGAGTATGTACTACATGTAAATACCCCTATGCATGAATCCCAGAGAACTGAGTTAATCTGTAGAGGATGTGAAATAAAGGTGGGAGATAAAGTGATGCTAGCAGATCTAATCATGTTGAATATACATGGGTTTGATGTAATTCTGGGGATGGATTGGTTGGCAACCAATCGAGTGAGTTTAGACTGCTACACTAAGATTGTAACTTTCTCCCTACCTAAACCTTACAGTGTACAGTTGAGATATTGAGGAAATGAATATGTGGAATTCTAGTAAGTAATTTGAGAATTTTAATATTATTTTGGAGAGTATTAAATATGATTGTTCATGTGAAGGTTACGAAACACTCATCTCAGACGATGAGCGGGAACATTCGAGGATTGAGGATATACCTGTGGTGTGTGAATTCTCGGATGTTTTCCTAGATGAGCTGCCAGGTTTGCCACCAGAGAGAGAGCTGGAGTTTACCATTGATTTAGTACCAGATACTCAGCCGATCTCTAAACCTCCCTACAGGATGGCATTAGTGGAACTTGAGGAATTGAAGAAATAACTACAGGAGTTATTGGATCAAGGGTTCATTAGGCCCAGTGTTTCACCGTGGGGAGCATCGATTTTATTTGTCAAGAAGAAGGATGGTAGTCTCAGATTTGCGTAGACTACCGGCTGTTGAATAAAGCCACAGTGAAGAATAAATACCCACTGCCCAGGATTGATGATCTACTTGATCAACTAAGAGGGGCCTCAGTCTTTTCTAAGATTGATTTGAGATCGGGCTATCACCAATTGAGAATCAAGGAAGAAGATATTCCCAAGACGGCCTTCAGGACAAGGTATGGCCATTATGAATTTCTGGTGATGTCCTCTGCATTGACGAACGCCCCTGCTGCATTTATGAGGTTGATGAACGAAGTGTTCAGAGACTATCTAGATAAATTTGTGATAGTCTTTATTGATGATATCCTGGTATACTCTCGGTCGTATAAGGAGCATGCATAGCATTTGTGGTTAGTACTTCAGATACTCCGAGATAAGCAATTATATGGAAAGCTTAGTAAGTGTGAGTTTTGGCTGAACCAGATAGCTTTCCTTGGTCATATAGTCTCAGAGGAAGGAGTATCAGTGGATCTAAGTAAAGTAGCAGTTGTGCTTAGTTGGGAGAGACCGATGACAGTTACTGAGGTGCAAAGCTTCCTTGGTTTGGCAGGGTATTATAGAAGATTTATGGAAGGATTTTCAAGGATTGCCGCTCCTTTGACTAAACTCACGCGTAAGGAGACTCCGTTCATATGGACTGATCAATGTGAGCTCAGTTTTCAGGAGTTAAAAAGGAGATTGACAGCGGCACCTGTGTTAACTATTCCTGAGGGATCAGGAGGATTTTCGGTATATAGTGATGCATCTCATCAAGGATTGGGGTGTGTGCTTATGCAGCATGGAAGAGTGGTCGCATATGGATTGCGACATCTAAAAGACCATGAGCGGAATTACCCTACGCATGATTTGGAGTTAGCCGCTGTGGTATTTACTTTGATGATCTGGCGACACTACTTATATGGGGAAAGATTCCAGATCTTCACTGATCACAAGAGTTTAAGATATCTCTTTGATCAGAAAGAGTTAAACATGAGACAATCAAATGGATGGAACTCCTTAAGGATTATGACTGCGAGATTCTATATCATCCGGGTAAGGCGAATGTAGTTACTGATGCCCTGAGCAGGAAGAGCATAATATCTGCTATGATGATTAGGGAATGGGATTTGTTAGAGCAGTACGTCGAACTTCGAATCAGAGTTAAAGAGGTAGAGACTGGATTTTTGGCTAGCTTGCGGATAGAGCCCAGGATCATGGATCAGATTTGAACTGGGCAACGCAGTGATCAGAGGTTGATAGATATGGTTAGCCAAGCTGAACAGAGTTCGCAGTTGGATCTCACAGTCAGTGAGGATGGATTGTTGAGATTCAGAGGATGGATTTGTGTACCGGACGATGATACCCTAAAGAGACTGATACTGAGAGAATCCCACTGCTCACGATACACCATGCACCCAGAGAGTACAAAGATGTAACGAGACTTGAGAAAGGTGTACTGGTGGAGTGGTATGAAGCGAGACGTGGCAGAGTATGTGGCCAGGTGTTTAATATGCCAGCAAGTGAAAGCTGAGCATCGGAAGCATGGAGGACTACTACAGCCCTTACCTGTACCTACATGGAAATGGGAACATGTCACCGTGGATTTTATTATGGGTTTACCGAGGACCTGAAGAGGTTGTGATGCGATATGGGTCATTGTGGATAGATTGACCAAGAGTGCCCACTTCCTTGCCATCAAGAGCACAGATACTGTGGATGCCTTAGCTGAGCTGTATGTCAGCGAGATAGCTAGATTACATGCGGCTCCAGTGAGTATTACTTCTGATAGAGATTCTCGATTTACTTCCAGATTTTAGACCCAATTTCAGGAGTCCATGGGATCTCGATTGAGTTTTAGTACCGCCTATCATCCTCAGACAGATGGTCAGTCAGAGAGGACTATTCAGACCCTGGAGGATATGTTGAGGGTGTGTACGATGGATTTTAAGGGATCATGGGATGATCACCTACCCCTAGCAGAGTTTGCGTACAATAACAGCTATTATGCAAGTATTGGAATGGCACCCTTTGAGGGTCTATATGGTAGGAGGTGTAGATCCCCTGTAGCTTGGGAAGAAGTCGGTGACAGAAAGATAAATGCTCCCGAGCTTGTTGAGCAAGCTGTACAGAGTGTGAAACTCATATGTGAGAGGCTACGGGCTACACAGGGTAGACAGAAAAGCTACGCGGATGTGCGTAGACGGCCACTCGAGTTTGATGTTGGTGATGCAGTATTTCTGAAAGTATCACCGAGTAAGGGTATCGTGCGATTTGGGAAGAAAGGAAAATTTAGTCCTTGATACATAGGACCATTCAGGATTCTCGAGAGAGTGGGAAAGGTAGCCTACAGATTGGCATTACCCCCACAGATATCCGGAATACACAACTTCTTTCATGTGTCTATGTTGAGGAAGTACCACCCGAACCCTTCTCATGTTATAGAGTATGACGAGATGGACATACAGGAGGACATGAGCTACACTGAGGAACCCGTCCGGATTCTCGATAGAAAGGAGAAGGTACTGAGAACCAAGAGCATCCCATTAGTGAAAGTTTTGTGGAAACATCACTCAAGGGAAGAGGCAACGTGGGAACTAGAGAACCTCATGAAGGAGAAATACCCCCATCTCTTTGACTAGTGGAGTTGAATTTGGAGGACCAAATTCTTTTAAGGTGGGGAGGATGTGAGATCTGAGGATTTCAGACATATTTTAATTATGCAATATGAACTTGAAGTATAATTTATTGAGCTAAGTGAATTGGGGAATGATAATTGGAGATTTATATGTTAAGTGTTTAAAATAAGTATTAAGTTATGAGGACAGATCGATCTGGGAGAAGGAGAGATCGATCTGGTGAGATAAAAATGACAAGGAAAGAGGAATTTAAGGAGCAGATCGATCTCCAATGGAAGAGGATCGATCTCCTTATGATTCTATTTGAGAGAAGATCGATCTCATGAGGAAGAGATCGATCTCCAAATGTTTCTGTTTGGGAGAAGATCGATCTCCCCAAGGCGTAGATCGATCTCATAAAGCCATAAAGAGATCGATCTCACCCCTCGACAGATCGATCTCCTAGGCATAAATTACCCCAAATCGTCTCCAAATTCAAATGCAGATCAATCTCATCAAGAGCCAGATCGATCTCCTACCCTCAGTCTATATAAGGAATCCCTACTTTCTCCCGCAATTTCACTCTCTCTCTTCCAACCCCAATTTTCACCGAGCCCTAGCTTTCTCACTCATCCAAAGCACTCATTTTCGTCCAAATCAGAAGTTATGGCAAGAAGGAAAGTTGTTCCTCACCCAAGGGAGAATAACATACTTGGAAATCGAAAGACGGATCGAATAGAGGTAAGAGATAAGCTCTCCACAAGTTTTGGGTAATTTCTAAACTTCGATCCTTATATTTGAGATGATTTTGGTGATGATAGTTGTTGGCATTGTGTTGAAATAGCTGAAAAATGATTAGGGATTGATGAAATTACAATGTAGTTGGAGTGATGATGATATTTAGCAACTTTGGTAAATTTAGGAATTTGGAGCTATAAATGGAGATTTAGACAATGTGGTCTATTAGCATAGATATTGTGGCATAGGAAATATAGAATGTTGAGGTGTTGTGAGCGAGATTGTGGTTTGTGATGGAGTTATGAGAATTGAGAAATTTGAGGAGTTATGAGCAATTATGCTCGATTTTGAGAATTGAGGTTGATGTGATAATGAGTATTGATGTTTTAACATCGTTTAGACAGCTCGAGAGTTTCAGAGTGAAATGCGAGGCTAGTCCGTGATACGGGGGAAACGATTGCACTATACGAGGTGCAAAGAGGTAAGGGAAAACTAAACCATTTGTGTCTGTGTTTTGATGAATTGTTATAGCATGAACCATGATTTGAGAATACAAGCATGTTTGGTGTTGTGTTGTGATATAATTGCACACGATTGTTATAGCCGGTTGGAACCTATTATTTTATGAGTTTATAAGCTGAGTGTGAAATTACTTTATAAACCTTTGAGTTTGCGTGAAAAGTAAATTGGGCTCTACGTTAAGGCGATATTGAGATTTGAGAAAATGTGTGCGTGTTTTACCGATTGGAACTCGGTTTAAATATGTTTTGTGTTGAGTACACAAATGTTTTAAATGAGTTTTACGAGAGAAAACCATTATGAGTTCTACGTGAAGGCATAATGTTTTATAAGATAATGGCTAATGATTGAGACTTAGGCGTGTCATGTTGAATACACATCGGGCCTTGCTCTGGTAGCATGTAAGACCAATATAGTGGGACGCCTGGGAACCGATCCATGGACCACAGGCCTTGTTTTGGTAACATGTAAGTCCGATTATTCCTCCGCTTTGGTAGCATTGGGAGGCCTTGCTCTGGTAGCATGTAAGTTCGATATTCCTCCGTTTTGGTAACGAGAGATGCCTCCGTTTTGGTAACATGAGATGACCCCCGTTCTGGTAACGCTGGGTGGCCTTGCTTTGGTAGCATGTAAGACCGAGAGAGTGGGCTGCCTGGGAACCGACCCAGGGACCACGTGATAGTGTGCATGAGGCGAGGCATTGCTCTGGTAGCATGTAAGGCCGGGCCTTGTTCTGGTAACATATAAGTCCAATATACCATGCATACGACCATATTGTCGACGTTCCCTCTATACGAGGATGCCTGTGATGCGCACCCAGAGGAGATTACATATTTGATGTGCCATGACGAGTTTTAATTGAGTTTTTATTGCCTAGTCTCGTTTTACACATGAGTTGTGTTTTGTGACCTTGTCACGTGCTATTTACCGAGGTGATTTTTATCACGTATTTTGAGAACAACCATTATCGCATATATTTACACATGCTTGTGAGTGCTCGATATTAAGCCTTTTTATCTTCATGTTTTCACATGATTTATGAGTTATGAGATGATGATGTTTTGAGAACTTTCATGCTACGATTTCAAATGAGCTTCTTAAACAAATACATATTTGTGATGTGTGATATGGTTTATATAACTGTGTTCCCTTACCCCCCTTACTGAGCGATTTGGAAGCTCACCCTGTTTTCTCTTCCCCCCAGATCGCTTCAAGAGAAGTGAGTTCCCTGCGACGTACGGGTTAGAGGCTAGTGGAGGACTTGAGCTCTAGGCCGTATTTTGTGTATTGAGGTAGATATTTAATAGTCATGTACCTAGACTAGAGTTATATTTACAGACATTCATTGTACAATGATGTACGGGATGTATTAGGATTAATTAACTTGGAATTAAGTAATGTATATAATACAATATATACTATATTATGATGAGATCCTGAGGCATGATAATTATGACGATGTATGACACTGCACAGGAATGCACCCTTAATTGTGAATTAATGAGTAAAAAGTTTTAAATTAGCCCTATTTTTCGCGCTTCTGGGGCATCACATGCATGAAATGCATGATTTAAGGAAATTTATGGTTTAAGGATTTTATTGATTTTAATCAAAGCAAATCGATAGATTGGCCAGTAATTGCATGAATTTCACATGATAACAGTACGTAAGTGTTATTTCTATTTAAATGGAATTTCTTTGGAAAATAGGCCAACTATCAAGTTTATATGAAAACAGATAGTGCAGACATGTAGTTCGTACTATATCTGCATTTGTGAATGTGCATAAAATGTGCTTGAGCGGTTGCTCATACTGATTTGTGTGACATCATATGCATGAAATGTGCTAGAGCGTTTGCTCGCACTGATTTTATTATTGAGAAATGCATGAGAAGTGCTGGAGCCTAGCTCGCACTCTGTTTTGATATATTTTGAATTGTTTTGACTTGATATGCATAAAAAGGTGCTGGAGCAATTGCTCGCACTAGTTTTTATGATTTGACATGCATGAGCGATGCTGGAGCTTAGCTCGCATCCAGTTTTGATATGATAATTGCATAAAAGCCGTGCTGGAGTATAACTCGCAGGAGATTTGATTTATTTATGCACAAAGCCGTGTTGAAGTGTAACTCACACGAGATTTGATTTATTTGAGCATTCATTTGTGCTGGAGCGTTGCTCGTACAAAGTTTTATATGGTTTTAATAATTCATTTGAATGTCGTACTGGAGTTTTTCTTGTACAAAGTTTTTACTGAGTTTTTATACATATCCGTACTAGAGCTTTACTCGTACGTGGATTTTACTTGAAATTATAATCAGTTTAAGTCGTACTGGAGCGCTGCTCGTACGTAAATTTTACTGATTTTTATGAAACCGTGCTAGAGCTTCGCTCGCTCGAGGTTTTCTGATATCATGAATATGCATGGAGACTGCTAGAGCTTCACTCGCACAGGGATTTATATTACATGCATATAGCCATGTTAGAGCCTCCTATAGACTGTGTGTCACAGTGAGATGATATGCTCACACGTGCCTTCTGAGACAGAGATGATATGGGTGGATAAGACCTATTACAGGCACCCCTGATTGAGCTTGGGTTCACGTAGTACGTTGTACCGTGTATGTCACGGGGAGTACGCTGTACCGTGGGGATTGTTAGAGTGGAGTGGCATTAGCCACGAGGCAGCAAGCCTTGTGCTCGTAATCCTGGTGTTATGCTGTTCTGGTGGGTAGGACGACCCACCTCCCGTTTCAGGTGTGATACCCCGCACACTAGGTACCGTGTTGCCAGGGATCACTAGGATATGGCCATAGTCCTCGATGTTACTGATATAATCAGCTGTTTGTCTCACATGATATAACTTGTGGTCTGTTAGACCAGGGTAGACCCGAAGAAGGGGTCAGGCCCCCGATTTGACGATTTTATGATTTAATGATTTTATGATTTGTGACCCTGAAAGAAGGGTGGTTTTATAATCGAAGATTTATAATGAATTTTTAATGAGTTGTTTTATGAGATGATTGACCCGGAAGGGTTAGTTTATACTGCAGTTTTAATGAATTGATTTTAATGCAGTAGCATGTGAAGTTTTCCATGCTTTTATTCAAATTCATGATTTGTCTTACATGACATGAAAGAATGCATGATCTGGATTTGCTTCATGCTCATTATGATTTAATGATGTCACATGAAATGCCTTTGATGCATGAATTACATGATTTTTATATGCACAAATAGTTTTGAATAAACTATGTCATTGATATATGAACGATTGTGCTTGAGATTTTAATGAAAAGAAATGGATTTTTAGGGGCATGGCATTATGAGTATGTAGATAGTGGAGCTATCTACTTACTTGCATAATTGCCTTATTGAGCATGTGGTTTGCTCACCCCCCTTATTTTCCCATCTTTTCAGAGCACTTGCAATAGTTATTAAGCGGCTGAGGACTTGTATGTTTGGTATTCGCTGCTTCCCATCGAGAGATAGATATACACATTTGTATAGTTTTGTATCTAAATATGTAATGCACAGTACTGTAAATGGACATTGATGTCGGGGATGTAGAGTTATAAATACTATTGTATATGTATTTAATTAAAGTCAAACGATAGTAAACTCTGATATCTGAATGTGAATATGAAAATGGAATGGTAAATAGGTAAGAGGTGATTAACACCGAATCATAGCCCAACTGTTTGGTAAGATGGTCATGATGAGAGAAAGATAAGAATTAAATAATAAATGAAAAAGTGAAAAATTTACTCTGATTTTTAGGTAATTTGGGTCGTGACAAGTTTAATGATATCAGAGCTTAAGTTGGCCTGATATGAGTCGGTGTTAGTGGTTAAGGAAGTTTACATCCCCATGTACTGTGCATTGTTTAGATATATTTGTGTATATCGAGATGGAAGTGCAGCTAAGAATTTGATCTTTAAATGCAAGAATAGACTCATTAACTGATAGCCGCTATGGTTGAGAGGCGAGTACACGAGCTCGAGGCCGTAGAGGTAGGCCTGAGAGTTGTACTGAGTCACCACATGAGACTCGAGATAAGATTGACGCGGAGGCTAGTATTGAGCATGGCCCATAGAGTCCAACAGAGAGATCGAACAGAGTCTGACAGAGAGATCGGATAGAGTCTGACTGAGAGATTGGACAATATAGAGACACGCTTCGCGAGGTTGGAGCGAAGTGTGTAGAATATTATAGAGCTAATTGCTCAGAGTATGTATGAGGTATTTGAGGGCGAGTGGAAGCATTGGTGAAAATCCGCTCGACCCATCTTAAGAGTTAGACATCCAGATTAGACATGAGAAAATGATTATAGATGTATTCCGGTGACAGAATATCCCGAACATTTAAAGGAAATTACAGATTAAATTCATTACTCTGACCCAGAGGAACATGTTGATTGAAGAGTATGAAGCTCAGTTTATATTCCTGGGCAGATGTGACTCAGACACGATGAACAATGAGAGTCGAGATGTCTGAAAGTTCATGGAATGGCTCAGATTGTCGATTAGAGTCCGATTGGGCCGTTAGATATCACTACCTATGCTGAGGCAGTACGTAGACTATAGTTGTATGAATAAGATCATGAGTTGCACGCCTCTGAGATTAGAAATGGTAGTAAGGGCCGAAATAGAGACAGAAAGAGAATAGAGAATGACAGAGATGTCAGAACAGAAAAAAGGTAGTTTGGTAAAAGCTTAGAGCTGATGAGTCACGGGGTAAGTTGATTAATAAGCCCCAGTGTATCCAATTTCAATACTTTTGAGGGGTATTGTGATTTAAGGACCCCGACTTGCTACGTAATAGTATAACAGAGTAGTAGTGTGAACAATGTAAGATGTGTGGTAGTTACCACGGAAGTAAGATGTTGGACGAGGGAGAGTGGATGCCTTGGACCAGGACACTATTGATGTTTCATATGATGTGGTGGAAGATACCACACTGGTTGTGAATAATGAATTAATTATTTTAATTAATCTTGGTGTCACGCATTTATTCATACCACCTTCAGTTGCTTATAAGTTAGTGAAAGATGTGAAGCCTGTACCCTTAGGCAAGATAATAATAGTTAGCTGATTTTCACTAACTGAATATGGGTATAGGGATTGTAAGTTGAAAATAGGGGTGAAAACATCACTAAAAAATGTATTATAAGTTTGACAAGTAATGAAAGAGTTTGTCATAAGTGATATATGAAATAAGATAAGCTTGGAGATGTGATAGATCCTGCATACGAGATATATTGGATTAAGCGATATGTAGTGACTATGAATTGTGACCACATGGACTGATATGTAAAGTAATCGTGGTTAAATCTGAGGGTTAATAAAGGTATTTTAAAATATTCCCTGCCTGAAGACTTGACATCGTCGATAAGCGCACACATAACCTATATATTGAAATCGATAGTCGTAATATATGCATTTAAAATTTGAGTACCTTTACTGGTACGATAAAGAGATACAAAATTGATTAATCATGAAGGTTTAAGAATTAAAATTTTATAAAAGCCATTAATATAAGAAAAAGGAAATGACGTGAGTTAGTATCCCGAACAGAAGCGATTTCGAAATGATGTTTTACGTTTATGCGTACATAGGTCAAGGATATGAGTGAATGAAGTATTTAGTGGAACTCAGCTATGATAAGGTATTTAAACCTTACCTGGACCGATTGGTTGTCATCATTTATATTATAATGTATTCGAAGTCCAGGAAAGAGCATGAGTAGCAACAGGAAACTGTCTTGCAGACAAGGTGTTAAGAGTTTCTCGAAATTGGCTACTCAGTTGACACGTCTCATTTGGAAAAAGATTTCATACGAGTGGTATGATAAGTAAGAAAATAGCTTCCTTGAGTTTTTATATATTGAAGTAATAAACTGACCACCGTAAGTATTCTCACCATGATTTAGAGTTGGCAACCGTAGTAATTACACTGAAAGTATGGCGCTACCACTTATATGGTAAGAAATTTCGAGTATGCATTGATCGTAAAAGCCTCGAGTATCTGTTTTTACAGAAAGAGTAGAATATGAGGTAACCACGAGGGTTAGAGCTTCTAAGGATTATGATTGTGAAAAGTGTACCACCCAGGAAAGGCGAATGTAATGGCTGATGCCTTGAGCTGAAAGAGCCTCTGGGATGGTATGACATATGATGGTCAGGGAGCGTGAGTTGCTAGAGCAGTTGTGAGCCTCGGTAGTGATGTGAATCCCTTCTGATGATGACGGTGATTTTGTGACAGCTAGCCTGAGGTTAGAACCGGATTTGAGTGACCGAATTTGCCAGGCTTAGCGTGATGATCGGCATGGTGTCGATAGTGTGGGTCAGATTCAGAAGGGTATAGTGACAGAGTTCACAATGAATAATGATGACTTATAGAGGTTCAGAGACAGTATAAGTGCTCCATAGGACCACAGTGATGAGATAGTATTATTGTCAGAAGCTCACTCTTCGGGATATACAGTGCATCCTAGAAGTAATAAAGATATCGAAATCCTTGAAAAGGGTATTAGTGGTCAGGTATGAAAAGTGATATTGTAGAGTTGTGGAGAAGTGTCTCGTATGTCAACAGAGTAAGATAGAGTACTAGACGTCTGCAGAGTTATTGCAGCCTCTACCTATATTGACACGAAAATGGGAACAAGTTACTATGAAATTTGTGATAGGTTACAGAGGACCCGGGATGAATCACGAGGCTATCTGAGTGATAGTTGATAGATTGACTAAGTCTACCCACCTTCTGGCTATGGAAAATCTCCAGATACTCTGAGTGTGTAGGCAAATTTTATGTATGAAAAATTGTGGAACAATATGTAGCGTTCCAGGGAGCATGATATCAGATAGGGATTCCCGCTTCACTTCCCACTTTTGGGGATATTGTTGGAAGCCAATGGGGACTCGATTGTGTGTTAGCATAGCTTCCGTCCTCAGACAGATGGTCAGTTAGAGAGGACTGTATAGGTTTTGGAGGATGTGATGAGAGTGTGTGCCATTGATTTTATGAGCTCCTGGGATGATCAGTTGCTACTAATCAAATTCACCAGTGATGATAGTTGTCACTTGAGTATCGGGATAACATTTTATATGAGGCATTGTATGGCCGTAGGGAGTTGTTCCCTAACTTGGATAAGAAGAAGTGGGCGATAGATAGAAAATTGTTCTCGAATTGGTAAGATAAACCTCTGAGGATGTTCAGTTGATTTATGAGAGATTAAGAACACCTCAGAGCAGATAGAAAAGCTATGCTGACAAGAGACAGAAATCATTGGAAATTCACCGAGGGTGAATCATTATAGTTGACAGTTATTTGTCCTAAGAGCATAACGAGATTCGAAAAGAAGGCAAATCAAGTTTCGTTAGATTGATTCGGAAAGATTGAACAAAGTGGAAGGTAAGACCTGTATGTTGGCGTTACCACTTGCATTAGACAGGCATCCACAATGTGTCTCATCTTATGATGCTTCGAAAATACTATTCGGATCCAGCATATGTGATCGGATATGAGCTTCAACAGTTTAGCTCAATAAAAGTATAACATATGATTGAAAAAAATCCATTTGGGTATTAAACGGAAGAAAAAGTGTTGAGGTTTGAGATGATCTCCCTAGTTAAGAATGATGGTAGTATTACACTCCGGAGAAAGTCACTTGAGGATGACAGTATATGATACGATAGATGTACCCGGAGTTATTTATGGACTTACTTGACTTGGTTCTAATTTGGAGGACTAAATTTCTTAAGTGTGAGAGATTGTAAGACCTGATTTTTTCGTAAGAGCAAAAGGAATGAATAGAAATTTCTGAGTGCATTTAAAAATGCAAAAGGATTTAAATGGTATTCCCGAACACGTGCAAGGGCAAAATGGTCAAAAGACCAAAATTCGGTATTAATCGGGACAACAAAAATTTAATTAAAAATATGAGAATGAGAAATCTTGATCAATGATGAAGAAATAATTAAATTTCGGATTAAATTGGTCAAGATATGAATTTATTGGAATAAATCGAAATTTTCGTATCGAAAAATAATTCCGAAAATAATCGAAAAATATATCGGAAAGGTAAAATCGGACTGAGAAATTCATTTACGGATTAAATGAAGAAAATAATAATTTTTTTAGCTATTTTTAGATTTTAATAATATTTTAATTGATTAAAATATTATTAAAAATAAAATAATAATAAAAAAAACTGAATTGAAAAAAAAAAATCAGAAAAGGCGAAAAAAATGAATTGCGAAATAGAAGAGAAACCAAAGCAGCCGAAATCGTCCGATGAAGCACCGGCCGGCGGTAACCCAGGCAAGCGGCAGCCCAGCAAAGCCACCACCTACACCACTAAGCCGACGAACGGCGACGATCGACAGCGAGGAACGAGAAACCGAGGCGACCGAGAGGGGAAGAGAAGTTCCCGGCGACCGGTGTCGATTTAGGCCCGGCCACCTCCAGCCGAGGGAGCGCCATACGAAGACCGATCGATTGGTGGTAGTATCAACGGTTAAGACGGCGGCTAACGCCGAAAAATGGCAAGAAACAGAAATGGGTACCGACGCCGAGGGAGAAGGGCCGAACCGATCATTTTTCGGCGACCTTAGGGAAGACCAACCCCAGATCCGAGATGCAGACGACCCAACGGAGTCACTGGCAGTGGAAATCGGCGAAGAACCGGTCGGCAAGGTACTGAACCGGCCAAACTGGAGTGAACGGACGGTCTGAACCAAGTTGAACCAGACCAGACTGGTTCAACCAAAAAGAAGAGGAAAAAAGGAAGAAAAAGGGAAAAAGAAAAAAAGGAAAAATTTTCAGTGATGCAATCGAGCTTCGGGTAAGTCGGTAAGCTGTCGAATTGACCGATTTAAATTTTGAAATATTTAATTTGATAAATAATCGACTGAAAGTTTACCCGAAAATATATTTAATTGTGTAGTAGCTCGACAATTGGCATCAACCAAGAGCTCGAGACAGCCTCGATTTGTGTACGATCATGGAATAACGGGTAAGTAACCTTTATTTACGACAATTTTACATCATTATGCGTGATTGATATTTAACGCATAAATTACGGATTTAATTTTCGCATAAATGAATTAAATTCTGGAAAATTGGATAAATTGTCGTAAATACTAAATTGAGATATTTAAGAATTTAGAACAAGGCTAAATAAATTACTGATGGGCCCAATGAGCCCCATAGGCCTCGATAAAGTGTGATAAACGGGCTTAAGGCCGATTAAGGCCCATTATGGTATAATCGGGCCCAATATGGGTAAACGGGCCCAATGATTTAAATTTAGCCCAGAAAATATGAAATACATTAAATTGTATTGTATTTGACCTGATGAATGTGTATCCGCAGTTTCAGAGAAGAGATTGGAAGCAAATTGGACTGCGCGACGAGTCATCAGTGGAAAGGTCATACTGTACAGAAAAATGAGGTAAGGGAATTGTGTGAGTAACTAGAGGTAGCTACGCGTACTTTAAATAATTTTTGTATACACTGAATATGTATGTATACATTGATATTGTCTAAAGGTCTTAAAAGTGGTCTAAATGATTTTAAAGATCGAAATAGGTGAAAAGTTTATTTTACCCCTATTGAGGGAAGTTCACCTAAGGATAGTGAAAGCATGACATGCATGAAATGCATGATTTAAGGAAATTTATGGTTTAAGGATTTTATTGATTTTAATCAAAGCAAATTGATAGATTGGCCAGTAATTGCATGAATTTCACATGATAACACTACGTAAGTGTTATTTCTATTTAAATGGAATTTCTTTGGAAAATAGGCCAACTATCAAGTTTATATGAAAACAGATAGTGCCGACACGTAGTTCGTACTATATCTGCGTTTGTGAATGTGCATAAAATGTGTTTGAGCGGTTGCTCGCACTGATTTGTGTGACATCATATGCATGAAATGTGCTAGAGCGTTTGCTCACACTGATTTTATTATTGAGAAATGCATGAGAAGTGCGGGAGCCTAGCTCGCACTCTGTTTTGACATGTTTTGACATGCTTTGAACTGTTTTGACTTGATATGCATAAAAAGGTGTTGGAGCAATTGCTCGCACTAGTTTTTATGATTTGACATGCATGAGCGATGCTGGAGCTTAGCTCGCATCCAGTTTTGATATGATAATTGCATAAAAGCCGTGCTGGAGTGTAACTCGCACGAGATTTGATTTATTTATGCATAAAGCCGTGCTGGAGTGTAACTCGCACGAGATTTGATTTACTTGAGCATTCATTTGTGCTGGAGCGTTGCTCGCACAAAGTTTTATATGGTTTTAATAATTCATTTGAATGTCGTACTGGAGTTTTTCTCGTACGAAGATTTCACTGAGTTTTTATACATATCCGTACTAGAGCATTGCTCTTACGTGGATTTTACTTGAAATTATAATCAGTTTAAGTCGTACTGGAGCGCTGCTCGTACACAGATTTTACTGATTTTTATGAAACCGTGCTAGAGCTTCACTCGCACGAGGTTTTCTGATATCATGAATATGCATGGAGCCGTGATAGAGCTTCGCTCGCACAGGGATTTATATTACATGCATATAGCCGTATTGGAGCCTCCTGTAGACTGTGTCACAGTGAGATGATATGCTCACACGTGCATTCTGAGACAGAGATGATATGGGTGGATAAGACCTATTACAGGCACCCCTGATTGAGCTTGGGTTCACGGAGTACGTTGTACCGTGTATGTCACGGGGAGTACACTGTACCGTGGGGATTGTTAGAGTGGAGTGGTATTAGCCACGAGGCAGCAAGCCTTGCGCTCGTAATCCTGGTGTTATGCTGTTCTGGTGGGTAGGACGACCCACCTCCCGTTTCAGGTGTGATACCCCGCACACTAGGTACCGTGTTGCCAGGGATCACTAGGATATGGCCATAGTCCTCGATGTTACTGATATAATCAGCTGTTTGTCTCACATGATATAACTTGTGGTCTGTTAGACCAGGGTAGACCCGAAGGAGGGGTCAGGCCCCCGATTTGACGATTTTATGATTTCATGATTTTATGATTTGTGACGCTGAAAGAAGGGTGGTTTTATAATCGAAGTTTTATAATGAATTTTTAATGAGTTGTTTTATGAGATGATTGACCCGGAAGGGTTAGTTTATACTGCAGTTTTAATGAATTGATTTTAATGCAGTAGCATGTGAAGTTTTCCATGCTTTTATTCAAATTCATGATTTGTCTTACATGACATGAAAGAATGCATGATCTGGATTTGCTTCATGCTCATTATGATTTAATGATGTCACATGAAATGCATTTGATGCATGAATTACATGATTTTTATATGCACAAATAGTTTTGAAGAAACTATGTAATTGATATATGAACGATTATGCTTGAGATTTTAATGAAAAGAAATGGATTTTTAGGGGCATGGCGTTATGAACATGTAGATAGTGGAGCTATCTACTTACTTGCATAATTGCCTTACTGAGCGTGTGGTTTGCTCACCCCCCTTATTTTCCCATCTTTTCAGAGCACTTGCAATAGTTATTAAGCGGCTGAGGACTTGCATGTTTGGTATTCGCTGCTTCACATCGAGAGACAGGTATACACATTTGTATAGTTTTGTATCTAAATATGTAATGCACAGTACTGTAAACGGACATTGATGTCGGGGATGTAGAGTTATTAATACTATTGTATATGTATTTAATTAAAGTCAAATGATAGTAAACTCTGATATATGAATGTGAATATGGAAATGGAATGGTAAATAGGTACGAGGTGACTAACACCGAATCATAGCCCAATTGTTTGGTAAGATGGTCACAATGAGAGAAAGATAAGAATTAAATAATAAATGAAAAAGCAAAAAATTTACTCTGATTTTTAGGTAATTTGGGTCGTGACATTAAGTATAAAAATATCAATGGCAAAATATTCCTAGAACTCGATTTCACCTAACTAGGGTTCATACAATTCCTTTGATCAATTGTTCTTTTGATTCCCACTTGTTTATAGCTGAAACTAATTCTATTTATCTCTCCCGAGTTTTAAACAGTCATACCCAAATTATCTAATCCTAACATCCCGATTTAGAATTAAATAATAGAGTTCATTAAGTGATAGTAATTCTGTTTCTCTATGACTCATACGATTTGTCAACCTCCCTATTCAACAAAGTCCTATGTTAATCTACCCCTGTGCATATAAATAATCCCCTCTCCCGAGTGTCGGATTCCTATACTAATTCATCCAATTAGTGGCCAATCAATTAGAGCATTAAGAGCAAGTAGATTACATAAACATAATTGTAATCATCCAAACAATCATCACAAAGTAATTGTAATTAGCCCAGAGTTGGTTACATCGATTCTAGGAAAAAGGAGTTTAGTTTCTAGAAATCATAATAAACATCCAGTAATTCCAATTTATCATCCCTAGAATAAGCATTGGTAGAAAAAGATGTAAAAGATAGAGTTTCTATGGAGCTAAATCGATCTTGAAGTTTTCTGTCATAGCTTCCCTCGAAATTCTGATAAAAAGACTATTTATAAGGTTTCCAAGCACTAAAACGTGGAAGGCCACGTGGAAAAACAGTGTTGCCCTAATCAGACTGCTATGCTGCTGCGACAATGGTATTAATTCCTCAGATCTACTCTGCACTGTCTAGTTTCTTCTATTGTTGTAGCATAAGTCACGATCAACATCCTGCAATTTCACTTTTTCACGGAATCATCAGAACCGCACTAAAAGCTTTAACTTCTCCAAATTGTTCTTTTTCCTGTACAAATGCACAAAACACATAAAACATACCTAATATTGCAAAGAACAAATCAAATAACTAAGTAAAAAGGGTCCTAAACATATATAGATTTCAGTGCTAAAACGTAGCTACCTCTAGCTACTCACACAATTCTCTTACCTCATTTTTCTGTACAGTTTGATCTTTCCACTGATGTCTTGTCACGCAATCCAATTTGCTCTCAATCCAATCTCCGAAACTGCGGATAAATGTTCATCAGGTCAAATACAATATATTTAATTGTATTTCATAATTTTCTGGGCTTAATTTAAGTCATTAGGCCCGTTTACCCATATTGGGCCCGATTGTACCATAATGGGCCTTATCGGCCTTAAGCTCATTTTCCATACTTTATCGAGGCCTATTGGGCTCATTGGGCCCATCAGTATTTATTTAGCCTCGTTCTAAATTCTCGGATATCTCAATTAATTATTTACGACAATTTATCTGAATTTCCAGAATTAATTCATTAAATGCGGAATTTAAATCCGTAATTTATGCGATAAATATCAATCACGCATAACGATGTAAAATTGTCGTAAATAAGGGTTACTTACCAGTGATTCCATGATAATACGCAAATCGAGACTATCTCAAGCCCTCGGTTGACGCCAATTGTCGAGCTGCACAATTTAATATTTTTTTCGGGTAAATTTTCAGTCGAATATTAATCAAATTAAATATTTCAAAATTTAAATTGGTCAATTCGACCACTTACCGACTTACTCGTAGCTCGATTGCATCACTGAAATTTTCCCTAATTTTTTCTCTCTTTTTTTTTCCTTTTTCTTCCGTTTCCTTTTCTTTTTGGCTAAACCGGTTCGGTCCAGTTCAACTCAGTTTAGACCGCCGGTTCAGTCTGGTTCAATTCAGCGATTCAGTCCGGTTCAACCGATTCAAGCATCATTTGGTCCTTCCGGTGCCGTCCGGCTGGTTCCCAGCCTGATTCCGGCACCAATCGGCGTGCCATGGCCTAGGCTTCCATAATTGGGCGGGTTGGGCCAAATCGGTGCCGATGGCTGCCAATCGAAGCTTCTCTCCCGCGGTAAGCTCCTTCATTTTCGACGTGATTTTGGCTTCTCCACGATGCATCTTAGCCGCTGATGGTTCGCCCGAGGTTGGGCCGCCTCCGCCGGCCCTCGCCAATGATAGTCGAACGGAGGGAAACCGACTCCCTCGGTTTTCTGCTTCGTTTCTCCATTCCTTCTCTGTTTCCTTAATTCACGATTTCCAGATTCATGTATATATATATTTTTGTACATTAACTTTATTTTATTATTTATAATTAAATTTTATTATTATTTTATTCATTAAAATATATTAAAAATCAACAAATATCTAAAAAAATTTATATTAAATTCATTTAATCCGTAAAAGAATTTATCAGTTCGATTTTTCCTTTTCGGTATATTTTTTGATTATTTTCGGGATTATTTTTCGAAGTGAAAATTTTGGTTTATTCCAATAAATTCACATCTTGATTAATTTAATTCGAAATTTAATTATTTCTTTGTTATTGATCAAGATTTCTCAATCCCATGTTTTTAGTTAAATTTTCTTGTCCCAATTAATTACTGAATTTTGATCTTTTGACCGTTTTACCCTTCATGTGTTCGGGAATACCATTTCAATCCTTTTGCATTTTTAAATGCACTCAAAAATTTCTATTCATTCCCTTTTTGCTCTTACGATAAAATTGGGTCTTACAGGTCTAACCTTGTGGGATGTTTTGAAAAGAATGACATGCTAACTATGATGAGTTTTACTAAGTTTTGATTTGATGTTAAACCTCGAGGAATGGTTTTTATGATGAGTTTTATTATGATGAGCATGAGAAGTTTTACATGATGGTTTTACATGTTTACGTGCCTATTTTCATGTTTTTCAGTACATGATATATGTATATACATGTGGCATAGTTTTAATATTTCCTCATGCTCTGGATATCAATGATCTTTATGCATGACATTATAAGCATGTAGATAGTGTAGTTATCTACCATGCTTGCATTATTGCCTTACTGAGCATGTGGTTGCTCATTCCTATCATTTTCCCCATCTACAGAGTGCACATAATAGTTTAACGAAGGACTGAGGAGTTGTAACCGGATATCCGCTGCTCTCCATCGCCAAGAGGTATACACACAAGAAATCTTTTGTATCTAAACATGTAATAGCACAGTAATCATTTTGAATTGTATTATGGAGGGATGTAAGTGTTAGCAAACATGTATAAGTATTGAACTTAAACTTTCAAATGTGTGTGTTTGGTCTTCATTAATTGAAAGATGAATGGTAAATGATGATTAATATCGACTCATAGCCCAACTGTTATTGGTGAGGGTTGTTCACGACCGGGAAAGGAAATGAAAAAGTGAATTTTTTTTTGTGATTTTCGGAGGAAAAGGATGAAAAAGGGTCGTGACAGGAAGAGAAGGAAAATTTAAAAAAAGAAAAAAAAGAAAAAGAAAAGAACACAGATATGAAATCAGATATATATATATATATACATATATATATATATATATTTAAGAATAGGCAACGAGCTACAGAGGTTTGAAAATTAGGAAAAACCCAGGGAAGATAGTTTGAAAATATTTATTCAAAAAAATCCAGTGGAAATAACCCGAGAGGACCGTACTCGTCGACTCACAATGTTGAGGAAATTGAGGATCGCAAATAGACACCGAGGTAAGGAAAATTCTCATCGCTACTAGAGATAAATATGCGTAATTTCTGTGTATTTGTAGATATAAAATTCTTAGGCTGAATTTCGCAATTCAAACTTATCGAAAAATCTAGACCGAATTTTATAACTCTAAAAATTAGAGATTTTAGCCTAGTTTAACAACCAAATTTTATTGATTGAATTTAAATGGTTTGCATAGATTCTGAGGTGGCTTGGATTCTATTTAAAAATCAAAAATCCTAAATTTTCATAGACTGTTTTCTGGGATTTTATCTGAAAAAGGGCTAGTCAGCCTGTGTTTAAACGGTTTCATGAAACAATTAAATTTATAGATGGTTTAAAGAAAAATGATTTGATTATAAAGAAATAATGATGTGATATGCTTGAGCGCGTGCTGACTGTGTGTCACTCGGTTCGACTCGCACTGATTTTGAGACAAAGGCGTTGGTGAGATCATGCTGCACTATTGATGTTACTATATAACGTTGTCATAGCAGTCGTTGTTTGTGGGTCCAAGAGGGGTGGACATGGCCGGCTGGGTTGGTCTGTTACATCTGTCTATTCTGTATCTGTGGTCCACGAGTATGATGTAGCGTGTTTCTGATTCTGTTTCTGGTCTTTGGATATTTTGATCTGTGAGTCATTTGGGTAGCTGACCACTCCCATGGCGATTGACATCCCGACATACCTAGCTCGTGAATTGCCCAGAGTCACCGACATTGGCCAACAGTCATTTATGATATCTGATATAACATGTATGCCTTGTCTCATCTATTTGAACTTCTGAATTGGCTGATGATTTTATATCGTATGGAACTAATTATTTTAATACATAAAAGACCGTAGGGGCCACCTCTTGAATCCTGCGGGAGCAAAGTGCCACACCGTCGTCACTTTTAAAAGCTGTTTAAAGTTTTAGGAACGGTATTGATTTCAGTTCCATTTTCATACTGAATTTGCCATGGATTTTCTAACTTTGATTTTTCGGAATAGTTAGTGCCTTTGTGTTTATTTGAAATATTTTATGAATTGTCTACATGAATTGAGATATCTGAAAAATTTGTTTATTTTACTACTGGAACCTTTGAAATTTATGTATTTACCATAGTAAAAGATTACACTACTGATACTAAATTTGTTTTCTGAATTCTGACTGTGTATCTGAGAAATTACCAAATCATTTGTATACTTGGTGAAAATATTTCCGATTTGGGAAATATATAAATATATATTTAGGTAGTGTATTTATCTACCTACTTTGGAGTTTTTCTTACTGAGAATATTGAGCTCACCCATTACTTTCCACCACAGAGTCCCACGATAGTTTGGAACGCTTCCGTTAGTAAGGCATGTCACACAACTATGGTTCCGCAGAGTATCATTCTGCGTTGAATGTATACTCAGTTGCAAGAAATTCTTTTGTATCTAAATTTTTTATAAGTACAGTAATGCAACCAAGGTGTGTATGTGGAATGTGAACATATTTTATTTAAATTTCTTACTAAGAAAGAAAATTAATCAGACTGGGTATTGTTCTAACCTAATATCGACTTGTAGCCCAATCGAAATGTCGATAAATTTGGGTCGTTACACATGATGTATTGTTTTGTACTTATTTTCACTTCAAAATTTAATATTTTATTTAATTAACTTCATCTTTGTCTTTTGTGTTAAACTCTGATTTTAATTAAATTTCCACCGGTGATATCATTTTCAATTCTATTTATTAACTTGCTAATCATTGTTAAAACCGATTACATGAAAATTCGTGGAGTTTACAATATCCCCCAAAATCATACTGATAAAATCCATACAATAAATCCTACATTTAAAACCATGAAAAGCCATTTAAGGAAAATCATTTAGTTAAATTATTTATTTATTTTAAAATCCGTAAAACATGTTAAACATGAAATTTCTTAAATAAACAAGATTTAATGCAATTAATGGGATTTTCATACAATTTCATAAACCAAACATACTTATAAAACATGCATATTTAATCTTCATTTAATCATGTAAGTGCCCATGTCTTAGCCATGCATCCCTTACCTAATTTACAGAGCAACACTCTCTTGTCACCAAACTAGGCTAGGCAATGCATAAATATTCCCTACACTACCCTCCCTCCAATCGATTCCTTAGTTGTAGTGCCAAAATCAAGTATACTATATCAACATCCAATAGGCTTATTTATACTTTCATAATCACCAATTAATGGTTAATCTATTTAACTTACTGACAGTTCATTAATTTATCTTCCAACATTCATATAGTCCCCAAAATGATGACCATTTAACTTTGTTCAATTGCCTTCACTTTCTTCCTTTAATGCCAAATATCTCATCACCCACTTATAGGGGTTTTCTTTTAATTCTAATTCCATATTTTGGACCAACATAATCCCGCTAACCTTGTTAAATTATTAGTGCCTTATAAATTTCCATTAAGCCCAAAATAGCCAAGTCGATCAAAACCATCAATTAAGGATCCTTTATGATCCTTCTTAAGGGTAACCCTAAAATCATCATCCTCACATTCACTAATTGTGAGAATTTAACACTACAAGAAAATGTACTTTCAATGTTGGATATTTTGTCAAAAATTTTTGCATTATGTCAGTAATCACAATTAGGGTCAGAATCAACGTCGAGATTTTCAAAGGAAATCTCGAAGACGCTAAAAGTATTTAGTTGCGAATAGAAAAAATCCATCACTAATTCTGTCGGTAAAAACTCCTTCACTAAAATCTTATATGATGGAATCTGATGGTAATCAATTTTGTAAAACTTCAATTATTTAATTTTTTTCCCGTCGCTGAAGAAGAAGAAATATATTTTATTTTCTAAAATTATTCCATCGATAAAGACTTTTAGAGACGAAATTTCGACATTGAAAGCAAAATTTTAAATTTTTTACTTTTTTATTTATTCTGTCACTGAAGGCTTTTAGAGAAGAATTCTAACGATGAAAATAAAAGAAATTATTGTCACGACCAAATTACCTAAAAATCAGAGTTAATTTTTCGCTTTTTCATTTATTATTTAATTCTTACATTTCTCTCGTCGTGACCATCCTATGAATACAATTGGGCTATGATTTGGTGTTAGTCACCTCTCACCTATTTACCATTTCATTTTCATAATCATATTCATATATCAGAGTTTACTATCTTTTGACTTTAATTAAATACATACCTAATGATATATCTAACACTACATCCCCGACATCATATCCGTTTACAGTACTGTGCATTACATATTTAGATACAAAACTATACAAATGTGTAAACCTGTCTCTCGACGGGAAGCAGCGGATACCAAGCATGCAAGTTCTCAACCACTCAATAACTATTGCAAGTACTCTGAAAAGATGGGAAAATAAGGGGGTGAGCAAACTACACGCTCAGTAAGGCAGTTATGCAAGTAAGTAGATAGCTCTACTATCTACATGCTTATAATGCCATGCCCTTAAATCCATTTCTTTTCATTTAAAATTTCACGCACAAAGTCATGCATATTCAATGCCATAGGTTATCCAAAACTATTTGTGAATATATAAATCATGTAATTCATGCATTCCAAGCATTTTATGTGACATCATTAAATCATAATAAGCATGAAGTAAAACAAGATCATGCATTCGTTTATGTCATGTAAGACAAATCATGAATTTGAATTAAAAGCATGCAAAACAACATCATGCTTCTGCATTTAAATCAATTCATTTAAAACTGTAGTATAAACTAACCCTTCCGGGTTAATAATCTCATTAAAACAATTCAGTAAAGTTCATTATAAAACTCTAGTTATAAAACCACCCTTCTTTCAGGGTCACATATCATAAAATCATCTGAAATCTCATATCACAGAATAAAATCATAAAATCGGGGGCTTAACCTCTCCCTTGGGTCTACCCTGGTCTATCGACCAATAGTTATATCATGTGAGACATGTAATTGATTATATCAGTAACATCGAGGACTATGGCCATATCCTAGTGATCCCTAGCAACACGGTACCTAGTGTGCGGGGTATCACACCTGAAACAGGAGGTGGGTCGTCCTACCCGCCAGAAGAGCATAACACCAGGATTGCGAGGGCAAGGCTTGCTGCCTCGTGGCTAATGCCACTCCACTCCAACAATCCCCACGGTACAGCGTACTCCGCGTGATATACACGGTACAACGTACTCCGTGAACCCAAGCTCAATCAAGGGTGCTTGCAATAGGTCTTATCCACCCAAATCATCTCTGTCTCAGAATGCACGTGTGAGCATATCATCTCACTGTGACACACAGTCTACAGGAGGCTCTAACATGGCTATATGCATGTCATATAAATCCCTGTGTGAGCGAAGCTCAAGCACGACTCCATGCATATTCATGATATCAGAAAACCTCGTGCGAACGAAGCTCTAGCACGGTTTCATAAAAATCAGTAAAATCTACGTACGAGCAGCGCTCCAGTACGACTTAAACTGATTATAATTTCAAGTAAAATCCACGTACGAGCAATGCTCTAGTACGGATATGTATAGAAACTCAGTGAAAACCTCGTACGAGAAAAACTCTAGTATGGCATTCAAATGAATTATAAAAACCATATAAGACTTTGTGTGAGCAAGCTCCAGCACAAACGAATGCTCAAGTAAATCAAATCTCGTGCGAGTTACACTCCAGCACGATTTTATGCTCAAGTGAATGTGATTATGGAAATGGAATGGTAAATAGGTGAGAGGTGACTAACACCGAATCATAGCCCAACTATTTGTAGGATGGTCACAATGAGAGAAAGGTAAGAATTAAATAATAAATGAAAATCGAAAAATTTACTCTGATTTTTAGGTAATTTGGGTCATGACAAGTTTAATGGTATCAGAGCTAAGTTGACCTGATCTGAGTTGGTGTTGTGGTTAAGGAAGTTTACATCCCCATGTACTGTGCATTGTTTAGATATAATTGTGTATATTGAGATGGAATTGCAGCTAAGAATTTTTTTTTAAATGAAAGAATATAGACTCATTAACTGATAGCCGCTATGGTAGAGGGCGAGTACATGAGCTCGAGGCCATTGAGGTAGGCCTGAGAGTCGTACTGAGTCGCCACATGAGACTCAAGATGAGATTTATGTGGAGGCTGGTATTGAGCATGCCCCACAGAGTCCGACAGAAAGATCGGACAAAGTTCGTCAGAGAGATCAGACAGTATTGAAATACACTTCACGAGGTTAGAGCGGAGTATGGAGACTATTATGCGAGCTAATTGCTCAAAGTATGCTAGGTATTTGAGGGCGAGTTGGAGTATTGGTGGAAATCCGCTCGACCCACCTTAAGAGTTAGACATCCAGAATGGACATAGAAAATAATTCTATATGTATTTCGATGACAGAATATCCCAGACACTTAAAGGAAACTTATAGATGAAATTCTTTACTCTGACCCAGAGGAACTGGTTGATTAACGAGTATGAATCTTAGTTTATATACATGCCTAGATATGGCTCCGACACTATGAACAGTGAGAGTCGGAATGTCTAAAAGTTCATGACAGGGCTTAGATTGTCAATTAGAGTCCAATTAGCCCATTAGATATCACCACCTATGTCGAGGCAGTGCGCAGACTACAATTGTATGAATAAGATCATGAGTTGCACATCTCTGAGATTGGGAAAGGTAGTAAGGGCCGAAATAGAGATAGAAAGAGAATAGAGAATGACAGAAATGTCAGAACGGGAAAAAAGGTAGTTTAGTAAAAGATTAAAGCTGTTGATTCATGGGGTGAGATGGTTGATAAACCCTAGTATATCCAATTTCAGCACTTAGAGGGGTATTGTGATTTGGGGACCCCGACCTGCTCCATAGCAGTGAGAGCAGTGTAGCAGTGTAGCAGTGAGAGCAGTGTAATAGTGTGAGCAGTGTAGGATATGTGGTAGTTATCATGGAAATAAGATGTTGGACAAGGGCGAGTGTATGCCTTGGACCAGGACACTACTGATGTTTCATTTTGTGACGCCCCGAAAACGTGAAAAATAAGGCTAATTTAAAACTTTTTACTCATCAATTCACAATTAAGGGTGCATTCCTGTGCAGTGTCATACATCATCATACTTATCATGCCTCAGGATCTCATCATAAGATAATATATATCACATCATATACATTACTCAATTCTAAGTTAATTAATCCTAATACATCCTGTACATCATTGTACAATAAGTGTCTGTAAATATAACTCTAGTCTGGATACATGAATATTAAATATATACCTCAATACACAAAATACGGCCTGGAGCTCAAGTTCTCCACTAGCCTCTAACTCGTACGTCGTAGGGAACTCACTTCACTTGAAGCAATCTGGGGGAAGAGAAAACAGGGTGAGCTTCTAAATCGCTCAGTAAGGGGGGGTAAGGGAATTCAGTTATATAATCCATATCACACATCACAAATATGTATTTGTTTATGAAATTCATTTGAAATCGTAGCATGAAAGTTCTTGAAACATCATCGTCTCATAGCTCACAAATCATGTGAAAACATGAAGTTGAAAAAGCTCAATATAGAGCATTCATAAGCATGTGTAAATATATACGATAATGGCTTTTCTCAAAATATGTGATAAAAATCATCTCAGTAAATAGCACGTGACAAGGTCACAAAACACAACTCATGTGTAAAACGAGGCTAGGCAATAAAACTCATATAAAACTGGTCATGGCACATCAAATATGTAATCTCTTATGGGTGCGCATCCCAGGCATCCTCGTAAGAGGGAACGTTGACAATATGGTCGTATGCATGGTATATTGAACTTATATGTTACCAGAACAAGGCCCGACCTTACATGCTACCAGAGCAATGGCTCGCCTCATGCACACTATCACGTGGTCCCTGGGTCAGTTCCCAGGCGACCCACTCTCTCGGTCTTACATGCTACCAAAGCAAGGCCACCCAGCGTTACCAGAACGGGGTCATCTCACGTTACCAAAACGGAGGCATCTCTCGTTATCAAAACGGAGGAATATCGGACCTACATGCTACTAGAGCAAGGCCTCCCAACGCTACCAAAGCGGAGGAATAATCGGACTTACATGTTACCAGAATAAGGCTTGTGGTCCCTGGGTTGGTTCCTAGGCATCCCACTATATCGGTCTTACATGCTACCAAAGTAAGGCCCGATGTGTATTCAACATGACATGCCTAACTCTCAATCATTAGCCATTATCTTATAAAACGTTATACCTTCACGTAGAACTCATTATGGTTTTCTCTCATAAAACTCATTTAAAACGTTCGTGTACTCACACAAAACATATTAAAATCGAGTTCCAACTGGTAAAACACGCACACATTTTCTCAAATCTCAATATTGCCTTAACGTAGAGCCCAATTTACTTTTCACGCAAACTCAACGGCTTATAAAGCAATTTCATACTTAGCTTATAAACTCATAAAATAATGGGCTCCAACCGGCTATAAAAACCGTGTGCAATTACATCACAACACAACACTAAACATGCTTGTATTCTCAAATCATGGTTCATGCTACAAACAATTCATCAAAACACATACACAAATGGTTTAGTTTTCCCTTACCTCTTTGCACCTCGTATAGTGCAATCATTTCCCCCATATCACGGACTAGCCTCGCATTCCACTTTGGAACTCCCGAGCTACCCAAACGATATTAAAACATCAATACTCATCATCACAGTATCCTCAATTCTCAAAATCGAGCATAATTGCTCATAACACCTCAAATTTTCTCAATTCTCATAACTCTATCACAAACCACAATCTCGTTCACAACACCTCAACATTCTACATTTCCCATGTCACAATATCTATGCTAATCCACCTCATTATCTAAATCTTCATTTATAGCTCAAAATTCCCAAATTTACCAAAGTTGCTAAATATCATCATCACTCCAACTACATTGTAATTTCATCAATCCCTAATCATTTTTCAACTATTTCAACACAATGCCAACAACCATTATCACCAAAATCATCTCAAATATCAAGATCAAGGTTTAGAAATTACCCAAAACTTGTGGAGAGCTTATCTCTTGCCTCTATTCAATCCGTCTTACGATTTCCAAGTATGTTGTTTTCCCTTTGATGAGGAACAACTTTCCTTCTTGCCACAACCTCTGATTTAGACGGAAATGAGTGCTATGGATGAGTGAGAAAGCTAGGGCTTGGGTGAAAATGAGGTTTTAAAGAGAGAGAAAATGAAACTGCAGGAGAAAGTAGGGGTTCCTTATATAGACTGAGGGTAGGAGATCGATCTGGCGTTTGATGAGATCGATCTGCATTTGAATTTGGGGACGATTTGGTGTAATTTTATGCCTAGGAGATCGATCTGTCGAGGGGTGAGATCGATCTCTTAATGGCTACCTGAGATCGATCTGCTCCTTGAGGAGATCGATCTTCTCCCAAACAGAAACATTTGGAGATCGATCCCTTCCTCATGCGATCGATCTTCTCTCAAACAGAATCATAAGGAGATTGATCCTCTTCCATTGGAGATCGATCTGCTCACTTGCGTTCCTCCTTCCTTGTCAATTTTAGCTTACCAGATCGATCTTTCTTCCCTAAGATCGATCTGACCTCATAGTTTCCCACTTGGTTAAGCACTTACACATAAATCTCCAAATATAATTTCCATAATTCACTTAGCTCAATAAATTACACTTCAAGTTCATATTACAGAATTAAAATATGTCTAAAATTCTCAGATCTCACACATTTGATGTGGTGGAAGATACCACACTGGTTAGGAATAATGAAATAATTATTTTAATTTATCCTGGTGCCACGCATTTATTCATACCACCTTCATTTGCTTATAAGTTAGTGAAAGGTGTGAAACTTGTACCTTTAGGCAAGATGCTAATAGTTAGCTGATTTTCACTAACTGAATATGGGTATAGAGATTGTAAGTTGAAAATAGGGGTGAAAACATCCCTGTTTGACAAGTTGTCAGGACCCATTCTCAATCCATGACTTTAACCAAAAACACTACAAATTTTTCGCATTCTTAACTTACCTTTCCGCTCTTCAATGGTTGGGCTGTGATTCGATGTCAGAGTCCTCACTTACCACATCATCCAATATCATACATACATGTCAACATACTATTACTGACTGTACTTGCTTTTATTATATATGTAAGATTATATTAAATCTAATACAAATACATTCCCCATAATATATAACGTATACATCACTGTGATGTTTCTATGTTTAGATAACTGTACATAATATGTATACCTGGCGATCGATAGGAACTAGCAGTGTACTTTGGGATACTATCCCTCGATAGCTCTCGCACTATTGCTGACGCTCTATAGAGAGATGTAAAGAAAGAGGGGTGAGCATACAACGCGCTCAGTAAGGAAATCAGGCAAGTAAGTAGATATCTACACTATCTACTCAAAATAATGCTATGCCTTGAAAACATTATTTCCTTTACTCGCTTTAAAAGCATGTCTTGAAATATAATATATATACTTGTACAGAATAAATCCCATGTACAGAAAATCATGCTTTCTTTCTCAAATGTAGGCATGTAGTGCAAAACAATGCATCGTATATAAATCATGCCTTTATGTAAATCATGCCATGTATATTTAAATCACAATAAATATGGCATTAAATGATTCACAACATAAAATCGAAGTCCGACCCATCCCTCAGGTCTGTCCGCAATTTAAATCAGTCAATCAATGTGATATATCATGTGAGTCTCTGTGGTTAAATGCAAATAGTATCCTGGACTATGATCATATCCGAAATGTGATCCCAAACAACACAGTACTCGGTGTGCGGGGCATCACTGCTGCAACGGGAAAATGGTCAGTCCACTACATCCGTCAGCTATGCGTAACACATGGTACAGCGTACTCCTTGTGCCCCAGGCACGGTACAAAGTACACCCGTGGACCCTATATCACAGCCAGGGCGCTTGCCATAGGACTTAGCCCTCGAAACCATGGAATATCAACATCACAGTCAGGGTGCCTAACATAGGTCTTAGCCCTCGCACCTATGGAATATCATACCACATCTCTAATACCCTCATGCTGGCCATCCTCTCAAAATGTGACACTCAGTCACACGAGAATGCGGCATTAGTGGGTAACATGTAAATAATATCACATACAGTGCGCGTCATTGAGTGCAACACACAGTCGACACTACGCTCGAACACTGTTTCACATCACAAACTCAACTCTAGTGCGAGTAAACGTCCAGCAACTAGGTCAATGCATAGTTCATGTATTAAATCAAGTACGAGCAATAGCTCCAGTACCATGCTATGCACAATATCATCAAATCAAGTACGAGCAATAGCTCCAGTATTATGTCATGTATAAACCATGAAGAATCAAGTACGAGCAACGCTCCAGTACTTTGTCATGTATCTCATGTAAAACTAGAGTACGAGCTAATTGCTCCAGCACTCTGTCATGCATATTTCATATAAAACTGAGTACGAGTAATAACTCTAGTACTCTATCATGCATGTCATGAAAATCTAGTGCGTATCAAAATCCAGCACTAATGTATGTGGAAAACATATGAAATCCAGTGCGACCTGTGCTCTAGCACGATTCATTCTCACATAATATGATAGATGGCTCTTTAAAAGGGATTGTTTACAAAATATTAAAATTAGCACTAGAAAGTGTGCTTAAGTCACATCAACCTTAAAATCATTAGCCCATCTATTTATTTTCATGCTAAACAGCAGTTAAACACTCACAATAATAGTTTCCATGCTTTTTGCAACTTTTCACAAAAGTTGACTTTTTGACTAACTAGGGGTAAAATCGTAATTTGCCACTATCGAGTCTCAATAATTATTATTCACTTTCTCTGACCCTCAGAGTTTTTAAGTGAATGTAAAAGCAGACGAAAATACGTGCAGGTATCTCTATCTACTTGCAAAAGTCCCTTACCTCGGATCACGTCACGTGACCTCACTTCCTCGGTGTTGCTAAATCCTGCAGTCCGATCAGCTCTCAATGTAAACTTTGGTGCTGTAAATAAACCATTCCTCAGGTTAATTATACTTGTCCTACAGTATTATACATTAATACAGTCTATTTTCCCTTAATAGGCTTAACTAGACCTTAAGTCCATTTTCATTTTACTATTCACTTTTGTTGGGCCTTTTAGACTTGTGGGGCCCATCAACTCTTATTGGGATTGTACTAGGCCCATTACACCCTATTGGGCCTAAAAATTTTGGGCTTGGCCCATTGGGCCTCTCGGCCACATGCCATGGCCGAGAGCTACCCATGTCTCGGTTTTACCATAGCATGCCATCCATGCCTATTATTTAGCCATTTCCACTTAGGCATTTTCACAAATACTTGGTAGGCAACATTACCAATCATCACATAGTTCATTTAGGCATTTTATCAAACACCTTGATTGCCAACAAATTACATATATTAATTAATCAAATTGATTAATTCTAATTACACCATCAACATTAATACATGTACACTAATCCATTTATGTCTTAAAATCATATTGACATAATTTAACATCCCAGTAATCACTCTCGGCCTAACCCACTTCATGGTGATTTAATATGTTTCAATGCTTAAAACATATATCAACATACTTGAAATTATTCATACATTAACATATATGAAATTGGAAATTAGAAAATATACCAATTGTTGTGTTCACCCTTTGGCCGAAACTTTGGAGGCTCTCGATTTGCACTCTATGGCTCCTTGATAGCCAATTCCAACATATGTCAATCTCCTTTGAATTTGGAACAACTTCCATGAAGAATGCAAGTTCCAAATATGCCTAATTCCTAGTGATTTCTAGTGAGAGAAAGCTTGGAAAATATATTTCAATGGTTTCTTCTTCTAGCCGGATTTGGTGTGATGAAGATGACAATGGTGTGGCTGAATTTATAAGCCATATACTTAGCCATTAAGCTTTAATTTTCAGCCATTTAACTTAACTTTCCAAACCTTAGCCATGAGTCACCTTATGAGTCACCTTATGAGTCATAGTTAACTTTAACTATAGTTAGATATTTATCTCATGGGCTTTTCCATTTGGGCTACTCGGTTTGGGCTTTCCTAATGGGCTTTCGGGCTGAAATTTTTACTATGTCTCAGGCCTTTAATTGTCTCAAAATTTGGCTGATCAATTGGTCCAACAATTCGGTCTAAAGGACCTAAGAATTTCGATATACGTTTAGTATACCTTAACTGGCTTTAAAATTTTCACCTTAGGCCCATTACATTTTTAACCATTAAATTAAATCCAAAATCCTTCCGAATAAATTTTCCTTACTTCCGGGGATGATTATCTTATATTCTGGCCAAGAATATTTTTCCCCAAATTTTCCTCCACACTTAGGTTAATTTTTAACCATGATTAGTCAACTATGGTAAAAGTCCACTTTCTTAACTATAGTTGACTTTTTTCTTAACCATTGACCATGTTGACTTTTTCTTAAAATTCCGAGAGTGTCATATCTTATGTCTTACACTCTCGTCTTTATATTCCAATGGCTCCCGGTGGATAATTTCACCCGAAACTCCTTTTCTCGCCAAAAAGGTCCATTTTACCCTTTTTAGCTTTTACTCTCGTTTTGTGTTATCGGGTCTAAATCAAGCTGACTTCTCTTCATGAGCTCTCTACGCTCTCTTATTTTAAGTTCTTATTTTCAGTCAGAATGATTTAGAATAACTCGGTTTAGCCTGTGATACCCATCGCTCACATTAGGCATTTTATGTAGCTTTTGCGTGTTAATTCATTTCAATAACACTTTAAGTCTAGTAAATACTCTTCTTATGATTCAACTATGTAATAAAGTGTTCATACACATAAGAATCATAAGGTACAAGCTACAAAAATCTGGGTCTGACAATCCTCCCCCACTCAAAAAATTTGGTCCTCCAAATTAGAACCAAGTCACTCATCAAATAGGTGAGGGTACTTCTCTCGCATCAGACTCTCTAGCTCCCAAGTAGCTTCCTCTGAAGTATGATGCTGCCAGAGAATCTTCACTAACCCGATGGTCTTCGATCTCAATACCTTCTCCTTCCTATCCACTATCCGAATCGGTCTCTCAACATATGACATGTCCTCTCGGAGCTCCAAAGGCTCGAAACTAATCACATGTGCCGGATCCAGGTGATACTTCCGAAGCATCGATATGTGGAAGACATTATGGACACCTGATAAGTCCGGTGGCAATGCCAACCTATACGCCTTATCTTCCACTCGATCAAGTATCTCAAAGGGTCCAATGTAGCAAGGATTAGTTTCCCTCTCTTCCCAAATCTGGCTATGCCCTTGGAAGGAGAAACTCTCAAAAACACGGATTCACCAACTGCAAACTCTAGTGGCCTACGTCTCCTGTCAGCGTAACTCTTCTGTCTGCTCTGAGCTGTCCTCAGTCTCTCTACAATCAAGCTGACGTCCTCAGATGCTTGCGTAACTATGTCAGGAGTGAAAATCTTACGGTCACCCACTTCTTCCCATCCAATAGGGGAACGACATCTACGGCCATACAAAGCCTCATACGGTGCCATCCCGATACTCGAATGATAACTGTTGTTGTAGGCAAACTTGGCTAGTGGCAGGTGGTCATCCCAGGAGCCTCGAAAATCTAGCACACATGCTTTCAACATGTCCTCCAGAGTCTGTATGGTCCTCTCTGACTAACCATCTGTCTGAGGATGGAAAGCGGTGCTCAAACTCAACTGGGTTCCCATGGCTTCCTGAAAATGTCACCAAAAGTGGGATGTGAAGGGGGAATCCCTATCAGAGACTATGCTCGCTGGTACACCGTGTAGCCTCACTACCTCGCGTACATATAGTTCTGCTAATGAACTCAGAGTATCGGTAGCTCTCATAGCTAGGAAGTGGGCTGACTTCATCAGTCTATCAACGATCACCCATATAGCATCGTGATTCCTACGGGTTCTCGGTAAACCCATCACGAAATCCATGGTGATATGCTCCCATTTCCATGTTGGTATAGGTAGAGGCTGCAACAATCCTACAGGTTTCTGATGCTCTACCTTCACCTGTTGACATATGAGACACTTTGCCACGAAGTCTGCTACATCTCTCTTCATACCCGACCACCAGTATACCTTTCGGAGGTTCTGATACATCTTGTTACTCCCCGGATGTAATGTATACTTCGACGAATGAGCTTCCGCCAATATCAATCTCCTGAGTCCTGGATCCTCGAGAACACACAATCTGCCTCTAAACCTCAGTAGTCCATCAGAACTCAACTCAAAGTCAGTCACGGTGCCCTTCTGCATCTGACTACCCACATCCATACAAAATGGATCAGTCTGCTGAGCCACCCTGATCCTGTCCAACAGATCCGGCTCCAAGCGTAGACTAGCTATTACATAGCCTATATCCATGTCAGAAGGCACGACTCCCAAACTGAGGCTAGCAAACTGCTCTTGGAAATCATGTTCCCTAACCATTATGTACGATACCATCCCCAGGCTCTTCCTGCTCAAGGTATCGGCTACAACGTTAGCCTTACCCGGATGATAAAGTATCTCGCAATCGTAGTCCTTCAGAAGCTCTAGCCATCTTCTCTGTCTCATGTTCAGCTCTTTCTGTGAGAACAGATACTTGAGGCTCTTGTGGTCGATAAATATCTGGAACTTCTCGTCGTATAAGTAGTGGCGTCACACCTTCAACGTAAACACTACTGCAGCTAGCTCCAAATCATGGGTTAGATAGTTCTTCTCATGATCCTTCAGCTGTCTGGATCCATAAGCAACTACCTTCCCATCCTGCATCAATACGCAGCCCAGTCCCTGATGCGAAGAATCGGTATACACTGCAAATCCTCCTGAGCTGGTAGGGATAGTGAGAATCGGAGCGGTGGTCAATCGACGCTTCAACTCCTCAAAACTCTTCTCACAATCCTCGTTCCATATGAACGGTGCACTCTTTCGAGTAAGACGTGTCAACGGAGCAGCCAACTTCAAAAATCCCTCAACGAATCTCCGATAGTATCCAGCTAAACCCAGAAAACTCCTGATCTCGGTGACTGTCCTTGGCTGTTCTCACTGAACTACAGCCTCTATCTTAGATGGATCAACTGATACACCATCTCTCGATATAACATATCCCAAAAACGAGATCTGTGACAACCAAAAGTCACACTTACTGAGTTTAGCATATAACTCATGCTCCCGTAGCATCTGCAACACGATCTTGAGGTGCTCCTCATGTTCCTCCTTGGATCTTGAATACACCAATATGTCATCGATGAAGACGATAACAAACTGGTCCAAATATGGCTTGAACACATCGTTCATCAAAGCCATGAAAGCAGCTGGAGCATTTGTCAATCCGAATGGCATGACCAAGAACTCATAATGGCCATATCGGGTACGAAATGCTGTTTTGGGTACATCTCCACTCCGAACCTTCAGCTGATGATACCCAGACCTCAGGTCAATCTTGGAAAAGACCTGTGCTCCCTGAAGCTGATCTAACAAGTCGTCAATGCGTGGAAGGGGGTATCTATTCTTGATGGTGGCCTTATTCAACAATCGGTAGTCTATACACAATCGAAGGCTCCCATCCTTCTTCCTCACAAACAGAATCGGTGCTCTCCAAGGTGAAACACTCGGTCGAACAAAACCCCTATCCAACAGCTCCTGTAACTGTCTCTTGAGCTCCTCCAGCTCAACTAAGGCCATACGATATGGTGGTCTCGAAATAGGCTCCGTACCAGGTACCAGATCTATGTAGAACTCCATCTCTTTGTCTGGTGGTAACCCTGGCAATTCATCCGGGAAAACATCTGGGTACTCACTGACCACAGAAATATCTGACAACTCCGGATGTGCCTTATCCATATCTACCACGTACGCAATGAAACCTTGATATGTTGAAGGTTTTCTAAATCAGTAATCATGTAATAATCATAACTACTCCTTTCATTTATTCTTATTAAACTTTACAACATATCTAGTAGGGTTAAGGAACATAACTGTCTTAGCATAACAATCTAAAACAGCATGGTTTGCAGATAGCCAATCCATTCCTAATATTATATCAAAGTCACTCATACTTAGTAATATTAGATTGGCTGTCATCTCCTTATCCCCTACTCTCAACTTGCAGTCATTAAATACATATTCTACAACTTAACTACTATTCATAGGCGTACTAATCAACATCATCATACATAAATGTGTACGCTCTACATGTCTTGCTAATTTACATGCAAATGAAGGTGATACAAAAGAATGCGTGGCACCAGGATCAATTAACACATATGCTTCAATATCAAAATTAGGATGTTACCTCGAATCACATCCGATGAAGCATCAGCTGTTCCCTGGTCCAAAGCGTGTACTCGCCCTTGACCCATCACTTGTTTCCCCTTTTCCTCTGCCGTCGTTCTACCTCTCTGAGTAGACGTACCAGCTGGGGTTCTATCAGGCTCCTTGCCCCTCAGTGGTGCAAATGTCTCCTGGCACTCTCTAGCCATATGCCCATGTTTCCCACATCGGAAACATACCATAGCACCCCGTGAACACGGTCTATCTCCATGTGATCTACCGCATTTTCTGCACTGATCTGCAGTAGGCCTCTATCCTCCCATGACAATGCCCTTTGCTGGGGCTACAGTCGGATAAGCAGGAGGTCTAGCATATCTCTCTTGTGCCTCCTCTACTCGTGATTTCTTACCCAAGAGTCTCCTCCCTCCTCGATAACTGAAATCTCTAGGCGGCCTTTTCTTCTGTATATCTCAGCTACGGCTAAACTTCCCAAACTCGGAAGCATTCCTCTTGTAATCCTGCTCACATAATTGTGCCCTGCGCACTGCTTCCTCATAGGTCACTATGTCTAATGGGACCAACTTGGACCGCAAAATCGGTATCAACCCGTCGATAAACCTGTGGACCTTCCTGATCTCACTATACATGGTATTCGGGTCATATCTTCCTAGGGATAGGAATCGAGTCTCATACTCGTCCACAGATAAACTCCCCTGGTGTAGTCCCAAAAACTCTGCCTGTAGTTTCCGCTGTGCGGTGTCGGGAACAAACTGCCTCCTGAAGGCCTCCCGAAATATATCCCAACTGATATCTGTGTGTCGGGATCTCAATATAGGTCGGGTGGACTTCCACCAATGCTCTGCAGCTCCCTTCAGTAGGAACTCAGCAAACGCGACCATCTCCGAGGTCGTACACTCGAAGAATCCATAAAGCTTCTCCAGCTCTGGTAACCACTCCTCAGCAGCTACTGGGTCTTTGACCCCACTAAAGGATAGAGGTCTAAACTTCTGGAATTCTCGCAACCGATGCAGATCACATCCATATCCTAATCTACTACCACCCGAAACCGGTGGGGGTGTAGGAGTATCTACAGTCCTCTGTACATCAGCTGTCTGCGTAGGTGTATCAGGGGTAACTGCCTCTCCTGTCACAGCTCCTGCCTCCTGTCCTGCCTACCTGGCATCGTCTATGCCAGCATCTCGATAATAGTCTCGAGACCATGCTCTAATCTCGTGAAGCGCATCTCTGCACACTCGGGTGCCTCAGTAGCACCTGGAGTCTCATGCGTAGGTAATGGTCCGGCAGCGGCTCGTCCCTCGGGTCTATCTCCCAGTCCTCGAGCCCTACCTCTCGTAACTCTACCACTACGCGTATTTGCCATTTAGGCAAAGTTCCTGCATTCATAATAATGAATTAGTCCATTTCCTATCTGGTATACACAGTTATATCTAAACACAGCACAATACTATGGGGATGTACACTTTCCTATTTTCTAACACTGACTCACATCAGACCAACCTCTGCTCTGATACCATTCTGTCAGAACCCATTCTCAATCCATGACTTTAACCAAAAGCACTACAAATTTTTTGCATTCTTAACTTACCTTTCCGCTCTTCAATGGTTGGGCTGTGATTCGATGTCAGAGTCCTCACTTACTACATCATCAAATATCATACATACATGTCAACATACTATTACTGACTGTACTTGCTTTTATTATATATGTAAGATTATATAAAATCTAATACAAATACATTCCCCATAATATATAATGTATACATCATTGTGCTCTTTCTATGTTTAGATACACAACTGTACATAATATGTATACCTGGCGATCGATAGGAACTAGCAGTGGACTCTGGGATACTATCCCTCGATAGCTCTCGCTCTACTGCTGACGCTCTGTAGAGAGATGTAAAGAAAGAGGGGTGAGCATACAACGCGCTCAGTAAGAAAATCAGGCAAGCAAGTAGATATCTACACTATCTACTCAAAATAATGCTATGCCTTGAAAACATTATTTCCTTTACTCGCTTTAAAAGCATGTCTTGAAATATAATATATATACTTGTACAGAATAAATCCCATGTACAAAAAATCATGCTTTCTTTCTCAAATGTAGGCATGTAGTGTAAAACAATGCATCGTATATAAATCATGCCTTTATGTAAATCATGCCATGTATATTTAAATCACAATAAATATGGCATTAAATGATTCACAACATAAAATCGAAGTCCGACCCATCCCTCAGGTCTGTCCGCAATTTAAATAAGTCAATCAATGTGATATATCATGTGAGACTCTGTGGTTAAATGCAAATAGTATCCTAGACTATGATCATATCCGAAATGTGATACCAAGCAACACAGTACTCGATGTGCGGGGCATCACTGCTGCAACGGGAGGATGGTCAGTCCACTACATCCGTCAGCTATGCGTAACACACAGTACAGCGTACTCCTCATGCCCAGGCACGGTACAAAGTACATCCGTGGACCCTACATCACAGCCAGGGTGCCTGCCATAGGACTTAGCCCTCGAAACCATAGAATATCAACATCACAGTCAGGGTGCCTAACATAGGTCTTAGCCCTCGCACCTGTGGAATATCAACCACATCTCTAATACCCTCATGCTGGTCATCCTCTTAAAATGTGACACTCAGTCACACGAGAATGCGGCATGAGTGGGTAACATGTAAATAATATCACATACAGTGCGCGTCCTTGAGTGCGACACACAGTCGACACTACGCTCGAAAACTGTTTCACATCACAAACTCAACTCTACTACGAGTAAACCTCCAGCAACTAGGTCAATGCATAGTTCATGTATTAAATCAAGTACGAGCAATAGCTCCAGTACCATGCTATACACAATATCATCAAATCAAGTACGAGCAATAGCTCCAGTATTATGTCATGTATAAACCATGAAGAATCAAGTACGAGCAACGCTCCAGTACTCTGTCATGTATCTCATGTAAAACTCGAGTACGAGCTAATTGCTCCAGCACTCTGTCATGCATATTTCATATAAAACTGAGTACGAGTAATAACTCTAGTACTCTATCATGTATGTCAAGGAAATTTAGTGCGTATCAAAATCCAGTACTAATGTATGTGGAAAACATATGAAATCCAGTGCGAGCTGTGCTCTAGCACGATTCATTCTCACATAATATGATAGATGGCTCTTTAAAAGGGATTGTTTACAAAATATTAAAATCAGCACTACAAAGTATGCTTAAGTCACATCAACCTTAAAATCATGAGCCCATCTATTTATTTTCATGCTAAACAGCAGTTAAACACTCACAATAATAGTTTCCATGCTTTTTGCAACTTTTCACAAAAGTTGACTTTTTGACTAACTAGGGGCAAAATCGTAATTTGCCACTATCGAGTCTCAATAATTATTATTCACTTTCTTTGACCCTCAGAGTTTTTAAGTGAATGTAAAAGCAGACAAAAATACGTGCAGGTATCTCTATCTACTTGCAAAAGTCCCTTACCTCAGATCATGTCACGTGACCTCACTTCCTCGGTGCTGCTAAATCCTGCAGTCCGATCAGCTCTCAATGTAAATTTCGGAGCTGTAAATAGCAATTCCTCAGGTTAATTATACTTTTCCTACTGTATTATACATTAATACAGTCTATTTTCCCTTAATGGGCCTTAATAATCCTTAATGGGCTTAACTAGGCCTTAAGTCCATTTTCATTTTGCTATTCACTTTTGTTGGGCCTTTTGGGTTTATGGGGCCCACCAACTCTTATTGGGCTTGTACTAGGCCCATTACACCCTATTGGGCCTAACAATTTTGGGCTTGGCCCATTGGGCCTCTCGACCACATGCCATGGTCGAGAGCTACCCATGTCTCGGTTTTACCATAGCATGCCATCCATGCCTATTATTTAGCCATTTCCACTTAGGCATTTTCACAAACACTTGGTAGGCAACATTACCAATCATCACATAGTTCATTTAGGCATTTTATCAAACACCTTGATTGCCAACAAATTACATGTATTAATTAATCAAACTGATTAATTCTAATTACACCATTAACATTAATACATGTACACTAATCCATTTATGTCTTAAAATCATATTGACATAATTTAACATCCCATTAATCACTCTCAGCCTAACCCACTTAATGGTGATTTAATATGTTTCAATGCTTAAAACATATATCAACATACTTGAAATTATTCATACATTAACATATATGAAATTGGAAATTAGAAAATATACCAATTGTTGTGTTCACCCTTTGGCCGAAACTTTGGAGGCTCTCGGTTTGCACTCTATGGCTCCTTGATAGCCAATTCCAACATATGTCAATCTCCTTTGAATTTGGAACAACTTCCATGAAGAATGCAAGTTCCAAATATGCCTAATTCCTAGTGATTTCTAGTGAGAGAAAGCTTGGAAAATATATTTCAATGGTTTCTTCTTCTAGCCGGATTTGGTGTGATGAAGATGACAATGGTGTGGCTGAATTTATAAGCCATATACTTAGCCAATAAGCTTTACTTTTCAGCCATTTAACTTGACTTTCCAAACCTTAGCCCTGAGTCACCTTATGAGTTATAGTTAACTTTAACTATGGTTAGATATTTACCTCATGGGCTTTTCCATTTGGGCTTCTCGGTTTGGGCTTTCCTAATGGGCTTTCGAGCTGAAATTTTTACTATGTCTCGGGCCTTTAATTGTCTCAAAATTTGGCCGATCAATTGGTCCAACAATTTGGTCTAAAGGACCTAAGAATTTCGATATACGTTTAGTATACCTTAATAGGCTTTAAAATTTTCACCTTAGGCCCATTACGTTTTTAACCATCAAATTAATCCAGAATCCTTCCAAATAAATTTTCCTTACTTTCGGGGATGATTATCTTATATTCTGGCCAAGAATATTTTTTCTCAAATTTTCCTCCACACTTAGGTTAATTTTTAACCATGATTAGTCAACTATGGTAAAAGTCCACTTTCTTAACTATAGTTGACTTTTTCCTTAACCATTGACCATGTTGACTTTTTCTTAAAATTTTGAGAGTGTCATATCTTATGTCTTACACTCTCGTCTTTATATTCCAATCGCTCCCGGTGGATAATTTCACTCGAAACTCCTTTTCTCGCCAAAAAGGTCCATTTTACCCTTTTTAGCTTTTACTCTCGTTTTGTGTTTTCGGGTCTAAATCAAGCTGACTTCTCTTCATGAGCTCTCTACGCTCTCTTATTTTAAGTTCTTATTTTTAGTCAGAATGATTTAGAATAACTCGGTTTAGCCTGTGATACCCATCGCTCACATTAGGCATTTTATGTAGCTTTTGCGTGTTAATTCATTTCAATAACACTTTAAGTCTAGTAAATACTCTTCTTATGATTCAACTATGTAATAAAGTGTTCATACACATAGGAATCATAAGGTACAAGCTAGAAAAATCTGGGTCTGACACAAGTAATGAAAGAGTTGTTATAAGTGATATATGAAAGGAGAAAAGCTTTGAGATGTAATAGATCCTGAATACGAGATATATTGGAATAGGAGGCGTATGCAAGGTAAAGATATCTTTGATATGTACAGTAAATTGGATTAAGCGATATGTAGTGAATATGAATTGCGGATAAGTATAAGGGGTGATTATATATACAGCCAGTCCAAGTAGTCAAGTCTGAGAGTTAATATAGGTATTTCAAAATACTTCCCTGCCTGAAGATTTGACAGCGTCTAGAAGCACACACATAACCTATAAATTGAAATCGACAGTCATATATATATTTAAAATTTGGGCTTTACTGGTACGATAAAGAAATATAGAATTTCATTAATCATGAAGGTTTAAAAATTAAAATTTTATAAAAGCCGTTAATATAAGAAAAAGGAAATGACATCATACGTTTATGCGTACATAGGTCAAGGATATCAGTGATTGAAATATTTAGTGGAACTCAACTACGATGAGGTATTTAAACCTTGCCTGGACTGAGTAGTTGTCATCTTGAGCAATGATATTTTGATATATTCGAAGTCCAGGGAAGAGCATGAGTAGCAACAGGAAACTGTCTTACAGACGAGGTGTTGTGAGTTTCTCAAAATGGGCTGCTCAGTTGACACATCTTGTTCGAAAAAGATTGTATGTGAGTAGGATGATAAGTATGAAAGTAGCTTTAGTGAGTTTGGTATATGAAGTAATAAACTAACCACCGTAATTATTCTCACCATACCCAATAGCTCAAGAGGTTTCTCAGTGTATATGGATACCTTAAAATAAGGATTGGGCTGTGTATTGATGTATATGGGAAGATAGTCGTTTATGGATCCAGATAGTTTAAGGACCACGAGAGAGACTATCCTAACCATGATTTAGAGTTGGCAGTCGTAGCGTTTACACTTAAGGTATGGTGCCACCACTTATATGGTAAGAAATTTCGGGTATGCACTGATCGTAAAAGCCCCAAGTATCTATTTTCACAGAAAGAGTAGAATATGAGATAATCAAGAGGGTTAGAGCTTCTAAGGATTATGATTGTGAACATTGTACCACCCAGGAAAGTGTAATGACTGATACCTTGAGCAGAAAGAGCCTCGGGATGGTATCACATATGATGGTCAGGGAGCGTGAGCTGCTAGAGCAGTTGTGAGCCTCATTAGTGATATGATCCCTTCTGATGATGACGATGATTTTGTGACAGCTAGCCTAAGGTTAGAACTGGATTTGAGTGATCGAATTTGCCAGGCTTAGCGTGATGATCGGCATGGAGTCGATAGTGTAGGTCAAATTTAGAAGGGTATAGTGACAGAGTTCACAGTGAGTGATGATGACTTACAGAGGTTTAGAGATAGTATAAGTGCTCCCCAGGACCACAGTTAATGAGTTAGTGTTATTGTCAAAAACTCACTCTTCGGGATATACAGTGCATCCGGGAAGTAATAAATATATCGAAATCTCTGAAAAGGGTATTGGTGGTCAGATATGAAAAGAGACATTGTAGAGATTATGAAAAAATGTCTCGTATGTCAACAGATTAAGGTAGAGTACGAGAAGTTTGCAGAGTTATTACAGCCTCTACCTATATTGACATGGAAAAGAGAACAAGTTACCATGAATTTTATGATGGGTTATAGAGGACCCGGATAAATCACGAGGCTATCTGGGTGATAGTTGATAGATTGGTTTAGTCTACCCACCTTCTGACTATGGAAATCCCCAGATACTCTGAGTGGGTAGGTAGATTTATATGTAAGAAATATTGTGGAATATTATATAGCGTTCCAGTGAGCATGATATCAGATAGGGATTCCTGCTTCACTTCCCACTTCTGGGAGCGTTTCTTAAGAAGCTATAGGAACTCGATTGTGTGTTAGCACAGCTTTTCGTCCTCGGACAGATGGTCAGTCAGAGAGGACTGTAAAAGTTCTGGAGGATATGATGAGAGTGTGTGCCATTGATTTTATAAGCTCTTGGGATAATCGGTTGTTACTAATCGAATTCGCCAATAATGACAGTTGTCACTTGAGTATCGGGATAACTTTTTATGAGACATTGTATGGCCGTAGGGAGTTGTTCCCCGACTAGGATAAGAAAAGTGGGTGACAGATAGAGAATTGTTTCCAAATTGGTAAGACAAACCTCTGAGCATGTTCAGTTAAATTGTGAAAGATTAAGAACTCCTCAGAGCAGACAGAAAAGCTATGCTGACAGGAGACAGAAACCATTGGAATTCACCGAGAGTGAATCAGTATTGAGTTTCGTTAGATTGAGTCCTTTGAGGGATTAGGCAAAGTGGGAGATAAGGCCTGTAGGTTGGCATTACCACTTGAATAAATAGGCATCCACTATGTGTCCTATCTTATGATGCTTTGTAAATACTATCTGGACCCAACATATGATCGGATATGAGCTCCAACAGCTTAGCTCTATGAAAGTATAAAGTATAAAATTGATTTGGGTATTAAACCGGAAGGAGGAAATGTTGAGGTTTAAGATGATCTCCCAAGTTAAGTATGTTGGTAGTATTACACTCCGAAAAAAGTTACATGAGAATTAAAGAGTATGATGCGATAGACAAACCTGGAGTTGTGTATGGACCCTTTTGACTTGGTTCTAATTTGGAGGACCAAATTTCTTAAGTGGGGGAGACTGTAAGACCTGATTTTTATCGTAAGAGCAAAAAAGGAATGAATAAAAATTTTCGAGTGCATTTAAAAATGCAAAAGGATTGAAATGGTATTCCTGAACACGTCCAAGGGCAAAACGGTCAAAAGCTTGAAACCCGGTATAATTTTGACAAGAAAATTTTATAAAAAAATAATGGAGTTGAGAATCTTGATCAATAACGAAGAAATAATTAAATTTCGGATTAAATTGATCAAGATATGAATTTATTAGAATTTATCATAATTTTCGCATCGAAAAATAATCCCGAACATAATTGAAAAATATACTGAAAAGGAAAAATCGGACTGACAAATTCATTTACGAAATAAATGAATAAAATAATAATTTTTTTAGATATTTTGGGAATTTAATATTATTTTAATGATTAAAATAAAATTAAAAATAAATAATGAATAAATAAATAAATAAAAATTAAACAAAAAAACAGAAAATTCGCGAAAAACGCAAATTGAAAACGAAAACTAAGGCAAAAAAAACGAGGAGCCCTCTGCTCATCGGCGAGGCGACCGGCGGTGGCCAGGCGAGGTCGACGAAGGGAAGCCTGACGAGAGTCGAGCCACCATCAGCCTAAAGGACTAGCAAACGGCAACGATCGGCGATGAGAGAGGAGAAAAAAGAGAACCGAGAGTAAGAAAGGAGTTTCCCGACGACCGACGCGGATTTGAGGCCGGCCACCACCACCCAAAAGTAGCCCACGCCAAAGCCGGCCGATCAGCGGCTGACTCGACCGGTGGGGCGGTAGCTAGCATCGAAAAATGGGAGAAAGAGAGAAGCCACCGACGACGAGGAGAGAAGAGGCCGGACTGGCCACTTTTCAGCGACCTCAGACGAAATCGAGACCAAATCCGTGCTGCGGACGACCCCGCAGTGCTGCTGGAGGTGAAAACCGGTAGAGACCGGTCGGCTAGGCACTGAACCGGTGGTCTGAACTGGGTTGAATCAGACGAATCGGTTTAACGAAAAAGAAAAGAAAAGAAAGAGAAAAAGGGGAAAAAGAAAAGAGGAAAAATTGGGAAAAATTCCAGTGATGCAATCGAGCTACGGGTAAGTCGGTAAGTGGTTGAATTGACCGATTTAAATTTCAAAATATTTAAATTGATTAATATCCGACTGTAAATTTACCCAAAAAAATATTAAATTGTGTAGCTCGACAATTGACGTCAAATGAGAGATAGCTTCGATTTGCGTACTATCATGGAATCACGGGTAAGTAACCCTTATTTACGATAATTTTACATCATTATGCATGATTGATATTTATCGCATAAATTACAGATTTAAATTCCGCATATAATTAATTAAATTCTGAAAAATTGGATAAATTATTGTAAATACTAAATTTATCTATTCGAGAGTTTAGAACGAGGCTCAATAACTACTGGTGGGCCCAGTGAGCCCAATAGGCCTCAATAATGTGAATAGTAAGTGAGAAAATAGGCCTAAGGTCGATTAAGGTCTATTATGGTACAATCAGGCCCAATATGGGTAAACGGGCCCAATGATCTAAATTAAGCCCAGAAAATATGAAATACAATTAATTGTATTGTATTTGACTTGATGTATATTTATCCATAGTTTTGGAGATTGGATTCGGAGCAAGTCAGACTGCGTGACAAGTTATCAGTGGAAAGGTCAGACTGTATAGAAAAATGAGGTAAGGGAATTGTTTGAGTAGCTAGAGGTAGACACTGATTATGTATGCATACATTATTATTGTATAATGGTCCTAAAAATGGTTTAAAGATTTTAAGGACTCGAACTAGGAAAGACTATTTTACCCCTATTGAGGGAAGTTCACCCAAGGATGGTGAACGTATGACATGCATGAAAAGCATGATTTAAGTAATTTCTGGTTTAAGGAATTTTTGTGGTTTTAAGCAAAGTAAATCGATAGATTAGCCAGTAATTGCATAAACTTTACAAGATAACACTACGTAAGTGTTATTTATATTTAAATGAAAATTCATTGGAAAATGAGCCAACTATCAAGTTTATATAGAAACAGATAGTGCTGGCGTATAGCTCGCACTACATCTGAGTTTGTGAGTGTGCATAAAATGTGCTTGAGCGGTTGCTCACACTAACTTGTGTAACATCATATGCATGAAATGTGCTAGAGCGTTTGCTCGTATTGATTTTATTATTGAGAAATGCATGAGAGGTGTTGGAGCCTAGCTCGCACCCTGTTTTGACGGTTTTGACTATTTTGACGTGATATGCATAAAATGGTGCTGGTGCGATTGCTCGCACTAGTTTTTATGATTTGACATGCATGAGTGATGCTGGAACTTAGCTCGCATCCTGTTTTGATATGATATTGCATAAAAGTCATGCTAGAGTGTAACTCGCACGAGATTTGATGTATTTATGCATAAAGCCGTACTGGAGCGTTGCTCGTACGAAGTTTTGATTTACTTGAGCATTCACTCGTGCTGGAGAGTTGCTGGCACAAAGTTTTGTATGGATTTATAACTCATTTTAAAGACGTACTGGAGTACTACTCGTACGCAGAATTTACTGATTTTTATGAAACCGTGCTAGAGCTTCGCTCGCATGAGATTTTCCGATATCATGAATATGCATGGAGCCGTGCTAGAGCTTCGCTCGCACATGGATTTCTATTACATGCATATAACCGTGTTGGAGCCTTCTGTAGACTGTGTGTCACAGTGAGATGATATGCTCACATGTGCATTATGAGACAGAGATGATATGGGTGGATAAGACCTATAGCAGGCACCCCTGACTGAGCTTGGGTTCACGGAGTATGTTGTACCGTGTATGTCACGTGGAGTAAGCTGTACCGTGGGGATTGTTAGAGTGGAGTGGCATTAGCCATGAGGTAGTAAGCCTTGCCCTCGTAATCCTGATATGCTGTTTTGGCGGGTAGGTCTGGCCCACCTCCCGTTTCAGGTGTGATACCCCGCACACTAGGTACCGTGTTGCCAGGGATCACTAGGTTATGGCCATAGTCCTTGTTGTTACTGATAGTCACCTACATGTCTCACATGATATAACTATTGGTCGATAGACCAAGGTAGACTCGAGGGAGGGGTCAGGCCCCCGATTTTATGATTTTATGATATGTGACCCTGAAAGAAGGGTGGTTTTATAATCGAAGTTTTATAATGAATTTTAATGAAATGTTTTATGAGTTTGGAATTGAATTATGAGATGTTTAACCCCTTTGGGTTATTCTATACTGCATTTTAAATGAAATGATTTAAATACAGTAGCATGATGAGTTTTCCATGCTTTAATGATAAATTCATGAAATGATTGTATCTCACGATTTGTTTTATATCGCATGAAATAATGCATGATTTTGATTTAATTCATGCTAAATATGATTTACTGATGTCACATAAAATGCTATTGATGCATAAGAAGTTGATTTATATATGCACAAACAATTTTATAAACTAATTCATTGATGAAATACATGATTTGTGCTTGAGATTTTAATGAAAAGAAATGGATTTTAAGGGCATGGCATTATGAGCATGTAGATAGTGGAGCTATCTACTTACTTGCATAATTGCCTTACTGAGCGTGTGGTTTGCTCATCCCCCTTATTTCCCCATCTTTTCAGAGCACTCGTAATAGTTAGTGAGTGGTTGAGGACTTACATGCTTGGTATCCGCTGGTTCCCATCGAGAGACAGGTATACACATTTGTAGAGTTTTGTATCTAAATATGTAATGCACAGTACTGTAAACGGATATAATGTCGGGGATGTAGGGTTATAAATACCATTGTGTATGTATTTAATTAAAGTCAAAAGATAGTAAATTCTGATATGTGAATGTGATTATGGAAATGGAATGGTAAATAGGTCAGAGGTGACTAACATCGAATCATAGCCCAACTGTTTGTAGGATGGTCACGATGAGAGAAAGGTAAGAATTAAATAATAAATAAAAAGCAAAACATTTTCTCTAATTTTTAGGTAATTTGGGTCGTGACATCGGGAGCTGAAATTCATCCATCAAACACTTGAGTTAACGCATCTTAACTCTTATTCAACTATGCATTTATCCAATGCCTTAAATACATTTTTACCCCTTGTGGTAAATCTCACAATTTATCCAAAAATCAACACCTTCAATTCATACCCATAACACAATCATCATCTTAAGATAACTCGTTCATCATGAATACCTCTACATTTCCACTTTCTCACACTAGACCATTTCTAGGTCCTAATCATTCCAATGCATTTTAGATAGTTTCTAACAATACTAAGGCACCTCAAATCAATCCCAAACATCAATAGCTTAACAATGTACTTAAGTTGGTGTTTTAGAAACTCACATGTTTGGATTTCCTCTTTTCTCTAAATAGAAATGTGCCTTGTTCCTTCAATCCAATAAATGGGGAAATACCTCCAAACTATGTTGTTTTTCTCTTTGATGTGAACAACTTTGCCTCTAATAGTCTTCCCTCAAATCTCCTTGAAAATGGTTGGATTTAGAGAGAGAAGGCTAGGTTTTTCAGTTGAAATGGAAAGGGTGAAGTGTTTTCCCAAAATCTGTAAATTCACTGCTCCTATTTATAGAATTAGCTTTACGAGATCGATCTGCACTAGGACGAGATCGATCTGATCCCTTTAAATCCCTCTTTTTCACGATATTTTAAGCATGAGATCGATTTGTCGAAGCTTGAGATCGATCTCCTCTAAACAGAGAGCTAAGGAGATAGATTTGTATGCTTGAGGATCGATCTTTTCATTATAGAATGTTTAAGAGATCGATCTGGCCCCATGGGAGATCGATCTGCTCTATTCCATCACTCAAATAAGAGCATTCTAGCTCTTCCAGATCGATCTCTCATCCTATGAGATCGTTTGGCATGCCTAATTTCCAGATTTTGCTACAGTTTCCTACAGAAAACTTACACCAAATCATCCTTAATTTGCTGCCATAGTCATTTTCTCATTCGATTACCTTTAAGACTTGAAAATGACCTCCATTAATACTTTAAAACTTGTGTAGAATCTTTGTATACCCAAAGGTACATAATATAAACTAAATGGAAGTGCATACTCATGCAAATCTTCATTCCATTTACCACACTACTCATATTCCATTCCATTCATATTCTTCACATGTTTAAGTCCATTTCTTCATATTCATATATAATGTAACTTGTATGTACAATCACCACTCTTATTACAAGTGTGTACATTAAACTTATGGACTTACATCACATATACTTCACATTACAAGTATATCACCATACTTATGATCTCATTTACATTTCTATGCACCCATATACAATTATACATATACGGGGTCTCACAGCAGGCTTCACATACTTAAACAATTTACATGCAAATATAGGTGATACAAATGAATGTGTGGCACCCGGATCTATCAAAACATAAGCTTCAAGATCAAAGATTAAGATGGTACCTTTTACCACATCTAACAACCGATCTGCAGTATCTTGGTCCAAGGCGTGTACTCACCATCTACCAACCACCTACTTCCCATTTTCTTCAGCTGTTGCCCTTCGTATCAGAGTAGGAGTATCAACAGGAGCTCTCTTCGACTCCTTGACCTTCTATGGGGCACTCTCTGTCATCTCTGGGCAATTTCTGATCACATGCCCTGATTTCCCACATCGAACACATACTGCAGGTGATCCATAACATGATCGAGTTCCATGGTACCTATCGCACTTACTGCACTGTTCTGTAGTAGGTCAGGACCCTCCAATCACTATTCTCTTTGCTAGAGCTATGGCTGGATACATGAGAGGCTTAACTGTCCTCTCTCGGATCTCTTCAGTCCTCGACCTCTTCCCAAAAAATCTCTTGCTTCCTCTATAACTGAAGCCTCTAACCACTATCGATCTCTTTCTATCTATGTCCCTCACTCTACTAACCTTTCCATACTCTGAGGCAACTCGCTTAATATCTTGCTCGCATAACTGTGCCCTGTGCACTGCCTCCTCATAGGTCGGTATGTCAAAAGGGACCAATCAGGATCTGATGGATGGTTTCAGTCCATCCATAAATATTTGGACCTTCTTTACCTTACTGTCCATTGTATCAGGATCATTGGTACGAACTAGATGTATTGTCTGTAAGTGCATGGGTCGTACAAGTAATAATGAGATTTGAGTCCCGAGTTATCATCCCACAGAGAAGTTGATTAGCCTAATTAACTATCAATTAATCTTACCCTAAGTATATCCTAGCAAATTATGAAATATCAATGGGTGATCTACAAGGCTAATTAAAATTGTTGAAAAGACAATAGAATAATAAAAACTATAAACTGAATAAAACCGAGCCAAGATTACTTATAGTGCTCCAAGCAATAAAAAGTAAGACCCTACAAAAATAATTAAAACAGTTAAAATTAATTAATGCAATTAAAATAAAATGCTAAAATAAAGAAATAAAATTAATTAACTCTAAACTAATCTTAACTATATCTAATTACTAACTTAACAATAAAATCTAACTAATGCATGATAAATGCTATTAAAATGAAAACTTAACATGTATAAAATGAGTTTAATAATGAAAACTTAAAATGTATAAAATGAGTTTAATCTAAATTAATTCTAATTGGAAAACCTATTACTAAAATAAAAATAAAAATTAACTAATGGCATAATTAAATTTAAATTTTAGACTAATCAATCAATTGAACTATAGCTAATCATGCAAATAAAATTAAAATTCTAACTTCTTATGCTAACAAATTAAATTGGAATTAACTATTCTAAAAATGCATGTAAATAAATTGTACAATTAAAATGCATTGGCCAAACGAGACCTTAACAACAAATTCCAGCAAGTGGTCCCGATTATGTGCTGTTACTATTCATTATCTTTCCAAATGATGGTCTCGTTTCTGTCTAGCTGCTGTCCTACTTTTGTTGCACTGTGATGTCCGTGAACTTCTGCGCCAGCTGCTGTCTGTGCTGTATCTAGGCTACCTCCCTACATCCAGCTGTTGTTGCATGATTTTTTGATACACGGGTCCTTAACATACTGTGCATATTGTTTCCATTCCCAGATGTTGTCCTGCAACTGTAGACATCCAGGTGCTTCTTCTCGGCACCCACCTGTTGTACATCTGCTACCAGCACCCGCACACATTGCTAACCATACGGTCCCGACAATGCAACGGTACTATACAATCAACTAATGGTCAGCAATCCATGAAATGCAGCTGCTCCAGTACTACTGTTGCTTGTGCCAGCTTACACCTGAGCTGCAACGATCACCATAATCTGTTGCTCTGTTGCTTCATGTTAGACGTCTTCCTCGGTTGCTAAATTTAAACTAGTGATGCCTGCCTTACTCCTTGTCGAACCAGTAACAAAGCTTAAATGAAATCAATAAAAGTTGGTTTACCCATAACAGAAACGTGAAGTAATGAAACTTTAACAAGACCGAACTAAATATACTCTACTAAACATATAATCTTAAGGCTATCTACTGCAACAGCACATCTAATGCAACGAATGGATACAATAAGGATCATTAACACGATATAAACAGATTAAACTTAGTCAAAACAAAGCAAACAAATAAAACAACATATGAATAGTAAAAAAAAAAACTAAATAGAGTAGAAAATGGAAGTTCTTTGCCATTGCTGCTGCCGAGCTCAACAGATCAGCCTCCTCACTCGATGCTGTTACCACACCACACCGTGAGGCATCTTCATCACCTGCCTACACTACCACACATCAACTCATCAGAGTCAAGCAACCACATGAGCTGAGCAAGAAGAAACCGAATAGAAGGCTGAACGAGAAGATCAGAAATAAACATTTAACTAGTGAAAAATATAATTTTTTTAAAAAGAAACTGCAAATGGAACAGTTGGTTAAAGCATCAATAAGCAAAGAAAATATTGTGAAGGGTTGATGAAAAATGGCTACTGTCACTAGCCATTCTCACTGCCCGAGCATTGAGCAATAAAAAAAATGAAAAGCAAAACAATGAAATGAAATAACAATGAATAAAAAGAAATAAAGCTTTTCATAAAATCAAGTAAATTCAAAGTTGACATGAACAGTAGAATGGCTAAAAACTCTAATCCGAGAGCTTACAACGAAAAATAAAAGGAACTTTAAAAACTAAAGCTACCTTAAATTACTCTACACTACTCCTAACCTAGGCTACTTACTGCACTACTCCTACTTCCTACTTCCATTTTTTCAATTGCCATCATGTTCTATTTATGCACACATTTAGGGGTACAATGGTAATTTTTTCATCCTTGATGAGGTGGCATTGTTTGGCCACTTGTCTTCATTTTATTTGCTGCAGAGTAGATATTTCCACGTCATCAGTATTTTTGTCCAATTGGTTGTACGATGTGGCCCAGCGTGTGTCTTCCAAAAGATTGGCACGGTGTCCATCGATCTTATCGTTTTGGAGTGAATAAAATACGGACACCTGGCATCATGCGTGTCTAGACGACTAGTGACTCGGTCTACAATTTTAATGTGGTCCAATCTCCTTTAGCCCGATTTCAGCCCATTTTTGACTGAAATGACTGAGTTTTCATCTGGATTTAATTTACCTGCACATTAAAGAATTTTAATTAAATAAAGAGATAATTAATAAAATAAATTAGGGATTTAAATAATTAATTAAGAAATTAAGCACAAATAGTTCTATTAAAAATAGAATTATCACACCTCCAAACTTGAGCTTTTGCTTGTCCTCAAGCAAAACAAAACGATTGTAGGAATGATAAGTACATAACATAATAATTTCCCCAATATTATCCTCAAAGAAAAAATACAGACTATGAAATCAAAGAATCACAATTATAAGTCCAACACTCAGAATCATTCAATCATAAGTCCTAACCTAAAGTCACTTCACAGTACATTATCCGGATTAGATTATGCAAACATAGTGAATGCAAAGTAAATGACATGTGATCATTCCCATGAGTTTGCTTTTCACTTCTCTCTCCACTAATGTAGTCACAATCAATTAAAGATCAATAGGACTTCATTAAGCTTGTAATGTAAGACTGGGGTTAAGGTATGATAAAGTCGATTTATGTTTAATTACCCCTTTAACATGCATTACTTCTAGGATCTTTAATGTAAGAGCTCTAATTTATTCCCCCAAACTTATTTTATTCTATTTTTGTATTTTTCATCTTTCTTTTTTTTTTCTTTCATCACATTTTTTTTGAACTTTCACTATCACTAGATACCCATAGGTACAAAGCTCACAATATATCCCAAAGACTTTTCATTCTTTCGGGGTAAGGGATAGGAACAAAGTATCTAAGCTAAGGAAATAAATGCAGGTGTATTTACAGAGAAAAGCTTATTTGGCTCAGATGGGTGACTAGGGGTAAAATATGTACAGGGTTGGCTAGAATGGCTTAAACGATCCAAAGATGGCCTAAATCATCTCCCTAATAAAGTGTGATCTAATATTTTGCCTCGAGACAAGATCAAACAAATTCTAGAATATGATGCACAAAATCAATTGAACAAATGCAATCCTAGGTCCACATAAGCTTTCTCTAAATAAATATACAGATTCATGACATGACATGTGCTTAAAATGAGGAAATCACAATCAGAATTAAGACAAATTCAAGAATTCAACTTCATGCTTTTCCTATAATCATGCTTCTCAGTCAATCAAAATCAGACTTAATCATGGGGTCATATCATCGGAATATGGGAAAACTACATGCTAAGCACTAAATCATCGCAAAATCAAACAATTTAAGCTCATATTTTCGAAAACTTTTAAAATTCTTTTTCAAATTTGCCTAAATTTTTGAAAAATACTCAAGTGATATCCCCTCCCCGAAACTTAAAGTGCACAATGTCCTCAGTGTTCAGATAATATAAACATTAAAGTTTAGGAACAGAGTACTCCCCTTTCTGATGATGATGATGATGAACAACCGAAGCTTGATTGAAAACATAAAACTAGAAAAGAAATCTATAAAAGAAACAAAGAAAGAAACAACAGAAAAGAAAAGAACTGTACAAAAAGTGAAAAGAAAAATGAAGTTAAGTAGCAGGATCAAAAGTAGGAGGGTCAGCTAAAATGGTCACAGAATGCTGACGATCAAACCTCCCCCAAAATAATATTTCAGTCTACCCCCATTAACCTTAAAGGGTTGATTCAGGGTCTCATCTATAATTTCAATGGCTCCATGAGGGAATACTTGTGTAATGGTAAAGGGACCTGACCACCTAGACTTAAGCTTTCCTGGAAACAACTTCAAGCGTGAATTAAACAACAGAACCTATTGGCCTGGCTTGAAGTGTCTCTCCTTAATTTTCTTATCATTACATCGCTTAGTCTTTTCCTTGTAGAGCTTGGCATTCTTATATGCTTGTAACCTGAACTCATCTAACTGATTGAGTGTAGCAGCCTCTTCTCCCCTGCTGCCTCTAAGTTGAAATTCAGGTTTTTAAGGGCCCAGTAGGCCTTGTGCTCAAGCTCTACTGGTAGATGACAGGCTTTACCATAAACAAGCTGATAAGGGGACATTCCTAAAGGTGTTTTGAAGGCTGTCCTATAGGCCCAAAGTGTATCCTCTAACCTAATGGACCAGTCTTTCCTACTTGGGTTCACTATCTTCTCCAATATCCCCTTAATTTCCCTATTGGACAACTCTACTTGGCCACTCGTCTATGGATGATAAGCAGTGGCTACCTTATGTTTGACCCCATATTTCTTTAACAGCCCATCAAAACTTCGATTGCAAAAGTGGGATCCTCCATCACTAATGACGGCCCTAGGTGTGCCAAATTGTGTGAAAATATTCTTCTTTAAAAACCTTACCACTACCTTAGCATCATTAGTCGGTAAAGCCATCGCTTCAACCCATTTCAACACATAGTCCACAGCCACTAGAATATAGAGATTGCTATATGAAGGAACAAATGGTCCCATGAAATCAATGCCCTAAACATCAAAGAGTTCTAATTCGAAAATATTAGTCAGAGGCATCTCATTTCTCTTGGAAATATTACCTACCCTCTGACATCTATCACATTTCAGCATAAAGTATTGGGCATCCTTAAATAACGTGGGCCAATAATATCCAGATTGCAAAACCTTGGCTGCTGTCCTCTCCCCTCTAAAGTGCCCTCCATAATCAGAAGAATGGCAATGTCTAAGTATATCATTTACTTCTTCCATAGGAACACACCTTCTCAAAATACAATCTTTACATTGCTTGTATAGGAAGGGTTCATCCCAAACATAGTACTTGACATCACTCAAAAACTTTTTCCTTTGCTGGGCAGTCAAATTAGGTGGCATCACGTTGCTCACCAGATAATTTACAAAGTTAGCGTACCAAGGCAATCTGGAGTGCCCGAAAGTAAATAGCTGCTCATCTGGAAAGGACTCATTAATAGCTATACCATCTTCTTTAAGTCCACTCTCTAATCTAGATACATGGTCAGCAACCTGATTCTCTGTACCTTTCATGTCCTTAATCTCCAAGTCAAACTCCTGAAGTAGGAGAATCCATCTAATCAGCATAGGCTTTGCATCCTTCTTGGAGACTGTGGAGTTAATATATTTTGAAATGACAAAACAAGTAAATTCAATAATATAGAAATGATTTAAAACATGTTTAGAGGTTATTAATACCAGAAACTAAGTCTTTAAGGATGAGAGATCGATCTCCTGGGTTTTCTAGTATGAGAGATCGATCTCATGAGGATATGAGATCGATCTGCTAAGGATTAAATTCTCAAAGGATCTGTACAAAGTATTGAGAAAGCAGAGATCGATCTATAAGGGTTATAAGATCGATCTGTCTATTACAGGATGTTTATGAGATCGATCTGGTCTAGGAAGAGATCGATCTCCTCTAAAACAAAGGGTAAAGGCAGTAGATCGATCTGTAGATCGATCTATGCTCAAACAAAGAGTTCATGAGATCGATCTGGTATAGGAAGAGATCGATCTCCTCAAAGTCAGAGAGCTAAGGAGATCGATCTGGGTTAATTAGAGATTGATCTCCTCGCTACGAGAATACTTGGTAGATCAATCTGAAGATCGATCTTGCCTCAAACAGAGAGATTGGAAGATCGATCTTCTGGTTTGACAGATCGATCTGCACTAACATTTTCAAATTGTAAGATCGATCTCTATATATATGAGATCGATCTCCTTGCTTCAATTTGCTTTGTCATCGTACGAAATTAAACTAAGAGATCGATCTGGTCAAGATTAGAGATCGATCTGGCACTCTACTGGAGGTTCCTAACGAGTTTTTTTGTAAAAGCTTCAACGGGAAAAACAGCATTAAATGTTCCAACTACCAATCCTCCAGTATAAAATCAAGCATTGAAGACACTGGAAAAGAGAGGACTATTGCTATAAATTCTGTATATTCTCAAGAATTTCATTCCAACATTCCATTTGTCTTCAATCTTCATTTATTGATATTGTTGTATAAGCCTTTGTGTAAAAGCTATTTTTATCCTACCAAAGCTTCACTTCATATTCATCCTCAAATTAAGAGAGAAGAGGAGACTTCCTCTGTGTGTCAACTTTGTAAAGGGTGAATATATCTTTGCTTAAAAAAGGGTAGAGAGGTTATTCCTTAACCTGTAAAAGGGAGTGTGTAACATTCATTGAAAGAGTGAAAGAAAGCTCTTGACAAGGAGGCCAAGAAGAGAGGACGTAGGCAAGAGATTAGCCAAACTTCTATAAACTACTGAGTTTGCTATTTCCTTCCCTTATCTTCTTTCAATTCATTGTATTACATTTTATTGATTATTCATTATTTGCAATTAGACTTAATTTAGTTTAAATTTGCCATTAACCTTAGAAAACTGATTCACCCCCCTCTCGATAGAGCCAACAATTGGTATCAGAGTAAGGACTCTTTGATCATAAAGGAATAACTTCCTAAGAGTGAAAAACGATCTAATGGCTCACAACAATGTAGCAACCAATCTAGTAGGAGAGGGGCATTCTACAGTTAGGCCTCCTATGTTCAATGGTGAATATTATGCTTATTGGAAAACTAGGATGATGCTTTTCATTCAAGCAAATGATTATGTGGTATGGAGGATTATAACTAAAGGACCTCAAATCCCAACTAAAAGAATATAGGGAAGAGATATCCCTAAAGAAGAACATGAGTGGGATTCAAATGATGTAAAATGTGCTCAGCTAAATGCTAAGGCCATGCACACCCTATTTTGTGCTTTAGGGCCAAATGAATATAAAAGAGTCTCTGGTTGTGACAATGCCAAATAAATATGGGAAAAATTGGCAATAACTCACGAAGGGATAACTCAAGTAAAGGAGACTAAGGTAGGAATGCTCACACATGATTATGAGCTGTTTAGGATGAAAGAAGGAGAGTCAATTAGTGACATGTTCACTAGATTCACTGATGTAATAAATGGGTTAAAGTCCTTAGGAAAAATTTATTCAAATATAGAAATGGTTAAAAAAATACTGAATAGCCTGCCAAAATCATGGGAAGCTAAAGTAACTGCAATAGAGGAGTCTAAAGATCCCTACACACTATCACTAGATGAACTAATAGGATCACTACTCACGTGTGAGATGAAGTTAAGAAGAAATGAAGAGCCACCCAAGAAAGTGGGAGTAGCTCTGAAATCCACTACTCAAGAGGAGAGTAAAAATGAGAGTGGTAGTGAAGAAGATCTTAAGATGGCAAAGTTTGCCAAGAGATTTAACAAATTCATGAGAATGAGAGCAAGTGGTAGTAGTAGGAGAAACTACAAGAAAGATCATGAATAGTTAGGTAGAAAGATACCATTGTGTGCTATGAATGTAAAAAACCTAGACATATTAAATTTAACTGCCCTCTTCTTAAAAGATCCAATGATAGGTTCCACAAAAAGAAGGTAATGATGGCAACATGGAGTGACAGTGATAGCTTCGATGATGATTCGAATGAGGATAATTCCAACCTATGCTTCATGGCTATTGAGGATAAAAAGGTAACTTCAAACCTCAATGAATATTCTTTTGATGAATTACAAGATGCTTTTGATGATCTTGCATAGGAATATGAATACATGAGTATGAAGTACAAAAAATTAATATCTAAATTGAAGAAAGAAAATGAGTTAATACTAAAGGATAAGATAGAATGTGAAAAGAAACTAGAAATTACAAATCTTGAAATTTGTGACCTAAAAGAAAAAAATAGTAACTGGCATAATTCTTTTACTAGATTCTATATGGGTCAACAAAAGTTAGATAACATGCTAGAAACTCAAAGGGCCTTCTTTGATAAGAATGGATTAGGATATGATGGAAAAAGTAGAGAGACCTATCTTAAAAGTTTCATAGCTAGAAAGAACATGCATAAACCCTCATCTATTTGTTCACATTGTAATAAGAAGGGGCATGCATTATATAATTGCAATATGAAGATGACAACATTTAGTGGAAAAATAGTAAAAAGAATTTGGGTTCCAAAAGAGGTAGTCAATTCAAAAGATATTCATACTATAGTAAAATGGATCCCAAAGGGATCAAGAATTGTACTCACTAACTCCAAAGGACCCAAGAGAATTTGGTTACCTAAGACATGAGTTTGAATTTTGATTATAGGTGATTGAGCATTGCCACAAAGCTAAAACAACGGAAGCTTGGTACTTGGATAGTGGATGCTCAAGATACATGACCGGTGATAGAAGCCACTTCAACTCATTTAAGTTAAAAGTTGGTGGAGAAGTCACATTTGGGGACAACTCCAAAGGCTAAGTTGAAGGAAGTGGCTCAATAGGTAATGACTACTTTTCATTAGAAAAGGTGTTGCTTGTTAGGGGTCTAAAACATAATTTACTAAGTATTAGTCAATTTTGTGACAAAGGTTACAAAGTAATTTTTGATTGCTTGAAATGTCATGTTATAGATCCTAAATCTAATAAAGTTCTTTTCCTAGGTCATAGGCAAGGTAATATATACATTGTCTATCTAAATGAACTTAAAAATGAAAGCATATGCCTAATGGTAGACAAGGAAAAAGAACCTTGGTTGTGGCATAGAAGACTAGGTCATGCAAGCATTCATGTGTTATCTAAGTTAGCTAGAAAAGACCTTGTTATAGGATTACCAAAGTTGTCATTTGACTATGACAAAATATGTGAAGCTTGTGTTAAAGGAAAACATAAAAGGACAACATTTAAGCCTAAACATAGTGTATCTACCACTAGGCCTCTTCAATTACTTCACCTAGATCTATTTGGACCAACTAGAACAACAAGCCTAGGTGGGAAACATTATGGGTTTATAATTGTTGATGATTACACTAGGTTCACTTGGGTGTTTTTTTTAGAGTGAAAAATGAAGCTTTAGAAAAATTCATTGCCTATACAAAAGTGACTCAAAATGAAAAAGGTTACACTATAACTAGTATTAAAAGTGATCATGGCAAGGAGTTTGAAAATATTAGATTTGATGAATATTGCAGTGATCCAGGAATTAGTCATAATTTTTCAGCCCTTAGGACACCACAACAAAATGGGGTAGTTGAGAGAAGAAATAGAACATTGGAAGAAATGGCTAGAACAATGTTGTGTGAAAATAATTTACCTAAATATTTTTGGGTTGAAGTTATAAATACATCTTGCTATATCATTAATAGAGCTATGATTAGACCAATTTTAAAGAAAACCCCTTATGAGCTTTACAAGGGTAAGAAGCCTAATATTAGCTATTTTCACCCCTTTGGTTGTAAATGTTTTGTCTTAAATAATTGTAAAGACAATTTAGGAAAATTTGATGCCAAGAGTGATGAGAGAATCTTTTTAGGGTATTCTTTGAATTCAAAGGTATATAGAGTATATAACAAAAGAACATTGATGGTTGAAGAATCAATTCATGTAATATTTGATGAGTCAAATGATTTATCTAAAAATTCAACCAATGATGAGGATATTGAAGTATTTGATGAAAACTTGAAAGAAATTTCAAACTTAGAAAATGATCTACTAGAGAAACTTGACATTAATAAAGAAGATGAAGAAGAAATAGAAATATTAGAAAGAGAGTCTAGAGCACCAAGAGAATTAGGATGTGTAAAAGATTGTGAAATAGTAGGAGATCCAACTCTTGGAGTTAGAACTAGATCATCTCTAAGGAATGTGTGTCAATATATAGCCTTTGTATCTCAAATTGAACCTAGAAATGTCAATGAAGCCTTAGATGACAATAATTGGTTTTTAGCCATGCAAGAAGAATTAAATCAATTTGAGAGAAGCAAAGTATGGAAACTAGTTACTAGACCTAGTGATCACTCTATAATTAGAACTAAATGGATCTTCAAGAACAAGATGGATGAAAATAGTGTGATCATAAGAAACAAAGCTAGGTTAGTTGCACAAGGCTATAGACAAGAAGAAGGAATAGACTATGATGAAACTTATGCACCGGTAGCTAGATTAGAAGCAATAAGAATGCTACTTGCCTTTGCATGTTATAAAAACTTCAAATTATATCAAATGGATGTAAAGAGTGCATTTTTAAATGGTTTCATTAATGAAGAAGTTTATGTTGAGCAACCTCCCAGTTTGAAAGTCATGAATTTCCTGAACATGTCTTCAAACTATCTAAGGCACTTTTTGGTTTGAAACAAACTCCTAGAGCATGGTATGAAAGATTGTCAAAATTCTTAATAGAAAAAGGATTTTCAAGAGGAAAAGTAGATATTACTTTGTTTATCAAAAATAAAAATAAAGATTTACTAGTTGTTCAAGTATATGTAGATGACATTATTTTTGGATCAACTAATGAATCTTTATGCCAAGAGTTTGCTAAGATCATGCAAGGTGAATTTGAAATGAGCATGATGGGAGAGCTCACTTTCTTCTTGGGACTTCAAGTGAAGTAAACTAAGGATGGAACCTTCATCAATCAAGCAAAATATACTAAGGAATTGCTCAAACGATTTGGAATGGATAATTGGAAACCTCAAGCAACTCCAATGGGCACCAACATCAAGCTTGATAAAGATGAAAGTGGTAAATGTGTAGACACTAAACTTTAAAGGTCTATGATTGGCTCATTGCTTTACCTTACTGCAAGTAGACCAGATATTCTGTTTTGTGTATGCCTTTGTGCTAGATTTCAATCGTCTCCTAGGGAGTCACACTTATTAGCCACTAAAAGGATCTTTAGATATCTTAAAGACACTCCCTCTCTAGGACTTTGGTACCCTAAGGACTCCACCTTTGCTCTCCATGCCTTTTTCTGATGCAGATTTTGGGGGCTGTAAAATAGATAGAAAGAGCACTTCAGGCACATGCCAATTCTTAGGGAATAGATTAATCTCATGGTTCTATAAGAAACAAAATAGTGTAGCTCAATCCACAACTGAAGCTGAATATATAGCAGCAGGTAGTTGTAGTGCTCAAGTGTTGTGGATTAAACAACAAATGAAAGACTATGGTAATGACATGAAGCAAGTCTCAATCAAATGTGATAATACCAGTGCCATTAATCTATCTAAGAATCCTATTCAACACTCTAGAACTAAGCATATTGAGATTAGACACCATTTTCTTAGAGACCATGTACAAAAAGGAGATATAATTCTAGAGTATATTGATACTCTACATCAAATAGTTGATATCTTCACCAAACCTCTTGATAGAGATAGGTTTTGTGTTCTTAGAGGTGAATTAGGACTCATGAATGTTCCTTAAGATTTATCTGCTTTAGAACCTTGATTTCAAAGTGATTTTAAATCAATTTTTCAATGATTTTTCTAGGCAAAAAGTATGAGAGATCGATCTCCTATCACCACAGATCGATCTTTATGCACCAAACTAGCCTAAAGCAGAAATGTTAAGCTAAGCAGATCGATCTTCTTTACTATAAGATCGATCTCCTTAAGCCTCTGTAAAACAACAGATCGATCTATGCATTTGGCAGATCGATCTCCTTAAGCCTCTATAAAACAGTAGATCGATCTATGCAATTGGCAGATCGATCTCCTTAAGCCTCTGTAAAACAGCAGATCGATCTATGCCTTTGGCAGATCGATCTCCTTGAGCTTCTGTATTTTGATGATCGATCTTTTGGTTCAACATATCGATCTCTTCAAGTCTCTGGAAATAACAGATCGATCTGTCGTCGCGACAGATCGATCTTCTTAGCCCTGGACTATAAAAACTGCTTCAAAATCTCCAAATCTCAAAAACCAAAATTTTCAAATCCCTAACCCCCTGTTGCGCCTCAACTTTCGATTCTCCCTCCCAGATCGATCTCAGTAAGGTTTTTGTCAAATCTCTTCATCGTTTAGTGTTCTAGTAACCTACATTACTGAATTTTCTTCAACAATTTCTTATTTTTGTGCTGAAATCTTTATTAGGGAAATTCTAGAACTGTTCCATTGCCTAAGTTTCTAGAGAACTGTTATCTAGGAACTACAAATCTATTTAGAGTGTGTCTAGCTGAAATCTTAATCATGCCTCGACTTGAGAGAGTTAGCCAAAAACCCCCTAGACCAAATGCTAATAGAGGGTCATCTTCCCAAACAGCTCCTCTCTCTTCTGTCACTAACTTTAACAGGTGTTTTCAAACACCTGAAAAAAGGAAAAGATATGAAGAGAATTTCTCCACAATGCCAATTAAACATTGGCGAACAATTGATTTCTCCTTTTTAAATCGTATTGACTTTCCATATCTGTCAAAAATGGAAGAATTTGGTTGGCTTCCGTTTCTTAAAATTAACACCCCGGTACCACCAAACATCGTTAGGGCCTTCTTTTCTAACGCTGAACTCATCTACGACCCTGATGATGCTTGCAAAATTCTAGGTTTTAAAATGTATGTCATGTCTAAATCAATCCCTATAGACACATCTATTTTAGCCCGAGTGTTTAACATAAAAGATGAGGGATTGATCGATGAAGAAGAAGAAGTTCCGTTAGAATTTGACCTTCTCGGGGATAAGGCGAGTGACCTACTGATGCACCCGAGGTTACTCCACCTTATCATCTCATGGAATCTTAGACCCTTTGGTACCCGTCATTCCACGGTTAGGAGATTAGATCGATTTTGGCTCCATCACCTCCACTCCTCAAATCAAAAACCTAATTTGGTCCACTTCATATACAAAGATTGGCTGAAGATCGTACGTGGCCAAGCCTCCACGATGGTCTTTCCACAACCGCTAGCGTACTTGCTTCAACGAGTTGGGGTTGATTGCACATGTGAAACCGGTGAAGTGCCTTCCCCAAAGAGCGTATTAAACATTAGCACACTTCACCACATGGGATACTATAAAGATTTTCAAGGGCAATGGAGGAAAAAGTGAGAACAGCAGTCTGAGGTAGCCATGGAAGAAGAACCATCAGCAGAGCCTACTGCCCCACCAGCTGAGCCTACTGAGGCTCCGTCTTCATCGACTGCTCAGCCCACTGTACCTACATCATCATCCGACGGGCTGGAATCGATTGTGGGGATGATTATGGAGCTTAACCAAAAGATGGATGAAGGTTTTGCAAACCTTCATGCCACCCAGCAGGCTATGTTCGATGAGCTGCAGGTTACTCGCACTCGAGTCGAGGAACTCATGGAACGCTTCCCTCCTCAGCCTTAGGACATGATTGTTAGGGATGTTTTAGATAGTTTTACATGTTTACTGTCTGTTGTTTAACATATCATTTGCTTGAATGCTTACGTTATGAAATGACATGATAGTTCTTTGTGAAACGTGTTCTAATGAGTTACCATTTTGAAATGACATGACATTTCTTGTGAAAGTTAATTGCCCTTATATCTTTATTGTCATTGCTATGACAAAAAGGGGGAGAAGAATAAGAAAACATGTTTAATGGTTTAAAGCAATGATTAAATAACATGTTTAATGGTTTAAAGGAATGATTAAATTAAGGGGGAGTTAAGGGGCTAAAAGTAAGGGGGCTTACAAAAATGGGGAGTTTTGTGAAAGCAAAACATAGTTTGTGCATAATCCAAATGGGTAACTAAACATGTTTATTGAATAAGTTTTGTCATATCAAAAATGGGGAGATTGTTGAGTTAATATATTTTGAAATGACAAAACAAGTAAATTCAATAATATAGAAATGATTTAAAACATGTTTAGAGGTTATCAGTACCAGAAACTAAGTCTTTAAGGATGAGAGATCGATCTGGTGAGATGAGAGATCGATCTCCTGGGTTTTCTAGTATGAGAATTCAATCTCATGAGGATATGAGATCGATCTGCTAAAGGATTAAATTCTCAAAGGATCTGTACAAAGTATTGAGGAAGCAGAGATCGATCTATAAGGGTTATAAGATCGATCTGTCTATTACAGGATGTTTATAAGATCCATCTGGTCTAGAAAGAGATCGATCTCCTCTATAACAAAGGGTAAAGGTAGTAGATCGATCGGTAGATCGATCTATGCTAAAACAGAGAGTTCATGAGATCGATCTGTTATAGGAAGAGATCGATCTTCTCAAAGTCAGAGAGCTAAGGAGATTGATCTGGGTTAATTAGAGATCGATCTCCTCGCTACGAGAATACTTGGTAGATCGATCTTGCCTCAAACAGAGAGATTGGAAGATCGATCTTCTGGTTCGACAGATCGATCTGCACTAACATTTTCAAATTGTAAGATCGATCTCTACATATATGAGATCGATCTCCTTGCTTCAATTTGCTTTGTCATCGCAGGAAATTAAACTAAGAGATCGATCTGGTCAAGATTGGAGATTGATCTGGCACTCTACTGGAGGTTCTCAACGGCTCTTTCTCCAAAACCTTCAACGGGAAAAATAGCATTAAATGCTCCAACTACCAATCCTCCAGTATAAAATCAAGCATTGAAGACACTGAAAAAGAGAGAGACTATTGCTGTAAATTTTATATATTCTCAAGAATTTCATTCCAACATTCCATTTGTCTTCAATCTTCATTTATTGATATTGTTGTATAAGCCTTTGTGTAAAAGCTATTTTTATCCTACCAAAGCTTCACTTCATATTCATCCTCAAATTAAGAGAGAAGAGGAGACTTCCTCTGTGTGTCAACTTTGTAAAGGGTGAATATATCTTTGTGTAAAAAGGGTAGAGAGGTTATTCCTTAACCTGTAAAAGGGAGTGTGTAACATTCATTGAAAGAGTGAATGAAAGCTTTTGACAATGAGGTTAAGAAGAGAGGACGTAGGCAAGAGATTGGCTGAACCTCTATAAACTCCTGAGTTTGCTATTTCCTTCCTTTATCTTCTTTCAATTCATTGTATTACATTTTATTGATTATTCATTATTTGCAATTAGACTTAATCTAGTTTAAATTTGCCATTAACCTTAGAAAACTGACTCACCCCCTCTCGGTAGAGCTAACAATCGGAGATCGATTTGGCATTCTACTGGAGGTTCGCAACGGCTCTTTCTGTAAAACCTTCAATGGGAAAAACAACATTAAATACTCCAACTACCAATCCTCCAGTATAAAATCAAGTATTGAAGACACTGGAAAAGAGAGAGACTATTGCTGTAAATTCTGTATATTCTTAAGAATTTCATTCCAACATTCCATTTGTCTTCAATCTTCATTTATTGATATTGTTGTATAAGCCTTTGTGTAAAAGCTATTTTTATCCTACCAAAGCTTCACTTCATATTCATCCTCAAATTAAGAGAGAAGAGGAGACTTCCTCTGTGTGTCAACTTTGTAAAGGGTTAATATATCTTTGTGTAAAAAGGGTAGAGAGGTTATTCCTTAACCTGTAAAAGGGATGTGTAACATTCATTGAAAGAGTGAGAGAAAGCTCTTGACAAGGAGGTCAAGAAGAGAGGACGTAGGCAAGAGATTGGCTGAACCTCTATAAACTACTGAGTTTGCTATTTCCTTCCCTTATCTTCTTTCAATTCATTGTATTACATTTTATTGATTATTCATTATTTGCAATTAGACTTAATTTAGTTTAAATTTTTCGTTAACCTTAGAAAACCAATTCACCCCCCTCTCAGTAGAGCCAACAGAGATTAAGTATTTAATGGCAGCATGATCAGTATATACTACTACCTTAGTACCAATGAGATAGGAGTGAAACTTATCAAAGGCAAACACCACAGCTAACAGCTCCTTCTCGGTAGTAGCATAGTTCATCTGGGCCTTATTCAGTGTTTTGCTTGAGTAGTAGATAGCATAAAAGACTCTTCCTTTTCTTTTTCCTAGTACAGCCCCGACAGCATAATCACTTGCATCACACATAAGCTCAAAAGGTAAACTCCAATCTAGAGCTATGATTACAGGGCTGTAACTAATTTTTCCTTCAAAGTCTTAAATTCTTCTAAGCATCTATCATCAAAGCAAAACACAGTGTCCTTATCAAGGAGATTAGATAAAGGCTTAGATATCTGAGAAAAATCCTTAATGAACCTTTTGTAAAATCCCGTATGGCCTAGGAAACTTCTAATTCCTTTTACAGTGGTAGGGGTAGGTAACTTTTCAATAATTTCCACCTTAGCCTTATCCACTTCTATTCCCCTAGCAGAAATTTTGTGCCCAAGCACTATACCTTCTTTCACCATAAAGTGGCATTTCTCCCAATTAAGCACTAAGTTTGTTTCTTCACACCTCTTCAGTACTAATGCCAAATTCTACAAACATAAATCAAAGCTATCCCCAAATACTAAGAAAATGTCCATGAAAACCTCAAGAAAATCCTCCACCATATCATGGAATATGGCCATCATGCAACGCTGGAATGTAGAAGGTGCATTGCATAGGCCAAAAGGCATTCTTCTAAAAGCAAAGGTCCCATAGGGCAGGTGAAGGTAGTCTTTTATTGGTCTTTTGGGGCTATAGCTATCTGATTGGACCCAGAGTATCCATCCAGTAGAGAATAAAATTTTGACCAACTAATCGATCTAACATTTGGTCAATAAAGGGCAAAGGGAAGTGGTATTTCCTATAATCCATGCATACTCGCCAACTAATGACAGTCCTAGTGGGGATGGGCTCATTATTTTCATTTTCGATCACTGTCATCCCTTCCTTTTTAGGGACACATTGTACTGGAATCACCAAGGCAATGTAAAAAATGGGATAGATGATCCCTGTATCTAACCACTTAATGATCTCCTTCTTGACAACTTCTTTCATTACAAGGTTCAATCAACGCTGGTTCTCTATGGATGACCTATACCCCTCCTCCAATAGTATCTTATGCATACAGATAGAGGGACTAATACCCTTAAGGTCAGAGATAGACCAGCCTATAGCCTTTTGATGCTCTCTTAACACTTGTAGTAATTTTGCTTCCTGATCACCGAAGAGAGCAACGGATACTGTTACCGATAGTGTGGAGGATTCACCTAAGTAAGCATACCTAAGGTGTGAGGGTAGAGGTTTGAGCTCTAATGCTGGAGGATCACTGATGGATGGAAAGATATTTGAAGTTGGAATAGATGAAGGGTCTAGTGTCTCAAATTGGGTAATTTCCTCAAAAGGAGTGACTTCTAATAATTGTAAAGTCTCATAGACCTCATCATCATCTTCACTGTATTCTCTAAGAGCAACAGATTTCACTAAGGATGATTCTAAAGGGTTTAAAGGATGTGTCTTGGAAAACTCCTCAGTGATGTCCTTATCCACTAAATCCATCCTAAAACAATCATGAGAGTCATCAGGGAACCTTAGAGATTTGAAAACATTAAACTTGACTTCCTGATCTTGAACTCTCATTGTTAACTCCCCATTTTGTGCATCTATTAAAGTTCTACCCATTGCTAGGAATGGTCTGCCTAGTATAATGGTGGCTTCCCTATCTTCCTCCATGTCCAATACGATAAAATCAGTAGGGAAAATAAACTTGTCCACCTTTACTAAGACATCCTCAATGACCCCTTTCAGATATTTAATTGATCGATCATCCAATTGGAGGGTCACTGTGGTGGGCTTGGCATCCCTTATTCTTAACTTCTAATAGATAGACAAAGGCATCAAATTTATACTAGCTCCTAAATTGCACAAGGCTCTACCAAAGAATAAATTTTTAATAGTGCATAGTATGGTAAAACTCCCGGGATCCTTGAGCTTGGGGGTAATCTCCTCTGGATAATAGCATTACATTTCTCAATTAAAGCCACCGTCTCATAATCTTCCAATCTTCTTTTCCTAGAGAGGATGTCCTTCATAAACTGCACATAGCTTGGCATTTTCTCTAAAGCATCTGCGAAGGGAATGTTGATGTGAAGTTTCTTAAAAACCTTAAGGAATTTTGTAAATTGTTGGTCCAGTTTTTTATTTTGAAATCTCTAAGGAAAAGGGACTGGTGATCTAACTGGAGGAGATGTAGTGGAAACTTTTGTAGCATCGGAGGGCAAAGAAGGTTGTGACACAGAAATAGGTAAAGGTGAAGAAATGTCTGGCTTTGTTTTCTTTGTAGCTTGATCTTTTGATTCTTGCTCCTTCTGAGCTGCTTCATTAGAATCTATGGGTTTTCCAACTATGGGCTGATCAGGTCTAGACTTAACTGGTGGAGTTACTAGCTCTTTGCCACTCCTAAGGGTGGTGGCTTCCACATGTTCCTTCCCCTCCCATTGCCTAACAGGATTGGCTTCAGTGTTACTAGGAAAGGTCCCTTGAGGACGTTGACTAAAAGCATTTGCTATTTGTCTCACCTGAACCTCTAGGTTCTTAATTGAAGCTACTTGATTTTGCTAGATCGTTGTGAACATTTCCTCAAGCGAGGGCTTCTTATTAGCTGCTGGTAAGTGCTGAGGTTATGGTGGTGGTGGTTGATGGAAGTGGGATGGATGGGAATGATTAGGTAGATGATGTGGATACTGAGATGGTGGATGGTGAGGAAATTGATGCTGTGGTGGTACCTGAATAGGTGGGGCTTGAAAACCTAGGGGTCCTAATAGTCTAGAATTAGAAGTTTGCCTTTAGTTTTGGCTCCAAGAAAAGTTAGGATGGTTCCTCCACCCTGGGTTATATGTGTTTGAAAAAGGGTTGTTCTGTTGCTTAGGGGGGCAACGCATGAACTGATTCTAAGTTAAGTGGACACCTATCTACAGCGTGGGTACCACTACACAGATCACAAGAGAGAAAAGGACTTTAGATAAAAAACACCAGGTTAGGATTGCTGGAAGGATTATGTTGGGTACTGAGCGACCCTACCTTCTTTGTAAGATTGACGATTTGAGAGGTCAAGGTAGACATCGTGTCGAGCTCATAAATACCCGTCGACTTCTTTGGCAATTGCCTTTCCGAAGACCATTGATAGTTGTTAGCAACCATCTTGTCTAATAGCTCATAAGCTTCCTCTTCTGTTTTGCACATCAAGGCTCCACCTGCAGCAGCGTCCACGATGGTCCTATTTTGGCTTGTAAGTCCGTTGTAGAAGGTCTAGACTTACAGCCATAAAGGTAGGCCATGGTGAGGGCACTTCCTAAGAAACTCCTTATATCGTTCCCATGCTTCGTAAAGAGATTTAGAGTCGTACTAGGCAAAAGAAGATATATCATTACGAAGTCTGGCCATTTTAGAGGGAGGAAAAAACTTGGCTAGAAATTGGTGGGCTAACTCGTCTCATGTAGAAATGGATCCTGGTGGCAAGGAGGTTAACCAGTGTCTCACTCTATCCCTAAGTGAGAAGGGGAATAATCTAAGTCTAAGCGCATCATCGGATAATCCATTGTGTTTGAACGTGTTGGACAAGTCTAGGAATTGCCTAAGGTGAGCATGTGGGTCATCGTGCGGAAGCCTACTAAACTGTAAAGAGGTCTGGATCATCTGGAGGATGGAAGGCTTAATTTCAAAATTGTTAGCAGGGACAGCTGGTGGCCTAATGCCGGTATAATATCCTCCAATTGTCGACATCGCATAATCTCCATCGGTCATGATTTCCCTATTTTCTGCCATCGTGTTTTACAGCGGAGCTATAAATTTCTTAGAATCCTTTCGAATTTTCCAAAGAGTTCGTTCAATTTCAGGATCTAGAGGAAAGCAATCAAAACTCTTGGCTCTACGCATGCAAACATCAGAAAGTCCTTAGAAAATTTTTAAGTTTTTAAATTTTTAAATTTTTTTTATGAGATAGAGAAAATTAACTAAAATAAACTAAGGATCTAAATATTTACAACCTAAATATTTACAAGCTAGAATTACACCAAAGCATAATTTCACCGATATTAATTAAGGACTAATTAAAACTTCCCCGGCAACGGCGCCAAAAACTTGGTATGATCAAAACATATTATCCGCAAGTACACGGGTTGTACAAGTAATAATGGGATTTGAGTCCTGCGTTATCATCCCACAGAGAAGTTGATTAGCCTAATTAACTATCGGTTAATCTTACCCTAAGTATATCCTAGCAAATTATGAAATTGCAATGGGTGATCTACAAGGCTAATTAAAATTGCTGAGAAAACAATAGAATAATAAAAACTATAAACTGAATAAAACCGAGCGAAGATTACTTACAGTGCTCCAAGCAATAAAAAGTAAGAACCTACAAAAATAATTAAAACAGTTAAAATTAATTAACGCAATTAAAATAAAATGCTAAAATAAAGAAACAAAATTAATTAAGCTAAAATTAACTCTAAACTAATCCTAACTATATCTAATTACTAACTTAACAATAAAATCTAACTAATGCAAGATAAATACTATTAAAATGAAAACTTAAAATGCATAAAATGAGTTTAATCTAAATTAATTCTAATTGGAAAACCTATTACTAAAATAAAAAAAAAATTAACTAATGGCATAATTAAATCTAAATTCTAGACTAATCAATCAATTGAACTATAGCTAATCATGCAAATAAAATTAAAATTCTAACTTCTTATGCTAACAAATTAAATTGGAATTAACTATTCTAAAAATGCATGTAAATAAATTGTACAATTAAAATGCATTGGCCAACCGAGGCCTTAACAACAAATTCCAGCCAGTGGTCCCGATTATGTGTTGGTACTGCTCATTGTCTTTCCAAATGATGGCCTCGTTTCTGTCCAGCTGCTGTCCTGCTTCTGTTGCACTGTGATGTCCGTGAACTTCTGAGCCAGCTGCTGTCTGTGGTGCATCCAGGTTGCCTCCCTACATCCAGCTGTTGTTGCACGATTTTTTGATACACAGGTCCTCAACATACTGTGCATATTGTTTCCATTCCCAGATGCTGTCTTGTAACCGTATACAACCAGGTGCTACTTCTCGGCACCAACCTGCTGTACATCTTCTACCAGCACCCGTACTCATTGCTAGCCATACGGTCCTGACAATGCAACGGTACTACACAATCAACAGATAGTCTGCAAGCCATGAAATGCAACAGCTCCAGTACTGCTATTGCTTATGCCAGCTTACACCTGAGCTGCAGCAATCACCATAATCTGCTGCTCTGCTGCGTCATGCCCAACGTCTTCCTCGGTTGCCAAATTTATACTAGTGATGCATGCCTTACTCCCTGTCGAACCAGTAGCAAAGCTTAAATGAAATCAATAAAAGTTGGTTTACCCATAACAGAAACGTGAAGCAATGAAACTTTAACAAGACCGAACTGAATATACTCTGCTAAACATATAATCTTAAGGTTATCTACTGCAACAGCACATCTAATGCAACGAATGGATACAGCAAGGATCATTAACACGATATAAACATATTAAACTCAGTCAAAACAAAGCAAACAAATAAAATAACATATGAACAGTAAAAAAAAAAAACTAAACAGAGTAGAACAGAGGAAGTTCTTTGCCACTGCTGTTGCCGAGCTCAGCAGATCAGCCTCCTCACTCGATGCTGTTACCACACCACACCGTAAGGCATCTTCATCACCTGCCTACACTTCCACACATCAACTCATCGAAGTCAAGCAACCACATGAGCTGAGCAAGAAGAAACCGAATAGAAGGCTGAACCAGAAGCTCAGAAATGAACATTTAACTAGTGAAAAATACATATTTTTTTAAAAGAAACTGCAAATGGAACAATTAGTTAAAGCATCAATAAGCAAAGAAAATATTGCGAAGGGTTGATGAAAAATGGCTATTGTCACTAGCCATTCTCGCTACCCGAGCAATGAGCAATAAAAAAAAGGAAAAGCAAAACAATGAAATGAAATAACGATGAAGAAAAAGAAATAAAGGTTTTCATAAAATCAAGTAAATTCAAAGTTGACATGGACAGTAGAATGGCTAAAAACTCTAATCCAAAAGCTTACAAGTAAAAATAAAAGGAACTTTAAAAACTAAAGCTACCCTAAATTACTCTACACTACTCCTAACCTAGGCTACTTACTACACTATTCCTACTTCCTACTTCCCTTGAAAATTGCCATTATGTTCTATTTATACACACATTTAGGGGTACAATGGTAATTTTTTCATCCTAGATGAGTTGGCATTGTTTGGCCACTTGTCTTCATTTTATTTGTTGCAGAGTAGATATTTCCACATCATTAGTGTTTTTGTCCATTTGGTTGTACGATGTCGCTCGACGTGTGTCTTCCAGAAGATTGGCATAATGTCCGTCGATCTTATCGTTTCAGAGCAAATAAAATACGGACACCTAGTATCACACGTGTCCAGACGACTGGTGACTCGATCTGCAATTTTGACGTGGTCCAATCTCCTTTAGCCTGATTTCAGCCCATTTTTGATTGAAACGATTAAGTTTTCATCTAGATTTAATTTACCTGCACATTAAAGAATTTTAATTAAATAAGGGGATAATTAATAAAATAAATTGGGGATTTAAATAATTAATTAAGAAATTAAGCACAAATAATTCTATTAAAAATAAAATTATCAATCATACCTACCCAGGGAGATAAATTTTGTCTCATACTCAACCATCGATCTACTCCCTTAGGTTAGATCCAAGAATTCCATTTGCAGTCTCCGCTGCACAATATCTGAAACATATTACCTCTGGAAGGCCTCCAAAAATACATCTCAGCTGATCTCTGTGTGTCGGGCTCTCAAAATAGGTCTGGTGGACTTCCACTAATACTCTGTCGATGCTTTCAGCATGAATACGACAAACGTTACTATCTCGGAAGTAGTTCACTCAAAAAACCCATACAGTTTCTCTATCTCATTCACTTAGTCCTCCGTAGCTACTGGGTCCTTAATTCCATTGAAAGATGGTGGGTTAAATTATTGAAACAGCTGCAACCTATCCAGGTCACATCCATAACCCAAATCTCTACTTCTCGATGGTGGAGCAACAATAGAAGGTGTTTCCTGTACCGATAAGGGTGTGGGAGTATCTGTAGTCTGAGGTTCTTGGGCTAGTTGTACAGGCATCTCAGGAGAAACAATCGGTTCATCATCATCACCCTGTGCAGCTAGCTCTTGCCCACCCCCAGCTCCAGGCAACGATTGGGCAATCAACTCCATAATTGCCTCTAAGCTATGCTCTATCCTTACGATGCGTGCCTCAGTACTCTCCGGTCTCTCTACCGGACCCTATGAGGCATGCTCAACGTCACCCTCCACCTCTACCTCTTCGTGAGTCTCATATGGAAATGACTCAACACGGCCCCCAGGCCTACCCCTCTGGCCTCTAGCTCGTGCTCTCACCCCTCTACTGCGACTAGTATTAGGCATTATGCTAAGATTCCTACATTCATAATCATTTATTAGTTAAACGCATCTTGATATACACAGTTTCATCTAGATAGCTTAGTAACATGGGGATGTAATTTTCCTAAATTTTAACACCGACACATATCAGACCTACTCAGCTCTAATACTACCTCTGTCATGACCCTCAATCCACCGAAAACCCACAACAAATTTTTCATTTTCGTTTATCGATTATTATTTAATCCAATTCTTATTGTTTGTTCTTTACCTTTACCTGATTGTGAACAGCTACATCTCCAACAGTTGGGCTGTGTATCGGTGTCAATCTCATCCAATCATACCATTACAAATTACAATTCATTAAAATGTAAACACTTGTATTACTAAATGAGAGTTACTATTTACATGTGTTCACAATCTTTTACATCCCCAAAATTATAATTAAAGATATCACTGTGCTTTTACATGTCTAGATACAAAAACTATACAAATGTGTATACCTCATGTGATGGGATGCAACAGACACAAAAAATCCAATAATTAGTCGCCCACTATCCACTGTAAGTGCTCTGTAGAGGGGAAAAATAAGGGGGGTGAGCAAACCACGCGCTCAGTAAGGCAATCATGTGAGCGGGTAAATAACTTTACTATCTTTGTGGTCGTGATGCCATGCTTAAATCACACATTTATTTTTTCATATTCCAAAATGTATGCTCATGCTTGTGTTAATGACATGTAAAGTAATTCATGCTATTTAAAATCAGTGCATTGTTCTCAAAACATAGCATGGAAAATCATCATGCGTAAATCAAAATCAAGGCATGGTAAATCATCATGCAAAGTGCACTTATCAAGCATTTCAAATCTTAACATAAACCAATATAAAATCATCACTTGTCAGGACTCAGCCCCTCTTATGGACTATACTGACCCACAAACACATTTCAAAACATAGATTTCTCATTTAACAATAGATATGTGAGATAGGCATACAATATCAATAAGGGTAATAACTTGGACTATGGCCATATCCTCTGTGATCCTAGGCTACACAGATCCTAGTGTGCGGGGTATCACCTCTATATGCTTTCGCACGGGAGGTGGGTCACGTCAAACCCGCTAGTCCATAGCAGAATCCATCATATGAAGACAACATATATATAATATCACACACGCTACAGCGTACTCCATGCTACTTGCATGGTACAACGTACTCCCTAGACCCATATCATCACAAAATATCCTGCCACATCTCAATACGCAAGTGCGAGCCTATTTAATCGACGTGGCACACAGCCTACCCAAAGCTCCCATTACGACTCCCAACATATCATAAAACCATGTGCGCGTAGCCTCAAGCATGAAAACAAGTATAATGGACATCCAGTGCGAGCTATGCTCGAGCACCATGTCAAAACTCGTATGAAAACTTGTGTGAGCTAGGCTCCAGAACAATGTCATAAAATCCATGTAAAACTTTAGTGTGATCATTACTCCAGCACTAATGCATTTATAAAACATGTCAAAGCTCGTGCGAGCAGAGCTCTAGCACGTTTCAATTCCACAAAACTCATGTAGGTGGCTCATTCTTTGCCAAGCATGGTTATGAAATCAAGCTATTTTTGTGAAAATCATTTCAAATGCTAGCTAACCTGCCAACTCATGCTAAAAAGCAATAAAAGATTCAAAAGCATCATGCTCTTGCTTTTAGTGCACATTTCTCAAAAACCCAATTCTTTCCCATCTAACAAACATTTCATCCTAAGACCCTTAGATATGTTAAAATTTACCCATACGCTCGAAAGGTGTACTAATATTTCTAGGGCTAACACAATTCCCTTACCTCGATTCTTATGGAAGCAACCCTTCCTTGCTTTCTCGTTTTTCGTGATTTTGCTCAACTTGCTCAGTGTTTATCCTCGGGAGCTGTACACATTCATAAATCATATGAGTCAATACCAATAACTCATATTCAAACTTTAACTAATCAATATATCTCATCGAGCCTATTTTATCAAGTTTGAGCCATTATCACATTTGGCCATCATTATGCCATTTCTAGTCAATTTTACTAGCAACACACTTGGTTACTTATCAAACTCTTGGCATAATTGTTTATCCATAACCTTTCATCATTTATGTATTCTCTACAACATCATTTATGAACATTTTTATCACTTGACTAGTCTCACAATGTGGCTTTATCCAATTATCTCAAAATCATGCATATCACCACACTAACAACTTGATATAATCCTTTTTATTATCTAATCAACCACATTCTATTTTCTCACACTACACTTATGCTAGGTTATGCTTGTCTCATTACATTCTAGGTAGTTTCATTCATCAATATATACACTAATCTACTCACAACAACTACTAGATAAATGTACTTAGAGTTAGTGTATTGGAAACTCACCTAGCTTTACTTTATTCTTTTTCCAAGTTTGGAAGACTCCTTAGCTCCTTCAATCAAATGAGTTGAATGTTGGCTCCAAGCTATGTTACTCTCCTTCTTAGAATGAACAACTTTGGCTCTAATAGCTTTTTCCCAATTCTTTTTGGAAGATGGTGTATTCTAGAGAGAGAAAGCTTGATATTTTAGGTAAAAATGGAAGAGGTGTGTTGGTTTGTTGAAGAAAAGGTTTTGTCATGGGGTATTTATAGATTAAGAGTGATGAGATCGATCTGCTAGGGTGGAGAGATCGATCTTCCTTTGGTTTTAACCATCGAATTCTTAGGTTCAAAATGGGAGAGATCGATCTGCTCATTGGGGAGAGATCGATTTGCTCATGGGGAGAGATTGATCTGCTCTTGACAGAATCAAATGGAGATCGATCTGCTCTTAAGGGGTGATCAATCTTGGCTTGGTAGAGGCTAATACAGGCCGATCTGCTCATTGGGGAGATCGATCTGCTCAATGGGGAGATCGATCTGGCCCTGACAGATTCACTTGGAATTGCTCTAGTTGCACAAGGGATCGATTTGCCTTGGTAAGAGATCGATCTGGCCTTCATCTGTAGCCCTTCTGTTGCAAATTTTCCAGAATTTCCAAGGGAGAACTTGCATTCGATTGCTTCACTAGTCATTTTGTAATCTATTCACACTTCGAGGATGGAAAGGTTCATTTCCTATGATTTCGTGTCATGAAACTTGTGTGTATTACTTAGAAATTAGAATGGATACACAAAATTCGTAATCCATGCATTATCATTTCGTGTTGTCATTCCTTATCTTCAATTCGATTGCTTGAAGTTCTATCTGTTTAGTTTAAGGCCACTTCGGCCCTTATTTATCCTTTACGTGTATCTTGACACTCATTCATCCCATTGCAAATTCATTCACATTTACATGATCCGAAATCATTTGTCTTATAATTCTATTAACATATATTACAAAGTTATACATACATGGGGTCTCCCATAATAGGATTTCGAATTTAGGTTTATTTTACTATATATATAGTTTCATTTTCTTTAGGAGAGGAATGGAGAGACACAGAAGAGGGCAGCAGTCAAAAAAAAAATTATTCACCTTCTATATTTTTATTTTCGTTTCCAATAATCATGTGCTGCTAAATCTTTATTCGATTCAAGGGAATCGAATCTAGTAAAATTAAACAATTAAGAAACACAGTTTGTTGTTTTAAACTATCTTTTGATTCAATTATCTATTGTTTTTTGTATTAATTTATTCAATTGCATGAGAAAATTATATGATCTGGGCAATTAGATAATCTTCGCATGTGATTATATGCTATCTGAAATTTTCACAATTCATAATTGTTGTGATAGAAATTAGAACCAGTGGCAATTAGGGTTCGTCAACTCTAAGTGAAATAATAGAACAGATTAAACATTCAACCCGTGGTTAAAGTTATTCAGTTTATTAGTCTTCCTAGAGCGTTAATGTTATTCCTAGTTTAAATAGAATTGTGTCAAAATCGATTAGATTAGGGATAAGAATTTAATTCGAGTGCTGGGCTTGATTTAATGATAGCAGGGAAAAAGAGATATTACCTTGCCGAGAGATAATACCTTAGCTAAATAATTGAAGACAAGATGGTAGATTAGGTGTTAAGGATCCATTGTTACTTACTGGCAGGTCTTTTGAATCGAAGTTGTTAATCTTGGTTTTCCCTCTTCATAATTAGTTAAATATCAATTCTGCTTTAGTATTTTAATTATGTTAAATTAAACCCCCAATTATTTTAGTTATTGCATGATAATTAATCCACCAGTCTCTAGGGTTTGACCTGGATTTGTCGTTACTATAAAATTTCGGTAAGACTAGTAATTGAAATTTGGTTGAATTCGACACTCACCAATTTTTGGCGCCGTTGCCAGGGATTGGTTTTGATTAATTACTATGTTTTTATTTTATTCTCATTATTTTGCTTTTAAGTTCTTGTGATTTTGTGTTTTTGTTTAGGGCTTTCGATATTATTCATGTTACTATTCATAAGAAAAAAATTGTTGAGTTAGGAGGCATGTGAGTACTCGATTTCAAGTGGAAATGACGAAATAAAACAAACCAAGGGGCCTTGGCCCCACCCTATCTCGACCTAATTCAATTGTTTGCTTATAGTTTTAGCCCATTTTTTGTTTTGCTTGTGATTATTTTATGATTTTTATTTATTTTTTATTTTGTGTTTTGATGACTAGATCTTCCAAATAAGGTGAAATTACACTTCAATTCGATCCTAAGATAGAGAAAACCTTGAAGAGGTTGAAAAGAGACCAAGAAGCTACAATCGTTATAGAACCCTTAGATCCCGAAAGTACACCAGACAAGAGCTCAATAGAGGAGTTGGATACTGACAACATGATAATGAATAATAACAGGACTTTACTGGAGCTTGCTGCTCCTGACTTAAACTTACAACCTTTGTGTATTGAGTACCCCACTTTAGATGTGGCTTTTGAACTTAAATCAAGACTAATACATCTTCTGCCTACTTTTCGTGGACTTGTAGGTGAAGATCCCCATAATCACCTAAACGAGTTTCATGTGGTGTGTTCGAGCATGAAACCACAGGGCATATCAGAGGATCAGACAAAGCTGAGGGCATTCCCCATTTCGTTAGCATATCAAGCGAAGGACTGGTTATACTACCTTCCTTTGGGATCAATACCTTCCTAGAATGAGATGAAGCAATTATTTTTGGAAAAGTATTTCCCTGCTTCTAGGGCTGCAAATATTAGAAAAGAGATTTGTGGCATTTAACAATGCAATGGTGAAACCTTGTACGAGTATTGGGAGCATTTTAAGAAGCTGTGTGTGAGCTGTCCATACCACCAGGTTACTGTAATGCCCCAGAATCGCGAAAATAAAAGCTAAATTTTTCCTTTAAATCTTATTTTTCTACTTAGGTTGCATTCTTGTGCAGTGCATGTTACTTCGTAGTATTTATATACAAAAGTATTTATTTACAATCCAGTATCTGTACAATATACATGTCTGGGAATAAATATTCGATGATATACCTGAGCGAGTACTGAAAGTAGTCTGGGAGGCACTGAATCCACCAGCTACCCAAGTACTTGTAAATAGCTGAGTAACCTTACTGCTGCAGGTACTCTGAAATGGGAAAAAAAGGGGCGAGCTTTTAGGAAAAGCTCAGTAAGGTATGCATTTAAAACAATTCTAACCATTTAAAAGTAATTGGAAAATCAGATAAACATACTTCTGTACATACATACTTAAGAAACCGTTTTACATGCTTAATTTAAAATACATCATACTTCATTAAAACGTTGTACACACTTTCATAAACTAAAACATCATACATAATTCCTTTGTTAAAACATCATACATCAAAACATGGAGACTAGACTATTCCAATATAGTTATCATGCAACATATCACATTCTTCGTAGAGGTAATAATACCTATGGCCATGGTAAGGGCTGTAGATTAGATCAAGGTCGTACAACAGTTCTAATATAGTATCTCAATCAAATTAGCACATAGCTAAGGCATGGGCATAAGTGGCACACACCATGCAGTCACAAGATACTACAGAAATAGACACCACGTGTAGTGGAAAACAACACCACTAAAGCGGAATAGACACTACACTAGTGAATCTAAACTAATACTACGTGTGGCGGAGCCAGGACACCACAATAGCAGACATGATTATGCACTCAGCATATATTAATAGTAGTCTGTCGTCTTAAAATTCTTACTTTCATTCTTTCTTACTTAATTTTATGTTGAAACTTCAATCATTAAGTCATGTCATAATTCATACAAAATATGTATCTCAATTTTGTTTATACAAAATAAACGAAACTCATGATTTTGATATTTAAAAACGTTTTATTATTCATTTCGGGCTTAAATTGAGAAAGTATGGTTTTCAAACATATTTCTTTCTACGATTTCCAAGTCATTTATGAACAACAAATAGAGATAGGATGTTAGTACTATTTAAAATTGCATCCCTCACCTCAACAAAGCTAAAGCATTGCTACTTTGTCGGGGTTTAGATTTGCCTCGTTTTATGTGCCAAATTCCTAAGCTACCTAAAATAATACCAAATCATCAAATATTGTTTGATTCCATCTCAACATATCCAAATATTTATTTATCTTCTTAAGAGTTGACCAAATTTGACATTTTCGTCAACTTTTCCTATTTTCTCTATTTTATTGATTTAAATGCCGGCTTAAGCTATTTTAGCCAATTTGACTATTTTAACTTCACATTCACCATCTTAATAACCCATGTACTCATTCACATCCATAATCTACACTTTATAAATCAAATTCTTACAAATTCTCATACCTTTCGGCTTTTCACTAAACTAAGCTATAAATAAAACTTTTTCGATATATATTTAATTGTTAACATCCCTGAATTCATCCAAAATTCATCATTTCCAACACTTAAGCATGCTGATCAGAACTATATACTTCCATATACATTATTTCTTTAAATTCTACTTAACTAAAAATCCTTCAAAAACATCAAATAAGAACATATCCATGTTCATCATCATTCATCAATTTTACCTCACCTTTGACCAAGGTTGAGCACATTTTTTATCTTCCAAACAAATCCTCAGCTGTAATTTAACACATATATAGCTTACAATCATAAAAAACTACAAGAAAAACCAACTAAAAACTTTCAAAAATCAAACTTTCTCTCACCTTGAAACAGGGTAAATTCTACCTCTGTTCTTATCTCTAAGTTTTCACCTTGCAAATAAACTCCTTTATGGCTAGATGTTTTATATGTTATAGAAGACTTAAAGGGAAAGATTTCATCCTTCTTTGATAGAGTCCAATTCGGCTCGAAAAGGGGTTGAAAAAAATGAAAGAATGGGAAAGGTATAGTAACGCCTATGAAAAGTTTGGGAGGGAGATGAAGGCGCACGAAAGGTTCTTTTTGGCTGTGTTTAGGGCCCTCTGAAAGGTATATAAGTCTAGCTTCATGGTCTGAAAGGTTGCTTCTAAATCTGATCTTTAGGTGGGTCAAAATTAGGCTTTTCCTGATGGGTATCCAGTGTACTGGGTTGGGGCAGCCCACTGGTTTGTTTCAAAAAATCCATGAAAAATTGTTATGGCCCATTTTCTTTAAATTTCCACTTATCAAGTGTTCAACTAAGTCTCTAGTATTTCTCATAAAAATTTTGGGCCCACTTGTTTGAGAAACATTTTTCGATTGGGTCCATTTTACACAACTTGGTCATTGTCGAACAATGTAACTTAGGGTTTTCGGTTTACTTTAAAAATTCATTTGATCACCGAAACCTCTATATCTCCATTCAATTTTCATTCCTCATGTAAATTATGCCTTATACTAATTTCCTATAGCCTCGAAATAATTTTTATGAATTTCTAGAATTTATTTTAAATTTATTTATATTTCTAGGCTCATTTACTCGATTTTGTGTAAATATGAGTTTTACTAAGTTTTTCGCTTCTAATGTCTTAGTTTCACTTCCTAATTATCATAACATACTTAAAATCATACTTTATTGAAAAGTACTTAAATTTGAGATCTTACCTCAAAACACGTGTCTCAAGTTTTATGCCACTATCTTGGGCATCTCGATCTTTCTGGGCCCTGTATAAATATTTACACAAGTCTTAAACTTCTTGATTTATCTTAAAATGAAGAATAGCATAAGAATTTGGGTCTCACAACTACTGACCAGCTTCTAATCCAGTATTTCTATGAATGTTAAATGCCATTGGACAGGAGCATGATTGATGCTTCCAGTGGAGGAGCACTAGTTGATAAGACCCGAGAGGCTGCAAGGAATTTCATCACCAACATGGCAGCCAATACGTAATAGTTCGAGAGTAGATTGGATCACACACCGAAGAAGGTAAACGAGGTAAGTACTTCCAATCTGGAATGTCAAATTTCTGATCTAACCTCTTTAGTCAGTCAAATGGCATTAGGGAACTTAAAAGCAGCAAAGGTGTGCAAAATCTGTTCGTTGGCAGCACACAATACTGACATGTGTTCGACTTTGTAAAAAGATAACCTGGCCATGTAATAAGCAAATGTCGTAGGAAATTTTCTAGGTCAACCCCAACAGAGACATGATCCGTATGCAAATACATATAACCCAGGTTGGAGAGATCATCCCAATTTTAGATATGGTAACCAAGCTGGCTATCAACATTATGTTCAGAGGCAGCAAACAAATCAGGCCATAAGCTCAGGTTCAGGTATTTCACTTGAAGAAATTGTGAACAACCTTGCTAACAACACTTTGCAGTTCTAACAGGAAACAATGACAAACATCTAGAACTTGGAAAAACATATGGATCGACTAGCAACCACGGTTCGTAGATTAGAAGCTTAAGGTTCAAGGAAGTTACCATCTCAAACAATAAAGAATCTAAGGGAGAATGCGAGTGCTACAGTGCTGCGTAGTGGAAAAGAGATCAAAAGGTAGATTTTAGAGGCAAAGAAAAATGTTGAGACACAGATGCAACCTGCTATAGATAACACTAACCCTATCTGCCCCATTTTCATTACAGGTTAGCTAAGACACAGAAAGAGGAACAATAGAAAGTGATCATAGAGGTATTTAAGAAGGTGAAAATTAACATACCACTTCTAGACATAGTGAAGCAAATTCCAAGGTATGCGAAATTCCTTAAAGAGTTGTGCACGACAAAGAGAAAACTAAGAGGCGATGAGAAGGTAAGTATGGGGGAGAATGTATATAAGGTCATTCAAAGAAAACTGCCCCAAAAGTGTAAAGACCCAGGTACGTTTACAGTCCCTTGCATCATTGGTAATAGGTAAATCGAACATGCCATGGCAGATTTGGGTGCATTGATTAATGTTATGCCTTTCTCAATTTATGCCTCCTTAAATCTAGGTCATTTGAAAAAACCTAGAGTGATCATATAATTAACAGATCGATCTAATGCATACCCTGAAGGGGTAGTTGAGCATGTTTTACTGCAGGTGAATCAGTTGATCTTTCCTGTTGATTTCTACATTCTACATATAGAGGACTGTAGCAGCCCGGTGAATCCCATACCAATAATTTTAGGTCAGCCCTTTCTTGCCACTGCCAAGACTAAGATTGATGTGTTTGATGGGACATTAACCATGGAGTTCGATGAAGAATTGTCAAAATTAGCATCTTCAATGCTATGAGGTATCCAGCAGATGTACATTCAGTATTTTCCATTGATAGTTTTGACGTCCTGACACATGATACATTTGAAGTAAGCAGAATGGATGAGCTAGAAGTGGTGATCAATAAAAGCTTGATGCGGAACAAGGCTAAATTAGAGCTAAGTCCTGAAGTTGAAGAAATGATCATGGCCATGTAGTCATTGCAGCCTAGGTATGAAGTTAAAAGATTGGAACTACCATTTTCTCACACGAAGCTACTACCTTCTATTGTGTAGGCACCGATTCTGAAATTGAAGTATTTACTTGACCACTTTAAGTATGTTTACCTGGGAGATGATGAGACACTTCCAGTCATTATTACGAAGAACTTGACAATGGTGCAAGAAGAAAACTTGATCAGGATGCTTCGTGATTATAAAACAGTCATAAGATGAACTATAGCTGACATTAAGGGAATTAGTCCATCCAAGTACATGCACAAAATTCTATTGGAAGAGGGATCTAAGTCAAGTTGAGATCCTCAAAGAAGATTGAATCCCCAGATAATGGAAATAGTCAAGACAAAGATTCTGAAGTTGTTAGATATAGGTATAATCTATCCAATTTCGGATAGTAAATGGGTGAGTCTAATCCATGTTGTGCCAAAGAATACTGGGATCACAGTTGTGAGAAATCAAAATAATGAGCTTGTTCCAACAAGAGTGTAGAAAGGGTGGAAAGTGTGTATAGATTACCACAAGCTGAATTTGGCAACTCGAAAGGATCACTTTCCTTAACACTTCTTAATCAAATGATTGAGCATTTAAGTGGTAAATCTCACAACTATTTTCTTAATTGATTTTCAGGTGATAATAAGATTGTGATTGCACTAGAAGATCCGGAGAAAACAACTTTTACATGCCTATTTGGAACATTTGCTCTTAAGAGGATGTCGTTTGGACTTTGTAATGCACCAAGTGCTTTTCAAAAATGGTTGGTAAGTATTTTTTCTGATTTATTGGAAAATTGCATTGAGGTCTTCGTGGATGATTTCATAGTGCATGGTGACTCATTTGATGGGTGCTTAAATCATTTGACGAGTGTGCTTGAGCGTTGCATTGAAACTAATCTAGTGCTAAATTTTGAAAAATGTCATTTCATGGTAGAATAAGGCATTGTTTTAGGGCATGTAGTTTCATCCAAGGGCATTGAAATAGACAAGCCTAAGATTGATTTGATTTTGAGCTTACCTTACTGCACTAGTGTGCGAAAATACGTTATTTTCTTGGTCATGCATGTTTTTACCGCAGATTCATTAGGAACGTCTCGAAGACAGCACTACCATTGTCGAAGTTGTTACAAAAGGACGTACTTTTGAATTGGACGAAGAGTGCAAGGAAACTTCTGATGAATTGAAGTCATCTTTAACTTATGCCCTTATCATGCAACCACCAAATTAGGAGTGGCCTTTTGAAATAATGTGTGATGCAAGCAACTATGTTGTAGGGGTTGTTTTAAGACAGCGGGTCGTCAACCAGGCCCATGTGATCTTTAATGCATCAAGGACGCTAAACCCAGCTTACTGCAATTATTCCATGATCAAAAAATAGCTTTTAGATATTGTATTTACAGATAAGTTTCAATCTTACTTGCTCAAGATTAAAGTTATTGTGTTCTCTGGCCATGCAGCTTCAAAGTACCTTTTGGCAAAAAAAAGAGACTAAGCCAATGTTGATTAGGTGGATTCTTCTACTGCAAGAGGTTGATCCCGAGATTAAAGATAAGAAGGGGGCAGAAGACCTAGTGGCTGACCATTTGAGCCGGTTGGTGAAAGAAGAAGATCTAGTGGCATTGCAAGAAACTTTCCCTAATGAGCAACTCTTTACGATGTAAGGTATGACCCATTGGTATGCTGACTTGGTTAATTATTTTGTTACTAAGGTCATACCTCAAGATTTGAGTAGAGATAAAATGGAAAAAATGAAAAGTGTGGCTCAATACTATATATAGGATGAACCATATTTGTGGAAATATTGTTCTAATCAAATTATTAGAAGGTGCATCCCTGATTCAGAAATTTAGTCCGTCCTTACTTTTTGCAATGCATATGCCTGTGGGCATCATTTTTGGCTAAAAAGAACAATTAGGAAGGTGTTAGATTGTGGTTTTTATTGGCCTACTTTGTTTTGTGACAGTTATGTGTTTTGTAAATGTCACGACCCTCTCTCTCTCTCTCTCTATCCATGACTTTTACCTTACCACTTACAGTTGGGCTGTGAGTCAATATCCAATTCATATCTCATCCATTTATAATTTAATAAATTCATACAAATGAAATAGAATAGAAACTAGACTTTTATATATATGTGCGGAAGCGTTTACATCAGTTTCTATTATATTAATCCCCCAAAATACAAAAGATAAACTTTACTGTGCATTAGTTTACCAGGATACAAAATTTTACATCTCAAGTGTATACCTCTATACTGCTGGATGACTAAAGCAAAACGATAGCAGGAACGACTGTAGTATACTCACTACTGCATGGAATCTATGGAGGAGAAATAAGGGGGGTGAGCTAACACGCTCAGTAAGGAAAATATGAAAGTACGTAGATAACTACGCTATCTACATGCTAAATATATATATATATATTCATTTTCCTTATAAAACATATGCATTCTATAAAATAGCTTCCATCGTTGCGAAATCATTAATTCGCTAGATGAGTATATACATATTCAAACAACATACGTTTTTCATACAGCTCATATTTAAAATCACACATTTAGAAATCACTTTGCACTTAGCAATTCAATAAACATGAGACATAATTATGGGTTATCATATCCCCAGACACACAACAAGGGAAACATATGTCACCACACACAGTAGTGAGAATGTCATATCACTCAGATAAATATAAGATTTATGGCCATAGTCGGATTCCAAGCAACACTGATCAGGTGTGCGGGAACCCTATGCTTGGGGAGGAGGATTAACCATCCCTTCAGCTCATACAGAAATCACAGCACATCGTACTCCATGGCTAACGCTCACGATACATCGTGCTCCCGTGGATCCTTATCACCCATTTCCATTGTCTCAAAATCTCATGCGTGCAGGACTATGCAAGACACACAGCTATACACGACAGCTCCAACACAGTTTTGTACTCATTACATCACATCCATAAACCACGTGCGAGTAGGTCAATGCAAGACACATAATAATACACAATGGCTCAAGCACGATTTTACTCAACACACAACACAATCATGAAAACTTGTGCGAGCAACTCAGCATAAGAGCATACAGCATACTTGAGGCATCTAGCACAATTTTACTAGGAAATTATATGCAAGCATACTCAGAGCAAGACATACAACAATACTCGAAGGCTCCAGCACGATTCCCAAAAATCTAGTGCGAGCTCTTGAGTGGGCTAGTCAATTTACAGTTTCCATGTAAGACTCGATTTTATTTAAAATACGAAATAAGAAAATATCAAATGAAGGATTGAAATGGTAGTCCCGAACACGTGCAAGGGTAAAACGATCAAAAGACTAAAATTTGGTATTTATCGTGACAAGAAAATTTAATTAAAAATATGGGATTGACAAATCTTGATCAATAACGAAGAAATAATTAAATTTTGGGTTAAATTGATCAAGATATGAATTTATTGGATTTAATCAAAAATTTCACATCGAAAAATAATCTTGAAAATAATCAAAAAATATACCGAAAAATTGAAATAAGATCGATAAATTCATTTATTAATTAAATGAATAAAAAATAGATTAAAATATTTTCATAATATTTTAATAGATTAAAATAATAATAAAAATAAATTATAAAAAGAAAAAAAGAAAATCGCGAAAATTTGCGAGAAAGAAACGAAGCCTGAAAAACAAAGCAAGAAGTCGAGCCTTCTGCGGCATCGACAGAGGCGGCCGGCGGCGAGCCCAGGCTAGAGGCAGCCCAGCCGAGCCTCTCCGGCGTTGGTAGATGGAATGAATGGCGATCGGCGAGGGAGAAACCAAAAGAAAACCGATGGGGGAGGAAAAGAGAAATCCGGCCATTCGCCGGTGATCTAGCCCCAACCGACCCTAGCTGGCGGTTCCCTAGGTGCAGGCGACGCTATTAGTGGCAGCACAGGCTAGTAGAATGGTCGACAACACCGAAAAATGGGAGGAAAAGAAACGGTACCTACGACGAAAAGTAGACGAGTCGAACCAGCGACTTTTCAGTCACCTCGGGCGAAATCGACCCCAGATCCGTGCATCGGATGACCCCGCGGAGCTGATGGCGGCAAAAATCGGTGGATAACCGATCGGCGAGGCCCTGAACTGGTCAAATCAGACTGAGCCGGCTAGACCGAACCAGTTTGAATCGGATTAAACCGAACCGAACCGATTCAGCCAAGAAGAAAAGAAAAGAAAAAGAAAAAGGGAAAAAGAAACAGAAAAAAATATTAGAAAAAATTCCAGTGATGCAATCGAGCTACAGGTGAGTCGGTAAGCAGTCGAATCGACCGATTGAAATTTTGAAATATTTAATTTGATTAATATTCGATTGGAAATTTACTCGAAAAAATATTAAATTGTGTAGCTCAACGATTGACGTCAAACGAGAGCTTGAGATAGCTTCGATTTGCGTATTATCATGGAATCTTGGTTAAGTAACCCTTATTTATGACAATTTGCATCATTATGCGTGTTAGATAAATTACGGATTTAATTTTCGCATTAAATGAATTATATACAGGAAATTGGGATAAATTGTTATAACTAATTCATAAGCTATTTGAGAATTTAGGACGAGATCTAATATATAATAATGGGCCCAATGAGCCCAATAGGCCTCGATGATGTGAATAGTAATTGAAAAATGGGCTTAAGGCCGATTAAGGCCCATTATGGTGTAATCGGGCCTAATATGGGTAAACGGGCCCAATAATTTAAATTAAGCCCAAAAATATAGGAAATACAATAAATTGTATTGTATTTGACCTGATATATATTTATATACAGTTCCAGAGATTTGATTGAGAGCAAATCGGGCTGCATGACGAGTCGTCAGTGAAAGGTCAGACTATACAGAAAAATGAGGTAAGGGAATTGTGTGAGTAGCTAGAGGTAGCTACGCGTATTTTAATAGTTTTTGTGTACACTGAATCGTATGTATACACTGAATATGTATAAAGGTCCTATAAATAAATTAATGATTTTAAGGACTCGAAATAGGAAAAGATTATTTTACCCCTATTGAGGGAAATTCACCTAAGGATGGTGAAAGCATGACATGCATGAAATGCATGATTTATGGAATTTTTCAGATTTAAGGAATTTTCTTGGTTTTTAAGCAAAAAAAAAATCGATAGATTGACCAGTAATTGCATAAATTTCACAATATAACACGACGTAAGTGTTATTAAGATTTAAATGAAATTTCTTTGGAAAATAGGCCAACTATCAGGTTTATATGGAAATAGATAGTGTTGGCGCGTAGCTCGCACTATATTTGCGTTTGTGAGTGTGCATAAATGTGCTAGAGCGGTTGCTCGCACCGACTTGTGTGACATCATATGCATGAAATGTGCTAGAGCGATTGCTCACACTGATTTTTTATTATTGTGAAATACATGAGAGATGTTGGAGCCTAGCTCGCACTCTGTTTTGACTCGTTTTAACTTGATATGCATAAAATGGTGATGGAGCGATTGCTCGCACCAGTTTTTATGATTTGACATGCATGAGAGGTGCTGGAGCTTAGCTCGCCTCCTGTTTTGATATGATAATTGCATAAAAGTCATGCTGGAGTGTAACTCGCACGAGATTTGATTTATTTATGCATAAAGTCGTGCTGGAGTGTAACTCGCACGACATTTGATTTATTGATGCATAACACAATGCTGGAGCTTGGTTGCACGAAGTTTTATGTGGATTTATAACTAGTTTAAAGTCGTACTGGAGTGCTACTCGTACGCAGATTTTACTGATTTTTATGAAACCATGCTGAAACTTCGCTCGCACGAGATTTTCTGATATCATGAATATGCATAGAGTCGTACTTAAGCTTCGCTCGTACAGGGATTTATATGACATGCATATAAGACCTATTGCAGGCACCCCCTGACTGAGATTGGGTTCACGGAGTACATTGTACCGGGTATGTCACGCGGAATACGCTGTATCGTGGGGATTGTTGGAGTGGAGTGGCATTAGCCACGAGGCAGCAAGCCTTACCCTCGCAATCCTGATGTTCTGTTATTCTGGCGGCAGGATTGACCCACCTCACGTTTCAGGTGTGATATCCTGCACACTAGGTACCATGTCTCCAGGGATCACTAGGTTATGGCCATAGTCCTCGTTGTTACCGATATAGTCACCTACATGTCTCACATGATATAACTTATGGTATCGATAGACCAAAGTAGACCCGAGGGAGGGGTCAGGCCCTCGATTTTGTGATTTTTAACAGAATTTTATAACAAATTGTTTTATGAGTTTGAAAGTGAATTATGAAATGGTTAACCTTAAGGGGTTAGTTTATACTGTAGTTTTAAATGAAATGATTTAAATGCAGTAGCATGATGAGTTTTCCATGCTTTAATCCTAAATTCATGAAAATAATTATTTCTCATGATTTGTTTTACATGGCATGATCTTGATTTACCTCATGCTAAGTATGATTTAAGGATGTCACATAAAATGCCTTTGATGCATGAATTACATGATTTCTATATGCACAAATAGTTTTGATAAACTATGGCATTGAAATATGCATGATTTTGTGTGTAAGCTTTTAGTGAAAATAAATGGATTTTAAGGGCATGGCATTATAAGCATGTAGATAGTGGAGCTATCTACTTACTTGCATAATTGTCTCACTGAGTGTGTGGTTTGCTCACCCCCTTATTTTCCCATCTTTTCAGAGCACTCGTAATAGTTAGTGAGCGGCTGAGGACTTGGATTCTTGGTATCCACTTCTTCCCATCGAGAGATAGGTATAGACATTTGTATAGTTTTGTATCTAAATATGTAAATGCACAGTACTGTAAATGGATATGATGTCGGGGATGTAAGGTTATGTAAATACCATTGTGTATGTATTTAGTTAAAGTTAAAAGATAGTAAACTCTGATATGTGAATGTGATTATCGAAATGAAATGGTAAATAGGTGAGAGGTGACTAACACCGAATCATAGCCCAACTATTTGTAGGATGGTCACGATGAGAGAAAGGTAAGAATTTAATAAGAAATGAAAAATCGAAAAATTTACTTTGATTTTTAGGTAATTTGGGTCGTGACATGCCAGTTAGGCTCTAGCACAATTTCGCACAGAAAAGAAATAAAGGGCTCCATTCACTGAGTATGAGTGAGAGGAAAATCTCCCTTCAATCACTCATAAAAAGCTTTTCATGCAAATTAGTAAATCGGGAGCCCGTCTATTATTACCTTTTCTTAAAACATTTGCAAAATCTCTTTTCACAACAATAACATAGAAGTCATGCAACTCATGCTTATAGGTTCTTCTTATACTTAGTTTTCACCTAGATATATCAATATTTATATACTTTATCGGATCTATTCACACACAGCAGGTAAAAACATACGTTTAGCTATCTCTAATAGCTCGTTTAAATCCCTTACCTCGAATCACGTTCAAATCACTTTCCTTCGATTTCCACTACTTGTGATCTGTTCTTATCGACTCCAATTGTATCTTCAGAAGCTGAAATTGTGTACTACTCACATCAATATACTCTCATATACTTCATTTCACTTGCATGATATTCAAATCAATGCATTGGGCCATTTACATCTTATTGGACATGATTCTCTCTCACGTCCATTTTAATTATACGATTCGTTTCTCGAGAATCTCTACTACTTCGTATTAAATCGACATTTATCTTATAATGCCTTAAGTTCATTATATACATCATATGCTTATTTTCAACCATTATTGTTTCTAGTATATGGATTTCACCACCTATCTTACAATCATATAAACATGCTCACTAACATCAATTCATGCTTATTTCATCATCATTTTCATGCCTAAGCTACTTTCTCACACTAAGCCATTTGTAGGTCATGGAAGATTAAGCATGTTCATGGATGTTTCAACCATCAATATATACACCAAATCAATTTATCAAAACATCTAGCTTAAAATTTGGTGTATTGAAATCTTACCTATCTCAACTTTTCTCCTTTTTGCCAACTTTGGGGGAAAACTCCTTTTTCTCCTTGAATTGACCAACTCAACCTCTAGATTTCAACCGTGTTGTTCTCTTCCTCTCTAGAAATAACTTTGCTGAAATGAACTTTTCCCCAATCTCAATGGAAGGTGTTAATAATTTAGAGAGATGCAGCTTACTTTCTTTGAGTAAAAATGGAAGGTTTTGATGTTTTTGTGAGAAGAAGCTCAATGCGGACTCCTTTATATAGAATTCACCTTGTGAGATTGATCGATCTCTTGGGGTAGAGATCGATCTCCTCTTACTCCAATTACATGATTTACAGCCTTGGAGATCGATCTGCTCGAAGGAATAGGATCGATCTTGGCCAGGCAGAGAGCTTCAAAGATCGATCTGCCAGAGGGATGAGATTGATCTGATTTTGGTTGAGACACAATGAGATCGATCTGCTTAGGGATGAGATCGATCCTTGCTTGGCAGAAGCATAACAAGATTGATCTACTTAGGGATGAGATCGATCCTTGCTTGGCAGAAGCATAACAAGATCGATCTGGCCTGAAGGAGGGATCGATCTCCCCTTGCTCTACAGCATACTTAGCTGAAATGTTTCCCAGATTTTCATAGTTATCTTCATATAAATTTCCTTCACTGCTCATTTTGTATTCAATCCACATTTATCACTTAAAAAAGTCCATTTCCTATAATTCATACATAACGAAACTTGTGTGTACATCACGAACTCATATAACAAGTGTGTACATCAAATCTACGGACCTTACATTTCTTATGATTCTTATTACTTGAACAAGTGTATACTTAGAGAATCGTGAGGATTACATATGAAAATACGGGTGTTACAATAAAAATTTTGAACGATGTCAAAGGATAGGGAAGTTAAACCGTAGGAATAAGATGCCTCAAAATCCTATTCTTGTGTGTGAAATTTTTTATGTGTGGGGTATTGACTTTATGAGTCCATTTCCTCCTTCCTTTGGGTTTGTTTACATTTTACTTACTGTTGATTATGTGTCAAAATGAGTGGAAGAAAAGGCCACCAAAACTGATGATTCACGAGCTGTTTCAGGTTTTATCAAACCTAACATTTTCAGCAGGTTTGACATACAAAGAGCATTGATTAGTGATTGGGGGACTCATTTTCATAATCGGTCAATGGAGGCCTTGTTAAAGAAGTATGAAGTTCTGTACAAAACCTCCATAACTTACCATCCCTATACGAATGGACAAGCTGATGTGTCTAATAGGGAAGTTAAGTTTATCTTGGAGAAGACGATGAATCCAAAAAGAAAAGACTGGAGTCTCACACTTGACAACGCTTTCTGGGCTTCTAAGATAACATATAAGATGCCTATCGGGATGTCCCCGTATAGGCTAGTTTTTGGTAAGTTGTGTCATCTACCTGTAGAATTAGAACACAAGGCTTATTGGGTATTTAGACAATGCAACATGGACCTATACCAGGCAGGTTGGGAAAGGAAGTTGCAGTTATAAGAATTGGAGGAAATTCGACTTAAGGCCTATGAGAACTCATGAATTTACAAGAAGAAGACTAAGGTATTTCATGATAAGTTGATCATTAGGAAGCAATTTCTGATTCGCAGAAAAGTCTTACTATAGAACTCGAAATTGAAGTTGATGCCTGGTAAGTTACGTTCCCGTTGGATTAGACCCTTTGTTGTTATTGATGTATTTCCTCATGGTGAAATTGAGATTTAAAGTATGGAAACCAAAAAGGTGTTCAAGGTTAATGAGCATAGACTCAAGCCTTATTACGAGGGTTTTTAAGCACACATGATTGAGGAGGTGCAGTTAGGAGATGCGGTCTACTTCGTGTGAAGGAAGTTGTATTGTCAAGCCAATGACATTAACCAAAGGCGCTACGTGGGAGGCAACCCATGAACCCCATATTTGATCTCTCACCCTATCTCTTTTAATTTTTCTTGTTCATTATTTGTTTTAATGATGTGCTTTACATTGAGGACAATGTAAGATCTAAGTGTGGGGCGAGAATTTTGAATTTTTGAATTTTTACATAAAAAGTATAAAAAAAAAAACACAAAAGGATTCTTAGTGCATGATTAGGTGCTTTCTATCACTGAAAGTTTATATTTATATGAACTTGAATCAACTAGATTTGAAAAGAGGATAACACAATTGAATTGATTGACTTTTCATCTTGAAATTTGTTGATTACGTGATTGATTTCGGAATGTTGGTGAATTGAATTGGTAGACCTTAAACCTATGAGATTTTGAGCCTATGGATTGAGCATTAATGTCAATCTTTATTTTCTTTTGATGTGTGATATTCTTCCATCAATGTGTTTCTCTAGAACTGTCACGACCTAAAAATCAGAGTAAAGTTTTCATTTTTCTTTCATACTTACCTGTCTTCTGATCATGACCACACTCTACTAACAATTGGGCTATACGTCAATGCCAGTCCCACCATTCATTCACCATATAACTTAATTCCTTATTAAAGGAAAGGTAAACACATGAGTTTTTAACTAATTCTTTCCCATTCATTTACAAGTCTTTATAGTGTCTATACATCCCTGAAAGTTACTTACAAACATGTTATTGTGCTATTCTTATTCAGATACAATATGTACAAGTTTATATACCTCAAAATGATGGGTAGCAGCGGATATCAGGAATGCAGTACCCAGTCGTCTCAAGTCTACTGAAAATGATCTATGTGAGAAAATGAAAGGGGTGAGCACATCTAGCTCAGTAAGGTAATCTTACAAACAAGTAGGTAACCATACAACCTATATGAACGTGGTGCCATGCTTAAACCACCCTTTCTCCACATCATTTCAAAACAGATGCTAAATGCTACAATCCATGATGTCATGTAAAACAAGTTCACATATGGATTTCAAAGAGCATGGAAAACTCAACATGCAAATCTATTTAAATCATTTCATTCTCGTTAAAATTTCACAATACAGCCAGGACTCAACCCCTCCCTCGGATGTTCCTGACTCACACAAAACCATGAAATCAAATGTTTTTCAAAGCAATAGTAACATGCGAGACACTGAATGTCATGTAAAACCAGTTTAAATCACACTTGGGTTTAAATAGCATGGAAATAACGTCATGCAAGTTTCAGTTTAAATCTAAGTTTCATTCTCATCAAAATCACATCTTAGTCAGGATCTAACCCCTCCCTCAGGTGATCCAGACTCACACAAAAGTCCACAAAACATGCTTCTCAAAACATCAATTTATAACATGCGAGACTAGGCAATATATATGTCAAGCAAATAACCAGGACTATGACCATATCCTCATGATCCCACTGCTACATAGATCCTATGTACGGGGTCTCACCACTATCGGGAATCGCCCCGGAGGTGGGTCAGTCCATCTCGTCGGTCATGCCCGATCACTCGCATCCGAAGATGCCACTCACATCTGAAGATGCCATATAATCAATCCCAACATGGGTACAGCGTACTCCAAGCTACTTACACAGTACAACGTACTCCGTGGACCCACATCTCATATCAATAATCGTGCCTATCTCAAAACGCGTGTGCGAGCATATTTAATCGGCGTGACACACAGTCTATCCGACACTGCAAGCACGGCTCATTGCATGTCTCATAAAATCAGTGCGAACGATGCTCTAGCACTCTCATAAAATCAAGGAAAATCTCGTGCGCGCAAAGCTGCAGTACGCGTTGCATAAAATCTCATAAGATCTAGTGCGAGCTAAGCTCCAACACTCTGTCAAAATCATGTAAAACTAGTACGAGCTAGGCTCCAGCACTGTGTCATAAAAATCAAGAGAAAATCTGGTGCGAGTTAGACTCCAGCAACCTGTCACGAAAATCATATGAAAATTTGGTGCGAGTTAGACTCCAGCACCTATGCATGTAAAACTCTAGTGCGAGCCCTTACTCCAGCACTAATGCATGCATCACATAAATCAAAACTAGTGCGAGCTAAGCTCTAGCACGTCTCATTTTTTTCATAAAATCTCGTAGGCGACTCTGTTATCTCAAAACAATTTTCAAAAGAAATCATATTGTTGAAAATATGCAATTTTGTGTATTTTTATTTAAACGTTAGCCAGCCTACCCATGCACGTGTCAAAACACCTCAAAAACAAGCAGGAACCTCTTGTTCTTGCTCCTCCCAACTTTTCCTAATTTTAGAAATTTTACCCTTCATAGGGGTATTTTGGTCATTTGCCCATCCGGGCACCAAAATTCTTATTTTAAATCTAGACCCTTCAGACAATTTTAGGGAATGTAAATGAGGTCAAAATTACGTAAAGTTACCTCTAGTAGTCTCTTGGAATCACGCGCGAGCTTATCCTGTCTCGACCGTACCAGGTCTCCAGTCCAATTTGCTCTAAACTAAGTCTATGGAGTTGCATATAACCACATATTGGGTCAGTTCTAATATACTTATCAATATTTCACTCTTATTGATTGAATCTAAAACACTGGGCCCGTTTTACTTTATTGGGCTCTATTCCAACTTAATGGGCCTCGACCACTTTTTCAGCCTGTTTCCACTTATTAAATCCCTTCTTCGGGTCTATTGGGCTCATTTGACTTATCAATACTCATTGAGGTTCATTCCAAAACTCATTGGATAACCTGTATATCATTTACGACAATTAATTCAAAAATCCAAATATAATTTATTTTATGCAAAAAATTAATCTGAAATCCGCAAAATAAATTCCAAATGCGCAATAATCATACCATTGTCGCAAATGACTTTTACTTACTCAAAATCATGTGATGGTCCGTGAATCGATGTTTGATTGGGCTCATGTACATGATTTATTATTGAACTGCACAATTTTATATTTAATTTCGGGTTAATTTTCGATCAAATATAATTTTAAACAAATTTCTCGGAAATCAATTCAGTCAATTTTACTGCTTAGCGACTTACCCATAATCAGAGGTATCCTCGAGAATTTTCCTCTCTTTTTTTCCTTTTTTTTCTTTTTTTTTTCTTTTTCCTTTTTCTTTTCTTTTACCTTTTTCTTCTCTTTCCGGCTACGGTGCCGTTTTGCTCCCCTCACTGTCGCCAGCGTTCCCGGCTATTTCGCTGGCCGCTACCTGTACCAAAAGAAGCGCCTCAACCTCAGGATCCCTCTGGTAGCCTTGGATCAGACCCAGACACCGGTGGATAGCTGAAATCAGCTCGGTTTCCTCTCGGATTTCCTTTCACCGATTCGTCGGAATCAGGCGTCGTCGGCGTCGGTCACTGGCACTAGCAGGTTCGCCCGGTTATCCTCTCTCTTCTTCGACCCTTGCCTGGCCTCGTCAGTCACCGGTGGTCGTCGGTGATTCTCGAACGCGCCAAGCCTCAGTTTTCTGTTTTCCATTTTCAGTTTTCTTTGGTTTTCTCTCTCTTCGAATCAAATTTTCAATTTTCTCTTTTTTTTTTATAATTCATTTTATTATTATTTTAATCATTAAAATATTATATAAAAATCCCAAAATATAAAAAAACTATATTTTATTTTATTTTATTTTATTTTAACCCTTTTTCGGTGTATTTTTCTCCGTATTTGTGGGATATTGTCCCGACCAAATTTCGGTAAATCTTAATAAATTCGTATCTTGGTCAATTAGACTCAAAATTTTATAATTTCTCTGGTATTGATCAAGATTTCCTAAATTCATATTTTTAATAATAATTTCTTATCGAATTTATACCGAATTTTAGGTCTTTTGACCATTTTACCCTTCTACACGTTTGGGACCAATTTAGACTAACTTTACTTCTTGGACCCACTATAATTTCTCATTTAAAATTCTTATCTTTGTCTGGACAATTCAAATCTCATAAATTTTATTTGAAATTCCTTAATTGTTCGCTTTCAGATTTTACGTACGTTCGACTACTTCATTCATATTTATATGATCAAAATCATCCGTCTTATGATTCCATTAACATATAATAATATCCATAAAATGTGTGAATCATAAGAAAATACAATAAAAATTAGGTCTTACAAGAACTTGCATTGATTCTTTTTGAGATTACATTGATTCGACATACATAAAAGTGATTAAGGCCATTTTTGGATGAACCACTATAACCAAATAGCCCACCTAACATAATTTACCATTGTTAAGCCCTTATGAGCCTAATTGACTTTTCTTTGTTGAATAACTTGTTTCAACCTTGAGCTTAACATGAATGACTTAACCTAACCTTAAAGATTGGTAGGGAATTTGAAAATTCTTGAACAAGTTATGAAACAAGTGTTGGGGTGTGATTAATTCCATATGTAAGTGGTCGTGATGGTGGACTCTAAACAAAAATTAAAAACAAAAAGTTATTTGATTGATAAAGGACTTGAGTAAGGTGTGAGTGATTAATAAAGTATTAGTATTTTAGGTGATTGCAGGCCGTTGATTGCTTTATTTACCCGAGTGGTAATTTTGAATGCCTTATTAATTTTTAGGGTTTTAAACTCTCTTACTCCAAAAATAATTCCTTACCTTATCCCTAGCCCCGTTACAACCCTTGAATAAAGTCATTTTGATTTATGTTATGCATGAATACTAAGTAGTGGAGATTAGATGACATACAAGCTTATGGTAGGACATGTTTATGGAATAAATGTGAGTGAAATACTTACCCCTTAAGCGCTTGAGTGAATAGAGAGATTATTATGGGGATCTACAAATTTAGTTTGCTTCGCTTTGAATAAAATTGCTATGTTGGCAAATTCTTGAGATTATTGAGGATTTTGATTCATGAAATGTTATGTTTCTCGAGAATGTTGGTTGATTTTTTGTTTCTAGTTTTTGTAAACTTGATGTGATTGACAAGTTTTTGAGGGTGATTTAGTCTTAAATTTTGAGTTTGCTCAAGGACGTGCAATAATTTAAGTGTGGGGGAATTTGATGAGTGCCATATTTTTATTATTTATTTCCTTCTACATTTAATAGTTTTCCTTGTTCCTCATGTTAAATATAGTACTTATGTTAATTTTGTGATTTTGGCAGATAAATTATACTTTAAGAGCTTAACCAAAGAAACCGGATAGTTTTAGTGCTGTTTGGAATTTTGGCTCTAAATAGAGTTCCAGTCCTTCAAATTATGCAAAGTCAAGCCTAGTGGAACGCTGACTTACTGATTTACAACTTTGAAGAAGAGCCCAAGATACAATTCGACCTATTTCCACTCCAAAACAAGCTGTGAAGAAAAGGCCCAAATATGTAAACCCTTTTCCTACTTGTAATCAGATTTCGAATTTAGGTTTATTTTACTATATATATAGTTTCATTTTCTTTAGGAGAGGAATGAAGAGAGACAAAAGAGGGTAGCTGTCGAAATAAAAAAAAATTATTCACCCTCTATGTTTTTATTTTCATTTCCAATAATCATGTGCTGCTAAATCTTTTATTCGGTTCAAGGGAATCGAATCCAGTAAAATTGAACAATTGGGAAATAAGGTTTGTTGTTCTAAACAATCTTTTGATTCAATTATCTATTGTTTTTTGTATTAATTAATTCGATTGCATTACAAAATTATATGATCTAGCCAATTAGATAATCTTTGCATGTGATTGTATGCTATCTGAAATTTTGACAATCCATAATGGTTTTGATAGAAATAAGAAGCAGTGGCAATTAGGGTTTGTCAACTCTAAGTGAAACAATAGAACGGATTAAACATTAAACCCTTAGTTGAAGTGTTATTCGATTTAGTAGTCTCCCTAGAGTCTTACTGCTATTCCTAGTCTAAATAGGATTGCGTCGAAACTGGTTAGATTAGGGATAAAAATTTAATTCGGGTGCTGGATTTGAGTTAATGGTAGCAGGGAAGAAGAGATATTATCTTGTTGGAGATAATACCTTAGCTAAATAATTGAAGACAATATGGTAAATTAGGTGTTACGGATCAATTGTTAGTTAATGGGTAGTTCTTTTGAATCGAAGTTGTTAATCTTGGTTTACCCTCTTCATAATTAGTTGAATAACAATTCTGTTTTAGTATTTTAATTTTGTTAAATTACACCCCCAATTATTTTAGTTATTGCATGATAATTAATCCACCAATCTCTAGGGTTCGACTTGGATTTGCCGCTTCTGCAAAATTTCGATAAGACTAGTAATTTAAATTTGGTTAAATTCAACACTCACTAGTATGCCCATAATAAAATCCAAGTAATATGCTTTCATTTCCATGTAGGCCCAAGTAATGACTTAAGAAGTGTGATGCTCAATCTTAACCTGCTAACAGATCAATCATCTAGTCATAAATTTTGCTACATCCCAATTCATACCAGTCCACCAATACACCTTATGTAGATCATGGAACATCTTGGTACTGCCTAGGTGTATGGTGTAACAGGAACAGTGGGACTCTCTTAATATCTGCTGCTTCAAGGCATCCTCGTTTGGGACACAGATGCGACCTTTGAACCTCAATAACCCATCATTATGGATCGAAAAGTCTGACTGGGAAGTCTGCTCTTCCGGCTAACCATATCCAATAATCTTTGATCATTTCCCTCCTCGGCTCTGTTCTATTCCAAAATACTAGGTTCAATACATAGGCTAGCCATAGATCCAACATTTGCTTCTTCCACACTGATCCTGAGTTTGGCGAACTATTCCATTAACTCTCATTCTCTGACCATCATATATGCCACCATACCATTCCCGAATGATACAGGATCTCACAATCATAATCTTTGAGGAGCTCTATCCACTATCTCTGTCTCATATTAAGCTCATTCTAATCAAATATATACTTTAAACTCTTATGGTCAGTGAAAATCTGAAATTTCTCACCATACGGATAGTGCCACAATATCTTCAAAGCAAAAACCACTACGGTTAAATCCAAATCATGGGTAGGATAATTTCGCTCATGGTCCTTAAGTTGTTTAAGCAATCACTTGGCTATCTGCATAAGCACACATCCAAGACCCTGATGGAAGGCATCACTGTATACCGTAAATCCTCCAGATCCAATCGAAATAGTCAGGATAGGTGCTGAAGTCAATCTCTGTTTGAGCTCCTGCAAACTCTGCTCACATACTTCTGACCAAACAAAAGGAACTCATTTATGTGTAAGCTTAGTTAGCGGAGCTGTTATTTTAGAGAAACCCTCTTCAAATCTCTGATAGTACCTTGCCAGTCTCAAAAAACACCAAATTTTTGTCACAGTCCACGGCCTCTCACACTTTAGTACTGCTTCAACCTTGGACAGATCAACTGACACCCCGTCATTGGATATAATATGACCGAGGAAGGCTATCTGCTATAGCCAAAATTCACACTTACTCAATTTCCCATACAAATGTTTCTCTCGAAGAGCCTGGACATGGTCGGGACTTAGAGTAAACCAGGATATCATCAATAAAACCTATCACAAACCGATCTAGATAATCTTGGAATACCTTGCTAATCAGACTCATAAAAGGAACAGGGGCATTGGTTAGGCCAAAAAGCATCACCAAGAATTCATAATAGCCGTATCTAGTCTGGAAGGTTGTCTTAGTTTGTACATAACCGGAAGGGTTTTGTTCAATAATCTGTTGTCTATACATAACCTTAGACTACCATAATTCTTTCTAACAAACAGAATCAGAGCTCTCCAAGTTGATTTACATTTGCTTAACAAAACCCTTGTCAAGCAACTCTCGCAACTGCTTCTTCAGTTCTTCTAATTCAACAGGTGCCATTCTATAAGGAGGTTTAGAGATTGGCTGGGTATCTTACACTAAATTGATAGTAAACGTCAGCTCTCTCTCCGGTGGTAACCTTGGCAATTCATCTAGAAACACACCCGGGAACTCACAAACAATCGGTACATTCTGAATACTTAGATGCTCTTGGCTTGTATAAGAAACAAAAGCTATAAACATTCACGAAAATAAAACATTAGAAAACTTACGCCAAGTTCACACTTCAAAACTTCATATATTTCATTTCTTAACTCTAAAACATACTTTGATTTTATTAGGCAAGGAGAAGGTTACAGTCTTAGTTTAGCAGTCTAAACTTACCTGATTGGTGGCTAACTAATCTATACCCAAAATTACATCAAAGTTGTACATGTTTAATAAGATTAGATATGCCATTATTGCCCTATCTCCTACATTAATTTCACAGTTTTTACACACTCGATCAGTTATTTGTGTCACATGCATAGGAGTACTAATATGTAATACATGATCTAAGGGCTCAGGTTCTAAATGCAGACACTTTGAAAAGTGGGGTGAAACGAATGAGTATGTAGACCTGGGGTTAAATAAAACATGAGCTTTACGATTATTGTCACGACCCAAATTACCTAAAAATCAGAGTAAATTTTTCGTTTTTCATTTATTATTTAATTCTTACCTTTCTCTCATCGTGACCATCCTACAAACAGTTGGGCTATGATTCGGTGTTAGTCACCTCTCACCTATTTACCATTCCATTTCCATATTCACATTCATATATCAGAGTTTACTATTCTTTAACTTTAAATAAATACATACACAATGGTGTTTATAACTCTGCATCCCCGACATAAATGTCCGTTTACAGTACTGTGCATTACATATTTAGATACAAAACTATACAAATGTGTATACCTGTCTCTCGATGGGAAGCAGCGGATACCAAGCATGCAAGTCCTCAGCTGCTTAATAACTATTGCAAGTGCTCTGAAAAGATGAGAAATAAGGGGGTGAGCAAACCATACGCTCAGTAAGGCAATTATGCAAGTAAGTAGATAGCTCCAATATCTACATGCTGATAATGCCATGCCCTTAAATCCATTTCTTTTCATTAAAATCATCAAGCACAAAGTCATGCAAGCATCAATGACTTAGTTTATAAAAACTATTTGTGCATATGGAAATCATACTACTTATGCATCAAAGCATTTTATGTGACATCATTAAATCATAATAAGCATGAATTTAATCAAGATCATGTAGTCTTTCATGACATGTAAGACAAATCATGGATTTCAAATGAAAGCATGGAACACTTCACATGCTACTGCATTTAAATCAATTCATTAAAGCTGCAGTAAAACTAACCCTTCCGAGTCAATCATCTCATAAAACAATTCATTTAAAATTCATTATAAAACTTCGATTATAAAACCACCATTCTTTCAGGGTCACATATTAAAATACAGAATAAAATAATCCCCTCTGGGTCAATCATCTCATAAAACAATTTATTTAAAATTCATTATAGAACTTTGGTTATAAAAACACCCTTCTTTCAGGGTCACATATCAGAAGATCATAAAATCATCAACTAGTAAAATCGGGGGCCTGACCCCTCCTTCGGGTCTACCCTGGTCTATCAGACCACAAGTTATATCATGTGAGACAAACAACTGATTATATCAGTAACATCGAGGACTATGGCCATATCCTAGTGATCCCTGGCAACACGGTACCTAGTGTGCGGGGTATCACACCTGAAATGGGAGGTGGGTTGTCCTACCCGCCAGAACAACATAACACCAAGATTGCGAGGGCAAGGCTTGCTGCCTCGTGGCTAATGCCACTCCACTCCAACAATCCCCACGGTACATCGTACTCCGCGTGACATACATGGTACAACGTACTCTGTGAACCCAAGCTCAGTCAAGGGTGCCTGTAATAGGTCTTATCCACCCATATCATCTCTGTCTCAGTATGCATATGTGAGCATATCATCTCACTGTGACACACAGTCTACAGGAGGCTCCAACACAGCTATATGCATGTAATATAAATCCCTGTGCGAATGAAGCTCTAGCACCGCTCCATGCATATTCATGATATCAGAAAACCTCGTGCGAGCGAAGCTCTAGTACGATTTCATAAAAATTAGTAAAATCTACGTACAAGCAGCGCTCCAGTACGACTTAAACTGATTATAATTTCAAGTAAAATCCACGTACGAGCAATGCTCTAGTACGGATATGTATATAAAACTCAGTGAAAACCTCGTACGAGAAAAACTCTAGTACGGCATTCAAATGAATTATGAAAACCAAGTAAAACTTTGTGCGAGCAACGCTCTAGCACAAATGAATGATTAAGTAAATCAAATCTCGTGCGAGTTATACTCCAGCACGGTTTATACATAATTAAATCAAATCTCGTGCGAGTTACACTCTAGCACGATTTTTATGCAATTTTCATTTCAAAACTGGATGCGAGCTAAGCTCCAGCATCTCTCATGCATGTCAAATCATAAAAACTAGTACGAGCAATCGCTCCAGCACCATTTTATGCATACCACTTCAAAACAAGTCAAAACATGTCAAAACAGAGCGCAAGCTAAGCTCTAGCACCTCTCATGCAATTCACAATAATAAAATAATTGCGAGCAACTGCTCTAGCACATTTCACGCATATGATGTCACACAAGTTAGTGCGAGCAACCGCTCAAGCACATTTATGCACATTCACAAACGCAGATATAGTGCGAACTATGTGTCGGCACTATCTGTTTCCATATAAACTTGATAATTGGCCTATTTTTCAAAGAAATTTCATTTAAATATGAATAACACCTACGTAGTGTTATCTTGTGAAATTCATGCAATTACTGACTAATCTATCGATTTGCTTTGATTAAAACCTAATAAAATTCTTAATTCCGAAATTTCCTTAAATCATGCATTTCATGCATGTCATGCTTTCACCATCCTTAGGTGAACTTCCCTCAATAGGGGTAAAATAGACTTTTACATATTTCGAGTCCTTCAAATCTTAAAACCATTTTTAGGGCCTTTATAGATAATCAGGGTATACATACATATTCAGTGTACAGAAAAACTATTAAAATATGCGTAGCTACCTCTAGCTACTCACACAATTCTCTTACCTCATTTTCTGTACAGTCTGACCTTTCCACTGATGACTCGTCACGCAGTCCGATTTGCTTCCAATTCAATCTTTGAAACTGCGGATACACATTCATCAGGTCAAATATAATATAATTTAATTGTATTTCATATTTTCTGGGCTTAATTTAAATCATTGGGTCCGTTTACCCATATTGGGCCCGATTGTACCATTCTTGGCCTTATTTGGCCGTAAGCCCATTTTCGCACTGACTATTCACATTATCGAGGCTATTGGGCTCATTGGGCCCATCAGTATTTATTTAGCCTCGTTCTAAATTCTCGAATATCTTAATTTAGTATTTACAACAATGTATCCAATTTTCCAGAATTTAATTTATTTCATGCAAAAATTAAATCCGTAATTTATGCGTTAAATATCAATCACGCATAACGATGCAAAATTATTGTAAATAAGGATTACTTACCCGTTATTCCATGATCGTACACAAATCGAGGCTGTCTCGAGCTCTCGGTTGATGCCAATTGTCGAGCTACAGATTTAAATATTTTTTCGGGTATATTTCCAGTCGGATATTAATCAAATTAAATACTTTGAAATTTAAATCGGTCAATTCGACCGCTTACCAACTTACCCGTAGCTCGATTGCATCACTGGAATTTTTTTCCAATTTTTTCCTCTTTTTCTTTTTCCCCTTTTTCTTTTTTTCCTTTCCTTTTTGGCTGAACCGGTTCGGTCTGGTTCGGCCGGTTCAGTGGCTTGCCGGCCGGTTCTCCGTCAGTTTTCGTCGCCAGTGGCTCCGCTGGGTCGTCCGTATCTCGGATCTGGGGTTGGTTTTGCCCAAGGTCGCTGAAAAGTGGCCGGTCCGGCCCTTCTCCTTTTTGTCGTCGGTAACTTCTCTCTTTTTCTCCGTTTTTGGCGCTGGCCGCCGTTCTACAGGCAAAGGCTGCCACCAGTCGAACAGTCGGCGCCTGGGGAACGCTCGGCTGGTAGTGGCCGGCCTCGAATCAGCGCTGGTCATTGGGAAAAGCCTTTCTCCCTCTCGGTTCTCTTTTCACCTCGGTTTCTCTTGTTGTTCCTCTGTCTTCACCGCCAATCGCAGCCTGGGTCGACGTCGGCTGGGCTTTCTTCGCTTGGGCTGTCGTTGCCGATCGAAGGTGATGGTGAGGCACCTTCGGTTGCCTCGGTTTCAGCAGAAATCGAGTTTCGTGATTTTCTGCCATTTTTTTTCAGATTTCAATTATTTTATTTTTTTTAATTAATTAATTAATTTATATTATTATTTTATTTTTAATAATATTTTAATCAATTAAAATATTATTAAAGTCCAAAATATCTAAAAAAATACTATTTTATTCATTTAATTCGTAAATGAATTTCTCAGTCCGGTTTTGCCTTTTCGGTATATTTTTCGATTATTTTCGGGATTATTTTTCGATATGAAAATTTTGGTTTATTTCAATAAATTCATATCTTGATCAATTTAATTCGAAATTTTATTATTTCTTCGTTATTGATCAAGATTTCTCAAGCTATTATTTTTAATTAAATTTTCTTGTCCCGATTAATATCAAATTTTGGTCTTTTGATCGTTTTACCCTTGCATGGGTTCGAAAATACCATTTCAATCCTTTTGCATTTTTAAATGCACTCAAAAATTTCTATTCATTCCCTTTTGCTTTTACGTTAAAATCGGGTCTTACAATCTCCTCCACTTAAGAAATTTGGTCCTCCAAATTAGAACCAAGTAAATGAGTCCATAAATAACTCCGGGTACATCTATCGCATCATACTCTGTCATCCTCAAGTGACTTTCTCTGGAGTGTAATACTACCATCATACTTAACTAGGGAGATCATCTTAACTTCAACACTTTCTCTTTCCGTCTAATATCTGAATCGATTTTTTTCTAACATACGTTACACTTTCATTAAGCTAAGCTGTTGAAGCTCATATTCGATCACATATGTTGGGTCCGGATAATATTTATGAAGCGTCAAAAGATAGGACACATTGTGGATGCCTGTTAATTCAAGAGGTAACGCCAACCTACAGGTCTTATCTCCCACTTGTCCTTATCCCTATCTAAATCTCGTTACATCCTTAGGACATGTAACTACCAACAATACTAATTCACCCTCGGTGAATTCCAATGGTTTTCTGTCTTTTGTCAGCATAATCTTTCTGTCGGCTCTGAGGTGTTCTTAATCTCTCGTAATCAACTGAACATCCTCAGAGGTTTGTCTTACAAATTCATGAACAATTCTATCTGTCACCCACTTCTCTTATCCAAGTCAGGGAACAACTCCCTACGGGCATACAATGCCTCATAAAATATTATCCCGATACTCAATTGATGACTGTCATTATTGGCGAATTCGATTAGTAGCAACTGATCATCCTAGGAGCTTATCAAATCAATGGCACACACTCTCATCACATCCTCCAGAACCTGTACAGTCCTCTCTGACTGACCATCTACCTAAGGATGGAAGCTGTGCTAACACTCAATCGGGTTCCCGTAGCTTCCTGAAAACAATATTCCCAGAAGTGGAAAGTGAATCGGGAATCCCTATCTGATACCACGCTCACTGGAATGCTACACAATGTTCCACCATTTTTCGTACACATACATCCGCCTACACACTCAGAGTATTTGGGGATTTCATAACCAGAAGGTGGGTAACTAAATCAATCTATTGACTATCACCTTGATAGCCTCGTGATTCATCCGGGTCCTCTGTAATCCATCACAATATTCATGGTAACTTGTTCCCATTTTCGTGTCAATATAGGTAGAGGCTGCAATGACCCTGCAACTTCTTTTACTCTACCTTACTCTGCTGACATACGAGACACTTGTCCACAATCTCTACAATATCACTTTTCATACCTGACCACCAATACCCTTTTCAGAGATTCTGATATATTTATTATTTCTCGGATGCACTGTATATCCCGAAGAGTGAGCTTCTGATAATAAAACTATCTCATCAACTGTGGTCCTGGGGAGCACTTATACTATCTCTAAACCTCTGTAAGTCATCATCACTCTCTGTGAACTCTGTCACTATACCCTTCTGAATCTGACCCACACTATCGACAACATGCCGATCCGATCATCACGCTAAGCCTAGCAAATTCGATCACACAACTCCAATTATAACCTCAGGCTAGCTGTCACAAAATCACTGTCATCATCAGAAGGGATCACATCACTACTGAGGTTCACCACTGCTCTAGCAGCTCACGCTCCCTGACCATCATATGTGATACCATCTCGAGGCTCTTTCTATTTAAGGCATCAGCTATTACATTAGCCTTTCCTGGGTGGTACAGTGTTCACAATCATAATCCTTAGAAGCTCTAACCCTTTTGGTTATCTCATATTCTACTCTTTCTATGAAAACAGATACTCGGGGCTTTTATGATTAGTGCATACCCGAAATGTCTCACCGTATAAGTGGTGGCGCCATACTTTTAGTGTAAACGCTACGGTTGCTAACTCTAAATCATGGGTTGGATAGTTTCTCTCATGGTCCTTGAACTAACTAGATCCATAAACGACTATCTTCCCATTTTACATCAATACACAGCCCAATCTTATTTTGAGGTATCATCCACACTGATACCTCTTGAGCTGTTGGTTATAGTGAGAATCATTACGGTGGTCAGTTCATTACTTCAATATACCAAAACTCACCGAAGCTACTTACATACTTATCATACCACACGTATGCAATCTTTTCCCGAATGAGATGTGTCAACTGAGCAGCCAATTTCGAGAAACACTCAACACCTCGTCTGTAAGACAGTTTCCTGTTGCTACTCATGCTCTTCCCTGGACTTTGAATACATCAAAATATCATCGATAAAGATGACAACCAATCGGTCCAGGTAAGCTTTAAATACCCCATCGTAGTTGAGTTCCACTGAATATTTCAATCACCCATATCTTTGACCTATGTACGCATAAACGTATAATGTCATTTCGAAATCGCTTCCGTTCAAGATACTAACTCGCATCATTTCCCTTTTTCTTATAATAATGGCCTTTATAAAATTTTAATTTTTAGACCTTCATGATTAAACGAATTCTATATTTCTTTATCGTACCAGCAAAGGTACCCAAATTTTAAATGTATATATATTACGACTGTCGATTTCATTTTATAGGTTATGTGCGCACTTCTAGACGTTGTCAAATCTTCAGGCGGGGAAGTATTTTGAAATACCTTTATTAACCCTCAGACTTGACTACATACCGCTTAATCCTTACTTTGCATATCAAGAATATCCTTAGCTTGCATACACCTCTTATTCCAATATATCTCGTATGCAGGATCTATCACATCTCAAAGCTTATCTCCTTTCATATATCACTTATAACAACTCATTCATTACTTGTTACACTTACAATACGCTTTTCAGTGATGTTTTCACCCCTATTTTCAACTTACAATCTCTATACCCATATTCAATTAGTGACAATCAACTAACCATCATCCTCATCTTGCCTAAGGGTACAAGCTTCACATCTTTCACTAACTTATAAGCAACTGAAGGCGGTATGAATAAATGCGTGGCACCAGGATAAATTAAATTAATTACTTCATTATTCACAACCAGTGTGGTATCTTCCACCACGTCATATGAAACATCAGTAATGTCCTGGTCCAAGGCATACTCTCGCCCTCGTCCAACATCTTATTTTCGTGGTATCTACCACACATCTTACACTATTTACACTTGCTACTCTGCTTACACTGCTACACTGCTACATGCTACACTGTTCCCTAGCAGGCCGGGGTCCTCAAATCACAATACCCCTCAAAAGTATTGAAATTAAATACACTGGGGTTACCAATCATCTTACCCTATGAGTCATCAACTCTAATTTCTTACCAAACTATCTTTTCTCTGTTCTGACATCTCTGTCATCCTGTATTCTCTTTTGTCTCTATTCTGGCCCTTACTACCTTTCACAATCTCAGAGGCGTGCAACTTATGATCTTATTCACACAACTGTAGTGTGCGCACTGCCTCGGCATAGGTAGTGATATATAATGGCCAATCGAACTCTAATCGACAATCTGAGCCCTTCCATGAACTTTCAGACATCTCGACTCTCACTGTTCATAGTGTCCGAGTCATATCTGCCCAAGAATATAAACTGAGTTTCAAACTCGTCATTCAACCAGTTCCTCTGGGTCAAAGTAAAGAATTTCATCTATAATTTCCTTTAAACAGTGTCCGGGATATTTTGTCACCGGAATATATCTAGAAATATTTCTCCATGTCCATTCTGGATGTCTAACTTTTAAGATGGGTCGAGCGGACTTCCACCAATGCTCCAACTCGCCCTCAAATACCATACATACTCTGAGCAATTAGCTCGTAAAATATTCTTCACACTCTGCTCTAACCTCGCAAAGCGTATCTCAATACTGTTTGATCTCTCTATCAGACTCTGTTCGATCTCTCTGTCGGACTCTATGGGGTATGCTCAATACCAGCCTCCAAGTCAATCTCATCTCGAGTCTCATGTGGTGACTCAGTACGACTCTCAGGCCTACCTCTAAAGCCTCAAGCTCGTGTACTCGCCTCTCAACCATAGCGGCTATCAGTTAATGAGTCTATTCTTACATTTAAAAATCAAAATTTTAGCTGCACTTTCATCTCGATATACACAATTGTATCTAAACAATGCACAGTACATGGGGATGTAAACTTCCTTAACCACTAACACCGACTCATATTAGGCCAACTCAATACCATTAAACATGTCACAACCCAAATTAACTAAAAATCAGAGTAAATATTTCACTTTTTCAGTTATTATTTAATTCTTACCTTTCTCTCATCGTGACCATCCTACAAATAGTTGGGCTATAATTCGGTGTTAGTCACCTCTCACCTATTTACCATTCCATTTCCATATTCACATTCATATATCAGAGTTTACTATTTTTTGACTTTAAATAAATACATACATAATGGTGTTTATAACTCTACATCCCCGACATCAATGTCCGTTTACAGTACTGTGCATTACATATTTAGATACAAAACTATACAAATGTGTATACCTGTCTCTCGATGGGAAGCAGCGGATACCAAGCATGCAAGTCCTCAGCCGCTTAATAACTATTGCAAGTGCTCTGAAAAGATGGGAAAATAAGGGGGGTGAGCAAACCACACGCTCAGTAAGGCAATTATACAAGTAAGTAGATAGTTCCACTATCTACATGCTCATAATGCCATGCCCTTAAATCCATTTCTTTTCATTAAAATCATCAAGCACAAAGTCATGCAAGCATCAATGACTTAGTTTATAAAAACTATTTGTGCATCAATGACATCATTAAATCATAATAAGCATGAATTTAATCAAGATCATGCAGTCTTTCATGTCATGTAAGACAAATCATGGATTTCAAATGAAAGCATGAAAAACTTCACATGCTACTGCATTTAAATCAATTCATTAAAACTGCAGTAAAACTAACCCTTCCGGGTCAATCATCTCATAAAACAATTCATTTAAAATTCATTATAAAACTTCGGTTATAAAACCACCCTTCTTTCAGGGTCACATATTAAAATGCAGAATAAAATAACCCCTTCCGGGTCAATCATCTCATAAAACAATTTATTTAAAATTCATAATAAAACTTTGGTTATAAACCACCCTTCTTTCAGGGTCACATATCAGAAGATCATAAAATCATCAAATAGTAAAATCGGGGGCCTGACCCCTCCTTCGGGTCTACCCTGGTCTATCAGACCACAAGTTATATCATGTGAGACAAACAGCTGATTATATCAGTAACATCGAGGACTATGGCCATATCCTAGTGATCCCTGGCAACACGGTACCTAGTGTGCAGGGTATCACACCTGAAATGGGAGGTGGGCTGTCCTACCCGCCAGAACAGCATAACACCAGGATTGCGAGGGCAAGGCTTGCTGCCTCGTGGCTAATACCACTCCACTCCAACAATCCCCACGGTACAGTGTACTCCACGTGACATACACCGTACAACGTACTCCGTGAACCTAAGCTCAGTCAGGGGTACCTGTAATAGGTCTTATCCACCCATATCATCTCTGTCTCAGTATGTACGTGTGAGCATATCATCTCACAGTGACACACAATCTACAGGAGGCTTTAACACGGCTATATGCATGTAATATAAATCCCTGTGCGAGCGAAGCTCTAGTACGGCTCCATGCATATTCATGATATCAGAAAATCTCATGCGAGTGAAGCTCTAGCACGGTTTCATAAAAATCAGTAAAATCTACGTACGAGCAGCGGTCCAATACGACTTAAACTGATTATAATTTCAAGTAAAATCCACGTACGAGCAATGCTCTAGTACGGATATATATATAAAACTCAGTGAAAACCTCGTATGAGAAAAACTCCAGTACGGCATTCAAATGAATTATGAAAACCATGTTAAACTTTGTGCGAGCAACGCTCCAGCACAAATGAATGCTAAAGTAAATCAAATCTCATGCGAGTTATACTCCAGCACGACTTTATGCATAATTAAATCAAATCTCGTGTGAGTTACACTCCAGCACAACTTTTGTGCAATTTTCATATCAAAACTGGATGCGAGCTAAGCTCCAGCATCTCTCATGCATGTCAAATCATAAAAACTAGTGCGAGCAATCGCTCCAAGACCATTTTATGTATACCACTTCGAAACAAGTCAAAACATGTCAAAACATGTCAAAACAGAGCGCGAGCTCAGCTCCAACACCTCTCATGCAATTCACAATAATAAAATCATTGCGAGCAACCGCTCTAGCACATTTCATGCATATGATGTCACACAAGTTAGTGCGAGCAACCGTTCAAGCACATTTATGCTCATTCACAAATGCAGATATAGTGCGAACTACGTGTCGGCACTATCTGTTTTCATATAAACTTGATAGTTGGCCTATTTTCCAAAGAAATTCCATTTAAATATGAATAACACCTCCTTACTGTTATCTTGTGAAATTCATGCAATTACTGGCTAATCTATCGATTTGCTTTGATTAAAACCTAATAAAATTCTTAATTTTGAAATTTCCTTAAATCATGCATTTCATGCATGTCATGCTTTCACCATCCTTAGGTGAACTTCCCTCGATAGGGGTAAAATAGAGTTTTACCTATTTCGAGTCCTTAAAATCTTAAAACCATTTTTAGGACCTTTATACATAATCAGGGTATACATACATATTCAGGGTACAGAAAAACTATTAAAATACGCGTAACTACCTCTAGCTACTCATAATTCCCTTACCTCATTTTCTGTACAGTCTAACATTTCCACTGATGACTCGTCACGCAGTCCGATTCGCTTTCAATTCAATCTCTAAAATTACGGATACACATTCATCAGGTCAAATACAATACAATTTAATTGTATTTCATATTTTCTGGGCTTAATTTAAATCATTGGGCCCGTTTACCCATATTGGGCCCGATTGTACCATACTGGGCCTTAATTGGGCTTAAGCCCGTTTTCCCACTGACTATTCACATTATCGAGGCCTATTGGACTCATTGGGCCCATCAGTATTTATTTAGCCTCGTTCTAAATTCTCGAATATCTTAATTTAGTATTTACGATAATTTATCCAATTTTCCAGAATTTAATTCATTTCATGCGAAAATTAAACCCGTAATTTATGCGTTAAATATCTATCACGCATAACGATGTAAAATTATCGTAAATAAGGGTTACTTACTCATTATTCCTTAATCGTACACAAATCGAGACTGTCTCGAGCTCTCGATTGATGCCAATACAGCTACACATTTAAATATTTTTCGGGTAAATTTCCAGTCGGATATTAATCAAATTTGTTGGCTCTACCGAGAGGGGGGGTGAATTGGTTTTCTAACAATTATGGAAAATTAAAAATTAATCACAATTTAATCACTAATGATAATGAGCAATATAGAGCAATATAACAATTTAATGCAAAGTAGGGAAGAGAGAAACAAACACAATCGTTTATAGAGGTTCTGCCAAACTCTTGCCTACGTCCTCTCTCCTTGACCTTCTTGTCAAGTGCTTTCTTTCTCTCTTTCAATAGAGCTTACAATATTCCTTTTACAGGTTAAGGAATAACCTCTCTACCCTTAGCAATACAGAAATGTATTCACCCTTTTTACAATGTCTCTCACTGAGGAACAATCCTCTTTTCTTTTTGGGTATGGATGAATACAGAATAAGGCTTTACAATGGGTAGTGCTAACAAAGCTTGTTGCACTTCAGCTTGTACAATAAATTTCAATTGATGAGCAATAGGGACACAAAGAATGAATGAATTAAAGCTTGAGAATGTTTGGAAAGTTCAGCAATAGTGTCTCTATTCTCTTTGTCTTCAATGCTTGGTTAAATACTGAAGGATTGGTAGTTGGAGCATTAAATGCTATTTTTTCCGTTGTGATTTGCAGAAACTAGCCGTTGGGTACCTCCAGTAGAGTGCCAGATCGATCTGCCTTCTTGGCCAGATCGATCTCTTAGTTATAAATCCTGCAAGATTGAAGCACAAATACACAAGGAGATCGATCTCATAGGTTAGCAGATCGATCTGTTTGTTTAAAAATAAAGAGGCAGATCGATCTGTCGAATAGCCAGATCGATCTCCTAATCTCTCTGTTTGAGGCAAGATCGATCTCCAGATCGATCTGCCATGCACTCTCGTAGAGAGGAGATCGATCTCTCAATAACACAGATCGATCTCTTTAGCTCTCTGACTTTGAGGAGATCGATCTCTTCCTTACCAGATCGATCTCATAAGTTCTCTGTTTGAATGTGGATCGATCTCTCAGATCGATCTATAGTCTTAAGCTCTTAAGGGAGATCGATCTCTTCCTATACCAGATCGATCTCTCAACTCTAGCTTTAGCCAGATCGATCTCTTAACCCTTGCAGATCGATCTCATTCTACCTAAGTCCCTTTGTAAAGGTTTAAGGCTTGCCAGATCGATCTCTTCCATTATGAGATCGATCTCTCATCAAGTAAAAACCCAGGAGATCGATCTCTCATCAGCCAGATCGATCTCTCATCAACAGAACTCTAAGTTCTGGTACTAATAACCTCTAAACATGTTTCTATATCATCTTAATGTTGTAGAATTAACTTGTTTTGTCATTTCAAAATACATTAACTCAATAATCTCCCCCTTTTTGATATGACAAAACATAAAACAAACATGTTTAGTGAATTTTTGCAAAAGCTCCCCCTTTTTGTGAGCTCCGCCTTTCTTTTAGCTTTTTGGTTTTGTTACTTGCTTAACTCCCCCTCAATTTAATCATACTTGGACACCTTTATGTATCTTAACACAATCACATGTGTCTTCTCCCCCTTTTTGTCATATCAAGAACACAAGAATAGAATACTCATCATTTCAAAATGAACTTTCTCATTAACACAACCAATGACATGTCATGAACACAAGTCAAAAGATATTTCATTCAAGCAAATTCATCATAGATAACATCAAGTAGCTTAAAAGGTTTTAACTATACTAAATCAAAACACCTAAGGCCTATTGTGAGGGAGGATCACGATCCAAAAGAGTCTCAACATGCGTGCGGGTTACTTGGAGCTCATCGAACATCGCCTCTTGAGCCTCTTGAATCTTATCCACTCTTTGGTTTAAATATGCAAATCCGTCATCGATTTTTTGAGTGAGGTCACTCAGCATCTTCATAAAGATCTCCCTTTCTCCCGGTGGGGCTGCCGGTGCAGTGGGCGGAGCTATTGAGGATGATGGTTCCGGAGCTAGTGCAGCAGATGGGGCCACTGGCTCATCGGAGGGGTCCTCCTCCATAGCCTCAGTAGGTTGTTGGTCCCTCTTTTTCGTCCACTCTCCCCGAAAGTCTTTGTAGTACCCCATATGATGGAGGGTCCCAATGTTAAGCACACTCTTGGGAGAGGGGAGTTCGCCAGTCTCGCCGCTGCAGTCGATACCAAGGCGGTGGAGAAGATAAGCTACCGGTTGTGGAAAAACGATCGTGGTAGCTTGTCCACGCACAATCTTCAGTCAATCTTCGTATATAAAGTGAGAGAGATTAGGTTTTTGGCTTGTGGTGTGAATGTGATGGAGCCAAAAATGATCTAAGCGCCTAACGTTAGAATGACGAGTACCGAAAGGGCGGAGGTTCCAAGAGATTATGAGGTGGAGTAACCAAGGATGCATTGGCAGGTCACTCGCCTTGTCCCCAGGGAGATCAAAATCCAAGGAGACTTCCTCATCCTCATTTGTTAAGCCTTCATCGCGTATATCAAACGCTTTGGCTAAAACTTCAGTGTCTATTATAATGGGTTTACCCATGACATATGTTTTAAAACCGACAATTTTGCAAGTGTCATTTGGGTCAAAAAGTAATTCGGCATTGGAAAAGAATGCACGAACTAGATTTGGAGGGACGGGAGTGTTGATTTTTAAGAAATTCATCCAACCAAATTCCTCAAACTTTGACACGTAAGGAAAATCTATACGATTGAGGAAGGAAAAATCGATAGTACGCCAATGCTTGATTGGCATGGTTGAGAAGTATTCCTCATATCGCTTTCTTTTTGCTGGTGTTTTAAAACACCGATTGAAGGAAGCGATAGGAGGTGGAGGAACGGGTTGTGATGAGGAACCGGCCTCTACAGTGGTCCTACGGGGTTTGTGTCCTACTGTCTTAAGCCTAGGCATTATTCTAGACTCTAGATTTGCGCTAAACAGATTCAACAATGAGAAAAGCAATGAAACAGTACCTAGGTTTGCCCTAGAATTAAAATGAACACAAATTGAAGAAAAATTTTGAGAAAATCAGTAAGGAATGTTGGTTACTATACCGGAATTTGACACCAAGACTCAAGGAGGTCCGTACGGAGATCGATCTGAGGAGGAATCGAAGGAAAGGATGCGAGGGAAATTTGGGAATTTTGAAAATTGGGTTTGTGAATTTTGGGAATTTTACGCGGGTATTTATACTCCAGGGCACAGGAGATCGATCTGTCGAGGCGACAGATCTATCTGTCATTTCCAGAATCCAATAGAGATCGATCTGTCGTAAGGCCAGATTGATCTGGTCGCAAACAGAGGCTTAAGGAGATCAATCTGTTACACACAGATCGATCTGTCGTTTAACAGAGGCTTAGGCAGATCGATCTGCCCAATGCAAAGATCGATCTGCAGAATGCATAAGCTTGAAGAGATCGATCTATCGTGTTGACAGATCGATCTTCCTTTAAACAGAGACGTAAGGAGATCGATCTTATGGTTAGAAGATCGATCTGCTTAGCTTAACCTTGATGATTTAGGCTTGTTGGAGGTATGGAGATCGATCTATATTGCAAGGAGATCGATCTCTCATCCTCATTGCCAGAAAATCTTTGCAAAAACTCTTTTAAAATCAACTTGAAACCAAGATTTTTAAAACACATAAGTCTTAAGAGATATTCATGAGTCCTAATTCACCTCTAAGGATACAGAACCTATCTCTATCAAGGGGTTTGGTGAATATATCATCTATTTGATGTAGAGTGTCAATGTACTCTAAAATTATATCCCATTTTTGTACATGGTCTCTAAGGAAGTGATGTCTAATTTCTATGTGCTTGGTTCTGGAGTGTTGAATAGGATTCTTAGATAGATTAATGGCACTGGTATTATCACATTTAATAGTGACTTGCTTCATGTCAATACCATAATCTCTCATTTGTTGTTTAATCCACAACACTTGAGCACTACAACTACCAGCTGCTATATATTCAGCTTCAGTTGTGGACTGAGCCACACTGTTTTGTTTCTTGGAGAACCAAGAAATTAACCTATTTCCTAAGAATTGGCAAGTACCTAAAGTACTTTTCCTATCTATTTTGCATCCCCCAAAATCAGCATCTGAAAATGCATGAAGGGCAAAAGTGGAGTCCTTGGGGTACCAAAGTCCTAGTGAGGGAGTGTCTTTGAGGTATCTAAAGATTCTCTTAGTTGCCAATAGATGTGATTCCTTAGGAGAGGATTGAAATCTAGCACAAAGACATACACTAAACAAAATATCTGGTCTACTTGCAGTTAAATAAAGCAATGAGCCTATCATAGACCTATAGAGTTTAGTGTCTACACACTTACCACTTTCATCTTTATCAAGCTTGATGTTGGTGCCCATTGGAGTGGCTTGAGGTTTGCAATTGTCCATTCCAAATCGCTTGAGCAAGTCCTAGGTATACTTTGCTTGATTGATGAAGGTTCCATCCTTTGTTTGCTTCACTTGAAGTCCCAAGAAGAATGTGAGTTCTCCCATCATGCTCATCTCAAATTCTCCTTGCATGATCTTAGCAAACTCTTGGCATAAAGACTCATTAGTTGAACCAAAAATAATATCATCTACATACACTTGTACAACTAATAAATCCTTATTTTTATTCTTAATGAATAAGGTGGTATCCACTTTTCCTCTTGAAAATCCCTTTTCTATTAAGAATTTTGACAACCTTTCATACCAAGCTCTAGGAGCTTGTTTTAACCCAAAAAGTGCCTTTGATAATTTAAAAACATGTTCAGAAAATTCATGATTTTCAAATCCGGGAGGTTGCTCAACATATACTTCTTCATTAATAAAACCATTTAAGAATGCACTCTTTACATCCATTTGATATAACTTGAAGTTTTTATAACATGCAAAGGCAAGTAACATTCTTATTGCCTCTAATCTAGCTACCGGTGCATATGTTTCATCATAGTCTATGCCTTCCTCTTGTCTATAGCCTTGAGCAACTAGCCTAGCCTTATTCCTTGTGATCACACTATTTTCATCCATTTTGTTCTTGAATATCCATTTAGTTCCAATTATTGAGTGATCACTAGGCCTAGGAACTAGTTTCCATACTTTGCTTCTCTCAAATTGATTTAATTCTTCTTGCATTGCTAGGAACCAATTATTGTCTTCTAAGGCTTCATTGACATTCCTAGGCTCAATTTGAGATACAAAGGCTATATATTGGCACATATTCCTTAGGGATGATCTAGTTCTAACTCCAAGAGTTGGATCTCCTACTATTTCACAATCTTTTACATATCCTAACTCTCTTGGTGCTCTAGGTTCTCTTTCTAAAACCTCTATTTCTTCTTCATCTTCTTTATTCAAGTCAAGCTTTTCTAGACAGTCATCTTCTAAGTTTTCATCAAACATTCCAACATTCTCATCATTGGCTAAATCTTTTGATATATTATTTGACTCATCAAATATAACATGAATAGACTCTTCAACCATTAATGTTCTTTTGTTATATATTCTATAAGCCTTTGAATTCAATGAGTATCCTAGGAATATTCCCTCATCACTCTTGGCATCAAATTTTCCCAAATTATCTTTTCCATTATTTAGAACAAAGCATTTGCAGCCAAAAGGATGGAAGTAACTAATGTTAGGCTTCTTACCTTTGTAGAGCTCATAGGGAGTTTTCTTTAGCATGGGTCTTATCATAGCTCTATTAATTATATAACATGATTTGTTTATAGCTTCAGCCCAAAAGTACTTTGGTAAGTTATTTTCACATAACATAGTTCTAGCCATCTCTTCTAAAGTTCTATTTCTTCTCTCAACTACACCATTTTGTTGTGGTGTCCTAGGGGCTGAAAAATTATGGCTAATTCCTTGATCATTGCAATACTCATCAAATCCTATATTTTCAAATTCTTTGCCATGATCACTTCTAATGCTTGTTATTGTGTATCCTTTTTCATTTTGAGTCACCTTTGAGTAGGCTATGAATTTCTCTAAGGCTCATTTTTTACTCTCAAAAAGAACACCCATGTGTACCTAGTGTAATCATCAACTATTACAAATCCATAGTGTTTCCCACCTAAGCTAGTGGTTCTAGTTGGTCCAAATAAGTCTAAATGCAGTAATTGAAGAGGCCTAGTGGTGGATACACTATTCTTAGGCTTAAAAGTCGTCCTCTTGTGTTTCCCTTTAACACAAGCTTCACATATTTCTTCATGATCAAAAGGTATTTTGGGTAAGCCTATTACAAGATCCTTTCTAGCTAACTTGGATAGCACACTCATGCTAGCATGGCCTAGTCTTCTATGCCATAACCAAGATTCCTTTTTGTTGTCTACCATTAAGCATATGTTTTCATTTTTGAGTTCATTAAGATAGACAATATATATGTTACCTTGCCTATGACCTAGAAAAAGAATTTTATTTGACTTAGGATCTATAACATTACACTTCATGCAATCAAAAATTACTTTGTAACCTTTGTCACAAAGTTGACTAATGCTTAGCAAGTTATGCTTAAGACCCCTAACAAGTAATACTTTTTCTAAAGAGAAATGATCATTTCCTATTGAGCCACTTCTGTAAGACCCGAAATTAAATCGTAAATTTTATGAGGTAGAAAAATGTTCACAAATAAAAGGAAACGGGATTTGGACAGGAGATAAGGATTTAAAATACAAAATGAATGAGTATTCGTGAAGGGAAGTCGGATTAAATAAATTTCGAACACGTGAAGGGCAAAACGGTCAAAAGATCAAAAGTCGGGATAAATTCGATAAGAAAATAAAAAAATAAATAATAAGGATATAGGATATCTTGATCAATAATGAGGAATTATACAATTTCGAGTCCAATTGATCAAGATCCGAAATTTTTAGAAATATCGAAAAGTCACCCGGGACAATATCCCGAAAATACGGAGAAATTATACCCGAAAAATGATTAAAAATATAATAAATAAAATAAATTAAATTAAGTTAAATTGTTTGGAATAAAATATTAATTTTGTAGATATTTTCAGATTTTTTTAGACTATTTTAATGAATATTTTAATAATAAAATAAATTGTTAAATAAAATAATAATTGTAAAAAAAAAAAAAGAGGAAATCAGAAGTTATCGGGGAGAGAGAAGAACCAGAGAAAACGGAGAGGGAGACGCGCGTGGCTCGTCCGACCGACGGCCACCGGGCACCGACGGCCTCCGACGAAGGGCCGAGTAGCAAGAGGAGAGGCCGGTGAAGCCATTGGCATCGGTGACGCGCGCCGACAATGGCCGTGTCCGGCGAACGGAGGACGAGAAGGCCGCGAGGAAAACGGAGTCGGTACCGACGATCCACGGCAGCTGGGGGCGAACGGCGGGTACCAGCGTGATCAGGAGGAGGAGCCGGTCCTTTTGAGACCAGTATCGGCCGACGAAACCGCCGAAATTCGTCGGATCGGGAGGAGACAGCCGCGGGGGAGAAGGAGGAATTCGTCGGCGATGGTCGCGTTTAGACCCCAACCGAGGCCCGATTCTGAATGCCCAGTTGTAGCCGAGCCGAACGGCACCGGAATCGCACCGGGAACAGGCCGGACGGCGCCGGAATGAGCAAATGGGGATTGAACCGGTTGAACCGGCCTGAACCGGCCAAAACTGAACCGAACCGGACCGAGCTGAACCGGCGGTCTGAACCGGTCTGAACCGGACTGAACCGATTCAGCCAAAAAGAGAGGAAAAAAGGAGAAAAAGAGGAAAAGGAAAAAGGGAAAGGATTTTCGAGGATACACCGGACTTCGGGTAAGTCAATACGAGGTCAAAAGTGATCGAATTGATTTTCGAGAAATTTATTTAAATTATATTTAATCGAAAAGTAACCCGAGATTAAATATAATAATTGTGCAGTTCAACGATAAAGCCCGAACGAGAGCCGATTGAGCTCCAATTTTCGTATTCTGCATCGTATCGGGTAAGTATAGTTTAATTTCGACAATTAGAGTCCTTTAATACAGAGTTTCAATTATTTTACAGAATTTACGGATTAATTCTGTATAAAAGAAATATTAATCGGAATTACAACGTAAATTGCCGTAAATAGTATACGGGCTATCCAATGAATTTGGATCGAAGCTCGATAATTATTAGTAAGCTGCATGAGCCCAGTAAACCCGAAGAAGGGATTTAAACAGTATAAACGGGCTGAAAATGGGTCGAGGCCCATTAAAGTGCAATCGGGCCCAATAGGGATAAATGGGCCCAATGATTTAAATTAAGCCCAGAAAGTATTAAATACAATTAAGTTGTATGATATCTGACCTGAGGAATAATTATACGCAGTTCCGGAGGTTTGATTGGGAGCAGATCGGACTGCGCGACGTGACATCAAAGAAAAGGTCAGATTCGACAGGAAAATCGAGGTAAGGGAATTTTGTAAGTGCATAGAGATGCCTATACATATTTTGAGGGTATTTACAGGGCTTAGAATTTATCTAAGTATCTAGTAAACGAAATAATAATTTTTACGAAAATCGGGGCTTAGATAAATAAAGGAAAAAGATGATTTTGCCCCTAGGAGTAAAATTTACAAAAAGGGTAGTAAGGCAGGTAAATTGCATGATTTCGTGTTTTTAATGTGTTATATGAATATATTGCTTTGATTAAAGCAAATATGCACATAGGTGGGCTGTTGATTTCGTGAATTTTACGAAAGGGTACCGGTTTGTACCGGTTACTATTTTAAAAGATGTTTTATTAAAAGTGAGCCACCTATCGTATTTACATGACTAAAAGAGTGCTAGAGTCTTACTCACACTCAAGTTTACTGATTTATTCTCATGAAAAGCCGTACTGGAGCATTGCTCATACGAGAAATTTGTGTGTGCACAAAACCGTGCTAAAGCTTCGCTCGCACGAGATTTTAGATATCATGATATGCATAGCGTGGTGCTGGAGCTACGTAAGCCTGTGACCTGGTGTGGGGCGGGCAGCAGGATGCTCACATAAACGCACTAGACGCGAGTTGACATGCATATAGTCGTGCGGAAGCCTCCTGTAGACTGTGTGTCATAGAGAGTTGAGATGCTCACACATATACTTTGAGACATGGGTTGGTTATCGACATAGTATTGGGCTGGATATGACCTACGGCAGGCACCCTCAGACTATGATATGGGTCCACGGAGTACGATGTACCGCGTATGTCACACGGAGTACGCTGTACCGTGCAATCATGATGACTCTATGATGTTACTTGATATTCTGGCGGGTAGGATTTGACCCCACCTCCCGTTGCAGTTGTGATACCCCGCACACCGGGATCCGTGTGCCTGGGATCACAGGGACATAGTATGGCCATAGTCCTCGATTTTTCATACAGTAACCTACATGCCTCACATGATATCATACGGTCTGGATAGACAGGACAAACCCGATGGAGGGGTAGTCCCGATTTGTGTTTTTAAAAAAGATGTAATTTGATGAATCAAGGTATTCCCGAGAGAGGGGTTTGACCTTGATGAAGTTGTTTTATAATGAAACAAATGAGTTTTAACTGTGATTCATTTATGATGAAACAAATAAGTTTCAAAGTGATGAGCTTTGTGATTAAACAAATGAGTTTTAAAGTGAAGAGTTTACGATGAAATAAATGAGTTTTAATGTGACGAGCATGAGATGTCATACATGATGATTTTCCATGTGTGCTTGATATGTCGATTTCATGATTTCTTGTATATGATATATACATACATGTGGCATTGTTTTAATCTTACCTCATGCTCCGAAAGTAAACGATTTTTACATCATGACATTATCAGCACGTAGATAGTATAGTTATCTACTTGCTTACATTATTGCCTTACTGAGCACGTTTCGCTCACCCTTTCATTTTCCACCCCACAGGGTATATTCAGTAGAAGAGAGCGACAATAGTCTCGCATCTCGGTTATCCGCTACTTCTTATTAAGATCAGGTATACACATTTAAATAATTTTTGTATCTGAACAAATAGATGCACAGTACTGTATAAGGATTTAATATTGGGGATGTATTTTGTTTAAATAAATTGATATGTGAATGTGAATATGAAAATGGAATGGTAAATAGGTGAGAGGTTACTAACACCGAATCATAGCCCAACTGTTTAGAAGTGTAACTGTTCACGACGGGTGAGGAAATGAAAATGCGAAAAATTTGTAGGGATTTTTAGGTAATTTGGGTCGTGACAAATTTAATGGTATCAGAGCAGAGTTGGCCTGATATGAGTCGGTGTTAGTGGTTAAGTAAATTTACATCCCCATGTACTGTGCATTGTTTAGATACAATTGTGTATATCAAGATGGAATAGCAGCTAAGATTTTAGCTTCGAGTGCAAGAATCTAGTTTTATAACTGATAGCGGATATGGTAGAGTGGCGAGTACACATGCTCGAGGCCGTAGAGATCGGCCTGAAAATCGAATGAGTCATGATATGAGACTCAAGATGAGATAGTGCACGAGGCAGAGGTCGTAGAGGTAGACCTGAGTCTGCTAAGTCGTGCTGAGTTGACCTGTGAGAATCAGGATGAAATTGAAATGGAGGCTAATGTTGAGCATGCCTCTCAGAGTCCGACAGAGTGATCGGACATTATTGAGACACGCTTCGCGAGATTGGAACGGAGTGTGAAGATTATTTTGAGGAGCTAATTGCTCAGATTATGAATGAGATATGAGGGCGCAGCGGAGCTTTGGTGGAAACCCGCTCGACCCATCTTAAGTGTTAAACATCCAGAGCTAAGATGAGAAATATTTTGGATGTATTCCGGTGACAGGATATCCCGGACACGATTTAAAGGAAAAATTTCTTACACTGCCTAGGAATACTAAATTGATTATGAGTATGAAACTCAGTTATATTCTTTGGCAGATATTACCTCGACACTATGAACAGGTGACAGTCGAGATGTCTAAAAGTTCATGAAATGGCTCAACTTTTCAATTTGAGTCCGATTGGCCCCTGAGATATTACCTATATCGAGGCAGTGCGCAAAATACAGTTGCATGAATAATATCATGTGTTGCACGCCTCTGAGATTGGGAAAGGTAGTAAGGGCCGAAATAGAGACAGAAGAGAATAGAGAATGACAGAGATGTCAGAGCGGGAAAAAGATCAGTTGGTAAAAGAGTTAATTTGATGAGTCATGAAGTAAGATAATTGTTAAGGCCCCAGTGCATCCGATTTTGGCACTCTTGAGGGGTATTGTGATTGGAGGACCCCGACTTTCTGCGAAGCAGTGTTGCAGTGTAAGCACTGTAAGCAGTGTGAGATGTGTGGTGGATACCATGGAAGTAGGATCTATACCTATAAGGTATTGATGAAAAATGGTCGTTAAGTATGGTAAGACGGACCATTGATTTTGATTGCACAGAATTGGGCGAGATCGCCCCACAGAAAAGTAAAGAGACAGAGAAAAACTTCGTTGGTATAGCTGCAACAAAAAGGGAGGCCATAGCCAAAAGAAAAAAGGAAAGTAGGCTGTTGGACGAAGGCGAGAGGATGTCTTGGACTAGGACACTATTGATGTTTCATGGATGTGGTGTAAGGTACCACACTTGTTATGGATAATGAAGTACATATGTTCATTGATCCTGGTGCCACACATTTATTCATACCGCCTTCATTCGCATATAAGTGAGTAAAAGGCATGAATGCCTACATTATTGGGCACAATACTGATAAATGAGTACCCCAATAGAGAAGGATTAATTAACAGAATATGGATATACAGATTTTAAGTTGAAAATAGGGGTGAAAATATCACTGAAGAGTATACTGTAAGTGTTGACAAGTGATAAAAAGGGGTGCAACAGTTGAAATTAAAGGAGTAAAGGATTATACTCATGAAATGAATAATGACAAGAGTTTCGTTATAATTGATATACGAAAGGAGATAATCTTTGAGATATGCTTGATTTTGAATACAAGATGTATTGGAGTAAGAGGCGTATGCTAGGTAAGAACATCTTTACGATATGAAGTAATTAGGATTGAAGCAATTAGTAGCGAATATAAATTGTGACCACATGGACTGACATATAAAGTAATTGTGGTTAAGTCTAAGGGTAAATAAAGGTATTTCAAAATACCTCCCCGCCTGAAGACTTGACAGCGTCTAAAAGTATACATATATAACCTATAACGGAAAATTGATCATCGTAATAGATACCTTTAGCATTAGGATACCATTACTAAGACAATAAGAATATAAAAAACTCGACAAATCATAAAGGTTAATATAGTAAAATTTAATAAGAGCCGTTAAGATAAGAAAAGGAAAAGGCGCAGGTTAGTACCTAAAGACGTAAGCGGTTGAGAAGGATCTTATATGCTTATGCGTAAATAAGTCAAGGATTAGATCGATTTGTAATCATCATTATCGATGATATATTAGGTGTAGCTAAAGTCTAGGGCGATTTATAAGCAACAATTGGGAAATTGCTTTTGCAGATGGTTGCTGCGAGTTCTAAAAGGATATACCTGGTTGACACGTTTAACTAAGAAAACGTGGTCTTGGAATGAGATGATAAATAAGATGATAGATGTGACATGGATTTCGGTGTAGTGAAGTATGAACTGACCACCGTGATTAATTTCACCATACCCAACAGCTCAAGAGGTTTTCAGTGAGTATGGATACCTCAAAATTATGAAGGAGCTGTGTATTGATGTATAATGGGAAGATAGTCAATTTTGGAGTCAGACAACTCCTTGATCGTGAAATAAACTGTCTGACCCATGATTTAAAGTTGGCAATAGTATTTGTACTGAGGATATGGTACTATTATGTACATGGTGAGAAATTATGGATATGCACTGATCATAAAGCCCGAGTATCTGTTTTCACAGAAAGAGGCGAATATGAGAATACATAGTGGGTTAGAGCTTCTGAGAGATTTTAATTGTGAAAATTGTACCACCCAGGAAAGGTTAATGTGATGGCTAATGCCTCGAGTAGAAAGAGCCTCGGGATGGTACCCCATATGATGGTCAGGGAGCGTGAACTGTTAGAGCAGTTGTGGACCTCAGTAATGATGTGATCCCTTCTGATGATGACAGTGATTGTGTGACAGCTAGCCTGAGATTAGAACCGGATGAGAGTGCCCGGATTTGCCAGGCTTAGCGTGATGATCGGCATGATGTCGATAGTTTGGGTCAGATTCAGAAGGGTACAGTGACAGAGTTCACAGAGTATGTTAATGATTTACAGAGAGGTTCAGAGACAGTATAAGTGCTCCCCAGGACCATAGTTGATGAGATAGTAATATTGTCAGAAGCTCACTCTTCGGGATATACAGTGCATACGAAAAGTAATGATTATATATATGAAGTATCTAAAAAGGGTATTGGTGGTCAGATGTGGAAAGAGATATGGTAGAGATTGTGGAAAAGTGCCTAGTATGTCAGCAGAATAAGGTAGAGTATTAAAAGTCTGCAAAATTATTGCAGCCTCTACCTATATCGACACGGCAGGGATATGAGAGCAAGTCTCCATGAATGTCGTGATAGGTTACAGAGGACCCAGGTGAATTACGAGACTATTTGGATGATAGTCGATAGAGTAACTAAGTCTACCCACCTTCTGGTTATGAAATTCCCAGATACTCAAAGTGTATATGAGGATTTATGTGTAAGGAATATTGTGAAAACATTAAGTACCGTTCCAGTGAGCATGGTATCATATAGGGATTCCTGCTTCACTTTCTATTTCAGGGAATATTTTCAGGAAGCTATGGGAACCCGACTGAGTATTAGCACAGCTTTCCATCCTCAAACAGATGGTCAGTCAGAGAGGACTGTACAGGTTCTAGAGGATCCGATGAAAGCGTGTGCCGTTGATTTTATAAGCTCCTGGAATGATCAATTGTCACAAATTGAAGTCGCCAATAACGACAGTTGGCAGTTGAGTATTGGGATAACAAGATATGAAGCAGTGTATGGCTGTAGGGGTTGTTCCCCAAATTGGATAAGAAAAAGTGGGTGACAGAGAGAATTATTTTCGACTTTGGATAATAAGTCTCTGAGGAGGTTTTAGTTAAGGATAAGAGATTAAGAACACCTCAGAGCAGATAGACAAGTATTGGAATTCACAGGGGGTGAATTAGTATGGTTGAAACATTCTTGTCCTAAGAGAATAAGGACAAAGCGAACTTTTGGAAGAAGGTAAATTGAGTTGTGCTGGATAGAATATTTTGAGAGATTGGACAAGTGGGAGATAAGACCTGTAGGTTGGTGTTATCACCTGAATTAACAGGCACCCACAATATGTCTCAACTTTTTGATGCTTCGAAAATACTATCCAGATCCAGCATAGGTGATAGGATATGAGATCCAACAGTTCAACGTAATACAAATATAAGTATATTGAAGAAGTTGATTCGGGCATTAAACAGGAAGGAGAAAGTATTGAGGTTTAAGACGATCTCCCTAATTAAAATCCTTTGGTAGTAATATACTCCAGAGAAGGTCACATAAGAATTTAAGAGTACGATGTACCCGGAGTTGTATATGGACTCATATGACTTGGTTCTAATTTGGAGGACCAAATTCCTTAAGTGGGGGAGATTTGTAAGACCCGAAATTAAATCGTAAATTTTATGAGGTAGAAAAATGTTCACAAATAAAATGAAACGGGATTTGGACAGGAGATAAGGATTTAAAATACAAAATGAATGAGTATTCGTGAAGGGAAGTCGGATTAAATAAATCCCGAACACGTGAAGGGCAAAACGGTCAAAAGATCAAAAGTCGGGATAAATTCGATAAGAAAATAAAAAAATAAATAATAAGGATTTAGGATATCTTGATCAATAATGAGGAATTATACAATTTCGAGTCCAATTGATCAAGATCCGGAATTTTTAGAAATATCGAAAAGTCACCCGGGACAATATCCCAAAAATACGGAGAAATTATACCCGAAAAATGATTAAAAATATAATAAATAAAATAAATTAAATTAAGTTAAATTGTTTGGAATAAAATATTAATTTTATAGATATTTTCAGATTTTTTTAGACTATTTTAATGAATATTTTAATAATAAAATAAATTGTTAAATAAAATAATAATTGTAAAAAAAAAAAGAGGAAATCAGAAGTTATCGGGGAGAGAGAAGAACCAGAGAAAACCGAGAGGGAGACGCGCGTGGCTCGTCCGACCGACGCCACCGGGCACCGACGGCCTCCGACGAAGGGCCGAGTAGCAAGAGGAGAGGCCGGTGAAGCCATTAGCATCGGTGACGTGCGCCGACAATGGCCGTGTCCGGCGAACGGAGGACGAGAAGGCCGCGAGGAAAACGGAGTCGGTACCGGCGATCCACGGCAGCTGGGGGTGAACGGCGGGTACCAGCGTGATCAGGAGGAGGAGCCGGTCCTTTTGAGACCAGTACCGGCCGGCGAAATCGTCGGAATCCGTCGGATCGGGAGGAGACAGCCGCGGGGGAGAAGGAGGAATTCGTCGGCGATGGTCGCATTTCGACCCCAACCGAGGCCCGATTCTGAATGCCCAGGTGTAGCGGAGCCGAACGGCACCGGAATCGCACCGGGAACCGGCCGGACGGCGCCGAAATGAGCAAATGGGGATTGAACCGGTTGAACCGGCCAAAACTGAACCGAACTGGACCGAGCTGAACCGGCGGTCTGAACCGGTCTGAACCGGACTGAACCGGTTCAGCCAAAAAGAGAGGAAAAAAGGAGAAAAAGAGGAAAAGGAAAAAGGGAAAGGATTTTTGGGGATACACCGGACTTCGAGTAAGTCAATACGAGGTCAAAAGTGACCGAATTGATTTTCGAAAAATTTATTTAAATTATATTTAATCGAAAAGTAACCCGAGATTAAATATAATAATTGTGCAGTTCGACGATAAAGCCCGAACGAGAGCCGATTGAGCTCCAATTTTTGTATTCCGCATCGTATCGGGTAAGTATAGTTTAATTTCGGCAATTAGAGTCCTTTAATACAGAGTTTCAATTATTTTACAGAATTTACGGATTAATTCTGTATAAAAGGAATATTAATCGAAATTACAACGTAAATTGTCGTAAATAGTATACGGGCTATCCAATGAATTTGGATCGAAGCTCGGTAATTATTAGTAAGCTGCATGAGCCCAGTAAACCCGAAGAAGGGATTTAAACAGTATAAACGGGCTGAAAATGGGTCGAGGCCCATTAAAGTGCAATCGGGCCCAATAGGGATAAATGGGCCCAATGATTTAAATTAAGCCCAGAAAGTATTAAATACAATTAAGTATGATATCTGACCTGAGGAATAATTATACGCAGTTCCGGAGGTTTGATTGGGAGCAGATCGGACTGCGCGACGTGACATCAAAGAAAAGGTCAGATTCGACAGGAAAATCGAGGTAAGGGAATTTTGTAAGTGCATAGAGATGCCTATACATATTTTGAGGGTATTTACAGGGCTTAGAATTTATCTAAGTATCTAGTAAACGAAATAATAATTTTTACGAAAACCGGGGCTTAGATAAATAAAGGAAAAAGATGATTTTGCCCCTAGGAGTAAAATTTACAAAAAGGGTAGTAAGGTAGGTAAATTGCATGATTTCGTGTTTTTAATGTGTTATATGAATATATTGCTTTGATTAAAGCAAATATGCACATAGGTGGGCTGTTGATTTCGTGAATTTTACGAAAGGGTACCGGTTTGTACCGGTTACTATTTTAAAAGATGTTTTATTAAAAGTGAGCCACCTATCGTATTTACATGACTAAAAGAGTGCTAGAGTCTTACTCGCACTCAAGTTTACTGATTTATTCTCATGAAAAGCCGTACTGGAGCATTGCTCGTATGAGAAATTTGTGTGTGCACAAAACCGTGCTGAAGCTTCGCTCGTACGAGATTTTAGATATCATGATATGCATAGCGTGGTGCTGGAGCTACGTAAGCCTGTGACCTGGTGTGGGGCGGGCAGCAGGATGCTCACATAAACGCACTAGACGCGAGTTGACATGCATATAGTCGTACGGAAGCCTCCTGTAGACTGTGTGTCACAGAGAGTTGAGATGCTCGCACATATACTTTGAGACATGGGTTGGTTATCGACATAGTATTGGGCTGGATACGACCTACGGCAGGCACCCCCAGACTATGATATGGGTCCACGGAGTACGATGTACCGTGTATGTCACACGGAGTACGCTGTACCGTGCAATCATGATGACTCTATGATGTTACTTGATATTCTGGCGGGTAGGACTTGACCCCACCTCCCGTTGCAGTTGTGATACCCCGCACACCGGGATCCGTGTGCCTGGGATCACAGGGACATAATATGGCCATAGTCCTCGATTTTTCATACAGTAACCTACATGCCTCACATGATATCATACGGTCTGGATAGACCAGGACAAACCCGATGGAGGGGTAGTCCCGATTTGTGTTTTTAAAAGAGATGTAATTTGATAAATCAAGGTATTCCCGAGAGAGGGGTTTGACCTTGATGAAGTTGTTTTATAATGAAACAAATGAGTTTTAACTGTGATGCATTTATGATGAAACAAATAAGTTTCAAAGTGATGAGTTTTGTGATTAAACAAATGAGTTTTAAAGTGAAGAGTTTACGATGAAATAAATGAGTTTTAATGTGACGAGCATGAGATGTCATACATGATGATTTTCCATGTGTGCTTGATATGTCGATTTCATGATTTCTTGTATATGATATAAACATACATGTGGCATTTTTTTAATCTTACCTCATGCTCCGAAAGTAAACGATTTTTACATCATGACATTATCAGCACGTAGATAGTATAGTTATCTACCTGCTTACATTATTGCCTTACTGAGCACGTTTCGCTCACCCTTTCATTTTCCACCTCACAGGGTATATTCAGTAGAAGAGAGCGACAATAGTCTCGCATCTCGGTTATCCGCTGCTTCTTATTAAGATCAGGTATACACATTTATATAATTTTTGTATCTGAACAAATAGATGCACAGTACTGTATAAGGATTTAATATTGGGGATGTATTTTGTTTAAATAAATTGATATGTGAATGTGAATATGAAAATGGAATGGTAAATAGGTGAGAGGTTACTAACACCGAATCATAGCCCAACTGTTTAGAAGTGTAACTGTTCACGACGGGTGAGGAAATGAAAATGCGAAAAATTTGTAGGGATTTTTAGGTAATTTGGGTCGTGACAACTTCCTTCCACTTGGCCTTTGGAGTTATCCCCAAAAGTGACTTCTCCACCAATTTTTGATTTGAAAGAATTGAAATGGCTTTTATCACCCGTCATGTGCCTTGAGCATCCACTATCTAAGTACCAAGCATCTTTTGTTTTAGCTTTGTGGCCATGCTCAATTACCTACAAAAAATCAAACTCAAGTCTTAGGTACCCAAATTTTCTTGGGTCCTTGGAGGTTAGTAAATGCACTTCTTGATCCCATTGGGATCCATTTTGCTAATGCATTACAGTCCTTGGAATGAATTACCTCTTTTGGAATCCATATCCTTTTTACTCTTTTTCCTTTAAGATTCCTCATCTTTATATTGCAATAATGTGACTTATGTCCCTTTTTATTACAATATGAGCAAGTAATTGCAGGTTTATTCATGCTCTTCCTAGCAATAAAACTCTTAAGATGGGTCTCCCTACTTTGTGCATTATATCCTAAGCCATTTTTGTCAAAAAATGCCCTTTGGGTTTCTAGCATGCTATCTAGCTTTTGTTGCCCCATGTGAAATCTATTAAAGGAGTTATGTAGATTGTTATTTTTCTCCTTAAGGTCACAAATTTCTAGATTTGAAATCTCTAGTTTCTTTTCACATTCTAATTTATCTTTTAACATTATCTCATTTTCCTTTTTTAATTTAGATATTAACTTTTTATTCTTCATGCTCATACATTCATACTCTAATGCAAGATCATCAAATGCATCTTGCAATTCATCAAATGAGTATTCATTGAGATTAGAGTTTACCTTTTCATCATCATCAATAGCCATGAAGCATAAGTTGGCAATGTCCTCATTTGATTCATCATCGGAGCAGTCGCTGTCGCTCCATGTTGCCACATTGCCTTCTTTTTATGGAACCTATCATTTGACCTTTTAAGAAGAGGGCAGTTAAATTTTATGTGTCCAGGTTTTTTACATTCATAACATACAATAGAGTCTTTTCTACCTACTTCCTCTTGTTCTCTCCTATTGTTTCTCCTATTACTACTACTAGCTTTCATCCTCATGAACTTATTAAATCTTTTGGCAAACATTGCCATCTCAATATCCTCCTCACTACCACTCTCATTTTTAATCTCCTCTTGAGCAGTGGATTTTAGAGCAACTCCCACTTTCTTGGGTGGCTCTTCATTTCTTTTAAGTTTCATCTCATAAGTGAGCAAGGATCCTATCAATTCATCTAGGCACAATGTGTGAGGATCCTTAGATTCCTCAATTACCGTCACTTTAGCTTCCCATGATTTAGGTAAGCTATTTAAAATTTTCTTTACCATTTCAATATTAGAATATATTTTTCCTAAAGATTTTAATCCATTAATTACATCTGTGAATCTAGTGAACATATCACTAATTGATTCTCCTTCCTTCATCCTAAAAAGCTCATAGTCATGTGTGAGCATACCTATTTTTGTCTCATTCACTTGGGTTGTACCCTCATGAGTTATTGCCAATTTATCCCATATTTGCTTAGCATTATCACACCCGGAGACTCTATTGTATTCATTAGGACCTAAAGCACAAAATAATGTGTGCATAGCTTTAGCATTTAGCTGTGCACATTTAATGTCATTAGAATCCCATTCATCTTCTTCTTTGGGGATATCTCTTCCCTCTATTCTCTTTGTAGGGATTTGAGGTCCCTTAACTATTATTCTCCACACTTCATAATCATTTGCTTGAATGAATAACATCATCCTAGTCCTCCAATACGAATAATGTTCACCATTGAACATGGGAGGTCTAACCGTAGAGTGCCCCTCTCCTACCAAACTAGTTGCTACATTGTTAAGAGCCATTTGATCGTTTCTAACTCTTAGGAAGTTGTTCCTATGTGATTAAAGAGTCCTAGCTCTGATACCAATTGTTGGCTCTACCGAGAGGGGGGGTGAATCGGTTTTCTAACAATTATGGGAAATTAAAAATTAATCACAATTTAATCACTAATGATAATGAGCAATATAGAGCAATATAACAATTTAATGCAAAGTAGGGAAGAGAGAAACAAACACAATCGTTTATAGAGGTTCGGCCAAACTCTTGCCTACGTCCTCTCTCCTTGACCTTCTTGTCAAGTGCTTTCTTTCTCTCTTTCAATAGAGCTTACAATATTCTTTTTACAGGTTAAGGAATAACCTCTCTACCCTTAGCAATACAGAAATGTATTCACCCTTTTTACAATGTCTCTCACTGAGGAACAATCCTCTTTTCTTTTTGGGTATGGATGAATACAGAATAAGGCTTTACAATGGGTAGTGCTAACAAAGCTTGTTGCACTTCAGCTTGTACAATAAATTTCAATTGATGAGCAATAGGGACACAAAGAATGAATGAATTAAAGCTTGAGAATGTTTGGAAAGTTCAGCAATAGTGTCTCTATTCTCTTTGTCTTCAATGCTTGGTTAAATACTGAAGGATTGGTAGTTGGAGCATTAAATGCTATTTTTCCCGTTGTGATTTGCAGAAACTAGCCGTTGGGTACCTCCAGTAGAGTGCCAGATCGATCTGCCTTCTTGGCCAGATCGATCTCTTAGTTATAAATCCTGCAAGATTGAAGAACAAATACACAAGGAGATCGATCTCATAGGTTAGCCGATCGATCTATTATTTTAAAAATAAAGAGGCAGATCGATCTGTTGAATAGCCAGATCGATCTCCTAATCTCTCTGTTTGAGGCAAGATCGATCTCCAGATCGATCTGCCATGCACTCTCGTAGAGAGGAGATCGATCTCTCAACAACACAGATCGATCTCTTTAGCTCTCTGACTTTGAGGAGATCGATCTCTTCCTTACCAGATCGATCTCATAAGTTCTCTGTTTGAATGTGGATCGATCTCTCAGATCGATCTATAGTCTTAAGCTCTTAAGGGAGATCGATCTCTTCCTAGACCAGATCGATCTCTCAACTCTAGCTTTAGCCAGATCTATCTCTTAACCCTTGCAGATCGATCTCATTCTACCTAAGTCCCTTTGTAAAGGTTTAAGGCTTGCCAGATCGATCTCTTCCATTATGAGATCGATCTCTCATCAAGTAAAAACCCAGGAGATCGATCTCTCATCAGCCAGATCGATCTCTCATCAACAGAACTCTAAGTTCTGGTACTAATAACCTCTAAACATGTTTTTATATCATCTTAATGTTGTAGAATTAACTTGTTTTGTCATTTCAAAATACATTAACTCAACAAAATTAAATATTTCAAAATTTAAATCGGTCAATTCGACTGCTTACCGGCTTACCCGTAGCTCGATTGCATCATTGAAATTTTTTTTCTAATTTTTTCTCTTTTTCTTTTTCCCCTTTTTCTTTTTTTCGCTTTCCTTTTTGGCTGAACCGGTTCGGTCCGATTCGGTTCAACTCGGTTCAAATCACCGGTTTAGTCCGGTTCGGTCAGTTCAGTGGCTTACCAGACGGTTCTTCGTCGGTTTTTGTCGCCAGTGGCTCCGCTGGGTCGTCCGTATCTCGGATCTGGGGTTGGTTTCGCCCAAGGTCGCCGGAAAGTGGCTGGTCTGGCCCTTCTCCTTTCCGCCGTTCTACCGGCCAAGGCTGCCACCAATCGAACCTCCGGCGCCTAGGGAACGCTCGACTGGTGGTGGCTGGCCTCGAATCGGCACTAGTCATCGGGAAAAGGCTTTCTCCCTCTCGGTTCTCTTTTCGCCTCGATTTCTCTCGTCGTTCCTCTGTCTTCACCGCCGATCGTAGCTTGGGTCGACGTCGGCTGGTCTTCCTTCGCCTGGGCTGCCGTTGCCGATCGCCGGTGATGGTGAGGCACCTTCAGTTGCCTCTGTTTTCTGCAGAAATCGCGTTTCGCGATTTTTTGCCCTTTTTTTCAGATTTCAATTATTTTATTTTTTTAATTAATTAATTTATATTATTATTTTATTTTTAACAATATTTTAATCAATTAAAATATTATTAAAGTCCAAAATATCTAAAAAAATACTATTTTATTCATTTAATCCGTAAATGAATTTCTCAATCCGGTTTTGCCTTTTCAGTATATTTTTCGATTATTTTCAGGATTATTTTTCGATACGAAAATTCTGATTTATTTCAATAAATTCATATCTTGATCAATTTAATCTGAAATTTAATTATTTCTTCGTTATTGATCAAGATTTCTCAAGCTATTATTTTTAATTAAATTTTCTTGTCCCGTTTAATATCGAATTTTGGTCTTTTGACCGTTTTACCCTTGCACGGGTTCGGGAATACCATTTCAATCCTTTTGCATTTTTAAATGTACTCAAAAATTTCTATTCATTCCCTTTTGCTTTTACGTTAAAATCGGGTCTTACAATTATAGACAAGAAGATCACCTCTGATGACATCTTAAGAGGCATATGTGATAATTCTATTAAAATAGAATTATTTATACTTAATTTCTGAATTAATTATTTTAATCCTTATATTATTTTTTTAATTATCCCCTCAACTTAATTAAAATCCTCATGTTTACAGATAAATTAAATCCGGATGAACTTCAGTCATTTTGGTAGAAAATGGACTGAAAATAGACTTAAAAGGACACATTGGCCACCACATGCCACATCGCACATCCAAGTGGACAATAAGACAAATGACATGGAAATATCTTCTCTAAAGTGAATGGAGTGAAGATAAGTGGCAAAACAATATCAACTCATCTAGGATAGGAAATTACTTTTCTACCCTCAATTTTGTGTATAATAGAACATGATGAGTAAATGAAGGAAAGGAGTATTTTTTTTAGAGTTTTTTTTAGGTTAAAGTTCTTTTAGTTGGCAGCTAGGTTTTCTTTTCATGCTCTTTTTTTTTTTTATTTCTTTTATGTTTTAGGAAAAGCTTTTCACGTTGGCTAGTGGCAGCCACCATTGTCAAGAGTTAGCAAGCTTTCATTTTTTTTTCTTTGGCACATTTTAACCTTCTTAAATGAAAATATTTCATTTACGTTGTCACTAATTTCTTAACTATTCTGTTTGTTTTCATTTTCCTTTATTGTTCAATTGGAAAGCTTGAGCTTGGTGACAGCAGCCATCATCTTCAACGTCATTTTCCTCTGTTCAAAACTGTTACTGCTATGTTTTCTTGAATGTTTTCTTAAGCTTAGGCCATAGGTTAATAATTATTTTATTGCTTTATGTTAGATTAAAAAGGAGGAAGTTAGCTGCATGACACAGATTTAAAATCTTTCTCTGTTTTCTTTCAGTTTCAATAGGTTTAAACTGTAGATTCTATTTTATCTTTTCTATTTCAATTGTAAGTCTTTGTTTTGAGTTTCGGTTGTATGCAAATTAGCGTTAGTTGTCTACATTTTCTGTTTTGGGAATTTTTATTCTTCTTTGCTACATTTTTATGCTGGTTTCCTATTTCTTGCAATTTCTTTCTACTATGATCTGTTATGTTGTTGCTGGCTTGATTGGTGTATCCACTACTGCAGTCCTTGCAACAGTGTTAGATTGCTATGTTGATAGTACAAGAAGAGGTGTGTTTGCTGTTTTCAATGCTCGTGAAGAGGACATGGCTGCTGAAGCTGGCGTGAAATGATGAACCGGGGAGAACGTACCTTGCTGGTCTGTTGGGCTTGGCGGTGACAGTGGAAAAACTTCATATTCTGCTTTACTCTGTTTATGGTTTCATCTACTGTTCATTTTTTTCTTTTCTTTAACTCTTGGTTTCATTCCATTTTATATTTTCTGTTTTATATTTATTGCTTTAAACTTATAAGTTAACAACTTCTGTTTTGTTTTATTTGATTTCCTGTTCTGCAGTGTTCAAATTCTACCTCGATTTTTACTTCTTGACTATTGCTTTGTTTACTTTTTCTTCACCTTCTTCACTTCTTTCAGGACTGTTAAGGACATGCTTGGAGGAGGTTGCTAGGAAACAAGATGTGGTTGCTGCATTTTGTTTCTGTCCTGGCACTACAAGACATGATTTCTGGCTAGTTTTAGAGTTGAAGCATGGAAGCAAAGTTGGAAGACGTTTGACTGGTGACAGAGCTCGTGTGTGCTGAGTAGGAATGTTGGCAGCAGGAATGGTGGTGCGTGAAGCAGCGCTGAGCTACGTCGCGCAGAAACGGGAGGCTGCATGCAGTTTGCTGAAGCAGAAAGCATAAGAACGCAAGGACAAAATGTGGTGCAGTGCAGGAAAGTTGGCAGCCGAGAATGCTAGCATGTTTGTGTTTAGCAACTGCTTGGTGTTGTCGTATCTGGGACGTGAATCTTGCTGGAGCAGCTGTGATTGCAGAGACAGTACACGATAGGTTAGTGGGGGGAAGGTGTTGCCTGTAGTGCATGGGTGCTGTGTTGCAGGGGACGGGTGAAGCAGAAAGTGGTACAGGCAGTATTGTGGTACAAGCACAAAAATACAGCTGGCTGTCTGAAGCAGGTGTCACATAGCAGTGCAGGGAGATGTGTATTGTTAGACTTCAATAGTTAATTCCTTTATTTTAGCTTATAATGTTTTATTAGTTATTAGTTTATATATGTTAATTTGTTAGTTTATATTATATTAGCTTATTTTAGTTATTCAATTTATCGATTTGTTTGTTTTAGCTTAGTGATTTATTTTTTGTCTAAATTAATATAATTAAAGATTTAGCTATAATATTTTTAATTTGCATCCTAGGTTCGTTTAGATTAAATTTAGTAGGTTAAGTTATAAATTTTTAAAGTAATTCAATTGTAGTTTTCGTATCATAAAAAAAAAAAATTCATTTCTCATGCATCATTTAGAATAGATTTTATTATTTATTTAGGCATTTTATTAATTTAGTAATTACCTAGAAGTATATATAATTTAGGGTCACCAATTTAGACATTTAGGGTTAAAGTTATACTGAGGAATTTTTAGAATTTTTATTAGAATTTCATTCCATTCGGCCTTAGGTTAGATTATTTTGCATTCTTATTTTTATTTTTTAATTAATTAGATTAAACACATGCAGTTTTTATTTTCATATTAGGATTTTCTAGTTTTAATCTATTAATTTGTATTTCTTTATTTTCTTAAATTTGCATCTTTAGTCAATTTGCGCTAATTAATTTTAGTTTCAGTATTTTTCTTTTGCAGATTATCGCTTTTATTTTACTTGGAGCTCTGTGAGTAATTTTTGCTCAATTTTGCTTGTTTTATTTTTTTATACTGTTTCTCTTATTTCCCTTACTTTCCAGTATTTTAAATTTTATAACTTGTAGATCAGCCTTTTAATATTCATAATTTGCTAGGACATACTTAGGGTAAAATTAACTTGTACTTAGTTAGGCTAACTATGTTTCCCTGTGGGACGATAATTTGGGACTCAATTCCCATTCTTACTTGCGTAACCCGTGCACTTACTGTTTACACGTCTAGATAGGTAGGGCGTCGCGACCAAGTTTTTGGCGCCATTGCTTGGGAATCACGATCAGTCATTGACTAATATCGGTGAAATTATGCTTAGGTATACTTCTAGTTCTGTACATACTTAGATTGTAAATATTTAGAGCCTTAATTTAGATTAGTTAATTTTCTCTCTCTGTTAAAAAAAAAATCATTCCTTAGGACTTCTGAATGTCTGCATGTGTAGAGCCAAGAGCTTTGACTACTTTCCTTTAGATCCTGAAATAGAAAGAACACTTAGAAAAATTAGGAAGGACTCTAGGAAAATAGTAGCTTCACTGCAAGACAAGATGGCTGAGAACAGAAAGATTAGGACTGTAGGAGACTATGCTGTCCCGACCATAGGAGGTTACTACACTAGCATTAGGCACCAGCTGTCCTAGCAAACAACTTTGAAATTAAGCCTTCGATCCTCCAAATGATCAAACTTCGCTATAGTTCAGTGGGCTTCCCCATGATGACCCACATGCTCACTTAGGGTAATGTTTAGATCTGTGTAATACTTTCAAGCGTAATGGACTCTCAGATGATGCACTTAGGCTTAGGTTATTTCCTTTCTCTCTTAGAGAAAGAGCTAGATACTGGTTAACCTCTTTACCTCCTGGATCCATCACCACCTGGGATGAGTTAGCCCATCAGTTCTTAGCTAAGTTCTTTCCTCCTTCCAAAATGGCTAAATTATGTAGTGACATATCTTCTTTTTCCTAATTCGACTTTGAGACCCTTTACGAGGCATGGGAACGTTATAAGGACCTTTTTAGGAAGTGTCCTCATCATAGCCTGCCCTTTATGGCTACAAGTCCAAACCTTCTATAACGAACTTACGAGCCAGAATAAGATCATAGTCGATGCTGCTACTGGATGAGCTTTGATGTGTAAGACAGAGGATGAAGCTTACAGTTTGTTGGATAAGATGGCAGCTACCTAAGAAAGTTGAGGGTATTTATGTAAGACCCGTAACATAATATGTACTCTTTATGATTTTGTGATGTATGGATAAGTCACAATTGATATAAATCATAAGGAATGGATGTTTTGAAGTTGTAAATGTGTATGAAATGTAAAATGGATGGTTCAGTAAATCAAATACCAATGTAACAGTGATTTCGGGATGGAAGTTACAACAAAACTGCTTCTGGAGAGGAGCTGATCAATCTCCTTAACAATACAAATTGATCTCATAGGTTGAATATGAAATATCACAACATTTGTAATGTAAGACCCGATTTTATTTAAAATACGAAATGAGAAAAGATCAAATGAATGATTGAAATGAAATTCTCGAACACGTGCAAGGGTAAAACAGTCAAAAGATCAAAATTCGATATTTCTCATGATAAGAAAATTTAATTAAAAATATGGGATTGAGAAATCTTGATCAATAACGAAGAAATAATTAAATCTCGAGTTAAATTGAGCAAAATATGAATTTATAGGAATTAATCGAAATTTTCATCTTGAGAAATTATTCCGAAAAAAATTGAAAAATATAACGGAAAGACGAAATAATATCGAGAATTTCATTTATTGATTAAATGAATTAAATATAAATTTTTAAAGATATTTTGGCAAAAATAATAATATTTAATTGATTAAAATAATATTAAAATAAATTATAAAAAAAATAAATTATAAAAAATAATCAAATCGCAGTATTGTGATTTTGAATGGAAAATAGAAACGAAAAATGAAGCTAGTCAACCTAGGCGATTTCCCTCACCGGACGGAGTAGTCGACGCAGCCCAGGCTAAGGAAGCCCAGTCGAGCCACCATCGGCACCAACAAGCCGATGAATGACTACAAACGGCGAGAGAAAGGGCGAAAGAGAGAACCGAGAGGGAGAAAAGGAGTTTCCCAGCGACCGGCGCTGATTCAGCCATGGCCACAACCAGCCGAGTGTTCCCCATGCATCGGCGACGCGATTGGTGGCTGCACCAGCTGGTAGAACGACGGCCAGCGCCGGCAACGAGAAGAAAGAGAAAAGTCACCGACGGAAAGGAGAAGAGCCGAATCGGCCACTTTTCGGCCACCTCGGACAGAACCGACCCCAGATCCGTGCATCAGACGATCCCGCGAAGCTGCTAACAATGGAAGCCGGTGGAGAACTGGGTGGCGAAGCCCTGAACTGGCCGAACCGGAGTGAACCGGCTGGATCGAATCGGTCTAAACCGGGTTGAACCGGACCGGATCGATACAGCCAGAAAAGAAAAGGAAAAAAAAAGAAAAAAAGGGAAAAAGAAAAATTGAGGAAAATTATAGTGATGCAATCGAGCTACGGATAAGTCAGTAAGCGGTCGAATTGATCGATTTAAATTTCAAAATATTTAATTTGATTAATATTCGACTGAAAGTTTACCCGAAAAAATATTAAATTTTGTAACTCGACATTGACATCAAACGAAAGCTTGAGACAGCTTCGATTTACATATTATCATGATATCTTGGGTAAGTAACCCTTATTTACGATAATTTACATCGTTATGCGTGTTAGATAAATTACGAATTTAATTTCCACCTAAAATGAATTATATTCTGAAAATTGAGATAAATTGTTGTAAAAAATTAAATAAGCTATTCGAGAGTTTAGAATGAGGCTTAATAAATACTGATGGGCCCAAGGGGCCCCATAGGCCTCGATGATGTGAATAGTAAGTGGAAAATGGGCTTAAAGTCGATTAAGGCCCATTATGGTACAATCAGGCCCAATATGGGTAAACGGGCCCAATGACTTAAATTAAGCCCAGAAAATATGAAATACAATTAAATATATTGTATTTGACCCGATGAACATTTATCCGTAGTTCCGAAGATTGGATTGGGAGCAAATCGGACTGCGTGACTAGTCATCAGTGGAAAGGTCAGACTGTAAAGAAAAATGAGGTAAGGAATTGTGTGAGTAGCTAGAGGTAGCTACGTGCATTTTAATAGTTTTTCTATACACTGAATATGTATGTATACACTGAATATTTATAAAGGTCCTAGAAATGGTGTAAAGATTTTAAAGGACTCGAAATAGGTAAAAATGCTATTTTACCCCTATTGAGGGAAATTCACCTAAGGATGGTGAAAGCATGACATGCATGAAATGCATGATTAAAGGAATTTTCTGAATTTTCTGAATTATATTGGTTTTTAAGCAAAGTAAATCGATAGATTGGCCAATAATTGCATAAATTTCACAGGATAACACTACCTAAGTGTTATTTATATTTAAATGAAAATCTTTTGGAAAATGGGTCAACTATCAAGTTTATATGGAAACAGATTGTGCTGGCACATAGCTCGCACTATATCTGTGTTTGTGAGTGTGCATAAAATGTGCTTGAGCAGTTGCTCGCACCGACTTGTGTGACATCATATGCATGAAACATGCTAGAGCGATTGCTCGCACTGATTTTATTATTGTGAAATACATGAGAGGCGCTGGAGCCTAGCTCGCACCCTATTTTGACTGTTTTGACGGTTCTAACTGTTTTGACGTGATATGCATAAAAAGGTGCTGGAGCGATTGCTCGCACTAGTTTTAATGATTTGACATTCATGAGAGGTGCTGGAGCCTAGCTCGCATCCTGTTTTGATATGATAATTGCATAAAAGGCATGCTGGAGTGTAACTCGCATGTGATTTAATTTATTTATGTATAAAGCCGCGCTGGAGTGTAACTCGCACGAGATTTGATTTATTGATGCGTAACACCGTGCTGGAACTTGCTTGCACAAAGTTTTATATGGATTTAGAACTCATTTTGAAGTTGTACTGGAGTGCTACTCGTATGTAGATTTTACTGATTTTTATGAAGCCGTGCTAGAGCTTCGCTCGCATAGGGATTTATATGACATGCATATAGCTATGTTGGAGCCTCCTGTAGACTGTGTCACAGTGAGATGATATGTTCACACGTGCATACTAAGACAGAGATGGTATGGGTGGATAAGACCTATTGAAGGCACCCCCGACTGAGCTTGGGTTCACAAAGTACGTTGTACCGTGTATGTCATGTGGAGTACGTTGTATAGTGGGGATTGTTGGAGTTTAGTGGCATTAGCCACTAGGTAGCAAGCCTTGCCCTCACAATCTTGATGTTATGCTGTTCTGGTAGGTAGGATCAACCCACCTCCCGTGTCAGGTGTGATACCCCGCACACTAGGTACCATGTTACCAGGGATCACTAGGTTATGGCCATAGCACTTGTTGTTACTGATATAATAATCTACTTGTCTCACATGATATAACTATTAGTCGATAGACCAGGGTAGACTCGAGGGAGGGGCCAGGCCCTCGATTTTATGATTTTATAATATGTGACCTTGAAAGAAGGGTGGTTTTATAATCGAAGTTTTATAATGAATTATTTTATGAGTTTGGAATTGAATTATGAGATGTTTAACCCCTTTGGGTTATTTTATACTGCGTTTTAAATGAAATAATTTAAATACAGTAGCATGATGTGTTTTTCATACTTTAATGATAAATTCATGAAAGGATTGTATCTCATGATTTGTTTTATATCGCA